>CM030011.1:61791538-62996934 GCA_017639485.1 Pluvialis apricaria | reverse complement strand
AGTCAGAGGAACGATAGACTTATGTCAACAACTCTACCGTGCAGCTTCAGAACGTGATGCTTTTGGTTTTGTTTTACCTTTTGAAGATCATGTACCCTGAGCAGTGTAGTCACCGCAAGGTGGGTTTCAGCTTCAATGGCTTAAGTCTGGCTGCGAGCTGAGCATTATTCCGTGGTTTTAGTCTATACCGCAAGAGTGACGCTTACCAGTATGCAGGCTAGCTCAGTTTCTACCTTTGGATCACAGTATAACCATATCCAGAACCTCATATTTCATCTTAAATATATAAAAAAATACAGAATACCTCCCACCCCTTCTGTGTAACACTGCAGTGTTAAACTGAAGAACAGCCTGATTTCTAAATTATTTTTTTACAGAATCAGATACAGCTTTTAAATACCTCCCTTTTTTAAAATCAGTCTCATGATATTCATGACTGGACTTATGATGCCAAACACTTAAGGCAGGTAAGAGTGCCATTCTTCATGCACTAACTCTTCTCCTCTCCCACCTCACACAACCACAGCAGAAAATTCTTCTTTAAAAAAAAAAAAAAAACCAACAAAAACAAACCCAGCAAACCAATGCACTCTCTGGGTGAGGGGAAATAAAAAGCACATTTGAAACGTATGAATTTTAGCTTTAAAAACATTGACATTGATTAAAGATTTCCATAGTGTACAATTTACAAGAAATTACCTCAGCAGGGTGAATGGATTCGGTTTCATAATCACAAAGTTCCCTAACTCCATGGTATTATATTCCAAGCAAGCTTGTATATTAAGTTTAATTTCACTTTTTTCAGGAAGTGATTTTACTCAAGATTGAATACAGCTGTTAGCAGAGTTCACTGTTCCAAAAATGTTTCTATGCAAACTGAAAAAAAAGAGACGTTTCTGGAGGTGAGGATTTGCATCCTGATTCTGAAACACTGAATACTTTGGAGAAGGCAAGCTCCACTTCCAGAAAATGTTACTGAAGAAACACAGTTTTCAAATATTTAAATATTGAAGAATGGGAGAAAGGTCTGTGTAACACATTTGATGACTTACACGAATTGCTCAATCTTCTTTGACAACGCAAAGCAAGCACACTCGCTGATTTTACAAAAAGAAACACGATGACAGATATACCGCTTCTTGCTTTGTTCCAAGCATTAGTATTAAAAACCCACTTATTGGGGGGTGGGGGGTGTAGTTTCATTTAGTATTTCATCTTGATTCTGTTCTTTTAATATACACAGAAATGTATGCTGGCATACAGAACGGGGCCTCTGCAGAGGAAACGCTGCCAGCTAAAAACACAGGATGTAATCGAGACCACAAGAGACACATACTCAGTTATAAATGTAACTATGCTGGAGGTATGGGAAAGAAAAAAAAACCCTCTTATTTTTCACTGCCAGTTTTAATTGTTTCAGTGACATTTTCCCACTCTTACTTTGTGCCAGTATAATGAGAAGAAAAATAATCAGGTTTAATCACTTTTGCAGCTAAGATAACTGCAGGATTCAGCATTCAGCACAGCCGTTCATTCCTCCTTGAAGGAACCCAACCTTTGCTCTACGCACATCTCGGATGACAAGCACACACTCCTCAGCCGATGCAAGCTTTAGCGCGACGCTGTCTGGTCAAATTAGCCCCAAATAATTAAAAGTATTAAAACCTCTACTAAAATTCCCCCCCCCCCAAAAAAAACAAAACAAAACAAAACAAAAAAAACCACTGCCGAACCTTATAAAAAATAACATTAAGCAAACTAAAATTTAAGACCAGTAGAAATACACGGCAACATCAAGCTCCCCATCAGTGTTTGCACCCCAGACACTCCAGCTTTCTGTTAAAGAGAACCAGGAAGTAAAATGGACTGAAAAAACGGAAAAGAAACCTAAACCAATTGCTTTTTTTCTACAACGAAATGTTTTCTCTAAAGCAACCAAGAGTAAGCGAGGTCCCTAAAACGCTCCCAGCTTTAATAATAAAAGGTATTCATCATAATGCGGGCTTAAGACTTCTAAAATTTGTTTTTAATAGCCGGCCTAAACCACCCGCGGGAGGGCGGGCAGCGCTGAGGGGCCCGGGCCGGGCCCCAGGACACGCACCGGGGTGCCTTCGGCCCACGCCAGAACTCGCTTTACCGTTCGTGCCCCGCTCTTCCCACCGCGGCGTGGCAATACCCCCACCCGGGGCGGGGAGGGGGCCGGCGGGGGCTCGGGGCGGGCCGCCATGACCGGCGGCGCCCCGGCTGTGAGGGAGCGGGGAGCCTGGTCGGGCCGGGCCCCGCCGCCCGCGGGGCTGTGGGCGGGAAACTGCCCACAGCGCCGTGGGGCGGCCCGGGCCGCCGGCGGGGTTGTACAAAGGCTGGCTGAGGAGAAAGCAGCGGTATCTCCTCAGAAATGAATCCCGGCGGAACCTCTGCTCCCTCACAAACCGGGTGCTGTGTAACTTCTCGCTTAACTTTACTGAGAGCGGCGGCAGCAACGGAGTGAGCAGAAACCCGGGAGGATTTTTGCAGCTCGGGGCTCTTGCAGCCTGTCAGCCATCTTGTTTATCAGCTGTAAACTCCCCGAGCAGAACGAGCCCGTAAGGAAAGCTCCCTACGCTAAAATTACCCACTAGAGGGAGCCCATAAATCCCTGTGATAGGAGGAATAAAAGTCGATTCAATTAGGGAAATTGCGTTTTTACTTATTCGGGAAGTTTGTATGTGATGTATTTGGAACACTTCACCACCCACCCACAACCTCCAGTTCTGCAGAGAGCTGCCTCTCTGCTGCCAACAGCCTCACTGACTCATCCCCGTATATAAAGCAACCCTGAAGTTTTGAGGCTATCACTGCTACGCAGTATTTATATAAACTCACCAGTTCATAATGCACTTCAAAAATAGCATGGAAGTCAAAGCTCTCCCTAAAATATTTTCTGTATGCGTACACTTCGTCTAAAAGGCTGATCTGTGTGCACGCACACAACCAGAATGCAGATCACAAACACCTTTTTTTTTTTTCAACCCTGGCAAGGCTCCCCTGGCAGATGTGCTGGAATAGGAAGTAAATACTAGTTTTCCCAAAATCATCAGATATTTTACCTCTGAATCCAGTGGGTGCAGATTTACCTCTAGATACACCGAACTCCAGGGGTCCCTACGCCCTTCTCCAAACCAGGGGCTCCAAGGTTTCACACAATTTTTAGGCATGAGGCAGCCCTGAGGCCAGGCCATCAGCTAAAAAAGCTCTTAGAGATGGGTTCAGTCCTGGCATGTATTTGTCAGTTAATTTCCATCCATCCAAAATACTCTTCAACACCTTCACGAAGTGGTGTTTGCGCAGAAGAGATGTGTTTCACCTTTATCAAATGAACTAACAGCATAACTAGAAGTTTCTGCTTTTCCCATTCAATATTTCTCCTTCTCCTTAGGAAATACAGTTGCTACAAGATGGGAAGAGAAGAGAAAATCACTTCGCACAAAAGCTTGAGACATACATTTGAGCATACATTTTTTACATGAGTAACAGGGCACTATTCATGACAATAGGTTGAAGTCTATTCATATCAAGTTTGACAATACATGCTTTTATATCAGCATCCACTACAATCCATATTAGTACCCATTTGCTTAAAAATTTAGTAACAGATTGCTGGTATGCTCAGAATATCATTTATCATTTTAATCAAGTATATGTTACCCCACCATTACAGTTTGCTACTCCTACTCCTCAGATTGTAACCTGTACACTAATTTTGAACTTACTTTCTTTCAGCAAGAGGACTACATTACAAATATCCGAGTATCCAAAGCCAACACAAAAGGGAGATGAAAACATACATAGTTTAAAGCTCGTCCTTTTGAGCCCCCTAGCAAATTACACTCATGGTAAAGGGATCTAGTGATTAACATACCACGATAGGATGCAAGAGAGCTCTATAGGTTCTATTCTACTTCCACCGCTGCGTGATTTCTCCACAGTGCATTCATTCCTCCACTCTAAAATATGCTGGTAATCCTGGGATTGTAATTTAAATCTATTTTGAAACTATCAATGAAAAAGGAGGCATTAATACTATGATAGTAGAGCCATGGTTGCTCTTTATCTACTGTTAATTTTCTGTTCATATCTGAATATTTTCAAAGACCTGTTATTGCATACACTTCTAGCAACATTTTTTTACCCTTGGAATTTAAATAAGATTTGGTGTACTTTGACCTTTTATTCGATCCAGTATTGGTTATTAATATTGACTTTAAAGCAGTTCTGCTTGTACACTTGTAGCATACCCCAAACAGTATAATAGCTGACAATTCTGTCCATGTTACTTGTTACCTGTTTGGAATCTTGATGTTTATGCCAATTTTTTTTAAAGTGGTTGACTCATACAATATTTGGGAGACCCAATTCAATCTTTTTCTCAACCTAGTACTGCTTTTGATCTCTTCCTACCATAGAAGAGAGAGTAGAATACTTACAGTACTTCAAAAACCTCACTTAATATTAAAGAAAGTTACATTGAAATAAAATAAAATGTTACTGAAATGTGCAATCAATAGTCATTTGACAAGCACTGGTTTAGGCAGGGTCAAGAAAGCCACTAGGTGGAATGATGTTTCAGTTCTTTTTTTGACCTCAGGTCTTGATATCTTTATCATTTAAGAACCTCAAACCAGTGCATAAACCAGGTATAAACAGAGTACAAAGTAGGTGAATAATATTTTTCTGGTAATCATGGCAGAATGCACAGCACCCCTAACAATTACCATCACCTAATTCTTACTGTAGTGTCTTAGAACCTCCGTAGTCAACATGGGAGACACAAGATAGATTCAAGTCGGTCAAAAGTTCCTTGCACTGCAGAGCTGAGTTGGGGACTGGAGAGACTGTTCCCTTCACACAGATTACTGTTCAAACTTCTATATGCTGATGAATTGGGATAATTCAGCTTACGACCTAAGAGTCAACAGAAGAATCTAAAAGATTATAGAGATAATATATAAACAAATGAAAATGGTGGTGATCTGTTATCTTATTCATGCTTAAGTGCTACTGGTTTTAACTGGGAGAAATAAAGGGAGACAACAAACCATAAGAGTCACATAGGGAAAAGTGAGGTTTTTCCATCTACCCTGCTGAAGTGATCTGGCAGGCTACTGCAAATATTATGAAATAGATGACTATATGAAATATGGAAAATGGAAATATGGAGGCAGTCATCAGACAAGAAGCTGCGCATTTCCAGCCTGCAAACATTGATAATGGGGATTCGATCTGATTTGAGCATCTGATTGACAAAAACATATATATTGCTGGACCGATCCAGATTTTTAGTTTAGATGAGACAACTAGACATTGTGTTGACAGGCCAGCCTTGCAACAGGAAAGCTGGCCCCTGTTTGAAAGCAAATTAGGACTTTCTTTACCTATAATAGGGAATTACATAGTTGCAATATCATTCTTCCAAATGCAAAGTCAGGGTTTCTTTCTTTGAAGGTACGAAAGGGTTTTAACTAAAGGGACAATTTAGAAATTGCAATGTTCTTAGGAGGTGTCCCTGCTGCCAGACTTCCTACTGTCTTGGGTACTCTTGGACCAACCTTTTGTCTTGATTATTTACAGACTACCTAAGCTACCCGTTACTGGAAAGCTGATGACAAGCAGGTAGTCTGGGATCAGGGAGATCTGGGATCTGACTCATGAATTCCCCATACTCTGGGTAGTCATTTATTCTAGGGTTAGAAGGCTATTGAAGATTTGATTTAGATTTATTTGAAGACTCTGCATAACAGATGCCATATGCCCACTTTGTTTTGCTATAAATACTTTCACGAGGGGCAAGGCAATAAAGAAGCACAGCCCCTGTCCATCCTGGTTAGGAACACACAGGAAAACCATGATGATCAGCATACAGTAATACAGACATTCCTTGTATTCTTGTCTATTTGGTTCAGCCCTTTCGGGGAGGCAGAGGGGGTGTTCACCAACACAAAACATTGCTTTTTTTAACACAGGTTCATACCTTCTTTTCTTTTTTTTTCTTTCAGAGGTATATCAATAGATATAAATAATTCTAGAGATAAAATGAACAACTCCACAGTATCACTTCCTTCCAAATTCGTAGACAAGTTCACAGCATAAAATAATGTTGACTCTCTTGATCTATGTATAGATTGCTTGCTCACTTAGTCATAAAGAGCAGAAGTCGGGTCAGGGAGGAGGAGAATTGTGGAAACAATTCAATACTGAATTGGAAATGGTGGCTGAATAGCAGAGACAGATTGGATTTAAAATGTTATCCTACAGTGGCTGCTATCCTAGAGAGCTTTAGGATGCATTTGCCTGTTCTTTGAGAAGAAAATGGTGCCTTCAGATACAGAATGCCGAGCTTTTTTGAGAGAACTTTGCCTCATGTGAGCAAAAACGGTGACATGGATCCATACGACAAGAAGACATTTTCGTTAGCTATAGATTCTTTTTCCATTTCCCCCCACCCCAGCCTGTGTGTTTGCCATCACTGTGGAGCACAGAGCAGGGATCTGTCTTAGGGAGGAAGAGATTGTTGCTGGAGTCAGGCACAAGGTATTTCCTGTATTCATTATTTTCAAGTACAAAGTTCTGCAAGCCTGTTGTCTGCTCTGTCAGACAGCAATTTGTTTCCTCAGTATTTGAAATGTCAGATCTCACCATGCAACTGGAAGTTGTGCTTTTCAGAAGTTGTGCTTGTGTGCAGTACTCAAGTATATAAGTACATAAATGTTTCAGAAAAATTAAAATATATTACAGTCACACATGGCGATATCGTAGTTCCATAACTACATGCTAATGAACATGATGTACTGTCATTTAATTATAAAACACCCATTGATTCTTATTCAGTTTTCACAGTGTATAAAATAACAATCCTGGGTTTCATCTTTCCACAAAAGAGGGACCAAAGAGGGAATGACAATTTTGACTAATTATTTTCCAATCTAACTCATTTAGTATATTTTTCTATTAGATACACAAACTTCAATTACTAGCTGGATTTATTAAATGCTTTTAATTTTTAAAGTACTGCACAAACTGAATCTTCCCAACACTATTATTACTATTAATATTTATTATTATTGTTTACTACTATTACTAAACTCTTCATTTACAGATGATGGGACATCTGTAACTATTTTAGGGGGTCATCCTCAAGAGTAAACAGAAGACAGCAAGTTTTAAAGACTTTTCGCCATTTGTGCATCAGTTTTTAAAAGCCTGTTCGCTAACTCAGCATCAAGTTGAATACTCAGTGTCTTAACACCTTCACAATCAAATCCTTTGCTCATCTATGCCATGTTCAACCTCACTGACAGGGGCCAGCAGATAAATGTCATCTAGTCTTAAACTGCACTGACTAAATAGGTAATAGCTAACAGCTCCCAAGTTAGCTGTAGTGGATCGTTCCAGGGTACCAATGGTATTGAAGCAGTCTGTTATTCTCAGCCTCTTTATGGCCTTAAAACCTACCTGATGACCCAATTTTAAATTTTATTTTTTTGTTTTCACTGAACATGATCCTACTTAGTGCCTTTGAAATTTTAGGGACCAGTGGCATGACATTCACAGAAAAGGTGTTCTGCATTTGGCCTGGGCCCTCAGTTCATAGCATCATAGAATCATAGAATAGTTTAGGTTGGAAGGGACCTTAAAGATCATCTAGTTCCAACCCCGCTGCCATGGGCAGGGACACCTCCCACGAGACCCATCTAGCCTGGTCTTGAACACCTCCAGGGATGGGGCATCCACAACTTCCCTGGGTAACCTGTCCCAGTGCCTCACCATCCTCAGAGTGAAAAATTTCTTCCTGATATCTAATCTAAATCTACCCTCCTCCTGTTTGAAGCTGTAACCCCTCAGTTATTGCACCACAGCCAGCATTACATGATTTTCACATTAAATGTCAAAAGGTTTGGGTTTTTTTTAATTTAAGGACTTGCTTAAATTTGGATTCAGACATTAATCTCAAAGTTAAAACTTAAATTCGTCTTAAGTTAAACATCAAATCCCTTCCTTCTCTACCTCAAAGCTAGTTTAGTAGCTCTGGAAATGACAAGATCCCATTTTCCACAAAAGGAGGTACAACGTGCGCAGTGGGAGAGCAATCTTCTCCATACTGCTCCATGTATTTGCTTCAATCCTGCTTTTGGAGGTTTGCCTTCAAAAAGGAACAACTGTGCAATTCTTCTCTTTTTTAACTCTCTGCTGAGCATATGAGGAAGGGTGACAACTGAGACAGTGGCCTCTGTAACTACAGCAAACACAGGCTGAGAGCAGCATCTCATTTCACATTACCAATGAACAGCCATTGAACGCTGACAACTTTGTTCACTTTCCACTAGCTACTATGACTTTAGACAGTAACATCAGATTGGAAATCACGTATGTTTTGGGGAAAGAAGGATTTTTTTAAATCAGTTGCGGATGGAATAGAGACACGTCAACATCATTCACGCCTTTATAAACTGCATTCGCATTCTAAAATCTTGTTATAAACAATGAGACAATTTACCAGATGTAAAATAAGTGAAAACTGAACTCTCAAAAACCATGTCACTTTTGCTGAAGTTACTTGCAAAATCTATGAAAAGCAAAGGCATAGAGGAGCAGACCACAGAGGCAGAAGTTGATTAAAATTTTTTTATCTTACAGCAATGCAGTTCTATCAACCCTTTTATTAGCCAGGAAGAAGATAAAGTATATACCCCTATCTTCCAGAAATCAGGGCATGGAAATAAGGACAGAGCTTTAAATATACAAGGAGGCATTTTATCTGGAAGACAGATGTGCAAGGAGGGTCCAGAGACAATACACCAACAAATCTGAGCTAATTTCTCCATTGGTATCAGGGATGACAACCATGCAGCAACAACAATAAACTTCACAAAAGTTATCAACAATATGCCCATTTATTTCATTCTGACCTTTTTTTAAACAATTAAGTTCTCTTCAAATGATTAAATATAACATTTCAAAATTATCTTTACTTAATTTTAAATGACCTTTAAAAATCTTCAAAATTAATTGGGGCAAAGAAAGACTTAACTCAGCCTGAAGCAAAATGCTCTCAACTTGTTGTTTCACTGAAATCTCTAAAAATATTCCCGTTCAGGTGGACTCTAAGTGTATTGCCTTCCACTCACAGTTTTCAAATTTCAGCAACTCAAAAAAAAAAATTTGACTGTGTTTGAAACTATTTAACAGAATTCCTGCTTTAAGGCAAAGGCTTCAAGGTGTTGGGCTGTTAGAAGAAGTTGGCAAAGCTCTTTGGGTGTGGAAAGACCTCTGCCTATGCCACCCTGCTTCACCGCGTACCCAGGGAACGCCAGTATCTCAACATCCGTACCCCCGTCCTTCGCTGCTGTGTTTTTCTTGTTTTTAACTAACTGCAGATAGGAATCACAGTGTGCCATGCCCTGTTTACAGGAGTCAAAAGATCTGTTTACAAATACATCAGATAGGGTGTCCTAGCCTTTGTAAATCTGATTTCTCCCCAAATATAGCATGCTTTTCTCGTCCACTTTCACTTTATGAGCTTATTTCATGTCCTGAGGTATGAAGATGATTTCACCAGTAAGAACAGACTTACTGACTGGATTATTTTTTATGCTGTACAACAGCAGTCATTAATCTTTACTCAGAGAAGGTAACTCATTTTTCCTTTATTTCCATTCTTTGAGATTAAATTCATTTCCTCATTTCATTTGTAATAATGAAAATAAATATCCATTCTTTATATACCTCAATTAGCCTTTTATCATGGCTGTTGGTCTACTTTAAAACAAAGGCTACAAATTCTAGTATTGAAATACCTTATTACTACAGCACAGGATTTTCTCTAGAAATTCCCGAATTCTAGTCCGAGTTTCACAATTACTTTTTCCTTCCCTGTACCACAAAAGCAATTTTTAATGTTTAACTTCTGTAACCTCTTTTTTACTTATAGATTACAGGGAGGTCTGACTAGGCCATATTCTCCACGGCAATAACGTTTATGTAATAAATGAATACTATCTCACATTAATATAATCCCTTTTATAAGATATAAAGGTAAATAATAACCACAGTTGCTCTTCTGAGACTGTCAGGATATAGATCTGATGTTTTACTTTGCACATCATCACTTGTCGCTTTTCCCAATAGTAAATGAGAATTGACTAGCACAAAGTTTCTTATACACTTCTTTCAGCAACAGTGTTAGCATAAACATTTCCCCCCTTATCCTGCTTGTTCCTGGTATTCATTTCTGCTGTTTATTTTTAACCTGGACCGGTTCCCAGATCTATTTCATTGTATGGCCCCGCTAGCAGCTACACTGGCACTGTTGGTGGGATAACGTGGGGGGACAGAATGGCTGGAGACAAAGAGGGATGCTTAAAGTTGGTACTGCTACAAAAGAAGACATCTGAAAACACAGCTTTAGTTTTACAATACATCTTCTGTATGATAGGATACTGATCTAAACTGAGTTGCAGACCTTGGAGCACAAATTACGAGCACTTAATGTTCGTCTCCCGTTCATCTCCTTTAGACCTGCTACTTGCACCAGCTGCTTCTATTGATACCATACAGCAACAACTTTGTTTGTTGACTGTTGGAGAGCAGTGAATGTTCTTACTGCAAGTTAGGCCTTGGCAGATGAGCATTTCCAAGCCTTCCTCTAGTAGTTTGAGGTATTGCTGCCTCCAGGTGTCCTTTTTGCTCTTCTGCCAAAAATGCCTGATTAGCAGAGTGAGCAGAAGGGAATAATTGAGCTGCTCCAAGTGCAGCGTGCGGTACCTTAGCTCAGCAACCTTTTTTCCCACTTCTCCCCACCCTCCCATACCACTAGGGTCACTGTCCAGGCACTCCACTTCCTCACTGTGGGAAGCATTTTATTCCCACAGGACAGACAAGGGAGGAGGCTGGAAGATGAGCTTTCATGTGCTTGCAAAGTACTGTTTCTGATCTTCGGATTCCCTTGGCTGCTGTGTCCCTAACCCCTTTCCCAACTAGATTTTTTTCAATAAAGCACTCTATCAGTCCCAGATGAATTCCTTTTTCACCTACTGCCTACAGCAAACGTTCTTCTCTGCTCCCAGGTAGTCTTCCATAGTTACCAAGGTGGGAGCACCTTGCTTCAAGAAGCAGTGGTTATGATGCTGTACGATCAAGGAAAGCGAACTTGAGTGGTAGTGTCAAACTCTGCAAGGAAACAGCAGAGGCATGGGCAGATGTCCCCTTGCTGTCTCCGCTGTGAGAAGGTATTTGAGTAGGGAGAGGCTGGGCAGTGGAGGAAGCATGGTCAGCTGGGGAAAGCAACGTCTGAAATTCATGCAGCAAATTCACCAGAGTTAATCTCCAAAACCCCTTAAATTATTGCTTGCATAGGAAAAGTTTAAAAACGCATTTTTCTCATGTTTCCCCATTCTGTTACTGATCCAGAGTCAAGAGGCTTGTGGTCAGGATTAGAAATAAGGAGGCACAGCCCATTGCTGTTTCAATGTTAATGCCATTTGTGACACATCCTGAGTTATGACTCTAACAGAAGAAAATGTCTTATGACCAGAGTTACTTGGGTGGAGCCTTTAGCTAAACAAAAGCTGAAAAACAGCCGATCAATGCTTTCTCTTGATGATTTAAAGTTGTAATCTCATTATGAAAATTAACCTTCGGAAGGCATCAAGGCATTTCCAGATGAGGACTGTTGCTCGGGTCTTAGGTGGTTTGGCAGTTATACGCTGCAGTTTGAATTAACCCATTTGCTACTGCTGATTATAACATATTTGATAGTATTAAACTCCTATGTTATTCGTAACACAGTTGCCCCTTATGAGTTTTACTGTCATGCTCTCTAACTCTTTCCTCAGTATACCTCTATACAACATAGGGAATGTCTACAAAGTCTTCTTCCAGTAAACCTGGGATTACACAGCCCGTGCCCTTGGACCAGGAGTCTCCTCACTGACACTTCAGCAGGACTTTTTAGTTCAGGTTAAGCATTGCTCCGACATGGTTTCCCTTTAGCTCAGGGCTGAGACAAAGTGAGCTTATGTCAGCGTAATAAAAAAACATGTAAAAATACCTGCAGGTATCCCTGAGGGGTACTTACAGCAGCTGCCTGCTAATCGAGGAACACCGGGAGAGCTGAGGAAATTCTAATTGTCCACCCACAAGAAGGGCTGCAACACATTTCCCACTGACTCTCCCTCTGCCCTTTGCCACGCCAGGCAGGCGGCAGTCCCTGCCCCTGTGGGTTTTACTGTGAAACTGGAACTCATCAGCTAAGTTGCTGGAGAACACCCCCACTAATTTAGAGGGTTGTTAAAGAAGGATGAATTGCATTTCCTCTAAGAGGAACGTACCCCAAGGAAATAAAAAAGAAAAATATGAGAACCCTTTTTCTCCCTACTGAGAGCTGTAGAATTAACTTTTCTTGACCGCACTTCTCACTGCCAGGGTAGGGCTACTGTAACAATTTAATTTATAATAAAAAAGTTTAGGCCTTCACTGCCTCGCTTCATTTGCCATTAAAACTCCCCTAAAGGGTGACAGGCATTTGATTTTCTTCTCGATCCGTTTGTGACATGTATCGGCGCCATGCTCAGGGCAGCAGGAGCTGAGGGTGCCGGGAACACTCGGCAATACCCAGGATCCGGAGCTTGAGTTTAAGCTGCAGCTCCCTGCCAGCTGGAGACACATTTAACATTCCCTGCATGACTTCAGCAGTTCAGCCGCTTTCCCACATTCCACAGCTGGCCTCCCACCACCGCTCAGCCTGCAAGCACACACCACACCGGGGTCATATTCTTGCCATCAATTCTCAAGTAGAACTTGCTAGTGAAAGCACCAGAGAGTTCTCCTTAAAATGTGATGGCACCATAAGGCCCGAATGTCCCGGCGTCTCCGAAGTGGCAAGGCTACGTATAAAAAAGTACTTTCCGTTTGCTCTTCGGCTCCACTGTGTTTTATAAAAGGTCTGCATATCTTGGGAGCCACAAAATGGTTGGGTGGCAACCCTGTAAAGTCCCAGAACAAATCCTTACTACTATGAGTAATCCCAGTGCTTTACAACAGGACACATTTGGAAAAAAAGCCCTTCAGGACTGCATCCATGGAGGTTTATTGTTAATAGTCCTTTTTTCTGACTGCAAATTCATGTTGCTTCACATGCACGCCACATCCATTTTTGTCCTTGTGCAGAAGTTAAAAAAAGGAAGCACAGAGTCTGGAGATGTTAATTTTTAATACCATAATTAGTTTAATGGGTTACAGTGGTTTGTATTTTTTTATGTCTACAAGCTGAACTGGCTCGTGCCTTTTCTGTCATGCTTTTTGTGTCATGAAAAAACAAACAACCACACATTTCTAGAAGAATTGATGAACACATGTAAATTCAGTAAATAGCGAGACTTTATGACAGCAACATTCTGGCAATTCATACTTAGAATGTATCTTTAAAAAAGACCCAAAACTATTCAAACAATTTATAGGTTAAGCATCAAGATTTTACAGGGATAATGACTAGGAGGGAAACCTATTTATGATCTCTATCTGGATTCCTCATTTATCTAATTCCAATCACATCAGTGGTCAGGGACTGTGCAAATAAAGAATACTTGCACAAAATTAAACCTGCACATCTGGGTGTGTTGGACAGAAAGGTCTACAAATGCATTTCAGTTTGCCCTGGAAACAGTGAATGAGACTGAGCGAACATATCATTGACTTTCTGGGGTACAACACGGGACTATTAATTCCACTGAAATAACGATTTGCGTAGCTGAAGTGAGCTTGACGTGGGTCTGTATTAACTGGATGTTTCAAGTCTACTGAGATAATGACCATAGCTGTGAAACTGGTTCACGGATCTGGACCAGAGACCAATGCAATGCTTGGGCATTATTCATGTATCATTTTAGGCCTAGTTTGGGAAACAAATAAGACTCCAACTTTGTGTAGCGCCCTATATTGAAATTATTTGGATCCAAACATATACCAGAAAATATCTACCAGAAGATGCAGTTTATTTGTGTTTGAACTTTTGATGAACTTTTGATAAACTTTTGATAACTTTTAACACTTAGTTTACGAATGTTTGAGTGAATGCCTTATAAAATGCAACCAGCCGTATTATCATTATAACATAAAGACCTTTGGCCCACATTTTGAACTATCAGGTAACATCCTCTCGCTTGCTTTAAAAACCAAATTTAAGTCAAAGTTGAAAGAAAAGTATCGCTCAAGTAAGATAGTATCTTCCTTTTACAACTAAAAAAAAAGAGAAACCTATTTTGTACAAACTATTTTCTATAAACTCATTTTGAGTGAAGTCCCAGTTTATGAGTTAACGTAACAAATAAAATACAGTGTAGATCTAAACCTGGTTAATACAAATTTATCACGTAAGCAGTGACAACCTCTTATCTGCACAGGGCTGGCTGGCACCAGTATACAGAGGGACTAGCTACAAATGCATGCCATTAGGTATTATCAGAAGAAAAATGTGCTGCCAGTGAGGAGAAGGTAGATTTATATTAGCAGACATTAAAACTTTATTAAGACAGAATTATTTACAGCCACAAGACATGCAGTGTAGCACAGTATTCTTACAGCCTTAAAGGAAATGTGATAATTGCGATTGAAATTGAACTAACTGTAATGGCTTTCAGAGTTTCTCTCTGTCCATTGGGCATAAGCCCATTCCAATTGGGGGAAATACTGGTGAAGTTACCCATAGACATCAACCAAAAATTCCCCTGGCTAAGCTAGCAGGGAAGCCTCTCTAGTCCACAGTGACACAGCTGTGACTTTACTGATTCGCAGCAGCCGTGTGCCTTTAGGTTTAGCATCTCCTTTTACTCTCCTCAGCCTACAATTCTCGCATGCCTAAATACCAGTCACCGCCTAAAGCCAGAGTGTCCCCATGGGGTGCTTGTTTCCAGCCTACAAGCACAAAGCTGTGTACCAAGCGTGTTTAGCAAACGCCGAATTCCTCTCACAGTCTACACAGTTACTACCCATTGATTTATGTACTCAGAGCACCAACGTATTAATTTGACTTTGCAAGTCAGGGACTTTCTTTGGATTCCCAGGACATACAAAACCCATCGAATCTAAAAAGCAAGAACTCAGTAGATATTGAAAGAACTTTTTTATACTAAAAATATGAGGGAAAGGTACTGGCAATAAATGGCAATGTAGTAGTATCAATCACATCTGGCAGAAAGACCTAATTCAAAGGACAGCATTTTGAGAAAACGTATTTCAAATGTAATAAAGTTGCGGTACATTCACAGACAAAAAGACTTCTTGATGGGGCTGCTTGGAAGAGCACTTTCTAACACCGTTAGCAAACATGCTGCAGGATTGCTAACGAAATTGATTATCTACTACTCGCACAAGAATCCATGCAGTATTCCTAAATTCTGTGTTTTTAAAGCAATAATACTGGCATGTCACCATTCTCCGGCTGAATAACTGTCCAGACAAACGAGATGCCATTTTTTAAAAACTAAAGAAATTATTACAGAATAGACACCACTGAGGGGTTGAGGGTCTTGCAATCTAAAATGATGATTATTCCTCTTGCTATCAGCTCTAGTACAGAGTAGAATATAATTATTCTATCATAACTGTAATAAACTGCAATTTCAGACAATAGCGTAAGTAATTTTTTGTCAATGAGCAGTAAAAACTGCTCAGTGAAAGTGAAGAGAATGTATAGTTTAAACATTTTACTTTCAAGTCTACAAATACTACAAAAACGTGTTTTAATCTCCGATGAGTGAGTGTTGTGATTATCTGAAATTGCACAGGATTAGTATTATTCCTACAGAAAGCAAAGGTCAAGAGGTCTCAATTTAAAAAAAAAAGAATATTTGAAAGAAAACATTGTCTATTTGAAGCATTTATGTGTATAATTTGTTCGTAAGCTTTGAACTGTTCTTCTCTTCTGGATGCTGAGAAAAGTTCAGAGCATTTTTCATATACAATACAATTAGTGTTCATCTTTCTGCAGTGTCATCAACTGCGTACAACCTAGTTAATTGTCCTAGATTTAAACAAGCCATATAATGCACATTTAAATGCATACCCTACATTAACTTCAATTTTTACATAAAGCCATTAATATTAACAGTTTTTCATTAAAATTATTCATTCAGATATAGTGTCTACACAAAAATAAACAGCTTAATAGAAACTGAGTGCGGCAAGTTAATGAAATATCATTAGTTACAAGCACTACAAGAACTATTATGATGCATATGTATGCAAAAGTGGTATCCAAAATAATTTCTGTGAAAATAAAAATTAAAAATAACTAGAACAGATATGAAATCATACAGATGATTCTGGAAATTCCTACTGTTATAGTGTGAAACACAAGTATTTCTGAGACCAATGACATGCCAAACTGCAGTTCCAATTCAGATTATCCCCTTTCAAAGTCTACCAACTGGCACGTTGCTTTAGCTTTCCTTTATTCCTTCAGTGATTTGTATTTGCTTTTCTTGGGTTACTATACCAAAGCAAGGCTGAGTATATAGATGCTTATTAGTCACAGAAATAAGGGTGCACAAAACCAATCAAAATTAATTTTGCAATACATTAAATAACTATTAGTCCATACTTGCAACCACCAAATTCATGTACACATTCACATGTCAGAATCAAGTTCATGTTTTGCTATGCCCTTACCATTATTTTGTATATCTAATTTACTTCTTAAGCTGCATCGGTGAAAGTGCAGTTATGCCCCTTGATGCACTCAGCTACCACGGGATAGAATTACAAGTGAACGTTCTCTATTCCTGTTTATGCTGTAAGTTCCAAGAACGACTATCATATGAGTACAATGGAGGTCGTTTTAGCAGTACGCTGACATGAAAGAAAAGTTCAGCTATGTTGTTTAATTGTGTATACTCCAGTGCTAGGCAACTCTCCAAACCTTACTGTAAACATTGTTTAAGGTTCATCCAGATCAGCACGATAATGAAGCTTACGCTTTTTTACACTTAGCTTTAAATGACAATTGCTTCTCTTTATGGTTTTCTATTTACCTGTACTGAAGCAGAGTTAGAGGCATCACACCGGGCTGACCTTTTTCTTTTACAGAATGATGGGTTGTCCTCTAAATATTCTCTAATATTCTGTTTACATGGTGTAATTTTCCTGGACAGAGAAGTGATCTATTGTTCTCTTTTGTTAGCTGTCTGGAGAACATATTCATCACAGCCTAACAAATGGCAATATTAGATTAATAAGAAAAAAAGTGCATATTCAACAAACATGTTGTTGAATATTTTAATGGAGCCAAAAAAAAACACTTAATAGTTCTACAAACTGCATGGTTACTCTGAAAATACCATTCATGTTCTAACAAGTATGTACGCACATAATAATGTAAAACTGGCACCATTAACTCTCACATATAATCATTATGAAGTTATTTTTGTTAATGTAAAGACATCTTCCACTACAAAAATACACAGCTGAGGCCAAAAATATAGGACATGTGTGCTCCTTCAACAGCGAGTTGTTATTAGAAGTGCAGACTGGGTGTGTGTAGGCAGACAATTATGAGACAAAGAACACTACATTCCTAAACTTCAGTTCAATATAAGAAGAAAGTTCATTTATTGTTCAAAGGACATAATCTACAGTGTTCCAAGTTTCTATTATATAAGTGCTTCTGTATTTTATGCTCAGCAGGACAGTGAAATTTCACCGAAGAAACGGCTGTTAGATTTCCTACAAATGCATAGTCGTCGTGTGAAACCCCTTTTCAGGGATGAGTACTGCAAGATGTGCTTTTTTGTAATTGGCTTTTATTTTGCAACATAACAGAATAACCCATAGCATATTTCTCCAACCCCAACTAGATAAATCTAAAAACTTATGCAAAGTTCAACACACCTGCATTTTTATCGCTGTCAGAATTTGTCAGAATCTAGACAAGTCAGAGCTAGGGTAAAGACAGACAAAATACTTCAGACTTGATCTGGAGAGGTCAGATAGAACTTCAAATTTTTAATCACGTGAATGTTCTAAACTACATGAATAGTTACAAATGCTGTTCCCGTGATTAAGCATTTTAAGAATTGTGACACAGAGCTGAAGGTGGTTAAAGTTGATAGAAATTAAGTATTAGCAAAAAATAACATCTCACTTTGTTGGAACTGAGGCGTATATATAGTTCTTTTGACACTGAGATTAATGTCTTGCTTTGTTCTTTATCAGGTCTCTGATGAATCTGACATTATCTCCCCTAACTATTGAGGTTTTCCTAATAGTACCCATTACTCACAGGATATTGAATCCACATTATGCAACAAAGTTTTCAAAAAAGTAGTAGTCTGTCTTAAGCCCGAGGATTATCACACAAAACACTACTACCACCCAGTTTGTTTACACCCTCCTAAATCCATTTTGTCCCCTGTGTTTCATTGAGACACGAAAGCCCTCCATGGCAGTCACGCACCTCACGCAAAGGATTCCTGACCTGCATGGAGGGCTGCCAGGGTGCTTTAATAATATAAAGAGTAACAACTGCTAAACTAAGTCAATCACCGAGTACCTTGTTGCCTATCGCAGGCAGTGGCAAACCCAGCTTCCACAGAAAATCCTCCTGACCACCTGGGCTCACGTGAACAGAACCTCAGGTTAAGTAACAAATACAAGAAAACCTGCATTTCCTTTACTATTTATTTTATTTCAAATAAACATCCTTTTCTCTTTCTAGTTTGCTCTCTGAGGGTTTGGCTGGATCCTCAGCAATTCTTTACATTGATCAAAGGCAACAGAGAAGGAAGGGTCTCCCCAGCTATGAGAGCTGTTTAGCCAAAATCATGATCATCACCTTCCTCACCTGGCACAATGCTCTAGGCAGGCAGGCGTATCATGGGAAGAAGACAAGACGGATGGAGTCCAATACCCCCCATTAAACCTGACCAGTATAGGGCTTCAGTTTGGACTGGGAATGGATTCAGGAAAAGTGAGTGAAGTTGACACTACAGAAGGTACGTACCCTGCAAGGGTCTGGGCCACCGTGAAGATGAACAGTCAGGTAATTCATGTCGATCTTAGATGCACTAACATGGACGACAAAGTTCACCAATTAATTTTTTGGTTTCGGTAACTTTTTTTTATTAATAAAAGACCACTGAGAGCACCTTGGTGGATGCTTCTGTGCAGACGCCAATAAGAATTTAGGGATGTTTGCTCCTTCTTTGCTGAAACAAGTCTCTATGTTTGGAAACTAATTGCTTAAGATCAGAAATTCCAAGCTTAATTGGAGTGAAGAAAAGAAGAATGTACAAAGAATTTAAAAATAAATACTTAGAAGAGTCAAACATAAAACTCTAATAAATGAATTCAAGAAAAAAATCTTATTTCTTAAAGAAATATTACTAAAATTCAAAAAAGAACAGGAAATACAAACACACATATTTAAATGCTTTATATATTTATGCTCCAATGCATCTCTAGAAAAAGAAAACATACATTGTTTACCCAGCATAATGCTGTCTTTTACTAGAAAAATATTTAATTTCAAGTATTTCTAATGTGTAATTTGATTCTCAGTTCTTAGCTCCATATCAGTCATGGGATACATTCCATAGTTATGAAGTATTACCTTGAGAGATTTCATGCTTCCAAGCACACGGCCAATTTCTGCCCTGGGATGCAAATGTACAATTCTCTTTGAAGTCTATAAGAGTCACAAAAGTAGGATATGCTACAGACTGCAACTGCGTGTTTTCTGTATTTAGAGCCAAATTCTACTCAGCGTTACTTATTTAACACCATTCCCCTCCAATTTTAATTGGAGAGCTATAACTGAGCAGAGTTGGTCTCTCATGCCAACACTTAGTGTAATTAAATTAGAGAGATGTATATGTATACATCATTGTAGATGTGGTTTTTATAAAGCTAAGCAACTTCATACCCATTCTTCTGTGTAACATAACTTTTTATTTATACAACTACTACTGTTTAATATAAATGTATTAATATAATTATGATACACACATTCATGTAATTACTTGTGTTTTGCACTACTGCATATCCTAAAAACCTTTCAATTTAAAATGAAATTCGAGGTGCCCGTCTAACTTCAGTACTTATAATTTTCAAGAAAGGAGACATCAAAAAGAACACAGAGGAATCTCATCTGTTCTGCCAAGGACTCTGTAGCCCAGTCCTGAATACTGCACGCCGGCAAAATGCTCACTTAGTGAAGTGAATAAATATTCATTGTGCATTTATTTACTTCTGGTATTACTGGATTTAGTCATATAATTAAATCTTTTAAAATTATTAATTAGAGGACAATACGGTTAATAGAGTTTTAGGTGACATGAGTTGAGCACATCAAGTCAGCTTAATTAAGTCTTGTCTACATTTGGAAATTCACCAGAACTACTCTGAAATAACCCCTGATATGGAGGTGTAGATATATGAACATCTATACGGGAATCATAATGTTCAATAATTAATAATTCCAGAAAAGTATTTCCTTATAAATTCCATTATATTTTAAAGTGCAGACAAGCTCTAAATCTTGTAAGCATCAATATTCTGCACCTTTGATAGCTTTTACTAACACTCCAGTGTGTTTACTTCAGTATCATCAAACCTTTAAGGCTTCGTCCTGGAAAGAAGTAGGAACAGAAGCCTCGTGTATGCATAATGTGTATGCATGTATGCATAAAAATTCTATCAGATTAACAGTTTAAAATATAACAACATATATAAGTAACGCCATAAGAAGGCAATCACATTTCAGAATGAGAATGCCTTTTCTTGTTTAGCTGGCTTGGAAAGTGGATTAAGCTCTTTTGGACAATGGTATTCTTATTCAAGAAGAAAGCTCTGCTGACTTGAAATTATTTGGGGATAATTATTCCAGAATATCTAATAAATCCTTATACCTGGCCTTCCACCAGTGCTTGCTGTGCTAGTGTTGTGCACCATGCTTGCACAGCAGTTCCTCTCAAAGATCCCTGCTGTCAGAATAAAGGAACTAGATGCCAAATACCATTCCCAGAGGACCACTGTGCACGAGAGAGATGCGGGATGAAACTATATGTCATAAAGCTCTGGGATTTTATCATTTTTTGAGGGCTAACATCACCAATATAACCCATGATTAAAAAACAACAAAAGAAACAAAACCAAAAGCTACAAAAAAAGAGGCATTAAACATGAACAAAATAAAAAGCATCTTCTCTTGGTCAGACGTAGCTATGGGTTCAGGATAGCATACGCAAAGTGCAAAATTTATTATTTGTGACTCCTCCTTTATAAAACTAAAGCCCTTTTTTGGGCTGTGTTGCTCTGCAGAGGTAGACTGCGACGGAACAATACAAACTCTATGTTACCCCTTTGTTAATACCATGATCTCCACCACCTCCAAAGGCCACACAGCACACTTGAGAGTGATTCTGGCCACTTCACAAAAAATATGAGTTAAAATATACAAACTATCCCATCTCAGTTATAGGAACTGCAAATGCTATAATCTGCTGGTGCCTTTAGCACTTCAAGCCTTCTCTTGGTCCTGCTTTTCCCTCCAAGGGATCTTTATCTAAATAGAAAACCCAGCTCTCCGCTCACCAAAGCAGGCTGGAATGTTATTTGTAGTCCAAACACCGGATCCACTCAGGCTGCTAGGACGGACCTTAGCCTCTGAGCTGACACATGAGCAGAACAGCGTGCTTAGACACGTAAGTGTTCTGGCATAGTACAAACAGCACAAATGAACAATGAAAACTGTAATATAAGAAAGCATGTCTCTGTATGCGTAAAGTTTAAAGACATGAAAATATGTTGCTATAAATTCAAAGTTTCACTTGGATATACTGTATTATTTCAACTGAACTTTATTTTCCATGCGTAATCATCTCATTTTTTTATATTGAGATGGATGCCTTCTGGTTGTTTTTTTTCTGTTTAGCCACTTTTGCCAGGAGTAGTGTGTGATACAGTAGAGTGATATTCTGGCTGCTAAGAGGATGCTAACTCCATTTAATCTTTGCTATACTGTAGATTTTCTTGGATTCAGTTCATGTCAGACCTATCGGGATAAGAGCATTTCTGAGCATATAAAATATCAAAAAGAATAGCGACATCACCATGTCATTTAAAAGTGTGTTCAAGAAGTCCTTGCACTTACTCTAGTTTCAGTGCAATGAGAAAACAGATGTGTAATCTACAAGAAATACAAAAAAAAGGGCAAAGTCTTCAATTCGGAGGAGTTTACCTCTGTGGCCACCGTGGGAAGTGGTAACTTTACCTACAGTATCACAATATGGCTGCAGCAGTGAAGAGGCAAAGATAACTGCCAAATTTGCCCCACAAGTAGCTTTTGTCCTCTCACAATCTATACAAAACAAGGCCTTTCCCAGAGGTCTTGCCTGTCTGTTCCCCAAACTCCACCATTGTTTTTGTAAAAATAACCTTTAGCTCTTGCTGAACTTTAGCGCTCCCCAAACTGAGTTCTTGCAGAATACAGCCTTCAATCTCCTTTTGTTGGAGACGCAACTCCCCGTGGATGGCCTGGCAGCTGGAGGTGTCTTCTTGTGCCATGCCCTGGCACACATGCCACAGCCTCTCCACTGAACTGTGCTTTTTCTCTTCCCCGCTCTTTTCTCCCCTATTCTTTTCCCTTATCTGTTCTCTACAGCAATTTTCTTCTTCCAAAATTAGTTTTCCTTATATTTTCCCGCCGTCTAGCTTTGTACTTTTCACTTACCTTTTCCTCTTTTCCTATCTCAAATGACAACACAAGGCTCAAGAGACAGGTCTATAGCCAGCTTTTAAGAGCCTGTTTAACCCACTCTCGGAGATAAGCTCAAAGCGAGCAGGGCAAAGCAAGCAAAGCGGTCCCTGTGGAACCCTCTCCCTTCTGTGCCAACCCACCGCTCCGGAGCGCAGATGCTCTGGGTCTCAATGCGGGCGTAAGGACGACTGGCAGGTAGTTCTCCCAAAGGTGTCTATCTCTTCAGTGAAACTGAGATTATATAAAATTACAGAAACCAAACTACTTCTTTGTTGTTATCTATCTTGAGCCATGCTTCCCTCTCCTCTTTTCCAGATGCAATTCCTAAAAGTATCAATTATCAAAAGATTCTCACTAAAACTGTGAAATATTTGTCATTCCCAGACATGGCTCTCAACTTCCTACTCCCAGAAATCCCAGCTCCGTCTCCTGACATCCTCCAGTGATTAGGCAAGCCAGAGTTGCTCAGACTTGTATACAACCCTTGATAGCAGCCAGCCTTCTTTCCGCTGTCTCCAAGGGATGCAGAGCAAATGGCTCCTGAATTCCGCTTTAAAGCTACAGGCTGGCATGAACAATAGTCTGGTGCGGTCTGGAGATTTTGCAGCTCAATTATATTGAAAAATGGGGCCGGTAATGAAATAAATATGAAAATTAATATTATAATGTTTCTTATTTCTTGAGATAAAATAAAATTAATATTCTGGCACATGATTTTTCTGCAAAGACTAGATTCTATGGCCAATCAAATTAGAGAACCATGGAGCTCAATATCAGTGTCAAGAGAAGGACTGAGGTCTTAATTTATGAAAAAAAAAAAAACACAACGAAGTGCCCATTTTACACATGAATGCCTTGATTATACAGACAGCAACCCAGAATATTTTATAAATAATACACACACATACACACTTCACTAGATTGCCCAATACCTAAGTTAATTGAAGCAGGGTTTATCCTGCAGAGTAGACACCACGCTGTCAAGAATCAAAGAATAACAATAACTAGTCAATCAAGGAAATTGAATCAACAGTGAATATTGTTTAACAACTGGCAGGTAAATCTAAAGTAAAATATAAATCCAACGCATCTTTAAAATGTGTATACACAAGTATTAGCAACCATCACCGGAGCAGAGGGATCTGCAGCATCCTCCCTGGCTGCCAAAACCAATGGGGTGTGATGCAGCACACTTTCCATCAGTGAAAAAGATATCATAAATTTTTGAAGACAACACTCAGATAAATCTCTACTCTTAAAAAGGTGTGCTGCAGAAATGCCAGGAGTTCTGTTGTTCAACATATATGCATTTCTAAACTTCATATAAATATCAGAAAAGAGGAGCCATTTACATTAACCTTGACAGAGCTGAATAGAATGTAAGTAAGCATGGAAAATGACCCATTATATTTCTTATGAGTAAAAAAAAAAAAAAGTATTTATTATTCATTTGTTCATTATTCAATTATTCATCTGACATGGAATTCCACTTTCAGTTTTAAAAGGAGGAAAGTGGTAGTAAATATAAAATATGCATAGTTGCTTTTCTGCCTCTTTTTGGGGCAACGTGGCAAAGTGAACTTCTGTCATTCTTTCATTTTTACCACGTTTTTTTGCAATTTCTCCCAGAAAGATGCATGGCTACTTAGCACGTCAGTGTTAGATGCTGGGTAACGCTCCTCCCAGGTCCCAGGCCCTCAACTAAATAAATGATCAAGAACAGCATTTAAAATTCCTAAGAGCAGAAACAACCCCAGTGCACAAATATCTCAACATTTCTTCCCAATTCTGTATTTTTGGTGTTCACATAGCCCAGTCACTATCAAGGTAAACACTCTAAGGTAAAGAAGGAAATAAAAAAGTGATCAATTAAGTAATTTCTTTTCTGTCATAATGACTTGGAGTGATAATGCTGCTATCTCTGCAACTTTCTGGTCATGAAGAAGTCATCTTAAGACCAACTTAATCATGTCTCCGGTCCCTAAATATATATTCTGGCACCTAACAAGAAACCCGATTTTCAGAATTCATGAACAACCATGATCACATTATTTAGTTAGCAGTGTAAAAATGAACTGACGTTTGGTGGGTTTTACATGTTTTTCTCATCATCGATCTGGCTGACAACTATAGCTATGATTTTATTATTTTTTTTAAGGTCTAGTAGAAGCAGCATCTTTAAGATTAACTTCAGGGTTTGGGATCATGAGGGCTTTCTATTATTATACCTGCCACTGAAAATCCTTAGAAAATATGGGGGAGCGAGTATATAAAAGATACTAGAAAGAAGTGCTAATAAAAGCAGAGAAGGCTAAAGAAGCTGGGTGGGTAGGTGGGTTTGGAAGTCCTTCACATATCCATACCTTCTACAGCTGATGAACATACTGTAATTTGGAAAAAAAAGTCACTTGAGATATAGAAGAACTGTCAGTGAAGGACAACAGGAACATGCTAATTCTTCCCATTTTTTCTACTGGAAAGTCAGAACACTGCCTTCCTGAGTACTCTGCTGTTCCTCTAAATAATGTCTGCTTGGAAAGAAACAAAATTTAATTTGGGCTTAATTATTGTTTCATTTAATTTTTAATCCATGTCCAAGACAAAAACTTATCAACAAATTCAGATTTGATGCAGGAACAAGAAACACCCGCCTAAAGAAATTATTTGGTATGAGAACGTATACACGTCTGTCAGAATTTACAGCATACTTTTGTAGCACTATAATGTTCTGCCAGGAGAAAAACAAACAAATAGGCAAACCTAAAACCTTAAATTTTAAGTAGCTTAAACAAGATATTTGCTAAAATGGGATAAGGGAATTTGCATGCTGAAGAGATTATTGAAATGTCATTTGCATATTTGTAGAACACATATTCTGTTAAATAGAAGAAGGGAATTCTTTCTATACCTTTCCTTTCCAAATGCTGGATCATAGCTTACAATGACGAAACATAGAAGGAACAGTAACAGTTTCTTTAGAGCCTCTTATGCTGATGATAGTTATCAGGGTCTACCTTATAGAATCACACTCTAGTTTGGAAAAGACATCTGGAGGTCATCTAGTCCAACTTCCCTCCAAGAGCAGGTTCAACTAGATCAGGTTGCTCAGAACCTGGTCCAGTTGAGTTTTTATTGTCTCCAAGAGATTCCAGAACCTCTCCTGGCACCTGCTCAGGTGCTCGGCCACTCTTATAGTGAAAAAAAAATTCTTTGTATCTAATGACAATCTTCTCATGTCACAACTTGTGTCCATTGTGTTGTATCCTATTGCCTATTCCCTTCTGGGAGAAAACTACTAGATCTGTAGACATGGGGAGAGCAGTGAATGTCATTCACGTTGATTTCAGCAAGGAATTTGACATTGTGACCCACTATATTCTTGGATCTAAAGACATTATTGTCTGGATGAGTGGACAACTAGATGGGAATGAAACTAACAGGATGGTCAGGCTCAGAGAATCCCAATTAATGACTTATACTGTACCTGGAGGCCAGTACTAAGTGGAGCACTATAAATGTCTATCCTGGCACTCGTGTTTAACATTTTTGTATTGGAGAAGTGCAAAGTTCTGCACCTGGGAAGGAAGCATTCCTTGCCATAATGCAAGCTGGGGACTGACTGGCTGGGGAGCAGCTCTGCTGGAACAGACCTGGGGGGCTGTGGCACACAGCAAGCTGAGCATAAGCCAGCAGCATGCTCTGGCAGTGAGGTGTGCCTCCTGGGCTGCATTAGGGTGAGGGAAGTGACTATCCCCCCATTTGATACACCCCATCTAGAATACTAGATGCAGCTTTGGGCTCCCCATAAAAGAAAAACATTGATAAGCTGGAGCAAGTTCAGTGGAGGGCTGTCAAGATGGCTGGGGGCTGGATCACATGCTCTGTGAAAAGCTGAAGGAACTGGGGGGTTTTTCAGCCTGGAGAAGAGAACGCTCTGTGGGACTTAATACCAGCTTTCCATTTGTAGAATGGAAACCTCCAAGGAGGTTATCAAGAAGAAGGAGACAGGTTCTTACAGAGGTGCATGGTGTGAGGATGAGTCAATGAGCATAAGTCGAAACAAGGGAGGTTCAGACTGGAAATAAGGGGGGAAAAAAAATCACCACGAAGACAGCCAGCATTGGAACAGGTTGTGAAGAAACACTGTGCATCTCTATCCATGGCAGCTTTCAAGACCAGACTGAACGAGGCCCTGAGCAACCTGGTCCGGCCCTGCTTTGAGCAGAAAATTGGATTAGAGGGCTCCTGAAGTCCCTTCCAACCTGAATTATCCTGGAATCCTATCCCATTGCACCTCCAAGAAGTGTCTGGCTCCACCTTGTCTATACATTCTCATTTGATAGATTTAGACAGCAATTAGATCTCCCCTAAGCCTTCTCTTCTTAAAGCTAAATAAAGTCATTTGTAGGACCTGGGGATAAAACAGGGAAATATACATATTCATCAGAGGAGGGAAAAAAACCTCACCCAAATACAGATATAGAAAGAGTAGAGAACAACTTAAACACAAGCACTGAGTATTCGGTCCTGCAAAAGACCTAAACGGAGAGAACAGTGAATTGGGAAAAGGAATTTGGGACTGAGAACAAAGAAACTGCTTCTATTATTCAAGATCCCTGTGTTCAGGGAAACTGGAGTTTGACTACTCTTTGTCAATAATTCAGCTACATCAAAGAAACAACTAAGTATCACTTTTTTTTCCTTCTACCTGGAACAAAAAGAATCTGAATTTTTGGCTGACTGACTGGGTCAAAAGAAGTAAGAGGCATTCTGGAGTCTTTGACCCTGTTAACAGAGATGTTTCCCCCTCCAAAATGTCCCCGTGCATTCTCCTCGCTTTAATATGCGATTGTCAAAAGCAAATGGTCACCAATCAGAAAAGCTACCGGGGCGGGGGGGAAACCAGAACTATTCACAAAATTCAAAGTTTGTATCATAAACCCTTCTTAAATGTTTTTTCTAGGAGACAGAATGTTTTAGCTAGTACTTTTCCAAATGAGTCACTAACACCCTTGTCTTAATTCTGCAGCTGCTGCTAATTTGAAGTGCCAGCCTTCTCCCCTCTTTCCCCAGAATGAAATAAAATATCAATGTTGCACTGTGCTGAAAATGGAAAGTTAGATGTAACGCTATGCTACGAGGCCTCTGGAAGTCCCATTTACGTTTGATTCTTTTTCCTCCCAGGCCTATACCAAACTTAAGCCCTCTCAGCAACTTATTTCACACTTTCTTCCACACTCATTGGTTATAAGAATGAAAGACAGACTTAAATGTTTTTTTAACACTTAGTGCACCAACATCTAACACAATTTAAAACAGTAAAAGAGAAAACAAAGTTGTAGAAAAGTAATGCTAGCAGTTATCTGCATATATACACAATCAACAGATTTTGGTAACCTACGAGCCCTCTTGTATCTTCCTTTGGGTTGGACCTTTTGCCCTTTTGGCCAAGGACACGGACCGCCTTTTATTTAGAAAAGTTAAGCACCAGCATTTTGTTGTACAAAAGTGAGACCCAAGAGGGTGTACTTTTCTCAGAGACAACTTCACCCATATGCAAATCTCCAACTCCTTAAGTATCTCATTAGTTGCTCCTCTGTAAAAATGTATTACAGAGGGGTTTTTTAGGTTAGTTTTCAGGCAGGCTGGTTTCTTGATTCCGCTCACTGACTGATGGTACGAATGCTACTGCCAGCACAAGGGAAGGGACAGGAACGAGTTGCTGGGGGCAATGGGGAAAGACAAGACTGCCCTTTTTGGCTGCTGTGCATAGTTATGTAAAATTAAAGTGATTATGTAGCTATGGCCTGAGGGATAGAAGAGGTCACAGATACTACCACAGCCTATAAACTGCTATAGAAATTGTGTCAGCGTGTGTTGCCAAGAGACAAGCAAGGGAATTCAGTTCTTAACCTGTAGTAAAATCCACAAAGTGATGCCCGTTTGCTCTACCTCTCTACAGAAGATCAATACTTTCAACGCACAACAGTCACACTGAACATTGGAGGTGCATTTTGCCTCAGTAGGCTCTTTATCTACCTGGACTGATTCTGAAGCACTTTTCACAGGCCTTATGTGCATCCTGAGGTTTTAGAAATTTGGCTTAAATATATTTTGAAATGTTTTCATCAAGTCAGAGCAATTGAGACTAAATGTATTCTTACGGTCTCAGATCGTGAACTGAGCATAGTGGCTTCAAAAGCTACCACGAAACAAGTGAGCCTGGGTACCTGATTGTACCCATGTCTTCCTCAATTCTGAGATAATACAATTCAGCTTAGAACTTAATGAAATTACATTTAAATGCAGGTCTCCATATTTTCAGCTGAGGAAGACTAAGAAATCACATGAAGTCAGGTACTAATTATCACCTATTAGCCACAGTAAACATGACCTGAATTTGTTGTGTGCCTGTGTTTTGACCGAAATGAATTAACCTCAGATAGAACAGATTTTTATCAGTATGTTTTTCCAACATTTTTCAATTCTTTAACAAAGCAGGTGATTTTCCAGTAGAAATAGTTGCGATCACTACTTGGCACAGGCCATAGAAAATCTATACAACACAACAAAAATGGGTATATAATTTGTAGCATTTCTTTTTTGCTAAATCTGAGCATATATCTTCGAAGGACTATTTCTTAAACCAAAGGCATAATTTCATTAAAAACAATATATTTTTTAAACCATTGTTATTCACTCTTGATTATGACTACATGGAAGACTGAAACTGAAATATGTAAATGTACCAAGCTATAGTTCCCAGTTTATTACTATGCCTTTGTTCAAACTACTTTACTGCTGTAACAATCAAGTGTCCTTCACTAGGACCACTGGATTAGTAACATCAATTACCTTTCTCAGTAAGAGAGATGCATCTGCTGTCAACATTGACAGCTCAAACTGCTGCTTGGACTTTAAAGCAGCTTAAAAATTGTCCAAGGTGGGGTTTTTTTGATGTATATCCTAAATAGATATGTTTCTGAAAGGTATTGTTTTATAGAAAAATAGATTTAGAAAACAATGCTTTACTACATTGTAATATTCTCCATTGGAAAATTTCTTTGTTCCTTCAACACTAAGTGGAGGCTTAGAAATTTACTCTCAGGAAATTTCATCCTTGAAACTAAGACCTGAAGTTTTATGCTATAACTAGAAGCACAGTATTTTGAAGTATAGGATTCCCTTTACAAATAAGGTTAAGACTCTAAACAGCATGCTCAACCCTGGTTTAAAAGTAATGAGAAAAAACTACAGTCATTACCAAGAGTAACAGTTGAGTTGTGAAAGAAAACATACTTTAAAGAACTATTTTATTCAAAGAAAATTAACTTCTCCCCCCACAAACTCATTGCACACCTTTCATGACTGCCTTGGGATCCTGCATTGAAGGTAAAGCTAGAAAATACACTAGTACAAATCAGACGTATTGTGTCATTCTGGTCTCTTACAGCTGTTGCCTACCTACTGGATATAAACTTCAGAGACACAGTTTTGGAACATAACCGATGCCTGGGGGGCTTAACAATCAAACACAAAAGGAAAACAGCACTGAATAAATTTTTCAAGCCTTTTTCAAGTCATATATTGGTTTATCACTTTTCTGTAAAAGTCAGTCCCATAAGACTATCAGACTCAGGATCTGACTCATACCTCAGCGTAAAGTTACTACTGAATCAAGGAGAGGGACCAAGATTTTGTTGACATTTCTTAAATGAGACCAATCACACAGTATCAAATTAAGCCCCAAGCACAGTGTACTCTAGGGATGAGTTTAGTCTCAAACTTCTAGAAATTACAAAGCTAATAAGAACCTGTCATTTCTACCATTAATGATGTGGGGGAAATATTTTTTAATTTGTCATTTGCAAATTCAGTCCTAGCGCATGTATATTTATAGGGTTCCTCTCTCTGAGGAGGTTGGATTAAGGGAGGAAAGCCGTGGCTTTTTAAAAACTCTTTTTAAAAGATTCACTAGAAAAGATACAAAATCGGCATATCTTACGGGCAGCAGCGCTACTTGTCCTTGATTCCATCCCCCACCACACAACCTATATGTTGCACTGCCTAACTTTTGCTCCTCCAAAGTGAAGATATCATGTCATTGCAAATCACCCCCATGGTCAGCGTAACCCAAGCACCAATCGAGTTTCTAATTAATAAAATGGTGCTCATCTGAAATCAAAGGCAAAACTCGTGTTGACTTCAGTGAAGCCAGTCTTCAAGATGCTGATGCTGCGAAGCGTTTCTACATTTCACATACCTTTATCAGTTATTTAGGTAGTTACAATGATGCACATTAACATACATGATACATTCACATATGTCCTTCTTGACTCCACCAACCAATGCAGTGCTCCCAGTGTGGAATGCCAGGTTTAAACCCTCGTGAAGTCACTACTATTAACAATGTCTCTGGTTACATTCTGCTTGTAATGCCTATTTGCCCATGGGGCTCATCTGACACTACTTCTCAAGAGAGGCCCTGATACAGAATAATCCAAAACTGGAGTAATTCAAGGCAAGGACAAATATTGCAGAGCTTTGTATGAACTCCACTCGATCCACTTCTAGAAAGGCTTCAACTTTTGCATATCAAGAGTTATTCTAGCAACAGTTTCTAGAAATACTTTCTGAAGGACACCATAGTTCTAGTTCATATCAAGCCACCTGAACTAAACTTCAAAAGAGAAAAGGAGCTATAACTGGGACAAGGACAGAGATGTCCCACACCAAATAAGCTAGCTGGAACAATTACATAAAACAATCATTGTGACCAGTGACAAAAAGTCACTGGCCTGTCTGATGGATGGATGCAAACAGGCACCCCCAGCTTTGGACTGGGATGTTTGGAAGAAGAGAAAATGGTCTTTCTAGAGACCAATCTTCATTTCTCCGTATTTTACATCCCCTGAGATTATTTTATAGAGCCAGAGGAATCACCTCACCACCAGCACTCTCAAGTTTTTCTTAAAATTGGTAAATTTTATGCTTCTTTCCCTTCCACAATGTGGCTCGTTTTTTTGAAGGAATTCTTTGGATAGTAGCACAATAAAATCCCTGCCTGGCCGGAATGGGCAAGAGCACATTCAAGAGGCTGAAGATGTTACAAGGATCAGGTAACTGTGCAGAGACAAAAAGTTTGCCCGCAGCTAACCTGTGCTTTTTTTTTTTTTTTTAAATAGATTTCTAAGCCCAGTCAAGAACAAGAGAGATCACAATTATACACAATTAATATAACTTCCCACAACTAAGAAGTGTGCAAGTTATTTCTATCCAACTTTATAAACATAAACACACATACTCTGTGTTACTGTAAATTTGTCTTTTACTACGTACAGATTTTGCAGTCATACTGCATATGGACTAAATCTAACTAAACTGATTAGAATTAGCAATAATTTATGCTGATTATAATCAGCTCATAAACCAGTAAAACTTTTTAAAGGGTAATAGACCTGTGCTTGGCACAGAATGCGGTGAGTAAAGGTATTGATTAGCAGCACAGTATTGGAGGGTCCTACTGCTTCTGCTGTAGAAGCATCTAAACCAGAAGTTTCTACATCAGTCTATTAACTTCATACAGCGACACTAAACTCCGGATTATCCAGCGTCTCCTAAGAAGAAAGTTTCATATCTGCTTTGTTTAACAGCGCAGTAAGCTCCCCATTAACTGATCTCCTACTTACTCTGCCATCAACAGGCTTGGATAAAAATTCTGTGTTCCCATTTTAAAGTTTGCTGTCAACAGCCTGAAAATAAGTTTTTGACATGGCAGAATGTGCCTGCTTGCTGCAAGTTTACATCAATTTACAGTCCTGCCTACAAACCTACACAAACTTCTAGAAATATTAATGCTTTTCATAGCTGCCAGGGCACTAATTTTGCAGCTAACAAATTATACAGTTAGAAGCCCACTCTAAGGTAATTTAGCAAGATTCACAAGATTTCATTTCTTCTGGGTTGTCGTTACCTAACACCAAACAAAAGAAATACACCAAACAAAAGAAATAGAATTCAAGTATCACATAAACATTATCTATAACTATTAAATGGTTGCACTTTAAATAAACCATGCTGTCTATAGGAAAATGTTGCTGTTTTCTACTAACTCTCTCTTATACAAAGAACTTTTCTTTATGACACAGAAACCTATCAGTAAAATTAGTCATATTGTCACATTATTGTCCAAGGAAAAAACACTAATACAGCTAGTTATCACAATTTATTTGTAAATCATTGTTGGCATTGTGTCCCTGAATTCCATTTGGCATTTAGGTAAAGGAAAACAAAACATAAATTCACTTTTATTTCTTACTTAACCAAAGCAAACAGATTGTGGCCTAGAGATGTATATATACATTTATATTTTTTTATGCATATTCTAACTGTCTTGTTAAATGTTACAATAGCACAGTCAGATTTTACTCCTGGTCAGAGAGGCCTTTAAGCATTAGTAAAACACATACAATCGTAATTAACATCATCTTCTAGAATGTTGAAATACAGAGTCTCTTCATTACAAATAAAATACTAAGTAAGGAAATGAAATACAACTGAGTTGAAATTTGGGAAGCAATGTTACAGAAATATTGTTAAAGAAAGTATCTAAACCTTTAGAAACATCCATTGAACTCAGAAAATATTTTTGTGCTCTCTGACACGCCATACAATGCTGCAATATAGGAACTGCCCTAAAACATACATTCATTAGAAGACACAAAAATGTCAGAGATACGTCAGACGTATCATTTGCCAGAGTAAAAATTGTGGCAGTCCTAAAAATGCAGCAGGTTTTACAAGCATCAACTTGAAACCATTTCAAACTATTTTCATTGCCATAATGATTTTTCATATTAAAAGCCTTACACCTTCTTCCAATGTTTATTTTGTTCATTTCATTTAAGTCCATGGTTTCACTAATCTCTTTTGATGCTGAACTCCCTAAGATTAGGGGGAGGGAGGTGCTGAATCACAGCAAATGTTTATATTTCCTCCCAGAATATATGACTGAACCAGCTTGAATACTTCATGAATAAGATTGTGAAGATCATAACAGACAAATACAAAATCTGTTTTGAAAATCTATAACATATTTTGTAGCAATTAAAATAGTTGACCGCATCAACATTTTAACCTAAAGAGCCATTCGCAATGCATGCAATTTCCAATGAGTATTTTTGAGCTCTCAACAGGAAAATCCATCTTCAAGCAATTCCTCTCATCTCCTAATTATCAACGTGCAGCTTATTAGTCAGCAGATTTTTCAGCGTTACTTAAATAAGGCTAAGATGGGAAGCAAAACTTCTAGTTTCAAAATCTCTTACCTCCCCCAGTGTAATCATGTACCATTACCCATCATACAGTAGCAAAGGCTGTTCAATTCTGTTATTGTCTTTAATAAAACCCAAAGATTTCTCCAGAATTACTGAAATAGTTCATGTACTGGACAACGGGTTGTTTTGGGGCCCAAAGAACAGCTGAAAACTATGAATTAAATTAATTCTTCTACATGTTCAGAGCAGATCCATAGTGAGAAGATTGCTTGTATTACCGAATTCTGCATACTTGAATATTGAAACTTACAGTTACCAGTCCTTTTATCTACACCAAGGAGCCACCTTTTTTTCGTTTATTTCTTTTATAAAATCAAGATCTCTGAAAACAGGAAACTCACTGGATTCCAGATATTTGATTTCATGTGTGTAGGTCAAATGGCTGTGTGTTCTCTCTGCTGAAACAGAGTAATGTAATTTCAGGCTGTATAATTTTATAGCAAAGACTGCAAGATGTTTTGAAGATGTCATTGACTGTAATACGAATCAATATTAAATTATCTGTACAGGAAACATTTTCAAAAGATGGTCCATCAAGCTTTCTCATAGGATCATACTCTCCTAACTACAGTAAGCTATTGCAGTTCATCTTCCTCTTCAATTATTTACAGGTCAAAAAAGCCAAGTGACATTGCTTTAGATATATTCAATGTTATGTACTTGGTTCGTAACTTACTAATGTCATACAAAATCATGAAGGTAAGTTTCTGAACAAAGCCATTTTTTAATTTGAGAATATTTATATAGTCATACCACTAAGTGATGCAAAAGGCTATCTTTTAGGCACTCTACCTTTCTTAAAAATAATGCATTAAAAATATATACCTATCTCAACAGTACTGAAGTGATTACTCTGCAGCACAATCTTTAAATGGCTACAGACTGTACCGTTTAGCCTGCTGTCGATTACACATTTAAGAGATTAGTCATTTCAAATCACCTAAAGACCTTTATCATATTTCTATCAATTTCTGTATATATGAAAGCACATTTCAAAGCCTCCTCATTGCTGACTTGTAAAACGTCTCATGACTGTCAAGCTGAATTTATTTTTCAGCCAAGCGGTATAAATTACATGTCACAATATAGTAACAGAGAACACAATAAAAAGAAGAGCCTATCAAGTGTGCAGATAAAGAGAAGGGAATTCTTGTCCTGTCATTGTCACACAGGCAGGGCACTTCAATAGAAAAAAATAAAAATCAAAAAAAAAAGAGAAAGAAAAAAAAACCCAAACATAACACCCACACCACGGTTATAACCTCTAAAAAAAGTTCACACGTTGAAGCCTCATATGGGTCTGTTTTGATTTGTGAGGAGTGACACTGGTGGTTGGAGAAGCTTATGCTAAATGTTCCAGACAGCTGATGCAACCACCTCTGCATCTGCCAGTTTGCAGTATGATGCTGGGAGAGCCGTGGGGCTGGCTGCCCTCACGGACTTGAAGGAGAAAGGGGGGAGGAAAAAAAAAAAAAAAAAAAAAAAAAAAAAAAGGTGGAGATCCACCACCACAAGAACCACTCACATCAATTTTCCTTCAAACAGCAGCAACCCGCGTGCAACATTAACCATCAGGAGCTGAACCCTTAACGCGTTTTTTAATCCAGTTTGGAAACGGGTGGCAGCTGACAAAGGTCCAGCTCCACATACAATGAGGATCCATCCCAACCCAGCAGCCTCCACAGCGCCCGCATTTAAGTGGAATTACGGCCATCTCCACCACAGCGATAAGCCCGCCCCGCCACCCCCCCGGGATGTCACAGCCCCCCCGGGCCGGGGCCTGCCGGCTGAAGTTCGGGTCGTTTCCCTGCGCGGAGGGAGGCTGCGCCGGGGGAAGGCAGCCGGAGCGGGGCCCCGCGGGCTCCGCAGAGCTCCGCTGTGCAGCGGGGTGGCCGAGGACGTGGTTGGGAAGGAGGAGACACACCGGGAGCCCTGGGGAAGAGGAGGGACTCGCCGGCGGGAGGGGGGGGAAGACGAGCGGGAAGGAGACAGGTCGGAGACGGCACAGTGGGGAGCGAGGGGAAGGGGTGGGAGCCCGGCGGCGGGCGGCCCGGGGGGGGGGGGGGGTCTCCCGGGGCGGCGGCGGGCGGCAGGAAGGGGCTGCCGGCTCTTTCCTGTCTCCGTCCCCCCGGTGCAACCTGACCGCCTCCCCCGGGCCGTGCCCCGCCCCGCGGAGCCCCCCGCCCGGGCTCGGCCCTTGGCCGGCCGCCCTGGAGCGGGGCCAGCCGCAGACCCGCCGCGCCGTACCCTACCTTCGCCTGCAGATACTGGGGGTAGTAGTAGGTGGTGTACTGGGGGTACATCTGCTGTTTCCACACTTTGCCCATGAAGCTGGAAATGTAGCCTGCAGTGCAGGGACGGGGGGGCACTTTGGGGGGCTCCAGCCGCCTCTCCGTCTCTCTCGCCCTCCTGTCTCTTCCTCTCCGGCGGCGGCTGCTCCTCGGCCGAGCCCAGACCGACCTTCCTCCTCCTCCTCCTCCTCCTCCACCCAAAAGCCACAGCGGAGCGGCGGCAGCGGGGGCAGGCACTCTCGCTCTCTCCCCGGGAGTTCCTGCCAAGTCCCCGCCCGGCCGGGGCCGAGCAGCGGCGGCGGCGGGCCGGCTGGCGGAGCGGCGGCGCGGGGAGCGCTCGGGGCGGGCGCGGCGGCGGCGGTGCCAGGCGGCGGGGCAGGGCTGGCGGCGAGAGGGAGGGAGGGAGGGAGAGAGAGAGAGGGAGGGAGAAGGAGGGAGAGAGGGGGCGAGGGGCGGCGCTTAGCTCCGCTCGGGAGCCCGCGGTGCGAGCCCCGGGCCCGGCCCGGCGGCGGGGCAGCCCCCGCGGGGCAGCGGGGAGCTCGTCCGCGGCGGGCAGCGAGCGGAGCCGCTTGGCCCGAGGGCCGCTTCAGCGCCGGGAAAAGCTGCGGTGCCCGGCGGGGAGCGGTGCGATGCGGAGCTGGGGGTGTCCGCGTTCCGGAGGAGGAGGAGGAGGAGGAGGAGGGCTGCAGTGGTCGCGTCCGCACACGGCTCGGCTCTGACCTAATTAGCCGGGTGGTGCTTTGTTATCGCCTTTGCTCTTTGTGCATCTCGTTGGCGAGCCGCGGTGCAGGGCGCAGGCTTTAGGGGCGAAGCGGATACAGTTTAGGAAAACTACGTTTGGCTTCGGCTCTGCCTGGCGGTAGAGGGTCCATTTATCTGCTAGGAGCAGAAAGGACTGCAGTGCTAAAATCAGTTTACAGAACAGCAGCCACAAAACCAGACCAAATTCTCCGTCTGGCCCATGCTACGTCCTTAAATTTGTACTTTCGCCAGCGGTGCTGTGTACGCTTCGTTCTCGAACAGGAAACATTCCTGTTCTAGTCGATAGTAGTTGTAATTTTTTTCTCTTGAATATTTTCTCTCTGAAAGATAATTTGCCAAACCCCTTAGAAGCAGGGACCGGCAGCACGCTATAATCCACTGTTATTTGTTAAAAAAAAAAACACTTAGCCCAGTGGGTTTCCTTCTGACAAATGTGTCTCTTTTCTACCCAAAGATAAACTGATCCTCAGAGCATTAAGCAGATGCTGTTTCTTTGTCACACTAATCACAATCACTTTTGTCTCGCAGCACTGTTTTATTAATAAAACAAATATGTAAGGTCCACCAAAACTCCTGAATGTATTAGCATCAGCCAGGCTAAATATGATATACTGGAAAGAAAGATTTAAAAACTTAAGGATTTACAAGCATCCTAGTGCAAGAGCAAAGGCAGCCTTTGTGCAGCCATGAATCCCTGGTGCAGGCTGAGCAATGAGAGGGAACTGCAGATATTCTTCCAAATTCCAGCTGAGCCGAGGACAATTACGCAAATGACATTGCAGCTCTCCTGGCTAGCCATTAAGATCACTTTACAAGTTTTTTCCAGGGAAGAAATTTGTATACACTTTATGGTCCACACAGATTAAAAGACTAATTGCATCTTCAGGAGACTGCTTTTTCTCCAGGAAAGAGAAATGGGAGCTTTTGCATTTTAGTTAGGTTTGGGGGTTTTGGTTTGGGGTTGTTTTGGTTTTTTTTTGTGGTTAGCACATGGCTAGAATGACTATGAAAAGAAGGACGAACACAGAAAGCATGAGAGTCGGTTAATATTTTTGTGCCCATGATGGCAACTTTCTGTGGGAGGGACAAAGATTAAAGTTAGAGAAGAGTTGAGCAGAACAGAAATATCAGGTATTTGAGCGGGGTAAGAATGTGCATCTGGAAAAGCTGAAATGGCCATGGCCAAAATCAGCTGCCTTCTGTTGCCTGTACTGGCGTTTACGCAGTGGAAAAAGCATACGGGCTGCACTTGTATCTGAAGAATGCAAGGTAACATGGCTCCAGGGCAGTGCATGGTCAGAGGATAGTAGAAATGAAGTTTCAGAGCTTCGTGGGGAAATGTGTTGCTACAGCCCAGATACGTGATGATACTGTTACACATCGCTTTAAGAACTGCCAAATTGTGGTCTGAAGTTCTTGGTTGAACTGCAAAGAATGTGGTGCTGGCCTGTCTTAAGCTGACAGGTTACGGGTGCTCAGTACACTCAGTTTCCTTCTGAGAAAAACAGAACAAGCAAGAAGAAGAAATAAAGACTGGTGGCTGACGGATGGATTTTGTGGGGATTTTCCTGAGGAGAAAGAAAGAATGAGATTTGAAAGAAAACACATATTGTACTGAAGACAGCTAGAAATGAAGAGTGTTTTCCTAGAATCCATCTTCGTATAAACAGCTACTGTGGTTGTCACAAGTACGTTGTGCAATCATGAATGGGGAGAGAAGGATCCAGAAGAAAAAAATCTCTAGGAAATGAGGAGAGGGGAAATGCAGCCTATATCATTCCAGCATTTACAACTGCAGCAGTCTCCAGCTCGGTTGTGTCAAGTTACTGAGAATGGCTGGTGGCTGCCAGCGAGAGGAGCAGCAATGCACTCTGCCACAACGGCTCCTGAAAGTGATGAAAGAAGAAATCTGGCTAAGAGAGTATTTGATAACAACTGTAACAGCTAAAGCTCATCTCCAAGTTCCTTCCCAGTCTCTCCTTGCAATGACTCAGAACTTTCCCAAATGAGGTCTTTTGCTCTAAAGCTCAATCTCATCCACAAACATTCATCCCTGTTAATGTAAGGCTGAAACCAATTTGGTTCCATTTTCAACCAGATTATTCTCTAATTAAAAGATCTGCTTCCATCGGAATGGAATTTATTTAGCAAAGCTGACATTGCAGAAGTTCAAAATTGATAGACTTTAACATTTATTATTGAATTTAAAAAATAAACCTGCAACTTAATACTACAAACTTTTACAGTGCAGTGATCCCACTGATGATTAATGAGAATTTGCAAATGTTGCTCAGTTTTTGTTAAAATGAGGTTAGAAAATATAGTTATTTTATTGGAATCAGTTACATGAGCCTCAGTTACAGTAATTTTTTTCATTTTTTAAAATGGTATTGAAGGTGTTTACTGTCTTAAGAATGGATCAATGAAGAATTCTTTGGCAAAAAATCTTAATTAAGTGCTACTCAGGGCAGTCTCTGCTTGTATCTTTTTAATATGTTGATTATTCAGCCAACTTAGTAATATGAATGCAAGTTGTGCAATACAGACAGGATGGCATTGCAGAAGAAACTTTAAACCAAACAACTAATTTCTTACCTCTTCATGCTTATGGAAATGCTTGGTTTTAATTGCCTATTCTATGTTCATAACAAGGCAAACAAACACTTAAATTGAAACTGCTTATGCTGTCTGGCGGTACCGACTCCTGCCATCATAACTAAATACTCACAAAGTTGAAAATGCTTCCCTCATTTACACACTGCACAACATATAGGATTAAGAAGGAAGGTAAACACTGAATTGTATTCTGAAGGCTCGTAGATATCCAACAGAGTAAAAAAACAGTGCACCAGTACAAATGTAGATGCTGCAGCTTTGTGAATGTTAGGGAAAACAGTAATCCATAATTTCGTCCATGGCCAGATTTCACTGACTATTGCTGGAACAATATTAAATTCTACTTTTCTTTTTTTTTTTACTTTTTTTTTTTAACATTATTTCCTTATCATAGTTATAGTCTAACTGGTCAGGACTGATTAAAGTATGATGAAAACACAGTTGGGCTGTTGTTGCAAAAGCCTGAGAAGCACTGTATGTGCTGCCATGTCAGATGAGTTTTAGGGCAACTCAGTTAAACCCAATCAATGGTTATCCACTGGCTCTAAGAGTGTTGGAAGAGAAATCCCATTTAAACTTTACAGATTAATTTGGACATTAGGAGGTCTACCCTAAGGCAGAAAAAGTCAAATGCAATGCAGAATAGGAGGGAAATACATTTAATCCACCTCACCCCAGGAACCAAGCGGAGTGCTGTACTCTGCACCACTTGGGGTCTTTGCCCTGGCTTAAGCTGAAAGAGACAGACATGTTTATGCTGAAATCGTTGTTACTTTGACACAGTCAGGAATAGTTGACCAAGGATTTTTATTATTTTTTTTCTTCCTGGTCAAGATACTAGCTTGAGTCTTGGGAGATCTTTGTCCAATACCAGATCTACCACAGAATGTGGGCGAGAGGGTGAGCAAGTGGCTGAATTACCCTGTGCCTTACTTCCCCAGTTTGCAAACTGTCTCAAACATTTCACCCTTTTCTGTTCTTTGTCTGCCTTGTGTGGTCAGTCTGTAGGCAATGCGAGGCACCGCTATAATTTCCCAGGAATCCGCCTAGCGCAATTCACATACAAGGACTAAAATAAATAGAAGCAGCGGCAGCGCATCACTTGTGGACGCAGAGAAGCCACGTACTGCATCCTAATTCACATACATATGTTAACAAACCAAAGATCTGTTTTATGCCCCCAAAACAGTGTGTTAGGGCTGCAGAAATGCAACTAGGTTTAAGCTCTCGACTTCTTTGCTCTTCCCCTCACCCCCAACGCACACTGCTCCAATTACTTGCAAAACCTCCTTGTTGTAATGCCACCCTTAGCCCCATCATATGGCCTTGACTGCTTTGCAACACAAATGAAAGACTCTTCAATTCAGGTCGCAGTAGGCCACTCTCTTAAGCACAAAGGCTAAATAAACGGCCATTGTTAATGGGCCACCAAGATGAAAAGCACTTGATTGTTTTCATCAATTAAATCAACTCTCTAGATTTAGTGGCTATTAACCCTTTCAGCAAACACTTAAATATTTATTTCAGCAGAGTGACTACAATTCTGTATTTTTACAGTAGCTCTCCTGGTGTAACAACCCTTCGCTGAAACATTGCTGAATGTGGCGTGCCCTTGTTTATCCTTACAGCTCAGCCACGTACTGCACTGCCTCAGCTGCTCCTGACAGCTGCACTCAGTGTAATTCACTTTTGTAAAATCTACAGAGCTATACACTATTCTAAGATTGTCCAATGGAAGTATTTAACTGGCACTGACATATATGAATTTAACATACTTCTGCATTTGGGCTTCCCCTCTCATGAAGTTTCACGTGCCCCAGGCAATGCTCCCACTGTTGGCAATGGACGTCAACAAAGGATGCAGCCGGACCGCTCATGGAAACCGTTTCTGTGTTTGCAGCTAAAGATATCGCCATGACTTTGGGTGCACTGATTGCCAGCGATAACCTTTTCTTCGTGTTTAGATAGGTCTGAGAGAATCCTTTCCCACATAAGCACCCCATTTTCTGAGTTTTCTATATTCTGGTTTACTTTACCCTAAGATGCCCGGCTAATAAAGATGATTGCATACTAACAGCAATTGTTTGGGGTTTTTTCAGCATTCTTCATAAAACCTGTGAGACATCTCTTGTTGGTCCAGCTCTGTAGGTCTAATTAATACATGTACATTTTATTTAAATTGCCTGCTCACTGACAGCAAAGCTTAGCTGCATTAGAGGAGTATGTTCATCCTAGGGTGGAGGTAGTTAAGAATCCAACTTCTATTCATACATTATTTATCAGAAACTTCCATCCCATGCAGTGCCTAACTGCCCTGGAGTCTCTCTAGCAATATGGTCTTCACTGTGCAAGCAGATGAACAAGGAAGAGAATAATTGTACCTCTATAAAATATTGACCATCTACAATTCTTTCATTAGGACATTGCCTTTCCATTTTCTCATCTCAGTTTCAGGGCATTATTTTCCATTCCTTCCCGTTCTCCACAAACAGATGAGGAAAACACCGAGCCCAGCCCGCTTTGGATGCAGCGTAATAAGAATTCTTGTGGGTGTCTTTTTACAGGCTTGACCAACCAGCTGTGGTTGGTCCTGATCGAATTCAAACCATTGATTTTAAATATTTGTGGGTAATTCAGAACAAACTTTATTTTTTCCTGCCATGCAAACAAAAATTAAAAGTTTAATTAATGTAGACAACAGACATCTAATTTCTACAGACTTTAGGGACATATTGCACTGTCTTTAGGCATATCTTAAGCAAGTTCTGAATAAAAGGTGAAGGATACATCCTTCAGGCTTCTATTCTAAAATGCCCCTAAATGTTCCTATCTTTGGAATAACACTGTTCCCAACTATGAAATCTCAACCTTCCATTCCAAACACAGTTGTATTTCAGACAAGTTCTGCAGCTTATAAAATATCTATCAAGCCTTTCCAATGTCTCAAACTCCTCCTACTCCTTCCATTACCCACAGCAATACCTTCAACTGTCCCACACCCTCTGCATGGTCATACGTACAGGTGAGCTGATTTCGTTCAAGTGGGGCCCAGGCAGCAGGCTGCTCTCTGGCCAAATGGCCCAGGCTGAACCCTGCCTGCTGGGCTCTCAAGCAGAACACCAACGTTCTCACCTTTTCTCAGCTACTGATTTTCATGCAACTTTTAGGGCCGTCCTGTCTGTGATGCCTCTGCTCCACCATCACCTTTGATTGAAATTGCCCGAAGGCTTCAGAAGTTATAACGGCGTAAGGGATGAAGAAGGAGAAGGTGAATAAGCAAAACAATTGCATAAGCCTTGTCTCCTTAAGAAAGCCAATGAATAAGTCAAAGAGCAGAGGCTCCTTTACCTGTTATCAAGTATAAAATATTAACTTCTACATTTTTGATGTCTTAAATTTGTAATGTAATGGAACCAGAGAATAAGGCATTTTAATACATTTTAAAAAATCCTGTGCCATACGAACCAAACCCTTAAACTATGTATCTCAACAGATACCTATCAATCAATGCTATTTTTATTTGATTTTCTTTGCACAGAGAAAACATCTTTCTTACAAAAGGATGGCGACACATTGCCACTTTGAATTAGTTCATGTATTTGAGCTTCATTCACAATTTATCATGTTTAGCTTTATCACAAACTATTTGTAAATGCTGGACACTCAGCCCCACGTGCACGCAAATTAACACTTATAGGGCAATACATTGTCAGAGCTAATAGGTGTTGTGTCTCTACTGCATAATTCAAAAAACCATTAAAGTGTCATCACCCTTGATCTGCTGTAAAAATGGAAGTTTCCTCCTTGGCTTTGAATCCATTTCTGTCTTCTAGATGAAATGCCGGATCCTCAGTCGAGCCGGGGTGATTCATTCTAGCTGGTGACCTCGCTGTGGAAGCCCCAGCACTCCCTGCTAAAATAGTTCTCAAGTCATGCAACCCTGACAAAGCAGAGTTGAGCAACTTCATTTATTTTTCTCTGTTCGGCACAGACAGTAATGCTAATGCTGATGTGAATCCGTGGAACTAAGAGCAAGGCCCAGCTGGATGTCCCAGTTATGGTGTATTTCTTAGGGGATTAAAAAGTCTTTTCTTATTTCTGAAAACTGGTAGTGGAAAAGTGTCAATCTGATACACTGAGATTCTTCTGGCTCCATTGTGTGCTGTTTCAAGACATGCCAATGTACATGCTAGTGGGACTAAGAAGACAACCCCTTTTTTTTTATTTAATTAGAAACATTCCTGCCCATGGCAGGGGGGTTGGAACTAGATGATCTTTAAGGTCCCTTCCAACCTAAACCACTCTATGATCCTATGATTTAGGATGTTTATCTCCTGTCCTTTTACTGTACCATGACAATGTCACAATATTTTTTGATTCATCTTCACAACACTTTTTGAACCCATTCTTTGAGTCCACTCACACACATGAAACTGAGATGTGGAGGGACTATATGACTTTTACAAACTATAGACAACATAAACTTTGTTGCAAATAAGATAAAATAAAAATATTTTTAAAATTTTAAAACATTAAATATTTTTGGATTTTCTGATTCCAAGGCTAGCTCTCCAGTTTTGGATCAGCTTAATGTTTTTTGTTTTTCCTAACACAAGTGCGAAAGTGCACCAATGAAAGCTTTGAATTCTCATACGTATATTTAACCATTTTTTACCTTTCCTGTTTCCAAAAATATCAGAGTCTAATTTTACTGTAGTTCTTCCCTTCCTTAGGATTTCATGCATGTCAGAAACATTGTGATATCAGAAAAGCGTTTCTGATATACACCAAAACATTCTTAGCATTTAAAATTCTTTCCAGATCTTGTGTTTCACAACAACTCTTTATAAACCAATGTGTATTTATTTTGCTGGAAAGTTATCTAAATAAAAATATTGCATTTCCAATTCTGGTCTCTGGGGTTTTAATCCACTGAGAAACTTAAGAATGTACTCACTGATCGTGGGATAGTATTTCTATCATCAGATGCTAGCAGTATTTATTGCATCATTTTATGAATTTTGATTAATTTTTGTATAATTTGATGTTTATAAAGCGCTTTTGCTTCAATTTTCACTAGGGGAGGCACAAAGACATCAAACCTCCAAACATATGTTCCTAGGGGACCTAAAAACTGTAAATAAACAAGCCAAAGCCTGAGCTGTAATCAACACATCTCTAGCAATGAAGAATGTTAATCATTTTTCCTCAGAGGACTTAGAGACTAGCAAGTATTTTCTAATCCTTGCAATCATCTTCAGGATTTATAGGTTTGGATTTTCATCTTTTTGTACTGGCTGATTGAACATGCCAGGAATTCACAAAGTTTTTAAAGTTTTGGTTTATTATAACTTCCAGTTTATTTACAACCTTAGACTCCCTACATAACCTAAAGAACACGTGTGACAACAACGGTGATACAGAATTTTTGAAATGTCAGCATACATTTCAGCGTACGGGCAGTTCGGCCAGGCAGACATAGCAGTGTCTTTAACAGAGCCGCATGCAGACTTATCTCTTTTTTTTCCAGGAACCTCAAACAAGTACCAATTCCTGATTCCTCGAGAAAAATCTCCTCCAGGAATTGCCTCTAGTCGGGTATGAACGCGGAAACTCACTGCTGTAGCCTTTTTCTGTGCAGAAAAGCGCCGTTTGCTTCCCCGCGCCCCGGACGTTCCCAGCTCTCAGCCTTTGCTCGTCCGCTCGGAGACAGAATTCAGCGAGCTTCAAGACATGTCATCATGGCCGGAGCTGGGAGGACTCCCCTTCCTTGGTCGCAGGCCAAGGTGCCCGTGCAGAAGCCCCTCCGGGCAGGCCGGTAGCCCTGTCCCCGTCGCGCGGTGTCGCCGCGGCGCGGGGGCGGCGGGGGACAGTGCCACCTGGTGCTGCGCGCCGCCGCCGCCGCCGCCGCTCGGGAGCGGGGTGAGCCGCTAAAGTCAGTCACTCCGGTCCCAGGGGGATGGACCCACACAACACGTCCCCGTGTCAAAAGGCATGTCACTTTGATTGAAGAAATACAGGAAACTTGTCACCGGCAAAAGCCCTGCTCTCTCCCCAGGGATGCCGTCATCACCACACCCGGAGAAACACCGTTTCAACAGTTTTGATTCCAGTTTTGACGTCTGAAACATTTGATGCTGCAAAGCGGTGCGTGCTCCTCATTCCCAATGGATTCATACCGAGGGAGATCATCTCCCACTGGAGGTGTGTAGCACCTCGTGGGGGATCTCACAGTACTGCACACTGCCTGTCTCATTAGCGAGTCCATTATTTCATGTTTTCTGTAAGTTCTTCCAGATTTTGGCCTTTCCACATACCACCACGATGATGGTTATATTAATAATAATTTAAAGCTTATTACAACATCGTCTCTGCATCTTAAATAGCACACATTTTGTTCCTTTTTTTTCTTGTCTGTATTTAAAAAGAAAAAAGACAGTATACCATATTGAAAAGCAATATTTGATTCCTATTCAGCCCTTCTACCTTTTCATATTTTTTTTGTATTATTTGTTTTAATCACGGGTACTGAATATCATACATTTTAGAAGTTTCTTTGATGACTGATTGTTTATTTTCTGACAAGCTCTGAACATATTCCCCATCTCAGAACCCAATTAGCTATTCAGAACACCCACAAAGGAAGGAAAATTAATCTGACAGTGTTGAAAAAGTGAATAATTAAAATAACTGAAATGAATCATTGTTAATAATACATTTCCATGAGTATTTAACAGGACTAATGCAAATTCATCATATACCTTATATTTATACAAGCTTTTAAATGGGGACGTAGGTTTTTAGTACGATGCACAGATTTTTGTTACCCCTCAAAGCTTCTGCCAAAAATTGAAAAACTTAGGAAAAAAAATCTCTTTTTAAAATATAGATTCTAAAATCAGTGGATAGGCTGCTTTATTCTTTGATTTCTTCTTTTTTTGATTTCTAAATACCATTTTTTCTTTCCAGTTATCGAACATTCTTAGCAGGATATAGTCAGATAGAGGTTTAAACTAATTTCTCAATAGGGTAGTAGAGGTGAAGATACTCCTAAAAGAACATATGCTCAATATAGAATCCTTTTGCGAAATGTATGTATGCATCAATTCAGCTGGGAGCATGTGAGCACATTTGCATGTCGGGGGGGGTATTCTTGTAGGCATAAATAGACATGGACATCTTCAACTCAGAGGAAGGGATCTGGTCTAAGACCATGGATTTGAAAGGCCTCCAAACAGGGAGGAGGCTTTTTTCAAACAGAGTGGAGTTAAAATTACAAGGGATTACATGTTTACGTGAAGAATGCTGTTATTTGACTTCATGTTGGAGCTCAGCCTCTTCAGTTTATCAAAGGAAAAGCTAAGATGTGGCTTCAGTCACAGTTGCTCGTACAGCTGTTCACAGACAAGACCTTGGTAATGACCTTTCTTCAGTCCACCATTCGATCGGGACATGATTCAAATCCAGAAGTCAATTTTTATGTCTCAATTTTTCTTTCACTTTGTACACTCAGAAAGCTGAGAACATTGCTTAGGAAGGATCATATCTTCTCATGAGGAACATTTATTTTATTGCTAAAAAGTAAGCATTACACATCTTTTGACACTGGTAGGTCGTTTGGCTTTGGCTTGTGTCTGATGATCCAATGCTTATGAATAGTTCTTTTCATGGGTGTGATAGTCACCCAATTATTTTTACTTCTATGTCTGTTTGTATGCTGCTATCCCTGCCCCTGTTTATCTCCTTACCTCTGATCCTTTCCCTCAACTCCGTTCCTATTAGGTTAGTTTAAATCGTTGAGGGATCAGATATGGGGTCACCTATGCTAAGCTTCTTTAGGTCTTAAAAATCTAGATCTTGCAATTTATGAAAAAAGTGAATAAGGTACCACTCTCCAATAGAAAAACTCCCTAAGCAGACAACTTGTAAAGAGTTTACTCATAAAGAGGAAGCTGATGTAATAGGCTTGGGACTCCATCTCTCTGGGAATAGACTGACTACCATGAAGAAAGAGCACAGGATCCCAGCAAGCAGCAGGCTTCTAATTTATGCACCTAGCCCACACAGGATGGAAAAAGTTATTTTCTTTCCTCTGTGTCACTTTGCTATTATATTCTCCTGTGTTGCTGCAATGACTCGCTCCTCCAGGAAGATACCATTGGGCTCTTTTGATCTCCGTTGTGGAGTTTGGTTTCTGATTAAAAGGTGGGGATGGGGGCAGAGGCTTATTAAGAAAGAACTGTTTTCCCTCGCAGGTTTGTCACCTGTGAATCCTTTCTTTCCCTTTTCACTTAAACATGCTCATAAACACACAAACACCTAAATTGGACCTGACTCTCTCTCAGGTGGAGAGTTGCAACACTAATTTATCGGGTTATAAAAGGAGGTTGCAATATGTGCTCTCAGATAGATTGTGTAATGATCTCACCATCAAGTCTTGTCTTCCATGCAAAGGTAGAAAACTTTGGTCTGACATGCTGGATCGTCCTGCATTTTTCATATCATATAACTCCATCAGACCTCTGTCAGAGTAAGGGTCTTGATAAATACTGATACTCAGCACTAGTGTTCGCAGTAATAATTTGCCATGGACTTCCAAATACTGCCAACCCATTTCTTCCTTAAAAAGGTTACTTGGGATGTCTGTCCCTTTCTCAACAGCTATACACTCACAGCAACTGAAGATACTTTGTTGTACATTATTTATACAAACTAGGGAAAAAATATTATATGAGCTATATGAGCAACTGTGACTGAAACCATGTCTTATCTTTTCCATTGATAAACGGAACGTGCTGAGGTCCAACATGAAGGTCAAATAACAGAGATGCACAGAGGTATTTTTCTTTCCAAACAAAGACAGTTCTCTTTTACACTTGTGGATTATTCTCAACAGTGCCTCATCCTAACCAGCTTGCCATCGGTCACACCATAAAGAATTAACAAGCTCGGCCTAAACCAAGTGTGACTTCCTGAGATGGTTATTCCACAAAATGAATTGGGATACATTGGACAAACGGTGCAAAGAAGCTGGTGAGATATGGTTGTCCCATTGAAAGAATAAGTAAGCACACGGTTTTAGTCTTCAAGGACAGCCAACAAGTCAAGAGGACAAACCGGCATCGTTCTAGGCACAGTGCTAATGGTAGGCAAATATCAAAAAAAAAAAGGTCAGTTAGCATTAGCATCCAGAAAGCTCAGCAGCTTTGTTGAACAGCTTTGGACTATGCAGCTTGTGAAATTTTTGTAGGGGTGTCAGCACTTCCTGGCTTTGGGGAGGGCAGGAAATATTGCATAAACAACCCTTATCGTGGTATTTTGGTGCTGCCAGTTCCAGTGCCAGCAAAACCCAAGAAGTCCTAGGGGATCATAAATGCAAACACACACAAGAGAGAAAGCGTTGGAAGTCTCTGAGTATAAAGAAAGCATGAATTTATGATGCTTTTTAAAAATTTAAACCAAAACAAGTCTATCCTAAATTAGTAGTGTTTCCCCTTAATTTCAATAGTGATGTGTATTAAACTGTTAAACAGCAAAGAAATACATGCCTTGTAAATATTTAGCAGAAAACATGCAATAAATGTATGGCCTTAGTGAAAAAAACAGAATTCTGTACATTAGAAGGCATAAATTAAGAAAAATATATAGGTAATGATAATAGTAAGGAACTAATTGATCTCCCAGCTACGTCATCATTATTATTGGCTATATACTGACAATGCTTTGTATACAATGTTTTATTTCTCTCTCCAAAAGGCTTACAATCTAAACTAGCACAGACCAGATGGGATAAACAGGGAAGGTAAAAGCAAGGAACAGCAGACAAAACCAATCTACATATATTTCACCTAACATCTTTTTAAAATTAATGTGAATGCTTCCATCACATTTTGCTGGAGATAAAAATTAGTATCTCCATCTGATCATGAGGGAAGTCCATGGATGGAGGGAAAAAATACTGATTCTGTGGTATGCTTGCTTTCAACAAAAAATGTTCTCGGGGATCTTCATAAGAGCAGGTGAAGAGGAGATAGGATGAAATGGCAGTCATTCTCATAGCATTATCCTGACCAGCCTGCCAGGAGTTTTGAGCATAATTCAATGATAATGTATAAAAAGTTATTATAGTGATTTATCCACCACAATGGGAATCTTTCTGAACCGGGGCAATGCATCTGTGCTCTCAAGGATAGAGAGAAATTTCTGTTAAAACCTAAGGTACTTTACTTTCTTTTTCGCTCGCAACAGCACTTCAGTGACGAAAAACCATAGAGTTACGTGGTGTGGATCTCTCTTCAGAGCTGTAGAGGGCCCTTTCAACAGCATGTGAGTATTCAGTGCTGAAAAGTACTTGGCTTTGGCTTTGATTGAAGGCAAAACCCAGAGCAACTCAAAGCTAGTGTGTCTGTGTCAGAACATGTAAGATAAATGATAATGAATGACACAGAGGGTGTAAATCTATTACAGCTCCTCTTCCTCTTTGTTCAAGATGCAAAATACACATTCTCCTGTTTCAGCTGTCCTTGGTTCACTTCTTACTACTAAAAAGCTTACTACTACTGAGAGCTTACAGCCCTCAGAAACTGTGCAGGGACAATTTCACTTGTAAAGCACTTCCTGAAGGCCCCGGAGCAGAGTGAGCTAGACACCGACTATGAGAGTAGGCACACATAATGCTGTCATACATGGGAGAGATCCAAATATAAATTAATTAATGTGTAGAAAGAAGTCAAGTGATGGAGTCCAAAGCAAATTCTACACAGAGACCTCTACATGGTATAAAAGAAACCCAACACAATCTATGTCTTTCTGCAAAGTGGAAGTATTTGAGAAAGAAAGAGGACAAACCAGGGAAATTCTTCAAAGCAAATTTATTATTTCCTCTATTGGAAGAAAATCTGAATCAAATTCAAAGTATTCCCTGAACAGCACAACTACCGAAGCTTGATTTCCTGCACCTTTGGGCTGCATTCCCAGACAGTCAAGTTCCCTGACATCTCCACAGCACTCCTCTGCCTCCAACTACTGCTTCAGCAAGAGGCAGCATATCCAGTCACTAGTTTCTAGTCATGAAAGTGCTTACTGGCCAGCCAGCATTTGCCTGCCGAGGACTAGTGACAGGCTAAACAGGATGGATCACTGCTGAGCTCATCATGCGGCCTCTCCCTTCCTGGGGGCACTCCTTGGTGTCTCTTTCCTTCCTCTTTCTATTAATCTGATTTTCACAAAACCTGTTGGAATTTGACCAGCAAGATTCCTGCCTTTCTGCCTAATTTCAAGTAATCCTCAACAATTTCAGCACCAGCTTAAAAAATTATTAGGGGATGCACAATGGTGCAACTGCAGAACTTTATTTTCTGATGACACCCAAACTATTAGAAAGGCGTGTAAAGGCTCTTCAGAGATAATGTTGCTCACCAGCGTTGGTACCAAACACCAGGAATGGTGGGATCAGTGCTGATCCTCTAAATCGCCCTTTGAGTTTGTGATAATAACTCAGGCACCTCCTAAAACAGTAGACATGTAACTTTACTGAACCTACTTATTCTATAGACCATGATAAATTCTCGTATGTGAATAGTGATACTATGAATTATTTTTTTATACATTCAAAGGCAGCTCTTCTATAGAGCAATCTTACAACAACGAACCTCTGTTGCTAGTTACCACTCGTATTTTAATTCAGTGGAATAGCTCAGCTTCAGCATACCACAGTAACAAGCTCAACTGATGAAGTCAAACTGAAGAAAACTTATACTTTCTGAGCAAGTTAGTTTTAGCATCTCTCTGGATAGGATTTAGGATTTAGATCAGTGAATCTTTGCTAAATCTGCCATTTGTTCTCATGATTGTTGGGGATTCTCCAAGCATTCGTGCCTCCTGAGGAAAATCTCTCCATGTCTCCACTGGTTGCTCTACAGTAACTCTCTTTGGCAGACCAAATTGATGAATCCTGAATTAGAAAAAGATCTATTTTTAAAGAGAAGCAGATCTAGCTTTCTGCCCATTCATTCCTCAACTCTTTGCTAAGATTCCTGGCTGCACTATCTTACTTACCGTGTTTCTTAAGGACGAGTGATCTCTTGGAATCTTAATGAGATCTGCAGTGACCAAAGAAGAATAAACCATAATCAAAGGCAGGATGGAGTTATGATTATTTTCTAACACTGGCATTTTCACAAGAGAAAGATCATTCTAACTTACACGTAAGATGGATTTTTTGGAGACAATTAAAGAGCTGAAAAAATAGATGACAAGATGGGAATAATTAAGCAGTTCTTAAGAAACCTTTTGAGATAATGAGTAGGATACTAGTCTACAAATTCTGCAGGCTTGGAAAAGGCAGAAGAGCAAGTATTACAGCTTTTCAGAGGATATACGAGAAAAGCCTGCAGGGTGTCAATTTGAAAGGAAAGATGATAGTAAGCAACTTTTTATAGCTAGAACAGAGATGTTGCTGGACAAAAAATGTTCCCACACATCTTCACTTGCAATAAGCTTTTGAGTGTTGAAGAATAATGGGTAGGTTTTGATTTCACTGGAAACTTGGAAGATTTTTTTTTCCCTTTCTTTCAGGGAATGAGATTGAAGAAGAGAACCTGATAAAAATTTTACATTGATTTGTAAGCTAAAATTGAGATTTTTTTTGGATGCCTTTAGTAAAATTTGTGATGTATAGACTACAGGGGAATGACTTAAATTCTTTGCCTTTAAGTAACGATTTATAAAAATAGGGATTTTCTTCTAAAAGACAGTGTGTCAGAAATGTCAGTGTAAGCAGAGCAGATTCACTGAATTTGTGTCCCATTCACTTTTGGGAAATTGTGCTTAAGCTGTTAAAGATGCAGACAACATCAATAACCTCATTAACCAGAGAGACAATCACGCAAAACAACACAAATAGTACAAATATTGTATAGAAAACAATAAAAATTGAGGTATTTCCGGTGGTTAACTTCCATACTCAGAGAAGTCACTCAAGAGTATAGTGGTTATTCAAATTCAGTAGGAAGAAAAAAACCAGATTCTTTACTGAAAACAATTTGTGAGTAACTTAGGGGTTTTTTTGGTTTTGGGTTTTTTTTTTTTTTTGTCCTGTTCCATCATTTATCAACTCACGTCAATTGCTATTACCTGCCAATCACAAGTACTCAAATTTGAAAGGAAATTTCAACCTGTGAACTTTTTATCTTGGCCATTTACATTTTTGCTTTCATACTGAGCTACTTTACCTAATTCATATTTGTGTTTCTTCTCTCTGTAAGTTCACCAATACTGTCAAAATCTTGGAGTACTAAAAAATGGCCAAGTAAAAACAGGAAGAAGAAAAGACAAAAAGCAAACAAACAAATTAAAAGCTTTTTCCCTTCCTATCCAAACAAGATAACTCAAGTGAATAACAGTTCTGAGTTATGACTCTAAATCACACAACAAACAGAGAGCTGACTGATATTAGTAAGTATTTGAAGAAAGCCTTTACTGAAGCAACTCTTTCTTCATTTTCTTCTTCAGTTGCTGTTTGGCTTTTCCAACATAGCAGAATTTCTGTTCATCTACAAATATTTATGCATTCTTCTGCACAGCACATTAGGCATGGAGACCCCTCCAAACTAGGAAGTAAACATCATAAATTCACCTTTTCCAGTTTCCTCTTGACTTGATTTGATGTGAAAAACAACTGGATTTTCAAAAGTGACAGATTTTTTTTCTGTGTGGGAACCCCTAGATTCAGAAACCTAAATGCCATCTCTAAGATTTTAAAATTTAAATCAAGTTGAACCAACTATAAACCATGAAAAATCAAAAGTGTTCTGAACAGATTTACTGGGTAATACCAAAATAGAAAGAACTGAAGCTTATGCTGATCTGCTAAACCTATCTCCAAGTATAATAAACAAGATAATTCTAAGAAATTAAATATAGCCATCAAATTAATTAGAAAAGGTCTAGAAAGGAAGGCTGAAGGAATTATCCAAACACTGTAGAAGCCTAATGAAGTCATAAATCTGAGAATTCTTGTAAACTTTCTGTCACAGAAATGGACAAAACAGAGCACAGCAATCATAAAAATTCCAAAAATTCTACCCTAGGAATCTATTAGGGCATTAATTGTTGGACACTGACATAAATTTGGAGTTTTGTTAGAAATGGAATAGTAACATGTGACCTCTAATTATTTATAAGAATGCATTAGTATTCAAAAGGGATTAACTGATTTCCTACTGAAGGCATTGGAAGCCTCTGGTGATCAGACTTTTAAAAATCAAGGTGTTTATTTTGATTTTAAAGAGTATGAACTCAGATCAGATATGTACATTGATGACAGAATTGTAATGAAATTTCAGAGCATATCCTTTACACCTGACTATGCCGCAGGAAATAAGTCGCTAACTGCAATCTCCTAATTTTCTTTTCTTTTTTTTTTTTTACACAATTTAGACAGGAATTTGAAAATCCAAATTGAAATGAAGAATCTCTCAGTGCATGGTCTTACTGACTTTTTAGATAAAAATATGATAAATATTTACAACGTTGATACTGAGATTATGAAATAACAGCAAAATCTATGTACTATATAATTTACTTTACTCGGTGCCAACAGCTGCTTTGTATTATCAGTGATGAAATCATATAGAATAGGAACAAGAGCAGCTTGTTAGATCATCTCGTGTGTCTGCTTCCCTCCTCCAAAGCCAAATAGCTCCTCCCTGCTTGGAATTTTCCAAATGACCCCTATGTTTATCAACCTGAAGTCCCCATTTTGCAAGACTATCTGTAAACTTTTCTGTAGCTTTTTATAACAATAAAACAAAAGCAACAGAGCTTCTACCTTGCAAAGCTATTAAAAATATAACCATTAAATCTCCCCCCCCCCCCATTTTCCAATAGTTATAATCAGCAACAGCATAAAGAGATAATTGCTGAGTGACAAGGAATAAATTCAACTAAGTTGCGCTATGCTAATATTATGCAATATTACATGGTATATGTATTTATTCGTATGACAGACCTTTCCTTATTTACCTTAGGCCACTTTCATCAGTTTCTTGGTAGATGCTGTCATTTCTGTAAGGAATTTTCTACACAGATATTGCATGACTCTGTGTGTCTCTAAATGCTGATTATTTTTTTTCCCCTCTTTACCTATTATGCTTGTCACAGGAGTCTCTAGCCTGAAATCAACATAAATGAGTGTGCCTGGCAATGCGTGCGTGCACAGTCACACAGCCTCATCTGTGAATCTGGAGCAATTAATTATATTTATAGTGAAATATCTGCAGAACATTTGCATGTATGAATTATGTATTGGGCAAAAAGCAGTACACTGTGGTTGATGCATTTTTATTCTCATGAGAGTCCCTTTTAAACTGTAATATATGCTACAAAGTAAAACAGATTTTTATTAATTTGTCTATCATCTTAATGATGAAATATCTTTTTAATTAAAGACATTCTTTTTAGAGGTGTTTTTCACATAGCTATTTATCCTGGTTTTACTCTTACATTTTCCAATAAATTGTCTGTTATTGTTTAATATATTTTGTTGTTTAATACTAAATTCTTCTAGCAAACACCAAGAAATAAACAAAATCATCAATGGGTACAGACCAGAATTTAAGGCAATGAAGTATGCATGAAATATAAGCGTGATATGATTATCCCCCTTATTATGGTTATTACAATACATAATGAGCAGTGTCAGTCTGTTATCTTATCATTTTATTATTTTGTGGATTCACCCAAGAGTAAAATGTAAATGTAGTAGCTGAGAAGTAATGAGTCAATGGGCTGGGAAGCATGATAAAGAAATAATAAGAAGGTAGTATGCTGCAAAGACTATTCTTAGCTAGACTAATTGTATGCTCTGAAATTAATTATCTGCTACAAATATGACAGGTGGCTAAGTTAGCTGTGAAAGAAAACAGAACAGAATATTCAGAAGACCTTTTTTCTTTGCTAAGCAACTTTTGGTGACAATACCGAATTAAAGCTTCATATACTAAAATTAATATGCTTGAGGCTCCTGTTCAGAATTTTTTCTTAGTTTTTCACATACTGTCCTAAACAGGGATGCACCAAAATACAGCTTTAAATTTTTCTTGAATTCGTGCCTGCATGTGGAATGACTAACCTTCAGTTTCAATGCACATCTATATTTTTCCAAAAAGCAACAAAAAATACCTAAGAAATAACAGATCAGATAATTTGTTTAAAAAGTGATAAAATAAACAGCTGTTTCACAAATAAAAACATTAATAGAATTCATTAAAAAAACACCCAGATCTCTAATGATCGAGCCAGAATTTATTGTAGCTCTCTCATGGCGTCTAACTATTGCATATACCCCGTGTGCCTGTTTGCTTGTGTAGAGCTTTGCAGCCTGGAGGAAGATTCCAAACATTAAAACTGAAATGATATAAATTAAATCTTATGTGACTATTGCTCCCTAAATATTCTAGTTGTTTATAGTTATCACATAATTTTGACAGATTAATACAAACCATTAAAAAGTAATAATTATTATAGCACTTGAGGAGAATTCTAAGACGAGATTGTTTTTTTACAAAATCGTGGTCCGCATAACCACACACTCCAGTATTCCTTAATTTATTTTGCTGCAGGACAGCACTCAGCCTGGAATTATCTTAGTTAGAGAGGAAGAGGGGGTTGTATTATTCTTCAAGGTTCTGTTGCAGGAAACATATTAACATTCATTGACCTTGCAGTGGTAATTTGTACTGATGAGCATCATTATATGACTGGTATATTAAAGGAGCTTATTAGAGATAGGAAGCATCCTATGCTATTCAGAGACACTATTACCATTTGAGATGTGGCTGTCATGGAGCGTTCACATACAGGAGACATTTGGAACAGTGGAAAAATACTAGAATAGCTTGGCTAAGCCAGCAGGTTACTGTAGCTCACAGCTCAACCTTTTAAAATCAGATCATATGAAAAATTCACATCGATACCTTCCTGGTACATAAATATCAAATCTTTCCAATTTTAACCACAGAACTACCTTCTTTTAGTGGATGAGTAAAAATTAAAGAGTATAGTGAATGAGAAATACGTGTTTGGGAGTACAGAGTCATTCTCCGTTCTGACCAGAGAGATGCTGGCCAAAAATAGAACTGTGATTGCAGTATTCTAAATAGAGAGTCACCCTGCAAGCTCTTCTTAGGAGGTGCAACACATCTCATTACCACATTTTGGAAGAAATATGTTGTTAACAGAGGATTTTCTTCTTGTATTGAGGCCATGAATATAATTATCACTTGATAATTTACAGTGTGCCAACTGTTTTACTGCATCTAGTAAGCAATAAAGCACTATAGGGAACATGAAGTTTGTGGCACCTGCAACTCATTAAGAGGGCACTATCGGAAACAAAATGTTTACTTATCATGTAGTGCTGGGCTATACGCGAGCGGCATTTAGGATTAACCTAGGGATGCTTGCATAAAGGACCACTGGCAACTGGTGTTCAACCACTGGTGTTCAGAGAGTGTATGTTCAGAACACAGAATATAGGAAGCCTGACCAATTTATGAAGGGAAATTAATTTTCTTCAAAAGCAGAGTATACCTTCTCTCATCTGTCATAGGAAGTTATTTTTCCTAATGGTCTTCTCTGGGTTCTCTCTTGCTTCTCATGTCCCGTACACACTTCTGCTAGTAGATGTGTTTACTATGTAGCCACAGATGAGGGCATTTAAAATGAATCATTTCACTAATTTAAATAAACCGTTAGGTACATAAAAGGAAACCTCAGCTTTTATTTCTTAACAGAATTAAAGTTTCCCTAAGAAAAAGAAGTTATTCAGCTAAAACAATATAGAGTATTTCAGAAGCGCTATGGCAACCTTTCTGTTGCTAGCTCCTTTCAGCAGGAGGGAGCTCCACAGCGCAGCCGCTCCCGGCCAAGCAGTTGAGCATCTCTGACACACTTACTGTCTGCACTATATTCTGAGTACAAATACCAGCTTTATCACGTATGCATTGCAAGGACATCCACCAGAGTTGAATCCTGCGTGCTCCAGGATTGGTTGAGAGAAGAGGTCACTCAAGAAATTCATGGACCTTGCTCCTGGTTGCCATCTTCATTTGAGGTAACTTACATGCGTTCAGGGAATGGGCTGAGAATCGGATTAACTGAGCTGGGCAAACAGCAGGAGAGGGATCTCTGGGGAAGAGTAACTTTGTAAGATGAGCTGCCTTCTCTGAGACTGTCCTGTTGGCACTCACAGCGTGCCCAAGAAATGGCAGGATTCAAATGCAGGCAGAATACCAGGCAGTGTATGGAAGTAAAGAGGGGAGAAAATCTGGAGCAAGGAATCTGGTGATACTGAGACTGGGCGGGTAAATGGAATTAGGAATTAATAAACAGGAAGATTGGTTGAGCTAGGGACAAAAAGTTGCTAAGCTAAATAGAGGAGGCCTGGGAATCCATTGACTGGGGGAGAATGACCTCAAGGTAGAACCAACCAAAAAAGGACTGCTTCGGCAAGTAAACTGAAAATAGGAAATAAAGAGAATAAGAAAGCAATAGAACAGCTCAGGCAGGTTTGACAATGGCCAAGAATATAGACCACTCAGTCTCTATATACAGCCAGACTATGCAGCCTATTGAGATAAGACTGACTGGGCAAGTAGACTGGGATGGTGAGTTGGGCTGATTGTCAGGTGAAGGTTGAAAATGAGACCTGGAGGAGGGAGATGGGGAGCTAGAGTAAAGAAAGATGTGAAGGAAGAGGCAGAAGAACAAAGCAGAACAAAAATCCAAATGAAGAAACTGAAAAGGGAGGAGAGAGGTGAGGCAAAAGAGCCTGGAATGAGACAGGTAGTACCAGAAGGGCTCAGAAACAATGCAATTAGTGCCAGAAAGCAACGCCAGGAAAAGTAGGTCTGGCTGAACAAAAAGATGAAGGTTAGGATGAGAGATGAAGTGGATTGCTTGGATGTCAAAGTACATCATGCTGGGACAAAGAGAGATTGGAACAGCAATAGAAATCATGTATCTGTGTATACTGTTCTGACTGTTACCCATTACTGGATGCTCTGTGCTGGAGTCAGTATGAACCTGACGTTCCTCTCTCATTAGCAACACCTGTAAATCCTACTGAGCTACTCTCCCACTCTGCAGCTGGCCCTTCACCATCTAGTAGAGCACCCTGCTACTGGCTATGCCAGCTGAAGTAGCTGCATCACAAAGTTTGATCTTGTAATGACCCATGTGCACAAGGAATAACAGTATGTTGCCACGGGATAAACTTTTATATTTTTATTTGTAATTTTAAAGACTTTTGAAGTTGCATACACAAGCATCTGAAATGATTGACTCAACCCACCTGCAATGGTAACTGGTAGAGAATTAGCGTCACAAATATTTCTGTGCAGCTTTTAAATCGGTAATTCTTCAATACCATATTGTGAGCCTTTCTGCTTTTGAAAAGAAAACAACACTAATGCTAACTAAACATTAGAAGAATCTAGTAACATGGAAGATATTAAGTGTTATGTGTGCTGCCTGTAGATAGTTTGTTCATGATTCACAATTGCTCATATTGAATGAGTCATCCTAAAGCAGATAATCAGCGATCTTCCAGCTATTTCCCCTTCCCACCACCAAGGACTTTGTAGGCTTGAATTAACAAGGGGCTTTAAAAAGTAGCTGGGAAATAGAGGAGACTTCTGTTTTATAAGGATCAGTGTAAGTAGAAACCAATCTTTCTATGGACTAAGTAACCCACTGTTGAATGCTTTTCTATGCTTTCTACTGAAAAACCAGCGTAGGCCTCCCTTTTCAGAATGAGGTGCTCAGTTTACAGCAACATCTTTGTACTTCAGCATTCAAGTTGATGCAGGCATGCAGTATACAGCAAGTAGCAATTAGAGTTAAGTGAAAAAAGAAGAGACCCATATTTGTAACTCATGTTTGAAAACTGATCCAATTAAAGTCTGTTAAATTGACCCATTTTACACTACGCTAACCATGAATAGGGCTCTGGATAGAGTTTTTGGGAGTGTGCCAGAGGAGGGACCATTGAATACACACTTTTACATATGAAGTGGCAAACACCCCAGAATGGGACCGGTTTTCCAAGAAAGAGTTTGAAGCCTAGCCCCCTACCTTTATATTAGTGAGAGAATACACTTTTTTCCTCCTTATACATTCACTGCGCGGTGCCAAATAATTTTGCACTTGTGAAAACGGATGCAAATTCCTACCTGAGACTATTTCCTACTAATAAATTATTCTGGTTGTCCTTCTTTCCACACTTTTGTTCCTTTGTCCTTCTTATCATGAGACAATTATAAAAAAAAAACCCAGAAAAGAACAGATTGTTAATTGTAACAGACTGATTACTATGGAGATGTGTTAGCATCAACACAAAGCTGATCAAGATCAGAAAGTCCTTTCTGTTTTGTGGGTTTTGTAAAAATAATGACAAAATAAAAATTAAAAGAGTAGACTTTATTATTTTTCAAATTATCCTCAGTCTACTGGACAAAGAACAAACATCCTGGACCAATAATCCGTAAAACTTGCCTTAAAAGAAAACAGCCGTTTCACACAATTCTTTTTTCTCCGCTGCAATGGAAAAAAAAGATAACCGTATAAAAATAAGCCTTTTTCCCCTCCTATATACAGTCCTGTCTCAATCCTTTTTAACTGTTGAAAGAAAAGTAATTATTATAGTAAGACTAGGCATCTTGTGAGTTCTTTAATTGCACCTGGCGCAATAGGTACAGTTCTGTCTCCCATAGTAGTGATGCAGAATTTAACTCAGTGAGCCAAATTTATTCCGTGTGACTCATGTGTCTTCAGTAGAGCTATAATGGGAATTAGTTTGTTCCAATAGACTTAGCTGTTTCATAGGAATGCCACGTACTTTTATCATTTTAATTAATATTCCAAGACTAAACTCCAACTCTCAGCCCTCAAGCACTTTCTATTTAATTCGCCATTTATTGCTGTTACAATATCTCTTTTGACGCAGTCCATCATTCAGATTACTGTTCTCAACAATGTTTTATAAATTGCCCAATTTCCGAAATAACAATGATAATTTTTCTTCATTACACCTTAGAGGAGGCGCCATCATATAGAAGCATTTTCCACCTTTTTCTTTGCACAAAGGTATGAGAATTTCTCTCCTGTCTGGACGAAAATCAGCTTTGAGATTTCTTCCTAACACTGCATCAGAAATCGCACTGCAGCAGCTTAAGTAGGAATAGGATTTTTCTGTTATCACAGCAGTGAATCAGGACTGCTGGTAATATTTGCTTCACGGCAGCAGAGAACTCTTGGGTTGGATTATATGAAACTTATCACTGAGGAAGGCAAAGCAGCAACAGAACTCAGAGCAGCAGAAGGAGATTACTATTTCGGTGACAGCGTTTTGAATAATTATTTTCTAATTCCCCTGCTAATTTCTCTAACTTTACCATCTAGGGGCAAAGGAATCAGTTTTCACTTCCAGAGATAGAATGTCAAACCCAAATCTGTTAGCTTTACTGTGCTTTAAAAAGGAGAAGCCTGAACTTTTTTGAGACCCGTGCAAAAAAAAAACAACCCAGCCACTGGATAGATACATGAATATCTGCTTCATGTCACAACTTGGCTTTGCCAATTTCCAGGTACAGGGCGGCATAGCAAAAGTGCTATAAAAGCTGGTAAGCCTTTGCTAATACTTACATACAACAGTAACATGAGACAAAACAGAAAATCAGTATCTGCAAGACCCAATCTATTAAGGTTCTTGTGTGTCTCCTTATCATAATAAATGAGTCTCCTTCAAGTATTTAGCAGTAAGATAACACCACCTTTTTCTACCCTGCCCCTCCTCTGCCTCCAGAAGAGAGAATTGTGAGAGTCGTCTTCTATCCATTTTCTTGCCTATGAGTAGGAGTGAATGTGTTTAGAGCCGGAGGTTAACCAAGAGCAAAAATTCAGAACATTGACCTAGAAGAGCAGTTAGAACATGCGATGAAGAGAGATTTACTCTTCCCCTTTCCAAGACATCCAAACACAAAACCTCAGAGCATTCCATCAAAAAGAAGAGAAAGCATTGACTAAGCTAATACTCTGCAGCACAATCTTGCATTGGTTGCCTACACAGTGTCCCCCAGGCTGCAGTCTGGGTGGGCTTGTGCTCAGAGCAGCACAGACTGCAGAGCACTGCAAAGGCTTTTCTATCTATCTATTTACTCTCATTGTACTTTATCCACTAATGTAAATCTTTCCAAAACATTGTCTGAATTGTGCAGTCATAAATGCATAGGCTGGCAAATCTTCTCAGCTGTGTTAGTCACTTCAATTGCATGTCTGAAAATTGTTTTTAGATGAAAACATTTACATGTCTGTCTTAAACTGTGTACCTCACTATGCAGCCGTTGAAAATTCCAGCCCCAAACATTCTTATCAGATACACCCTACTACATACTTTATTCAAACTGCATACCAATAAAATCCTCAGAAGCAAAACTGCAAGAATGAGAACAGCTCACTATGTTTTTCAAAAACAGAAGATTCAGAGATAACCATGTTGTAAAGGTACATCCCATAACTGACTCTGCTAATGGCTATTAGGGTGGATTATTGTTACAGCTGCTAATTGGCAGCTGGATTTGAACACTTCAATAGCTTTGTGATTGGCTGCCATCTAGTTACTCCAGAAATTGATAAAATACACCCATGTGGTATAGCTGCAGTAACACGAAACTCATTTTTTAGCGATACAGCAGACTCCCTCCCACATTTATCTTGCTGCTTTGCAGTTTCGAAGGAGCAAAACGGGACAGAGAACAGGAGGGAAATGCCCAGCATGTCTGGAAAGCCTCTCATTTCAATCTTTGTATGTACCCAAGAGGTGAACATTAACAAGGGTTGGGGAATGTGTTCTCCTTGGAGTGAATGCTAATTTAAACTTCCACTGTGATCTGATATGCTTTAAAATGCAGCAAATCCCTTATTTATGAGTATAAAGGCCATGAAAGGGCTTTAGAATCTAACCCTAGGGGGCTCTTCAAGTGCATGAACCCAGCAATGTTTAACACTTACACTTACTCTTCAACAGTTGCTTGAAAAGGACAGAGAAAAATACCTGGTAGACACCCTCTTTTCTGAGCAGTTGAGAAAGCTTCTTGCATGAAATGAACAAAACATTTTCTTAAGAAAATGCTTTCTGGTACTGTAGCTATTGCACTTTGCTATTTAGAATTCACATTTCTAGAACAGAGCTGTTGCATACATTTTTTATGACATAATCTCTCACATAAATGCAGTTTTTGGAATGCTGACAGGCCAATAAAGAAACCTTGCTGTATTTGGGGAACAAATAACATTTCTCATCAGGTCTCATATCAAAGAAGTTATTAAATGTCTCCCTTGATTTTTGCAATTTGTTTTTTCCCAAGGAAATCCATAACACTGGCAACAAGACATTATATAAATATAAAAATAAGATGTATTCTAAAAACTACAAGCAATTAAAAGGCAGTTCATTCTACAAATAAGATTTGAAATATGTTCCGTGAAAAACAAGCGTAATAAATGAATTCTGTTAAGCTGATGCAGAGTCAGATAAGGTACTCTGGGATCAATAGTTACACTTATGTAAATCTTTATTAGAAATTGCTCTGTTGACTTATATCTTGCTTCTGAAAGTGGTTGTGTTGCTGCTAATAGGACTACAAAAGAGTCCTTTCATAAAACTCTGGTGATCCTTTGGGATGATATAAGACACCAGTATGGGGTGTTCCCAGCAGTCTGCCTTCCTTCCTCCCCTCCTCCACTGCCCAAGATTAGCATCCAGACTAGCCTCAGTAAAAAATATATGCTGAATCTTCATCCCCAAGGTTCACAGCCACAAATACTAGTGTCAGCTGCCATTGGTCTTGGGTTAAAATAACATGCCAAATAATGAATGTGCAGAAGACTTGCATGCTGACGTGCAACAGGTATTTGCTTTTACCCAATTTTTTCCAGTGGACAGTATTCCATCTAGCACAGGGACAGACTGTTGTGGGGACTGGGAAACACTCAAAACATCCCTCCCTGCAGGACACCCCTGCAGGGCTTGTCTGCAGGCATCCCGAGACTCGTGGTTCTTGACAAACTTCAGTATTAATTAGTGCAGCATTGCTCTGATTCTTCCTGAAATTATGAAGCGTACAAGTACTACCATAGATGCTTATTTTCATTAGCGCTTTCTTCTTGAAAAATAAAAGAAAGCATTCTAATAACACACAACTATGCAGCACGTTCAGACACATCTAATTAGAAGCTGCCTCACACTTATTTCTAAAACACTTCGTTAAAAAACAAACTTAATTTCTGATATAAACCCAGACTACGTGTTATAGGCTGTTTGAAAAGGGAATACCTTCTCTCTTTATGCAAGCTATCTAGCTGCTACTATTTCCACCTGAAAGCCTTAGCAAGGGTAGGAGCTATTGGTACCTATTCTTTAGCTTCTTCAACATTTCCAGTAAAGTAAATATTCAGTCCCATTTAAGCCCAGTGTCTGTGGCCCAGTGCCTGTGGCCCAGTTCCTCCTGAACAAATTTACCAAACCAGCAAGCTATACCTTTTTCAAACAAAGTGCTTTCACCTGGAGTTCTTGTTCTCCTTTTTTCCCTGACAATCTACAAGTGAGGTCGCTGATAAATCACCGAGGACAGCAAGCAGTTCCAAGTCTGTTTGGGAGCTTGATAACTCTGTCCTGTTCCATAAAACTAGAAACGTACACTCCGGTCCAATCCAAGAACTGGAGATAATATCCAAAATAGGATATGGCAGTTTCATTAGCTGAACGAATTAGCAAAAACATCTTTAGGATGATACCTACTAATAAGTAGAAATCACCTTTTTACCCAATAAGTATATGCATAATTATACAGAAGGAACATTGTACCAAACAACTAATTTCTATGTTGAAAAATATACAGATGTGAAACACAAGGTTTGCAACTCCATGTAAGATTGGTGGTCCAGTGCTTCAGCTATCCCATTTTAGACAGTGATTAGTACTTCTTAAGTTACATCTTCACTGCCATCATTACATCTTAAGTAATGATGAAGAACCCCTGAAATGAACAGTTGTGGACTTGACCATGAGAAAAAAAATCGTAATAACTCTCCCTTAGTCAGTAGAACGGTTTGTCTAAGGGACCAGGAGAAAGTTAAGAAGTTCAGGGTTTAAAACATCTCATAAATTTGTACAAAGATTGAAGATGAAAAGGATGAGGAGATTAGAAAAAAAGCCTGATGTTTATACTGCATGGAAAGACAAGAGTCACCCTTATCATGCAACGAAATGGCAAGCAAGGAGACTAGCGCTCATCCTGAATATAAGCTCGTTTATCTACATGGCACAGCAAAATAATCATGAAGTGATATTAGCTGGGATCCCATAATTGGTACAATTATAAAGAAAGAGAGCTAACCAGCGGGGGCACAGCACCACCTGTCATCCTGCTTACCGGATCTGAGTTGGCTCAGTTCTCTTGAGTTTTATAAAGAAGAAATACACAGCAAAAGAGGTGTAAAACATCTGATTCACCTCATCTCAGCCACAGAATTTCTAAATTAAGATTAAAATTCAAGGTCTGGATGAGCCATAAATCCTGACTGCACTTGAAAGTGTTGTGTAAGAGAATGTGAATAACTAGCTTTAGCTTTACAATTACTAATAATAGAAGTTATTGTAACATTAAAGTCTTACAATGTGTTACACTGATAATTGCCTGTACTTTTTTTTTGCTTTTTATTGTAATATCCTCTTTTGAGATCCCCTTACAAACCAACATAAAAGTTATTACATGAAATTAATATGCACTGTAAATGTTTACAGCTTCTCTAAGAGTTACATGCATTTTTACCATGCCAAAGTTTGGCCAATGACTTAAGTGTTCCGTATGTCTTGAGATAATTTTCCCTATAAGAAGGCTGGATACGTGGGGAAGCAAGCTATTTAAGGGAAAGAACACAAGCAGGAGTGAACAGTGTCACAAATAATATTAGCCTTGATAGTAGAAGAATATCTTCAGCCTTGAGTAGAGTGACACTCTGGAGCATCACTCCACTAGGAGTTAATACTCTGCTGATCTGCAGGTAGAGATAGATGCCTTTCTGAAGGGCAGTATGTGATGTGACTGATGGCAATACAAGGCTGGTCGCAATATCCTAGGAATATCTTTTCCGTCTCACGTTCCTACATTTCCTCCTCTTATATTGAAAAGGAATAGTGCACTTATCTGCCTCCTGAGGTGAAGCATAGTTTGAATCAGTTTCTTTAGTTCTTTGGCATCTTGCAGTTTCTAGAAAGAAAGATAGTCCCTATCCAAAATCACTTTTGCATCAGTGGAAAGACTTCTGTGACATTCAATAGATTGCTTATTAAGCCCCTAACACAAAGCAGGGGGGATCCAAACTGCAGTGCAGATTATTTCTGGGTGGTATGTGAATTAAGGTACCCACAGTTTATCCTGTTTATGACTTCTCGGAAAAGAAGAAGCTTCTTCTAAAGTATCCAGAAAGAATTCAGACTTACGGAGACTGGAAATTCTTGCTGGAGACACTTGAGCTTAAGGGAAGGATAGAAGCTGCAAGTTCTTCCCAGAAAGTTTACCCAACATGAGGAAAGTTTCCCAAAGGTTGGAGGTATCTGAGCCTGACATCCTCATAACTAGCTCTGTACCAGAGTGAGCTTTTCTTTCTTCCTTCTATTTTAATAAGACCATTTAGGAATCTCAGGGCAGGACAGACCCCCTGCTGTACCCAGCACAGCTGAGGCAGAGATGAGTTGTATATACCTAGCAGTAGCAGGAATTTCAGACCTGTGTTCAAATTTAGGTTTTGACAAACTGAATAGCATCAAAGCCAGAAGCTGCCAAGTTTTTCCAGAGATATCCAAATGGTAAATGCTGTGGTACAGGCAGCTCACCACAGCTGATGAAAAAGAAAGCATCCCTGCCATGTGATTTGTACATGTATGCAGTGACAAATAAAGCATCATCATCATTAAAATGACATTTCCTATCTTGGGATAGGCATGGATCTTGTAATGGGAGTAAGTGAGTCAGAGTACTCTCACACATGTAGGTATGTAAGACTACTTGATACACACATATAAATATTTCTTCATTTCTTTTGTAAAGTCAGAAAATAATTTAAACTGTGTTGATCAAAGTTCTGGCATGCCAGCATTTATATCTCTGTGCCAGATTTATTTATTACTTTTGAATGGTAATTTTTTTCCTTTCACTCAAAGTGTTGTGCTGGTTAGTTAATCAATATTTGTGTAATTTCCTGGAAACAAAGTGTACTGTGCATAAATGAGGAATTATCTTCTGCTGAAATGCCATTCTTTTAAAAGAATTCAACAGCTCATTACTTCACTGAGTGCAGCATCTGAAGTCATAACTTAGGAAACACACAAAACACTCTTTTGCCTTAGACATTGTATGAAAGACTAACTTCTAATTACATGAAAGGTCTACTATATGACAGAGAAACCAAACTGCTTCCTAGTTCTATAAGTGTAGACCAGGCTTTGCTCAGTATTGTCCATGTTTACCCCATGCCTGTTCTCAAGGGCTAAAAAGAAAACATTTCATTTTCACATAAGTTCATTTTACTGCAACACTTTCCAACAGTATGTTTTCTTCCCTCCTTTTCAAAACTACCAGATTAAAACATGACAGAGCAAAAAGGATAAATTAATGTTCCATCCTAAATTTCACTGGAACCCTTTACTTATTACTGCAGACCTAAATATGTAGACAACAGGCTAAATCCAGGCTGGGTTTAAGAGCTGATGCAATTTATCCAGTAGCTTACCCTGAGTGGAAACTAAAACCACATACTTTATACTGACTTCCTATTCAAGTGCCAGTTGATAGTGGGTCTTACTTTACATTCCATACTACAAAGACGGAAATTTAACTCTCACTGAAAGAAAAAAGAAAAATATGCAGATTGCTCATTGCTATTTGACCATCAAACTGCAGATTTTCTCAGAAAACAGAAGTATGGTGTATGCCAACTACACAGTTGTAGACACAAAAATAAATTCTTATGACAACATAGAAGGAAGATCCTTATTAATTTAACACATCCTTGATCTCCTTCAAGTTATCGTTCATTCTCGTGAAAAACTAATCATCATAAAACCATACTCTGCAAACACGTACTAGCCTGCAAGATTTAGAGTAATTACTTAGCTCTATGCAAAGGTGACATACAGGAAGCATTACACTTTATTCACAGAGGACTGATTACATGGAACATACTGTGGTTCTTCAGAGCATTTTTTGACAACTTATTTAGTCCAGGCTCCCTCTGGAAGCTGCATTTACCTATTTTTACATCTGTCCTAGGAAAAGATGATTTGGAAACTAGAAAACGCTTTCATGCTGTGAGAAAGTGAAACTCTCTAAAGGGGCTGTTTGAATTTTCTAAGGACTATTTTGCTTAAGGTCGTGGATTTTCCTGCTGTTTGCCAGCTGGATGATTATATCAGTGAAAACTCCTAGCTTAGGTGATTCAAACTATAATTTGTACTTGGAGGGCTTACTCAGGTTTTTAGTAAGGGTAAGCTGCGGAGGGCAAGGCATGATGTTGCATGTTGGCATTGTCTGATGAGACTGTACTGCTAACTAGAATAATGGCTAATTCTCAGTATAGACCACGCATAAGTTACTGTACAGTGTGAGCTCAAATTTCCAGTAAGGATAGAAAAAACTGGCAATATGTCTGAAATCTGGCAAGGTTTTATCAGTTTCTTTTGCAGGGCTACTTAGAATTTCACTCTATGGAATATTTCAAGGCTGGCAATGTTTTTTAGGGACCAGGTTGCAAAATCAAGCTTTAGCTTGAAGTTTTATAGGCTAGGAAATCCTGATACTAGGAAAACAGTAACAAAACACTTCTGAAGAACTGGTATCCCATGAAAAATATGACTGAGAGCAGGATGGAAAAGAACCCGAGAGTGCCCGAAGTGTATTCCCCAAAACTGAAGTTGATGAATGTTAGTATTCCGAAGTCATGTAACTGGCATGCTCTGGGTCTTCTTGCTCTATATCCAGTCCTGCTGTTGGGGTTTGGGCTGGGCTGGCCACTAAAATGAATGACATATGCCCTCTGCAATCTCAACCATTCCTCACTGGGGGCCGGCACAGTCAGAAACACCTACAGTGACGGTGCTGGAGCATCTGTCATCTTGATTACAGTTGTTTCCTGCTCTTTCTCTATCTCTTTGTGATCCAACCTTTCACTTGCATCACGAGCTTTCTAGAGGAAGTAATACAGTATTGAGAATACACAGTGGGACTGTAACAAAATGCAGTGAAATTACCACAGGGAGACCTACTCTGTGACTAAATAGCCAAGGTATTACGATAATACTAATAAAATTTTAGATAAATAGATGTGTGCATGGAGGTAAATGCTTGTAACATCTTTCATAGAATTTTAGTGTAGTACGTTCGAGTAAAATGCATTCAGTTTCCATGGTGTTTTGTATAGGGACCAGCACTGGGGTGAAGTTTTGTTAGCTTTTTAATTTATTTTTCTAATGGCTAGAAAAACAACAGATACTATTTAGAATGACTGTCCTATTTTAGGACTGCAGTTACTAAAATAAAAAAAAAACCGAACCCCAGCAAAAATATTGAAAAAAGATCCTTCCATCTCCATCATCCTCAAAATGAGTACCTGTTGAAAGATAAAACCTGCACAGAGCCAAGCAAAAATTTCTTGCAGATTTCTCTTCTCAGTGCTCATGAGTCATCACTTATGTAAGCATATAAGGGACACTGAATATTGTAGGTGGGACAGCTGTGACCCGAGGTAAAAAATCTTCACTGGACATTTTAAGGGCGAGTCTGCAAGATCTCTTTTTTAGGGTTTTTAGTTAGGAATATTGGCTTCCAAACAGTATTTGTTCCTAAACATAAGTATCAGTAATGGTACCTGTTCTATTTCGTTTCTGTTAAATGTTTCCAAAATCTGAAAACCCACATGGCAAAATACCCCCGTACTGAATCCACACTGAATTAAAGATTGTGATCTTGATCTCCAAAGACCTTTGGACTTGTTATTTTGAAATGGTCAAAGGAACTATTTGACCATGTTGTAAGAATGGATTCCATGTTTCTGTGGATTTCCACAGAAGTAGTGTTCCTCAGAAACAATAAAATATTCATTACAAATGTGAAACAGCTGTGGCTAGAAGACACAGAAGAAAAACGAAGGGCATATACCATTAGCAGAATAACAACACTCATTAGGATTAGTAAACATACAATGACATTTGCTATGCTCTTTCCATACTCCTCCGCCTGTCTGAACAGAAGACAATGTGAGAACCAAAGAGTAAAAATTTTGGTTAAAATTTATGGTGGAGACATCTTCTTCTTAAGGTACTCAAACATGTTATAATGCCTGCAGCTGTGAAAATGCGTAGGTATATCAACTGGATAGATCAGGTAGGTCAGAGTCATTGAATGGAAAACACAATGAAATTAATGGTTGCATGCTTCACAAAGTCTGCAAGTTAATGTTGCTCTTAAACATCCACATTCATCTGTTATAGCCCTTTGTTAGAGAAGGCCAATCTCCAGCACTTGTACACAGGTGTTTATTTCCTCAGTTTGTATCTTTACATATTTTTATATGCTAAACCACTTTTTAGCGAGGAAAAAAAGAATTAGTCTTCTGTGTAAGGGAGACAAGGTGTTTGATATATCCCAAATATTTTAAGTTGTTTTCTCTGGGCTTTCTCGCTAACCCATCCCTAATCCCTAATTACTCTGCATAATACATTTCAAAATAAACAAGAGTCTTAACACTGCAGTCATCAATTCACTTCAGTTACACTTATACATATCTGAATATCATCTGCTGTGCTATTGGGTATTTACAGCATTTTGAACATGCCCAGAAAGTCCTAACCAGCTACCTGTGTCTAAACTGTTAATGCAGGGTCCTGGTTCAGGCCAGGACTTCTTTTTTTCCCCCGAGCCAATCACGGTAGATGACTAAGTATCAGTTAGCTTCTCCATTTCTCCTTTGCTACCCATTATTTATTATTTAAGTATTTTTTAAAATTTATTATTATTATTATTATTATATTTTAAAATACTTGCTTATGTTTTAGTCAGGTTGTCAAAAGCATGCCTCAATATTTAATTAATAAACATTAGGTTTGAGATTCTCAGGTGAGTCTGAATATGCATGCAGACACTGGTTTTGGAATAGGAGAAATTAAGCATCTCATCGGTGCTTACATTTAGGCATAAAGCATTGCTTTTTGAATAGTCTTTACCAATGGGAATAGGAATTTGCTTTGTTGGTACTCATGATGCAATAAATCATGATTATCTGCTACATCTATACGTGTACGCAAACCTTAAATTAAAAAAACACTCGTATGTCTACACTATCACATATACAGACCCAGGTGTGCAATATTTATGCATACAGATTTATGCCATCAAAAAAAGATCATAATATATACTTCAATTCTCAATATATGTGGCCCTCAATCTCTGCTACTTCCATTTAAGGCTGTAGTAGTGAAGGGAGCTATATGGAGTTTCTGCCCAAATTACATACAGGATAAAGTAGTCTATGTTGTACCAGCCAGCTATGTTCCTTCAGAGACTCCACTGTAGCTGAGAATTGCTCAAACAGTCTGTGTTACTTATTTTGCTTGGCACAATCTCCACAGCTTGGAGCCGTAAGAAGAGAAAATAGAAAGTGGTTTAGGAATGAGCTGTGCTGATCTTAAGTCTCGTGAGGACGGCTCACCGAGAAGGGGTGACACTCTGCGAGAATACTCGGTGCTGCCTTAACACTAGGAAAATGCAGAAGAATCTTACTGGTTCCGAGTTGCTGATCCAAGGAAAGGAAATAGTGCTTCACTGTTTGTATGGATCCCATCCAACATCTTTAACATTAACATAATCTGTTCATTGATGACAACTAGGGCTTATGTCCTTAAGTTAACTATGAGACTCACAGTTGCAAGGAGGGAACTTGCAAATTAGTTTCACAAAGAACACAAGCCGCAGATGTAAGTATACATACAGGTACACACATAACACATGTGAAAATAAATCTACTTTTCAGAACTTTATAAATAGTTCACAGAACTGTACTACAAAGGGATCAAGGCTTCCTTCACACGACATGTGATAATGTCATATTTACTATCAGTTTTTCTTGATTCCGTGTAATTACTATGCTACCTTTCTACTCTGCTTTAATTAACAAGGTATCTTAGCCCAAAGACTGCAACCCTAGGGTTCTTTCAAACTATATTAGGCAGCTAAAATATGAAATTAAAAGAAAACAGAGTTCCGGCCAACAGAAACAAGTGACTCATTTCCTTGTGAAAACACACAAGGTTTATGTTACTCTGGCAACGATGCTCACCATTCCAGAATAAAGTCTCTTTGCTCCCTTCAGAGCTTTTATATATTCCTGTTACAGTCTATGTTCCACTGTGACCTAACATTGAACCAAGCTATTCACTTATTCACAAGAGACTGTAAGTTATGCTTTAATTTAGATCGATTCTAAGTCTGCTCCTTTGACAACAAATTAATAAATACATACATTCTTTTTCACAGTGAGGATTTCAGATGAGACAAGTTGTTTCTGAAGCATATCGATAATATGTGCCACACCAGAATTGTGTGTTGTCATGATAAAGTTGAACGGCTGTGACTGCATTCGCACAACTCTGCAAGCAACAAACGCATTGGCATTCCAACGGCTGGTTTTCACAGAGAAGTTGATTTGATTGTATCACATATGCCAAAATACAGGCTAGAAAAAAAGCCACAATTTAGAATCCCATTGTGAAATTAGCCACATGTTTCAGGAGAACACGGGTATAATGGGGATACAGAAATTCTGCCCTTTGGAATCCATGCCAAAACCCCAGTTTTCTAATATAGCAGCTCTCTCATATATAAAGGCATAAAGTCATCATGCAGTGTGAAAGAAGCAGAAAGTTCTAATTTCAAACCAAAACTATAATTTGGTATTTGTTACTTCAAGATGTGTCCTTAAAAGATAAAGACAGCAGATTGCTACTTAACTGACAAGACAAATTTTCTGCTTAAGTTTTGAAGCTGTTTCCCATGTATTTGGAGATTTCTCTGGAGTTAAGAAGGAATTCAGGGGATTTTGTCTGCTAGGGTTCTTGCTTTTCTTGATAGGGGAGTAAACTTCAGTCTTAAAAGAAGCATTTTCATGGGAGACTGTGAACATTAAAAGTTCTAAAATAGTGCCTAGGAAAACTCCCACAGAACACATGATGAGCAGAAATACATTGCCATAAACTTCTGTAGAATAGCTGAATTTGAAAGCCATATGTCAAAAAATGGAGTTTTATGGCATTTATGTGCACACATAGGTGTTCAGCTGAATGGCTTCATTTATCCATCTCTAATATTTTTGTCACTCACATACAGCTCTGTCACGTAAATTAAGTCTTGGAAAACGTCCATTAAAGTCCCTGAAAGTTTGACATCATCCTCCAAGGGATCAGGGTTTCGTCTTTTCCCCCAAAAGTAGCAGGAAAGAACAGACAAAACACTACTTTGTGCCCAGGTAATGATAAAAACATCTTCATTTGTATTCAGAGTTTCTCCATTTCAAAAGCATTGTATTAATATTAAGCTGGAGTTTCATAAGAAGAAAGTAGAACATTAAACTGAATTTGGATAAAGATAAGTGAAAGCTTTCCTTGAAAAACTATCGCTTCTTAAATAAAACCTTCCCAAAAATCACTGACACTTTTAAAATGCTTCCTGGGCTTGGCTAGAATCTCATTAAATTGCTGATCTTCATGATGACTTTGACAATGAATTCTATGATTAAGCTGTGGAACCCACAGCCATGAGTTACTACCAAAGCCAAAAGCGTAGTAGAATTCAAAACACGATTACACATCTTGATCCAAGTTCTTGGCTCCAGTTCTTTCTGCTGAACGTTGCTGAGACAGCATGAAGAAGATAGAAAGAAGTCTTAAAGGGGCAGATGTGGATTCCCTGGCACTGAAAAATCCTTGACTGAGGCAAAGTTGGAGAAGATTAGAATAATGCCACCTGATCCTTATTTTTCTCTGTAAGAGATGGGTCCGGATCGAAAGATGGTGAGAAAGCTGGTACCATGTGATCCTCAGCTGTCTCAGATGCCACGTATCACATGACACACCTTGTAGACATATTTCTCTTCTCACAGTTTATTGGGGGCATTCCGAGCACTGGTGAAGAAAAAGATTTTATATGCGTAAAAAAAATGAGGATTAGATGGGATAAATGATACAGGACCACACCGTTTTGAGACATACAAGCGTTCATGTTTCAAAGCAAAAGCTGTCTGCTAGCTTGGTGTTGAAGATCAAGATGAAGACTTTCTTTTTCTACGGCTTCTTGCTCAGTTCACTCAAATATCTGGAACTGGTCACTAACAGATTCAGGCTACGTGTTTGGATACTGGAGGGGTTGCAGGTCTCTTTCCACGTGGCATCTCCTCTGCTGCAGTTCTGTTTCCACATGGAGAGGCAGTGCCAACATACAGATAAGAAATGTAAGCAGAAATATTTAGCTTTTCTTTTAATCCTTAATAGTTGAAACAAACAAGACATAGCAGGGTCACCAAGCAAAAATGCTGCTTTTTGTAAGTGATTAAAGGGTAAAGGGTTCTTTCATACTGTAAGATCCCACAATACTGTATACTGCCATAAGCATTCTTGGATATTACAAGGCATTGAGCAAGTACTACATAATCAGCATGTGCTCCAAATGCTTGTTATAAAATATGCATAAGCTGTAATTGCCCGTGAAAGCTGAATGTTGATAAGAAGAAATAATAATTGTGGGTTTGGCCTTGATCCTTAAAAAGACTTGTCTTGCACTAGTAAAATACAGTAGCTAATACAGAACGTATTATTAGCTTATGAGAAATGAAATAATTCTGCCTAGACTAAATTGACAAACTCTACCTGCAGTATATAAATATATTAAAATTGATAAAATGGCACATGAGCCTGATGCATAATGTTGATTGCTATAAACTCATGAAACTGTAAGAATAAATTTAATCTTCAACTATCACATGCTGAATATCAACTCTGTTACTCTGATGTTGCTGGACCATCCTTCTTATAAGATACAAGTACACAGAGAGAAAACATTGTTTGACTGCAGTCACTGGCAAATGAAAACAACAACAAACTCTCTCACTGACATCTCTGATTACAGCATGAGGCTCAGTATTATTAGCATTAGCTTGCTCATTACTGTCATTTCTACATTTCTTCATATTTTTCCAGAGTGTATGTTGTCAGGGTGCTAAAAAAAAAAGGAAAAGCATGTGCCAAACCATTTCTGAGGACTCTTTCCCCTAATATGCTGGAAAATAAGAGAGACCATGTTGTACAGCAGCTGTCTTTCACATCCACAAACCTCCCCCCATCATGTGTCCACCATTTAACTATTATAAGAAACAGTTGCTGTGAGAGTCAGTGGTTATGGCTGGAGAGGAGGTTTCTCAGATAGATCTTCCAACATGAGGGCAGAGACATGCAACTAGTATCTATCCCCAAGAAGCCTGCACAGGCAGAACAGTATTGAGATGACTTGGTTCATTTTGACCTGTTTTGCCGAGGAAACAAGCTGCTACTGTTTTACTAGCTGGAGGGTTTTTTCCACAAGCACCTGGCGGCATTGCTAGGTAAAATAAATTACAATAATCAACCCTGGAGGTCACAAATGCACAGATCAGGAATGTATTACACATCGGTCCTGCCGGCTCTCCAACCACCTTTTTTTTTTTAATTATTATTAAGGCACTTTAAAGCGCTGTTTTCACCTGCAAAAAAAATGGTTCTTCTAACAATAGTTCTTGCTGCCTATACAAAAACCAAAGACACTGGGAAATATATTTTTCTTTCCCTGGTTTAAATAAGCTGCAAAGTTCAGTTGTCAAAAGAATAAAAAAAAACCCCATGACTTGTGCCCTACAGTAAACAGTGCCTTGAGTGAATGCTTGTGTTAGAAAGAGTATGCACATACAGTTTGGTTTAGGAGTGCCATAGGAGTCACAGTTATGAGGTTTTGGGCTTTGCATGGATTTGTTGTTAAAAGAAACTTACTGCCAAAGCAAGTAACAACAAAAAATCCCCAACATTAGTTATTTGAGTGGGTCAAAAATCTTGACAATGCTTATTTAAAAGAGTTGATGGCTCTCCATACCTTTAAAGGCAGGAATAGTATGTAGGAGATCAGTGTCTGAGTAATAGAAAGAGGCTGAGGACTAACGTTAGCACTGTTAACGCTGAAGATCCTACAGCCCTCCCTCAGTACTCAGAGACCACAGGTCCAAACTGTTGTGACTGTGCCCCGACTACCTTCTGGCTGGAGCACCCGTGTTTCCAGCCCATGGAAAGCAGGGCATGAAGCAGGTATTAGTGGAGAAAGTTGAAGTGCACCTTGGCTTCCCTGGTTTATAGAGAGCTCTGTGCTCTCAGGCAGAAATACCTACGCTCTTTCCAAACTGCCTAACTGGGAACTAGCTTTTTAGCTACCTGGAAGCAGAGAAAAACAGAGCTCTGTGCAGGCTTATTGTCCTTTTGAGAAGCACTTTCTTTCGGTTGGACCTCCTACACAGTCAGAACCCATCTGTGGAGCAACTGTTGAGGGTTATCAAGGGAGCTATGCTCACCACACTCTGTGCATGGAGGAAAGGAGGCACTTGGCAAAATCTCACTAGAACAAACCTCAGGCCAGATCCCAAGCTGGTGTTAACCTGGGATTCATTACTGAACGTGAAGTTACGCCAGTTAGCAACAGGACCAGAACCCAAGAACACTGCTTGAGTTACCTTTGGGATTTTTGGGTGAGGTTTTTTTTGAAACACGTGCCTTTGTATGGGTTACTCTTAACTGCGAATATATTCAGCACATTGCCAAGAACTGACAACAGTTTGCTGTCTGCACCCTGACAGCCATTCTCCAGTTTCTCCTCTCCTATGATTTACAGAGTAAGTAAGTGCCACCCGCTCACACTAAATAAAGGGTAAAGTGGGCTAGGATGGGAAGGGAAGGCAGCTCACCAATTGCAATAATCCCATTATTGGGACGATACGGGGAAGGTGGACAAAGAAAACTTGAAAAAAGGAAAAGACTTAAAAGAATAAGCGAAAGAAGAAAGAAAGGTGAAACCTAAGAACCAGGAAAATGGAAAAGGAAACACAGGATGGGGAAGAGGAAAAGAGATTTGCATGAGTAGCAGATAAGAGAAAAAACAGGAAATTTATTTTTAATGGTGGAGATAATACAGAGAAAGAAGAACTGAAGGAACACAATAGAAGAAGTTAAACAGGAAGGATCTGAGAATACATTTAGTAGTACATTAGTAAATAATATGAGAACAACCCATGTAACTTAATAGAAGCAAAACTAAGTATTGCCTGACCCAGGCTGACTCAAGTGTAAAAAAATATATTTTCATTTAGATGGACTATCTTTTCAAATAGTAAAGGCTCACCCCCACTAAGGCACTTAATATTCTCCTACAATGAAAACAGTATCTGAACAGAGTCTTGACTCAGTAATATCCCAACTTGCATTCAGACCACCACAAAATCTGTTTTTCGCTCGTGTTTCTAAAAATACCAAATATAGACAAGCAATTGTCAAAAGTCGGAGAGGGGAGTGGGCTAGAAGAGGCAGGTTGGATACGTGACCTTTGCCTACAGAGAAAAATATGTCTGTAATCAGTTTTCTTTACCTTGGAACTTCAGTTCTTCAGTACTACTAGATTATTTCTAGAAAACTTTCTATCGCATTAAGAAGGGTATCTTTGTACTGTAATAGATGATATTACAGGTTCTACCCAGGAATGAAGGTAAAGGATATTGCATTTTGAGTGTACCAGTGATTACTCCACAGGTTACACAGACAGCTGGCTGTGGCAAGTCAACATCAATGTGAGGATCCACCCACATAACTAAACATGTATGAAGCTCTCAGTCTATGACTCATACAGTTTTACTTACCATAATACTGAGCTGAGGAAAACAGGCAGCAAAACTTGATGAATGCTTGCCTTTGTGTTCCACAGAAATTCTCCTGCATAAATATTTTATTTAGTTTAAATAAAAAATCTTAAAATATTTTCTCTACTGTTCTGTTCAAATGGTATTTGGTCCATAAAATGCTGACTGCAAATTCACATCTGGCTAAGCTCAACATTTGTCTTTGTGTGCTTCATTTTATTTTTTCTTTAAAGGATTTTGAGTGTAAGGATGATAAAGTGCTGACATTTATAGGAACATTTCATTACTATAGTTTGTATTTGATAAAAATATATGATTGAACTTTACAAATAAAATCCCCTCTTGCTTCAGCAACTCTGGTTTATAATGGGTAGTCTAACATACTATTTTCTATAGTGTTATTATTATTTTGAGAAAAAAAATTAGATAAAATCCCAGCTCAAGATTTTCATCACCTCAGTAACAAGCAGAGAAAATAGATCAACTACAGATCAGATAGGATCCTAGTGTAAGAATCCAGAAATGAATGTTTTTAAAATACTTGTTGATACCACTCTAACAATTGCTCATCAATTGGCAATGACGGTTGCATGCCAGCTTTGGGTAAATAGAAGGCAATTATTCCTCATTTTTTCTGCTTATGATAACTGTCATAAGGACATTAAGAGTACAGAATGTATATCTTTGAATTTGGAAATGCACCTTTTAGGGGACAGTGTGAGCAAAATCGTTGCAAGTGTTAAAGTGTAGAAGCATCACTGTGCCTGTTTTCTCCTGCTACTTGGGGGAATTCCAAGAGTTAGTCCAACAAGACGGTAGGACAGGGTTAATGTTATGGCTGTCATTGATACGTCTAATGATTCTTGAAGAAGGTGGAATTCTTTAACGTAAACTTAATAGTGAGCTTCCTATTAGCTGGGACAATTCTAATATTTATTGGAGCTTTCATATTTTAAGAATTGCTCTCTCAGTACAGTGTGCATGTAGCTTATGATAGTCTGTTTTTCTTGCTTCTTGAGTGTGGTTCCAAATATTCCTTACATGTGGAATTTACTTTTCACAGGGGTTCAAAGTCTGATGGGATAGGAACAGACAACGCTATTCAGCTAAACCTCTCTTTCCTTACTGAGGGATAGGCACAGAAATAAATGTTACCTAGTATCTTATCTAGTTAAAATACTGGACTTTGACCTGGCCTTAATCTCTGTCTCTCGAGGAAGATGTAAGAACACAACCTACTGAGCATCTGAGCAAAATGTATTGACTTGGAGATAGAAAATACATTTAAAATTGGAATCTGATTTATGCTGCAGCTATTTCTTGTGACATTACATTGGCAAATTGTGTTTAATTATGAAGAACCATAAATCTGTGGAGACATTCTCCTTTCTGATTCTTTTCAGAAAATGGAGTCTCTTAGTCTAAAAAGAATTACGACTTTAGTAGAGTGATTTTTTTAAAAATGTATCCTCCAATCCCACTCCCACCAACAACAGCTCAATATTTGCGCAACAGTTTTTAAGGAATACACTCCTTAATTCCTAGAATTAGGCAGAAGCAGGTATTGTTCACTTTGCAAATGGCCACATAAGGCTCCCAGCCATATTTTCAGGCAACTTTATTCATAACTGCTGAAGAATAAGTTAGCAGTATAAGAAAGTAAGACAGCACTTGTGATTCTTGGTGTTCTAGATTGCGATTTTCACCATTTGTGGTGGTTCAAGTGATTTTCTGTGCTTATTATTCTCCATTTCAGTAGAAGATGTTTTGAGTGAGGAAAGCAGCTTTTAAACAAATTCTTTCTTTAGTGCAGAGAAAGAATGGTGACTTCTGAAACAGTGCATCTTGCAGTAGGTAATCTCCATTATATGTTATAAAAGGGGGGGGGGGGAACAACACAGAGATGCTTAGGCATAAATACTGACAGTCTGAGAACATTATCTCACTTTAAGGTGAGAATCGCGAGTGCAGGAATCAGAACTTGCATAACAATTGCTTGTGCCTGTGGAACATACTTCCACAAAGATGAGCTAGACGGTGAGTCTTGGTGGCAAAATGACTAATGCTTGACTTTAATTTAGCTTTACCACAGAATTAGGTAAAATAAGATAGGATATGAAAAATACAGATTCCACTAATGTAAATGTCAGTAATAGAGTGATATCCTTACAGATATGTACATAGAGGTATACAGGTACTCCTATACGCAAATGATTCATTCTGGAATAACTGCCAAGATAAATACAGCCAACGTGCTGACAAGATCTTTTTACAGTGTTGCCATGTGCTCATTGCGAGAGTCAGGTTTTTCTTCAAGATTCAAAAGCTCCATTACACATCTTGATTTGTGGTGGAGAGTGAGCCTATTAGAGTAATGTGGTTGAAACGGGCAAAGAGCAGGTCCTCTTTGGCTTGCAAAGAGATAAAGAGATATTAAACACCTAGAGGATGTTTCTAGATGAGAGCAGGCAGCAGGGATTGCTCTGTCTGAGCTGCTAAGGTTGGTTCTAAGCCCAGTAGAGACAACAAAGCCTGAAGCCCTTGTGCCCAGCTTAACCATACAGTAACTATATGGATGTAAATAGAATTGCAAATCAGAATTTAGCCTAAAAAATCATAAAAAATATGAACCATGGGACCCGCATCAGTGTGCCTGTCTTAAAGATAATATATTTTATATTTTAGACTTGAAGGATTATATTGAAAGTCTTCTACTGTTTGCATTTCCCACAGCTCAAGAAATTAACGAAACAATGACCCTAGGTTATAATTTTCTCTGCTCAATTTTAGTTAAAAAGTTATGACCTTTTCATATAAAAGAATGTATTTATGCATGTTAATTACATAATGTGTAAAAGTAAAAATTAGTGTGCTAGGCAGCTTTCCCAAAAAAGTGTACTTCCCTGAAACATAACTTTTTCCAGTGATCTTGTGTATACTATAAATAGACTTCCACTGCTTAATCACTAATTTGCAAGCTTGAATTTGCATTGGTACGGAATTCAGTATTTTCCCTCAGTTAAGATAATCACTGAACGCAGAATCTCAATGGAATAAAATTATTATTCAAAAAACTTTAAAGAGCAAGGGAAACCCTTTGCCATTTACATCAAATGATGGCACTTGAACCATCAGATAAAAGCAAGAAGATGAAAAAAGAAAGTGATAGATAAATATTCAGCGTATCTTTCTACCTGTGAGATGGTGAATATGTTAATGAGAATGGTGAGAGAAATAACAAAACACAATTTTCTTACCAACTATTTTCAAGTTTTTGATTTTCAGAAAGTCTTGTAACATAACAATTTTGCAACATTCAGAATTCATTTAATGATGTCTTCTGCAAAAAACTCATTTGGACACTTATACACTTCTTCTCATCCTTATCATAAAGGTTCAACATTTTGTGCCATCCGTTAATATTTAACCAAAGGATGAAACAAGGTATGAGATTTCACTACACTGTTTAGACACAACTGAAATAGCTCCAAATTAAGAGGATTCAATATCTGGAGTTTAAATAGGGTTTGTGCACTAAATTTCTGTGATAATCAATCGAGAACAAAAGGACTTTCTAGAGTGAGCAGAATACTCAAGAATGGATAGTAAATGTGAATACTTTCCTTTCAAGTTGTTCAAATTAAGATGCTTGAGAAGACAACTTCAAACCCTGAGCCCATGCTCTTGGGCTCCATAAATCTCCCAAGAATTTACGTTTTTTCATTTAATTGACTTTGGTCAAAAGTTGTGATCTGCACTTTCCCCAATACAGTATTTATCTAAAAACAAATATTTCAGTGTGCTTTTGTTTATTTTCCTTTTGCATCCTACTATAGTTAAAATTTTATTTATCAGATATAAACAGAAGTAATTGCTCTTTTGGTGGCTAAAGTATACAATTTATTTAAGAAATTCTATTCACCTTTGGAATTACTCTTCTTTCTCATATGTTATACATTCAAGATATGTTCAACATCCTTACTGTAAATTGTCCCATGGGGACAAGGACTGTAATTAGTAGACCTAAATTAGTAGAACTTCAAGCACTCAGTAAGTTACTAAAACATGTCTCCAGTTTGTTTTTCCAACTTGTTTTATGAATCACAGAGACTTTGTTTCTTTACTATAGGTGAAGATATAGCAGAGAACAAAAAATTAAAGTTATAGTCAGATTAATAAAGCTACACTACGACTAAAGGTAGGTCAAATTTACTCATTGTTTTTTTAGCCAGTTCATTTCATTTCTTGGGTCACAGTAAAATGATACCAGAATCTTTACAACTTCTCTCCAAAGCATTTGCCGCTATCCAGCAAAAGGATAGTTATTTGACCAATCTTTCATCAAAACAGACCTACAGCACTTTGTTTACATTACCAACCACAGGGACTGTAACAACAGCCTTTGACAAAGACATGTTACTATGCAGGTTCAATGCATTCACTTTTCTTATCAAAAAATAACTCCTTTTGCAAGAGGCAAGAACTGTATGTGCAGATTAAAAAGATTCTGCACTGTGAAATAGTTTGGCCCAGGTTTTAACTTTCCTTAAAACAGTTCTAATCTGGTGGGAACTTCCTCTGACTTGTAAATAGCCTTTGAAAATAGCTAGCATTCTTTGGCAAAGAGACAAAAATAAAATGGCTTGGGCCAGATTTTCAAAGCGTGTGTACACTTTTGCATGCCCTCTCTGTCTAAGGACTTCAAAGACATGATTTTGACAACTCATCACAAAGCCAAGGAGAGGAATGGATGCTTGCTTCCCGTTCTTAGGATTAGCACCTCGGAAAGTTACAGATCCTATTACCTTTTTTAAGGACAAAACTATCAAAAATTATGACATCTCACATCTGACATTTTTACTTGTTGTTTGTAGAAACATTGACAATTATCTGAGATGTATTACCTAAACCCATCCAAGACAGAAAATTTGCTAGCTTCTACCAAAATTTCAATTACTTTCATCCCATAAACTGAGTTCTTTCCTCACATGGTTTTGCAAACCGCAGTGATGGTGATACTTTCAAGACTTTTAGATCTAATGCTTGAGGAGCCTGAATAGTTTCTTTGATTGCACCTAATTCAGCAAATAAAGCATTAATTAGCTCATTCAAGCCAATAAACATCTAATTTTACTAATCTGAATTATAAATCAAATTTAAGGAAGTCCTTCACAATAAAAAAAAGTTTAAAATAAACTGACTGGAGTAAAATGTTTGTGTTTATGCTAAAAGTATTGAATAACAGTAGAAACCACTACCAAGTTGAATTATGCACTGGAGTTTGTATGAGAGACCCTTCAGTCTGAAGAGTTACAGAACTCTGGGAAAAATAGATATTCATAGCCCTACTTTGATGTTAGACTCTTGTCTAATCTGACTGAAACGACAAGAAAACTTTCCACAACTTATGAATTAATTTCTACTAATGAGTCTCCCAGGTCTGCATCAAAGCTTCAAGTCATAAAATAAATGCAATGTCTTTTCTTTCTTAGAGAAGGATTTTCATGATCTTTTATGATCTAGGAAGTAAAGTAGGTACCAAGATAAAGGTGGGAATACTGTAGACTAGGCATCATGCATCTCTATAAAATGCAACTAACAATTAGGGATGTGACTTGAACATTTTATCCAAATACGCTGGTATTTTGTGAATTTCAATAATAACCAAAATCTGAAGCAGGAATGAAAGGTCACCATCAGTTTACAACAAAATTCTTGAAGGACGTAAGTGACTTATATTAGCTAATTATCTAAACTTTCTCGGATTTGAGCTGAATGGGAGTCAGCCAATGTAGCTCTGATGAAACCAATAAAGCAATGCTGATTTATGCTGGTGGAACTTAAACTCCACTGGGGGATTTGAACGTGGAGAGAATGAATTTATATATTATATAGTCAAATTAGACTTGCAAACCCCGCTTTCTGTAGCACTGTTTCCATCACTTCCAATTTCTTTTGAGATATGTGATTCAACTATGAAAATTAATTTTAGATTCAATGTTGGCATAAACAGCTGACAAGTCTATTTTAAAAGTTTCATTTGATAAAATGGCCTTAGTAAACTCTATATTAAAGGAGCACAGAATACGTTGTGGTTTGAAAGGCATTGTGTTCCTTTCCCTGATAAAATCAGCTTAATTTGTTTAAAAAAATAAGAGTTTAGAGAGTGTTAATGGGACCAAAGCATGTTTTGGAAATAACAGTAAGCAGTTGTGCACAAAGGCATTTCACTGCTCTGTGTGCAGCTCGAAGGTGTATCAGCTAACACTGCAAGTCATGAAGTCATTGCCGCTCTATGCACTCAGCTGTCTTTATCTCCAGTATGTGATGACTCTGCCAGTTAAACTGCTCTGGGCAGAGGCCCAAAGCCTGTAGTTGCCTCTCTATGACCATGTGTTCCTACTACCGGGATGGAAAAAGATGCATGTAAATGCTAAGCATCTTGTGGATGGTAGTTGAATTGGAATAAACTGAGATCACTGGGTAGAAGGATGTGAGCTGAGATACATAATCACCAAAGGGAAAGAATGACAGAATTCAGCAGAAAAACAACTTACTATACAACAGAAATATGTAAAAAAGTCCATATGCTTTTTGATTTGTGGGAGAGAGTTTGAGCAGGGGCCATTTCTGTTTTGGCAGAAACAGATCCTGCTTGACAAAATCATCAGAGAATTTTCTTGATCTCCTACTCAACTAAAGGCCCCATAGCCACAGAAATCCACAGTTTGCATCGCAACGGAACATTGCACAATGCACTGCATGGTGCAAAAACTCATCCTCGTGGAGGGAGGAAAACATTTTGTAATTGCCTGTCTGCAATATTTGGTTAACTTTTCTGCTCTGAAGAATGAAATGTAGGAACTTGATATCCTAAATTAAAAAAATTATTTTGAAGGATTTATTTACAGAGAAGTTGCATTTTATTTCTAGTTTTATGTGCTCATATCTCCATTTTGAAAATCCCTTGGTTGTTGCTGTTGAAAATCCAGCTAATAAATGAGAAGTATAGCAAAAATAGCAAGGAATTACAAATTACAAATCATAGTGCTTTTGGCTTTAACCTTCAAGAAAAATTACATCTGTCACAAGAAGACATTTACTTAGTTATTGACTCTTCTGTGTTTTCAAATCATCGTTCAAACCTTTTAAAAGCCCTTGGAAATATAAACCCCAAAATAAATCAAGTGTAAAGGAAAAAAAGTGTGAGGGAGACTATGAATTTGACTGAAGCTACTTTGTTTGCTTCGAGATTGTTTTTCTGTGTCTATATTCTGCCTGTGAAGGATAGAGGAATGGTTGTGGCTCTGATAAGTTCATTCATTTTTTTATTAAATTTATACACTATTTCTTAGCTAGCTTTTTTTTGCCTTTTTTTTTACTTCTATGGAGACATATGGTCCAAAATATTGAGAAATTTATCTGTCAATGTATATACTAATTTCTATTGAAAAGCATTTACATGGTTTGTTTCAGTTTCTTTAAATCAGTGGGTAGTCTATTAGGCTGTGATTAATTCCTATTTCTCTCTTCAGACAAAAGGGGTTTAGGATTCGTGGTAAGATTCTGCACCCAGATTTGGACAATAAACACTGCACTACTGTGTTGGTTACAGTTTGTACACAACAGACTACACAATTTTTGTCAGCTTAGCAGATCAAGGTTAAAAACAACTGTATGCAGTTGTTATCACATACCTATCACGTTTTTTGTTCCTTTCTGCACATATTTGAACTATATTCAAATACAATTGAAAATATATGCAAACTATATAGAAGTATATAACTATATAAAAATATTTACCATATGAACAGAGACACTAAGGCAGGTAGGGTGAGGGTGAGGTTTTTAGATGTGATGGTACATCTTTTCAAACTTTAGACCCTGAGACCTTGCTGTACATAGATTCACAAGGTGAAAGCTTTCATTAACTTACGGAGTGATCACGTTCAGTACATGTAAACATCTGTCCTCTGAGATGCTCCTAGAAACCAAGGTGTTCAAAATGAAGTACATTACAGTCAGCACTCATTTGTCAAATATGAGCTGTAGCTCTCTGCACATTTATTTATAGGCAACACAAGTTATTGTCAACTACGCAACCCTCTTATACCATTAACATCCGTTTTAAACAGTGTCCAGCATCCTCACATTTATTTGTTCCTTCCCAAATCCTCCTGTTGATCTTCTGTCCCTCCAAATTTTTTCATAAACCTGACATAAAATTGTCTTCAGTTTACAGTAAGATCTTTTTCCTAATGGTAGTATTAATCCACTCTCTGCATACAAAAAGGTTCTTAATGTCCTGTTCCTCTAGAGAAACAGATAACTTTTAGGCAGAAGTCCGGGATCTTAGCCCAGGTCTGCCTCTCATGCCCCATTCTCACATGCAAAAGCAAGTAGCTCTTCTTGCCTTTTTGCCTGCGTCAGTTGCTGGCTGCCAGATTAGCTCCTGGAGGCCAGGGGCATCTGAGCACACTGCATTGGACCCGGATTGACTGTCTGCCAGCTTGGAGAGAGGGGAACCACAAATGTTTTAAAGCCTTCACTTCCTCTTCCATTTTCCAGTCCTTTGCCAAGGGCAGCTCATTTAGTCTGGGGAATCTAGCCACAGGAATCTGAAATCTATTTAAAGATGTACATTCATGAAAGGATAGTGATCCTAATTTGATCTTAACTCAAGCACAATTTTAAGTTTAACTTTGCCAGGCTCCAAACCCACAGAGTTTTAGATTCCATAGACCAACCAAGCGTTACTACCTGCTATGATGGGGTGAACAAAGTGCTTTGTTTGAGAGTATAACTTTACTAAACCTGCAGCTTTTCATTCATAAAGAGTTTGAAGTTATTTGATGTTCCTGGAACTAGACTTGCTTTGGGTTTGTTTAGAGGCCAGACTGGGAACTTTCGGAAGAAATCCTCACAGCTACAGCCTTCCTTTCTAGTCTCTGGGGTATTTCCTTTTCACCTTTTTTCAAGTGGGCAAAGATCAGGAAAGTTAGCTTTTTACTAGTGGAAGAACCTCACTCACAAGCTTGGACTGATAACCACAAAACACCGAATTTGTACTTAAAGTGCTCAAGTGCCCTCAGTTTCAATTCTAGCAAAACAGTTGTAAAGTTTTTTGAGCTACCTTGATAACTAATTTTTATTACATGATTATATGAAAGAATATATAAAAATCACAAAATTTTACTTTTAAAACTTTTCTGCAGTTAAATCATTTGAATAATATGATAGGCCAAGTCTCTTAGCCACTAGAATTATGATTGTAATGATTCTCAATTTGATTAATCCTGAAAAATACCAAATTTAGGTTTTGCTATGTTTATTACCCCTGCTTTATATTACTAAACAATTTGAAGTGTGTAAAACACTGATTGTTTTTCATAATCTCAATTCCAGATTTAAAGAAGGTAATTATCATATTGAAATAATTGTGGGTTTGGTTTTAATCATTCCTAAAATCCCTTTGTTTTTGTCAAATCATTTTAATTTCAATGAAAGCAAATATTAAATCAGAAAATTTACTTTAGTTTCTAAAGAAATGTAATGTCACTTATGTGTCAGAACCAATACCAGAATAACTTACCGAGTGGATTGCTTCATTTTAGTGCTTTACTTTCATTTTCGTGCTTTACTTTGAAAAAAATAATAAATTTGTACTCTATTCTCAAAGATTAAGTAATATGGTCTTTCCAGACAGTATTTCATTGGTTCTCAGATCATTACAGAGAGACAGGCTCTTTGATTAAATGCCTAGGCTGGTGGTGTTCAAAGACACTGGATAATGTAACAAAACAAATAGCAGTAAAACAGTAATGACTGGCAGTACCACTAGCACAGATTTTTAAATACAGAAGGAACATAAAGCTGATCCTTTGCAACTGACAAACAAATACCAATTGTTTCTGAAATTTTAGGTAATTATGGAGATTTTTACAAGTCCAAATATATTTCCAGTGCAGGATATCTGGAAAAAGCTTCTTGAACTCTACATCAGCAGGCTTTTTTGATGAACCAGCTGACTACTGATTTCTTTCTCTTATGAGGGCAATCCCATAAAGTAATCATACTTAGATGAAAAATTTCCTGTAAGATTATTTAAGGGGCAAGCCTCGAAAATTGAAAAGGGCTATGACTTGCTTATCTTTCACTTCCACCTCCTTAGTTTCTCTAATCACTCTTTCTCTTGATATTTAAAATTACCTCACTAGGTCACTGCATAAATTTGGCTGTGCTGGACTAAAAAAAATCTTTCAGAGTGGTTATTTTCACTGGCCACTATCTCCAAAGCCCTAATTCCTCTCTCAGAAGGCCTACCTACTTAGCGCAAACATACATAATGATAACAGAAGAGTGCTGCAGAGCCTGAACCTCCCTCACGTTGTTCTACACCCTATTTTTCCCCTGTCTAGAAAGCCCATAATTCTTTTTTCCCAACCTCAGAGGGAAAAAGAAATTCTGTGCTCTAACAGCCCAAATAACTTAATAAGCAAATTTATTTCTTTAACGGTTACAGTAGATCAAGCAGAAGAGAGATGTTGCTTTGGCATACAACAATTTTATAGAACAAAACAAAATGTGTGGACTAAGATAAAGAATCTTCAAGATTTAAAGGTAGTTTGAAACCATCGTACATAATGAAAAACTCCTTATATATAGTCAGTTCTTGAATGAAGTAAGGATTCCTTCAGTGTCCTGAGTACTCACAATTTCCTGAGCTGTTTTATACAAATTCAAGAAAGTCACCTGAATCCCAGTGTGAGCAGTGCACTTGCTCTAAATAGTGAAGTGGAATAGTCCATTTCTGGATTGCAGTGATTGTTCAAAGTTCACCAACACAGAAATACCAGCTGAAAAATAGTAGTAATAGTAATAGTAAAAAAGAATAGTAATAGTAAAAAAGTAGCTCTTACATTTTTCCAAAAGTAAAATGAAGAGCACAAAGCCAAACAGGATTACCACCAGCCATTCTCCAGCACAAACAATCAATCAAAAGCTAGTACCAATTTCAATGGATATTTCATAGGAGAAAATTAGTTTTTAAAGAGAAACATGATTTGCAACATTGCAAAGTTAATGCACTGTTCTGGGACACAGCCGTGCACTGTAGGGTCGCACGTAAAGCAGGAAATATTTGGCTACAGTCTCAGCTTTAGGCCTTGATCCAGAAATCTGATCCGTGTGTGTAGACTGCTCAGGCTGGAACTTCTGCACCAGTTGGATTCAATTGCATCAGACTTCTGCACCCTTTAAGAGAAGATATGGAAGCAGGCAGTGGAATCTGGGTGGGGGAATGAGGGAAGAAAGGTACGTTGGGGAAGTGATGAGAGTGTAGGAGATTGCATAGCAGATGGGTTGAAATGTTTTGACAGAGGTGAAGGGCTCTGTGAGGGATACTTTCACTTTCTCACTATACCCTGAACTGGGATCCCCTCCAGTTTCCCCAGTTCTCTGGGATATGAAATCCCACCTCCAACTCCTTAAGCCACATAGTCGCCATTCTTCACCCCCTAAGCAACCTCTGCTTTCCATCTTTTTTATTTTATTTTTGTGTCTTCCTGGGAAGGGGCTGTACTCGACCTGGGCCTATTGCTATCCTTACTGAAAAGAAAGAAGAGCAAAAAGGAAGAAAGACCTGCAAAGATGGAATTTCCGCTCCTGCAGTTACCAGGGTGGCAGCAATAACTGCAGAAGGGAGGTCCACCTCCATTTACATCTTTCTTACTCTCTTACCAGCAGCAGTGGAAGAAGGACTATACAAATAGAAAATGGAGACAATTTCTCAAGGTACTGGTAAAGCTAGCAGTCTAAGGTGCCACAATCTGATTCTAAGTACTTCAATAGAAGTACCAGCTACTTTCTAGCCCTATTAGTAATACATTTTGTCCTTACAGTCAAAAAAACCCAGCCCCCAACAGGTATGCACAATTTCTTAGAATGCCACTATTGTAAAGATTTGGTTCTAACCGTCACCAAGAGGAGAAAGCCAAAGCTTATAAATTTCCCTTTAATGCTTGAGTGGTTCTGCAGATCTCTCGCATGCTCTAGGAACCAGTGACTTGTAGTGCATGTTGTTTACAGGATGCCAACATTTTGAGCCTGGGCTCAGATTTACTTTGTGGAAGACAACTATATGAACTTGTACAAGACAACTGACATACAAGTATAAAGATTCTTTACCTCCACCTTATCAGTACCTTTCATAAAACTGCAATAGTGCAGCAGGAATAAATGTATCCAAAAAAGGGCCAATGGTTGCCCCAAATGCTTCCTCTTTCCAATAAATTACAAACATGAGAATACACATTAAAGCAAATAACACCAAGTGGCAAGTTTATAAAAAAACAGCATAACTATAAGAATACAGGGCAAAAGAACACTGTGTTTTCCATCAATATTTTAAAAGTTTTGCTAGTATATATTACCAACATTTGGCCATAATTTGGCTACGCTGAATATTTTTTTGGTATCCGTCGCTTGTCTGATGTATTTGGGACTCATAAAGCATGCCTGTGCCTAAGTTCTCTATCCAAGTTCCTCAATGACCCAATCTAACAGTACTTTAGACACATAAAACACAGGATGTATTTCACTTTACACAAAAAACACCCGCTTATTCAAAAAGCAGAAGGGGAAATGAGACAATTTTTACAAAGCAGTGTAGAGAACAGCTACAGAATTTGTCTAGAAAGTAGAAATCTCAGTGCTTCTTTACCCTGAAGGCGCTCAAATTTGAGTTTCTGTCTTCTAAGAGTGCCTAAATTCTTGGGCTACACATGTTTAGCTGATACAGAGTATTCTGTGGCCCCCCTCTTGAACCTGAGATGATATATAAAAAGGTACACTGAATTTTGGGGCCAAAGGCAGAAAAAGAGAGGCAGCCAAACTAGCCAAGTGGGTTGATTGCTCCCACATGTTTAAGCTACAGGGTATCGAGAAAGCTAAATCGACTAACCCAAGTTAGACTAGAAAGTACAGATAGGTAAGACCATGGATGGTTATGTCCAAGGAGGATGTCTGTAGACTCTCCTTTTATCACAGTCCTGGGAGCTTAACTGACCTATGGCAGTTTTCTCTGTTTCTTCCACTTCGGGAAGTTAAATGCAGTCACATCAAGTTAACCCTCTGTTTGCTACCGAACAGATGATATTGTCCCTGCATTCTGTCCCAAAATAACTTTTTGGAAGTGTATGTATCTTTTGATTTGTTTCATTAATGCGCTTTCAGTGCTCTGGATATTCACTTTCTCATGGTGCCATACAAGCGCCATTGTGAGGAACTGCCAAGAAAAGAGTAATAAGATAATCTGTCTAATAAAGCCAGACATTTCTTAGTTCAGCTTCAGTGAAGAAACAACTTGCCACACCAGCAGCTGAAGCATGCTGTGTCAACAAGATGGAATGTAACTTATTTCATGCTGCAATGTGCATTAGAACAGAAATCAGGGCACGATTACTGCTTGATGTGTGGGGTTCGTTCAGGCGTAAGAGCAGCACTTTGAAAGTGTGCTATGATGGAAAACATCTGGCCCATTTGGGCCTTCACTTGCATAGCCAACCTGGATATGTCCACCAACAATAAGCCAGCTGGTCATTCCTTTCATAAACACCAGTTAAATATCTGCTGATATTCATTTAGGAAACATGTTAAATATGAGAGACCTAGGCTCTGTGTAAAGACAAGCTGTCTTCAAAAAGTTTCACTGTCCTTTTCTGAATATAACAAATCACGAACCTAACACTTTTTGCTGTCAGACATGAGACATGGCATGGTGATGACTTGGGCACAATTTTTTTTCTAAGCCAGAGGGAACAGGATATTCTGCAACAAAAGTGCAAGTAGAGTTTGCGCAGGTTTTGATTCATTTTCCCTCCAACATTGCCACAGAATTTATAGGATAGCCACAGGCATGGAATTTTGATAGGTTTTTTGACTGATGCAAGAAGGGGACAGTTCCATGCAGGAAGAAAAAACAGAAGAACTAAAGTCTGTAGCAAAGAAGAAAACTAATTTTGAAGCAAAGAAAAAGTCTCCAAATCCTAGAATCAGAACAGAGAAAGAGAATCTAATAGCTGGACCACTTGGCTATTTTCTTTTTCTTTATTTTCTTTTAAATTATAGTTTAGCATCCTTCCAAGGGGTTCTCTTTCTCTTGTTTGGTGACAAATCAAAATATTTGACAAGAAAAGGTAGATAAGAAGAGAAGAGATATTCTTCTGCAATGTTTAACGACTTAATGAAAATGAAATCAGATTGCTGACACTATATAGCTGTGTTTCTCATTGCAGTGCAGGTTTCTACAGCATTTACTACTTATTATTTAAAATTATTGCTTGAAAAAGATCTAATAAAGATTTGTTCATTCACCCATGCTGTTACTTACACTGTTACAAAGTTTCCCTAATCGTTATACTTTAGTGCATGAGTGTACACGTATTTTGAATATTACATGTGATCCGACTTATGACTTTCAGAAAATACAAAGTATGGATAAACATAAATTGTGATACTGCCGCATCTGGAGATTCAAGTACTGAAGTACTTCCATCAGATGGAGCTAGAGAGGAGAAAGAAGCATTCAGCAACGTGCACTACACATCTGAAATAAAGCAGATGTGTTTTCGGTCAGCAATGTTGTACCTTAATGTAACTTTTGGCATGACATCTGAAGTGCCAGCATGCTGTGTTCTGCTTCACAGCCACCCTCGCACCACTAGAGATACCAAAATGGGTTCTGAGAGAATTTTCATCCTTTATTTTGCTGTCACCTTTCCTTCCCTCCTCATCATACCTTCCTTCTCTCTTCTCCAAAAGGAAGTCTTCTAACCACAGAATCAAAAGATAAACAAGCTCTTCCTTACGCTTCCCACACTATAAAAATAAAGAATAACTAAGAAGGATTTTATAGCAAAAAATCATAAAGATATGAAGAGAAGGCAAGAACATTCTGCTTCGCGTGCTTCATAGGAAAAGTGGAAATAATGATAATAATTATAGTAATAATGATAATAATGATAATGATAATGATAATAATAATAATAATAATAAAGCAGAAAAAGAAGAAGACACTTTCAGCATATGTATTCCAGTTCCATAAAAAACCTTTCTAGGATTCCTACTAGCTGCTAACACAAATAGTTGCCTTACCAATGACATTGGACTAAAAAGGAAGGATTATAAAATAGGTATACCTATCTGTTAAATAAGCTCAAACATTCTGAAATAGTTCTCAAAATCCTTTGATAAAGCTGCAGTTCTGTTTAAAAACATCTGTTCTCAAGATAAATGTACAAAGTAATTAGAGGTCAAGGTAGAAAAGCAGTTTATGCAGATGTTTTGAAAGGAGATCTGTGACCTTTATTTTTCCTCAAAAGAATCAGTTGGAGGATGATGAAAACTAGATGTGATCATCACAAATGGCTTAAAAGGAAGAGAAAGAGTGAGCTTGTTTATTTGGAAGCTATAACAGGAGATATCACCTCCAAGTACATAATTTAGATGCTGAAGTCAAAATCCTAACAATCACATTTCTCCAATGAATTTGTACTGTTGTGTCAGAACTCAGAAATACGTGCTCAATCACTAGAGTGTGCTTTGGGCTACGGCATTAACAAAGTCCCTCACTAGTGTTTGCATTGTCTCGCTGGTGCTTTCAGACTCTAAATATTGCTTTGCAGGAAAATTAATAGGTAATAAATAAGCAAATCAGTAAGAATTACTATATCTTTTGTAGGGGGACAACAATAAGAATATTTTTCACAAATACTACTTTTGGGCTAGTCACTGTGTTAATTTCTCGTAAGCATTTTAGTGAAATCCATTTTGGAAGACTAAATTTTGGGGTCTTAACACAGGTTTGCCTGACAAAAAGCATATGTATTTTTGTCAAGAAAAAATCAATTAGGGTCACAGCAGAAATGGTTTATAGATACTATCCAATTAATCAGGGAATGGGAAAATATATTTGACTTAAGTGATAAGACAACTACAATACTACTTGTTAAAGAAAACATGATGAACCTCAGAAAGGTATTCCTAAGCAATTGGGTAACATTTGTTATGCACAACATTTAAATAATTCTAGATAAACCAGGATATTTGTAAAAGCAGTCATTTGTTTGCAAGTAATTTGGAAAGAATTAAAGACTCCAGCAGAGGAATCTTTAGATAGAGGAATTCTTTCTAAATTGTTTGACCAGCCCCAAGGAAAAACTTGCAAAAACACTTTAAGTGGTTATAAGACTGAAGTTCCACTGCCAGGAACCTGAGCCCTTTAGGAATCAGAAGAGAGTGTTTTTAACCAAACTTGATGCACCTAGCTTAGCCAGCTCGGTTACTCTATAGTCAGTGAAGAGAAACACGCTCTTCCACTGGGCAATTCAGGCACTTAAATTAGGTTCTTGCCATGGATCGACACTGGAAGAAAGTTATTTCTCTCCATTAATTATACAGGAAGCCTGAGGAGATTAGCCAGCTAATCAAGCTGGGTGAAGTTAGGAGCCTTAATTCAGTAGGCGGGTCATTCTGCCGTGTTTTCTGCAAGCTGCTGGTACTTCTGCTTTCAATATATGCCTAAACCACTTTTTTGAAAGGGATTTAACTTTTATGTCATTGATACATTACTGAAACCTTATCATTAACATTTTCTATACATGAAACATCTTTATATGGTAAAGTTTTTGCTGGAAATATTTTAGGAACAATTAACTCCTTATGAATTTTATACATGAATTTTGTATGAGAGCTCTCCTTTATAACCATAGATATTTAAATGTAATTTGTACACATCAGTAAGACATTGGAATACATTAGTATTCCTCCAAAGCAAAATATTTTCTGCTTTCCTATCTTCATAGTCTGCTGCATGCTTTAGCATTTTGTGAATATTTTCTTAGAAATAGTAAAAGAATCTTGCTAAAGAGGTGCAACAGATTATTTGGATGAAAATAAGTTATTGGCTTCCACGTTTTTACTTCCAAGGTGTGCCAACAGCAACAGAAGAAGGAGCAATATATTGCCCTACGAGAAAGAACAAAAACGCACACAAAATTCAGAAGAAACCACAAATTCAAGCCCTTATGCCACATGAGTCCTGAACCTCAATCTTACTGAAAACAGTCAAACTTCCACCGCTGATTTAAATGAAACCAGGTTTCAGTCCTAAACCTTAAAGCATCTTAAATGGAATTATTTCCTACTTCATGATGATACAAATAACTGTAAAATACACTGGAAACTTGAGGAAAAATAGCCAAGTTCTCATATTTGGACTTTTCCTGAGCAGTATATTACATCTATTGACTGCAGAGGCACAACTGGTGGGAGTGAGAATTCTGGAATTCAGCAGTGTATGGGAAAAGGAAAAGAAGATGCAGGGACAGTTTCATTATGAACAACGCTCTGCTGCATGGTGCTTACACCAGCTACTGAAGAGTGAAAGAAGTCTGTGTAGGCCTGTATAATTTGAAAATAAAGAAACAACACAACTGAAATAACTGGGATACTTGAGAGCTTGGCACTGACCCAGAAAGGTTATGCTTCTACTAAATGACCAACAGAATATGACCTCATTATCACCGAGAGAGCTGTCTTGTACACAGACGCTTCATATAACTTTGGCAACAGCTACCTACCTTGTACTGCCAGTGACACCACAGAAACCAGCCTGAGTATCATCTGTTCAATCAGAACATTTAAACAAATATAAAGGGTTGACACCTCCACCCTGATCAAAACAGGGTGAATCAGAAGGTTCTTTGGTAAAGAATGCAAAAAAATGAAGGGCTATACTCAGTAAATAAATAGTACATATTTAACGTAGCATGCTAGGTCTTTATGGCATGGCTGTTTTCTGATAGTACCTAGCTCTCAAGACAACATACCTGGGACTTTTAGCTTAGAGCACTGCTTAGAAACCTGACTGGAAATTTAGGAGTGCTGGGAAAACCAGGACAAAGGATAAAACCAGTTTTTGTCCCTGAGAAGAAATACTCAGAGGGAACTATGGCTAGATTAAGCCACTTGAGGTCTTTAGCTCACACCTGCTATATTAACTGATTATATTCACCTCATTTTTTGAAGTTCCTGGCCAAAGGTTACAATGACAATATATTTAAAGCATAGGTTAAGGTTAATCAATGTCTACCAGGAGTCTACAAGAAGCTTAAAAAAAAAAAAAAGCTGTAGAACTGGGAAGAATGAATTGCCAACTTCATTCTAACTGACCAAAAAACTTAGTGCTCTGGAGAGATTTCACCAATGCTCTCCCACCAGAAGACTTTTGAGCGCAGCAACAAGAGTTTGGCACTCCAGAGTGGAGAGAAGAAGCACTAAAACTGTCACCACAACAGAAAATGAGACAGCAGTTCTCAGGGAGGGGAGGCAGCTCCCTGTAAGTGGTATAAGCGGAGAAGTCTCAAGATGGAACCATACATTGCAAAGATTGCTCTAAAACAAGTGGAATTTTCATTCTGCTTCTGAGTTGGGACTAGGAGGCCATGCAGGGGAGTAAGCAAAACCCAAGCTGAATCCCTTTAGACAGCAGGCCTGTGTGTGAGAGAGGTCAAGAAAAAGAGCTGTTTGAAGGGGTGCTCTTTAGCTAAAAAGCAGGATAAAGATACACTACAAGAGGGAAGTGAGCAACTTCAGTAGAGCTAAAGGTGGGGAAAACCTAAAGAGGGCTCATTTGGCGTAAGGATGCCAATTCTCAAAGATGGAAGAAAGAGTCTCTGGTGAGACTTTGGGGAGCAGACAACAGGCAGAGTTCTTTAGTTATGTCTGCTACTTACTTGCCTTTTAATTCAGTGAAGACTGGAATTTTATTGTTTGCTTGGAGACCAAAATAGAGAAAGTTGTATGCCACCCCAGGGATGACAATGTGAAGTCAGATTTTAGGCTAATGTCTGCATTAACTTGGTGAAAGTCTGGAGCAATATCCTGCTCTTCCAAAATAAGATGGAACAAGGTACACAGCTATAGGTAGGGTTTTTTTAGTCTTTTTTTTCATCTCCTTCTGAGAAACTTATCTAAAGCATGGCAACAGAAAATGTGCTATCAAGACACTTAAGTATCAAAGCATCCAATTTATTTTCAAATACACTATAAGCAATTGATTATTCTAATTCTGTCTCACAGTTTGAGCTATATATGTACACACATAGTACTTTAATATGTTTCTTGAACAGAAGTGACTGAAAAACAAAAATATTTTATTAAAAATGTCTTACCTTTCACAAAGCATATTCACATTTTCATTTGTTTTTCCTTTCTTTATGAATTATTATCATAGGGTGCTGATAATATCCTAAAAAAAATCCTAATTTTTAATTTAAATTTTAATTTAAATAAAATCCTAAAAAAAATCCTAATAAGTAAATATTTGGTATATCATATGTATTTATACAAAAATATTTGGTTTTATCTTAAAAGGAATTTGTTTAAGTCAAACTCAGTCATGTCTAATGAGTCTTCTGGGAATTCTTAAGAATTATTTTACTTTTCAGATGTTTCCAAGCTATATGCTCCTCTAGATGAGGAAATATATGTTAATCTTTCGCATCCTGTTAAATGAAACAATCTGTGTAAGAGTTATGACTACGTTCTCTACTCAAATCACTTCTTTGCTCTACTGAGTTCTTTCTGGTTTTTCAAGATTATTGAATGCTATCAGACAACAGTAGGCAGGAAGACCTGGAGCTTCTAGGTCTAGTGCAAAACCCACTAAAGTTGATTGGAATCATCCAGCAACTTTAATGAGATTTGGGTCAATCCTTTAAAACTCTATTTGCCTTCAGCGGTGATTTCCTTCTTCTGGCTACAGTTTTAAAATATACCTCAAACCTCAGCTGGGGGGACCATCATTTACGTAGGGAGTAGATTGCTCTCTGGCTATGTTTAGAGCAGCAAATACTGTGGCCAAACAGTGAGGTCAAATAATTGGAGCTGAGGAGATCTTAAGTTTACATTATATACTTTCCTTTTTTTCTTTTTTTTCCTTTGGACTATCTGTAGTTTAGACCCATTAACTGAATGTCCATTTGCAGTTGGAGTATATTAGATGTGTTCCTATTGTGCATCTTCCATCTTAGTTTCACTCAAAAGGAATTCATTTGCACTCTGAGACTCCTCTGCAACATGATCCAAAGTACAGTGTGTAGGGACAAGTGAGAGATGCACTGCACTCCTTATCTTAACTAGAATGTTACAGGGATAAAAACCAACTTCCTCTTGCCGCACATGCTTGCCTGATTTCTCAAAGGAGGAAGAACAACTCCTTTTGCTCCAGTAAACACCCTGACAAATAACATGTGGAGATAACATGGTTTCCCACTATTATCCTTCAGCAACATCATATTTAGCAAAGCTCAGAGCTCTAGAAGGTCGGAGTTACAGAGTTAAGGTAAAACCAAAAAAAACAACTGAATTGTTCATTACTGCTGCATTTATATATTAGAAAAACTAATATGTGTTAAAGTCACAAATATGGTATCCTGTTTGTAAAGGCAAAGGGATTGTAAAATTTTATACCCGTAATGCGCATTGTGTATGTAGTGTACATGTAGTGCTGCTTCTGGGAGACCAGCTATGTGTTTAGATGGGGTTTATCACCTAATAACAAATTTGATGATAGTTTGCCCTAGACTGGTTTAAGTATCCTGCTCTAAGAGGAAAAAGTAGGCAGAATGTTATCTTATGGACTATCAGAACAAAACTTAAAGTAAAAATTAAGACTGAGATATTCAAAACACATTGTTAAAAAATGTGAGGTTTGCTGAACTCTGTAGTTTGGAGAGGTGCAGCAACCTTCCAGGCAACCTTAATTCTTGTTAAGCTGTTATTTAATTTCCAGTGTTAAAACCAGAAATGTTCTTGGTGGCATTAGCACCCAGTTCTACATTTTTCTTGCCATACAGATGTGCAGCTAATCTCTGTAGCAGCTAGCAAGTGGTAGAGGATGTTTTAAACTTCCTATGTGCTCCTCATCCAAACTGTACATCTGGAGTAGTGGAAAGCAGAATTTAAATGGATTTTGAAGTGTTTTGAGGACAGAGTACACTGAACAGGAGGGGAAAGCAAAGCAAAGTTGAGGCTCATGAAGTGACATTTTTATTCCACGGTATTTACAATAACTGAAATATATGGGAGTACTTAAGATTTTCTCCTTTTTTCTCACATTTATCCTACTCTCTGCATCTCTCTAGCTCTACAAAAGGACCCTAGCCTCTTTATCCTGCAGTCTAAAACTACAACCATACTTTCTGAGCTCACATGATAGAGTTAGCCTAATCTTTCATTTTCTAAATATGTGGTTAGGCTGCTAATGCACTCAGTCTAACCTGTATCTTTAAGAAAGATTTGTAGGTGGTCACTGAACGTAAAATTCTGCTATCCTTTAACTGCCTGTGAAATATATATGTCATCAGATACATTTTACAATAAGGTATATAAATGCCATCTGGAAGAATCCTCATGATTTTCTAAGGTATGTGAAAGGTATGTATTTAAAACTACTTTCACATTTTACTTATAAATGTACATGTGCTTGTTGAACTCACTTTCTGTTTGTTTCCCATTTATATTGTATGCTTTGAAATTGTAAGACTAGGGATGAAATAAAGGTTTTTTTGTAATTCATGTGTATTGTTTATTTTTTTTAATTTTTAGAATAAGTATTTAAATTTAACCACCCTTTACTTTTATTAGAGGACCCATTTTTAACACCATTAAAGAAAAATACTCTAAAACAATCAACTGGGACTTGAAATTTTTCTTTGGGGGTAATCTCATACGTCCTAATTTCTTTTAGTGTTGCAATGGGAAGGAAACAAATACAAATATCAGAAAAGTTCCATCACAAGAAAGCGCAGAAAAATACTTTGGATTAATCTAAATATCCATTTTGATGTGACCATCTTAAAATTATATCCAGTAGGCAAACCAATGCAAGACACTTTCTGAATATTCTGTTTTGAAATAGCTGGGATAGAATTAATTTAAATTCTTAAAAGAATTTTCTCTCCAAAGAAAAATCTTTGAAAGTTTTCACAAAGCATCCTACTTTTGATAAATCAGAATCTTCCATTTAAATATTACCAAAATATTCCAGCTAACTCCAAATATTAATTCAGCAACAATAAGCCTATGTTTATACAACCTTCCATCCCAAAGTATTTTATGTTTTCACTTATTGAACTTGTGCATATTTCCATAATTTAATTGTATCTTTGAGCCTCTGTTGAAGACTTATTTGCATTTAATATCCCTAAATGTCCATTCTGATTTCAATCCATACTTATATTCTCTTTGAAGATCAGAGTTCCAAGCAGTATAATTTCCCTTAATATTATCTGGTTCCAATATCTCTCTGAGAGAAGACATGTTTACTGAAATCTTATACCACTTGTCAAACCTGAGCATTTCTGTGTTGATTATTCCTCCAAATACTAATGCTAGCAAAATCAAGGATGCAATCTTTATGTTTGAGAATGGCAAACACAGATCAGAAGGCTTTTCTAAACATACAAAGTACATCATTGCTATTTGATGAAGGATATCAACTTTTGTATAAAGCACCACTGCTGAATTTCATGATAGATTTTGTATTGTCTATGCTTTTTCTGAATAGCTATGTATATAAATTAATAAAAATTAATATTCAAGGTGATATCATTATGACATTTTTTGCTTTTCAAGTAATTCCACTGCAGAACCAATGCTAACAGGTTGGCTTCTTAGAAGAAATGCAAAGAAATTATCATATATACAACCTCTATGTTGCAAAGATTTTGTAGACATGAGCATTTTATATTTGCAACTCAGAATTCTGCATCCTTAATATAGTTAAGGCACACTATTAAAATCCATTCTATCAGATTCATTCTGAATTGCATATAATGTTTAAGACTAGAATTTTTATTCTGTGTGAAAAATTCAGGTGCAGTAAGTGAGATGGGCTATGCTATTTCTGTTCTGATTACTGATTTTAGTGTTACACATGGAAATTCATTCCTCCCATCATCACTTCTGTGACTTCTTACTAAAGCCAGCAGACTTCAGACAAATTGCATACCACCCTCATTGTATCTCTTTTTGCTTGCCTGCCAGTTTACATCAGCCACACCTCAGCGCTTGCTCATATTCACCAAACATTTATCAGATAGTCAGAACCTCAGAACCTAAAAGAATTCATGGGCTGAGTAAGATGTTGAGATCATCGAAGGTACTGCACTGCCCAAAGACAAAACAAACTATCCTTACATCATTTCTGTCAGATGCTTGTCTAACTTCTAATAAAGGGGATTCTACTACATCTCCAAGCTGTCTATCCCTGTCTTTAACTATCTTTATTATTAAAATAAGTAATCTAATCCTAACATACAATCTGAAGACCATTACTTCTTGTACTGCCCCTCACAAACACGGCAATAGATTCTTCCTTTCCTTCACAGCAGTTCTTTGCGTACGTTACAGTGTTACCAGGTCTCTCTGCTTTCTTTTCTCTGGACAAATAACTTCAGATTTTTCTGGTTTTCCTTTTAGGTCATGTTTCTTGGACCTGAGCACCTCATTCCTGTCCTCTAGACACTGACTGGTCATCATCTTTCTACAAGTGTCATATCTACAGCTGGGCACATTATTTCAGCTGCCGCTTTTCTGCTAATGCTTTCTGCTTTCAACTGCCTTCAGCTTCTGCTGAACAGAGCAGAACAACTACTTCACAACTGGCAGGACAGGATTCTGCTTTCATACCCCAGCATGATGTCTGCCTTTTTCAAACCTGAATGACGCTGTTGACTAATATTGGTCGTGATCCAAAACAACTCCTTAGTCCTTCTCTACACAACTGCTACCTAAATACCCTTGCTCAGTCTGTATTAGTATAGTTGAATAGTCTTTCACATTACCTTACATTTGTCCCCACTGAATCACATGCAATTTGTTCTAGCACATCTCAAAATCTATGAAGACCACTTTGCTCTTCAGATGGCTATAACAAGTACTTGGAACTACAATGCTTTATATGGCCTATTTTCACGAGAACCCTACTGAAGAGTAACTTTGGATTTAACAGGTTTTGCAGCTACCTTGTGTTGATATCCTAAATAACGCGAAACGTTCTGTCATTGCTGTACAGAGAAGCTTTGGGCGTCTGCTTACTTTAAGGCATAAGACACAGAACACTTCACATGGGGTTTTTTTGTCCTGAAGTGAAAAATGCTCAAGGTAGGTTTGAATTCTGTTCCTGTCCTTCTTAGTGAATTGTCCTGCTCTTCATTCATTTGCTATAACTGAATTATTACTGAAAAACAATTGTACCTTCTCTAAGAAGACCAATCTATTAGTATAAAGAAGTTGGGCAAATAATGTTGCAGGAATGGAAAACGCTAAACACTTTGCTTCAGAAAGGAATTTAAAATGATAAACACCTGTAAAAATTCCAATTACTTTTTGGCATATTGTGGAAAAAAGTGTTTCTATTTCTTGCTTAGTCCCTTACAAACAGTGTTGCTCACTGCAGTCTGTGTTCCTGCTGCTGAATGCATTCTGGTGAAATGTGACTTTTTTCCTGTTGAGGGCAAGTGTTAATACGAAATGCTATTCAATGAGCTACAGTCACCTGCACTGCTGGTCACATAGCGGGTTGATCTACAGCTAGATGTTTCCTACTGACACCTCAGAAATCCATAAGTGAAAATTGTCTGTATGCAAGAACCAAACAGAACCAAACAAGGCAGAAATAAGGTTTTGTAAACAGATGAAAAAGGAAAGTTGTGTCTTGGAAATCTCACAGAATCTAGATTCATCACTCTACATGTTTATGAAGTTTCCCTCAAAGGTTTTATGTTAATTTGCAAGAGTGTCGCATTTAAAGATATTTATAAAACCTTCAATTCATCTCAAATTTTACTGACCAGTAAGCAGACAAAATTTTGTACGTCTATCACAATTTGGATAGGCTGTCAATGATGAAGTCATCACTTGAGGTAAGAAAAAAAACCACAACACAATCCTTTTCATAGCATGTGGAAACGAAAGATAACCAAATATTGGGACGGTTGATTATACGCTGTAATGACCTTGTTTACAAAATAAAAAAATACTTCAAAGGTGAGAGAGCCCCCCACTTTTTCTTAAATTTCTCTGGGGACCAATTACATCTCTCAAGTGTGCTCTCAACCTGTTCTCATTCTGTACTAGGTTCTGACCAGCTTCATTTTTCAGCAAGGCGACCAGGTGTGAAAACATGTCATCATCTAGGTGTAAATGGAAAAAAATACATGGGTATAAAATTTATAGTGTCCACTCTGGCACCTGGTGGTCTTCTGAAGGCTGCATTCTTGGAAGCAGACCAAAAATGAAATGGTACAAATTTTACAACTTCAAAACCATGCTTGGATCTCATATCAAGCCTTGAACCATTTCTACCCACTCCACAATGATACCCAATCATCACTGCCCACAAACACCAGCCATGGGAACAGTTTAGATTACTGCATCACTCTGATTTATTTAGATCTTCTAGAAGCACTAAACTTGCCTATTGGTAGAACTACAAGATCCTAACACTGTTAACTGGTTCTCCTTTCCATTTGTTTCACTGGTGAAATGTGTTATCCTAGCTCTCTAGCACACAGCTTCCTATTCCTGATAGGAGAAGGGGAATCCCCCAGTCCTTGCTAGAAACATTAGCTTCCCTTCTCTCTCACCCTTAAACTAACTGAATAGAAACAGGAGACTAAGCCTATAGGGGATAGCTTATGCCTTGCAGGAATCAAAATTTAAAAATTACACACTTTACACTCTGAAGACAAGCCGAAAGACATCCAATAATACGACCTGTGTCCTCATACCTGTACCAAACCACTAATCTCCCTCTAGAATATATTCCTAGTTATCCAGGGTGAAGTATTTGTCTACTCCAGTGTTTGCAAAATGCTTATTTTTTCCTACCCCGTGTCACAGAAATTAATGGATTTAAAGCCACAGACAGAGGTTACTGGTGAAAATTGCTTTCAGTCTTGCCAATATTTAATATTTAAAGTTAAAAAAAACCTTGTTGGATACACTTAAATGTATGCATGTATCAAATCTTTGTGTCTCTTAAGATTGCCATATGTAGTATTGCATGACTGAAATATATCAAAGAATTAAGGTAATTATGTGAGTGAGAATACTGTGACCATGTGATACTGCTGTTTCCAATTCTTACCCTATGGGTTAACAATAAAGGGGATTTTCTCTCTAATTACGAAGTGGTCAAAAAAAGCCCAAACAAATAAACGTTACTTAATTGTAGTCTTATCTTTTGTCTTGTTCTTTTGTAACATCCAGATGGGAACAGCCACACAGCAACAAAGCAGTCAAGTCAGGCAGAAAAAACCCAAAGTCCTCAGAATTCTCCAAAACCAACTGAGTCTGCAGACTCAGTTACTATGTAAACTCTATGCTTCGTAAGTCATTTAAAGACTTAGTACAAGTGGCTTGTGGTTTAATCTTTTAATTCCATTGCTCCATAAGTTTCCTTGTAGGTTCATTGAGCAAGGAATTCAGACAAAATATTTGGGGCCCTTTTTTCTAAAAGGGGCTGGGTATGGAAAAATGTGCAGCACTGGAGCTCCTAGAAGAGTCTGCGAACTAACCTCCAAATTTACGTGGCATAAAAGCCATTATCTTTCAGGGATTCTTGTGTTTCAGACTGTGCACATTTGCAACATCAGATCCTTGCCATTGGAGACACTCCCTATCAGTGAACATCTGTGGAATGTATTCAAGCAGTTACAGCTAAACGTACAAATTTGTGCCACCGGGTCAAAAAGAAAATATGGCAAGGAGGAAATCACTTTCACATTTTTGAAGATGGTTTATAGATGTTGTGCACGGTTGTAAAAAATCTCAGATCTGTACGCTGAAAATCTTAAAAATATGCACACACACATTCCTGTTTATTCTAGTCAGAATTTTAACTTAGATTATAAATAACTCCAGAATTAAAGTAAAACTGGTTTAATGTAGTGTAGCCAGCCTTGGCTAATACCCTAAGGTTAATAGTTGTATATCAAATAACAGGATCATGGTGGATAGGATACATGAAGAAGAGAGAAACCTCTACCATGTGGACTTCTTGTATTTGCTTTAGCTTTGGAGGAGGAATACATAGGCAGTACCCAGAGGCAGACCACAGGCTGGCAAGAAGGAACTGATAATTTCTGCTTTTGATGTGATGTTTGAAATATATATAGGGAAGTTAGTATGTTATTTGCTTGAACCTAGCATATTTTACTCTGATTTACATACATTTTATTTGCGTGTAATTTAAGTTTGTAAACTTGAACAAAATGAATAACAGTATGAAAAAACTGTGACAGCTATCACAATTTTTTAGTGTCTTTAATATTGAAAATGTATTTTATATGAAAAGGTACCTTAGCTTTATCCTAAAGCCGGGTCTTGGTGACAAAAAAACATAGGCTGAAAAGTCAATATATGACATGCTATTTCTCGGATCATATTTAGTAAAATTTTATATTAATATAAAATATTTTAATAATACGTTAAAATTTTTATTAATATAGACACTTAAATATTTTAAATTTGAAACTTTTTAACCAGTAGAGAACCAACAAACTCTACAGACTACTAAGGGGAAAAATTATGCTTTTTTTGTCTCTCTTGAGTTTTTGATTTTTAATTAACATACCATAAATATAAGTGAAGCGAATTTACAAGCCTAACCTTATCCTGAATACTGAGTTTGTCTATTGCCACTATCATCAATGCTGTAGGGAACACCCATGCACACACAACTTTGTGTTGCAGATATGCTGTTCACAACCGAATCATTTGGAACTAGCATGGCTAAGTTTTCTCAAGACAAAATCCAATTCATGCAATAATTTAGAATATGTTTTCATTTCAAAGTAAATCCATATCCTTACTTTGGTGTGGCTTCTACCTAGCCATAAACCGTGATTTGCATTGGGGTTACTTAACCTCAAGTTAGCCAGTTCCGTGGAGAAGGTTTCATTTGACCTAGTGCGGTACAGTCAGAACGTGGGCTGATCCATCTGAACAGCAACGAATTACCTTCCCTCAGTTCAACCCTGCATGCCCAGAGGAACAGAGAACCTATTCAAGAATCTTATTGGCAAAAGAAATGTTGAAAACTTTTTTAAATGTAGGTCACTATCTTTGTCAGGGTACATGGCATATGCTTGCAGAAATCCCAGTGACATACACAGGTGAACACAGTGTGTGTAAAGAAACTTTGATATAAATTTAGGGCTCACACCTTAAGAAAACTAGTCGATGTGCTCATATGTTCCACCAGTGACCTGAGGTAACTCTGCAGTGCTGACATGCTTATTATTATGAAGCACATTTCCATCCTCTCATCCAAGCTTTCAGAAGGTAATCTCGCCCACCTTCTCTTTTAATGTCACGTTCAACCACCTAAGAAAATTATACAACACTCTACTGAAGTGCAGAAAAGTATTCTTCTAGAAAAGTGCAACTCTTTAATATGGCATGTTAACCTGTAAGATAGTTTTAGTTAATATTTTTTTTCTTAGCCACAGTGCCAGTATTAAGTACATCTTGGAATCATAGAATCACAGAATGGTTTAGGTTGGAAGGGACCTTAAACTCAACTCTCCTCTCCTCTCCTCTCCTCTCCTCTCCTCTCCTCTCCTCTCCTCTCCTCTCCTCTCCTCTCCTCTCCTCTCCTCTCCTCTCCTCTCCTCTCCTCTCCTCTCCTCTCCTCTCCTCTCCTCTCCTCTCCTCTCCTCTCCTCTCCTCTCCTCTCCTCTCCTCTCCTCTCCTCTCCTCTCCTCTCCTCTCCTCTCCTCTCCTCTCCTCCCCTCCCCTCCCCTCCCCTCCCCTCCCCTCCCCTCCCCTCCCCTCCCCTCTCTCTTCTCTTCTCTTCTCTTCTCTTCTCTTCTCTTCTCTTCTCTTCTCTTCTCTTCTCTTCTCTTCTCTTCTCTTCTCTTCTCTTCTCTTCTCTTCTCTTCTCTTCTCTTCTCTTCTCTTCTCTTCTCTTCTTCTCTTCTCTTCTCCAGGCTGAACAACCCCAACTCTCTCAGCCTGTCTTCATACGAGAGGTGCTCCACCCCTTTGATCATCTTCATGGCCCTCCTCTGGACCCACTCCAACAGGTCCATGTCTTTTTTTTTTTGATAGCAAGAGACATGCTGTAATAAGGCTTATTTCTACTGATTTCTCAAACAAAAGGTCACTAGTTATTTTGTAATTTATCTGGGAGTTAGGTTTTTATCCCCGAACAAATACCTATCCTGTGCCAACACACAGTTCTGTTGGCATATTAAAATACTTCCAACTGCTGCAAAGCATCAGACAAAAACATTCTACCTGACCTATTTTGCTATTCAGTGAAGAATACTCAGTGCCTCACACACAAAGCACAGAAAACTGAGAGGTTATGTCAGAAGCTCTTCTGCTTATAGAGGACCTGGCACATTTTTAAAAAAATGCATTTTAAATACACATTCATTACAGGGAAACAAGTGGCTAATACAGGAGCAATGTACACCTGACTGTTAGCATAGCCCAGCCTCCTGAACGGTTTTGGTTTTAGGTCTCTAGTGTTCTTTCCAAAGATCACTGGTTTTGGAAAATCTGGTTATGGAACTTTACCTCTGTTAAACGGGGTTGGTTAGTGGTGGTGCAACCCTTTAAAAAATCTATGCTTTACTTACCCAGTACAGTTGAACATGCCAGGACAATCTGCCTCAGCATTCAGGGATTGTTGCAACTGAACCACAAAATACATAGCAAAGGGTATAAACTCTTATTTATATATCTCAGTAAGAGGCTTTATTTTGGCTCCTTTCTGTCAGTCTGAAATATGAATTTTCCCCTCTCAAAGATGATGTCTTGCAGGGCACAAGCCTGTATTATTTGGCAGGTGGTCATAACAAATAAAAACAATCCCTGATTAGAATATCAAAATGTTTTTCATTAGCTCTTCTTAATGAGTATTATATGTTAATGATTGCAGTTCTAAGATTGTTTCACAACTTAGTTTATCAAGTATCTATGACATTTTTCAAATTACATTTACCAAATATGTTATTTATATGTGAACTTAAGGAAGGAGATCAGCTTCTTTATATTCCTGTAGCATTCTTCAGCTCAGGATTGCAAAGCATTAACCAACGTTATCCCCAGTTTATGAGTGTTAAAGTGGAAGCATTGTGAAGAGTAAATGACCTGAATAGTCACAAGGCAAGTCAGTGGCAAACCCAAATCTTCTAAATCTCAGTTCCCTGGACCAGAATATCTCCCTTGGTTCCTGTGGTTAAATTAAAGAGCATACGTATCAAATGCGTTGGCTATATCATGCTTCATATGGCTCATAAATTCATACAAAGTTTACAAATCTATCAAAGTTTATATATTAAACTCAGGTTGAACACTGCGTGAGAATTCCTTTTGCTTAACCCTGTGAATCTCTGACTAGAAACTCAATTGTCTTCCCTTTCCAATCACAGAGTTGGCTGTTGCTTTGCTAATGGATCTGATACCTTTTCCTAATAAGGAATTTCACTGAATAAGGAATTTCTCCAGCATCTTTCAGAGATACGGAGTTTAGCAATCAATTTTAAGAGCCTATCTACCAGAATGTAGACATCTCTGGCTTTCCTGATCTGTTTTGCTTCGTACGTGTGGTACTCAACCTCTCCTCAACTGAAAGAAAACATTAGACATACCTCATCAGACCAAGCACTCTTTTAAAATGGCAGTTAAATGAAAAAAACAGAAACATCATGTGGGGATGCTTTTAAAGGGGTTGTGATAAACACTGTAAAGAGCCACAGAGCACCATTAGTGCCAAATGGTGCGAGCCAGAAATTCTGCAGCACCGTGCACCATCACTCTAACATTCATCTCTTGCATGTCCCCTTCACTGTTTTTACAGATATTTTGAAAAATATGCCAATCCATGCATAGGTTTCTCTTAAAAATGTGTTTATGTATGGATAGTAAATTAAGTATTTTTTATTTTATATAATGCCCCTTATTTTGGAGTATGTTCTTGTACATTCTCAGGCAAAATTCCTATCCACCAAGTTAGTCAGGCATATCTACAAATTAATTTCAAGCCAAGATAATAAGATTTATTTTGAAATGAATTCTGAAAACATTTGTTTCTGGCATGGTCACACATTTGTTTTCATGCTGTCAGTTTGGGTTTGACATTAAAATCTCACACACATACAGAGTTAGGCTTCAAATACATTTTCCATTTTTCTTGGGTAACTTTTTTTTAAAAATGAGACATTCCTGTGAAACAGTTTGATTTCAACAGAACTGTATTTTTCCAACAATTAAAATATTGCCAGAACATTCTTAGCTCTGCTGGGGAGGAAGCAAGGTGAGATGGATAACACTTCTGTGTGAAACTTCTGGTTCTCAAAAACTACATACCAAGATACTTTTTTTTCCTGTTCTATTTGCTTCTCCAACTGTATTACCACATAAAGATTAAATTCTACTGTCTTTTCCCTCAGAACTTGGCTCTGTGAGCTACGAAGATTTTCTGTAGGACTGTGAGGCAGGAAAAAAAAAAAAACAACAAAATGATAACTCTCTATAAAGTCAGGGTATTATGGGATATGAGGATATTATTACACTGCAACCACAAGACAAGCAGTGCTTAGGGAAGTTGGAAAGGCAGTTTCCCTCTTGTGTGAATAAATGTATGGAGGCTGCCATCAGGGAGAGAATTTTAATTCCCTGACCCTTGAGACTACAGTGAATGTACCAAGCCTGACCACAGCTCAGGTGGTCCGACCTGTACCAGCTTTTCCTTGGACGCACTGTGTAAACAGGGAAGATGCAGCAGCAGAGACGTGAGGGTAGCCCAGCAATGCAAGTACATCCTCCATTGAACTGTCCCCTTTCTATTGTTACTTCTAAATTGGACTAAATTAGTTCAGATACAGCTCCACACCCCGGATTCATGGATCATTCATGTAACACAGATAGTGTCTAGGTAGAAGAAAAATTAAAAGCATTGTGGAAGGAAAGAGTGAAACATCTGGAAAATAAAGTAACAGAAGTGAGCCATTCAAATGAGAAAAAGAAAATTACTGCAAACATACAGAGTTAATATGAATAAGCAGCTAATCTTGGACTGCAACTTCCATGCTGAAGCTTAGGCTAAATTTTACATTTTTTCAATGTATCCTAATTTTTCAAAGTCAAATGGGGAGACTTTCATTCTAATTGCTGTATCCATGCAAAAATCCAGCCATAAAAAACATTGCACAACAAAAGCTTCATTCTCCACTTTCTGAGTTCAACAGAAAATATTTAAAGACAAATTATGAAGATGTCATTGAGGTCTATCTAATAGAATTGTTGCTTTGAATTTTTTTACCTTGACATATTCTTTAAAAATTACAATGGAGGAATTCAACCTATGCATATCTTCTTTTATACATTTTTCACATTCTCACTTTTCCTATTCATATCAAAAGGAATTTACTAATCCAACAAATACAATCTGATATAATTTATGGCATAAACTCACTGGTATGGTATAGAAATGCTGTTCTATCCATTAAACTTTGTAATTTGATGCCACAACTGACTAGTTTTTGGGATCCCACTTTTTGAAAATATCTTTTTTTCCTTCTTTCTTTCTCTGTGACCACAGGGAATCCAAAGAGTCTACTATTCATTCAAATCTTCGCTATCATAGGACAGTGCATTCACATTTTTTGGACATCTTATCTTTACCATTCATGTGACTGATTTGAGATATTTATGTGCCCCTGACTTTCGGCAGAGTGGGAAAGCTAAATTTCAGGATGCAGGAAATAGCATTGCTAGTACACAAGGTCACCAAATATAATCAGCTCTCAATTACCAGTAGGGGATTATCTGGCTTGTGGATTAACTGTGCCACCCTGAAAAGGAACCTGCTATATGATACATTCTCTAAGTTTAGCATAGAGCTGAGCCTTCTTCCCTGTCATGTAGTCTCACCCTTCTGACCCAGCAGTAAATTCAGCACAGAATATCTTCCCCCAACCTTAATTTTCATATTTTCTTCTGTTAGTTGTACTTTTGTATTACTGAGTTATTCCACCCTCCACTGTCCTGAGCAACCAAAAACTGAGTGGCTATAGTACAAATTTTGGAGCAAACTGAATAACATCCTGATAAGAAAACGTGCCCAGGCAGAATCGTGAGTCACCATAAGCCTTCTACACGATATTAGGAGGGCTTTGCAAGCTTTTAGAAAGAAATGTGGTTACAACCCTCTGGTAGGACATGAACAGAGTTATCTATGTCAAATTAATTCTATATTCAAAAGTACAGAAGTGCTGTTAGGATCACAGTGAGTGTTAATATGGTTATAACCGTCTGTATGCCCCAAAGGTAAATAACATTTGCATGTGGTGCACTGACACTTTCTTGAGGCATGTTCTTCCTTCTCTGTGCATAATTCTCACCACTTCAATTTTTCTTTGTAGCTTGCATCTGATTAAAAGATTTCATTTTGCCTAACAATGTGTGAGCAGAACCATAGGTATCACAAATCAGCATATTCACAGTGAAGGAACTCTTGCAATGTACAGCCAAAAACTGAGTTCTGGGGTTTTTTTCCAAGAAAGGAGAAGACTAAGCCATGTTACACTGAAAGTGAGATTTTTCTTAATATTTATTATTCTTTTTGCCTTAAGCATTTAATTACAAAATATATCTTCTGAATTTCAGATATCTAACTGTTAATATGAATTTCAGTCAGATTTCTCCTTAGTCTACCAGGGTAGGTTGGAAGTGGAAATAATGAAGTCAAAATAATGTCTTACATGTAGTTAGAACAATAAGAAACAAAAATGGGAGTAGTGTCTATCAGAAATATATACCACCAGTACCTAATGCTTATCACTTTTTCGGGGCAAAAACTGTTTAAAGGAAAGAACCATACATTTTAAGGTTTTTTCTAAAACACGATCAGGGTTCACCCATGAAACTGATACTTTGCATATAAAGTTAAAAGGCAGATTACAGAATCATGTGAGTTACAGTTCTTAGTTTGACACTAATAGCATTAATGCTGAAAGCAAAATATAATATCCCTAAAACTGGAAACACTACTACATAGACACCATTTCTGATTTAGTAGGGGCTTTTTATGTTGTAAAGATTATATCAGACAGAAACATACTGATCTAATATCTAGCTTGAAGGGCCATAAAATGTTCTTGCAAGTGTGGACAAAGAAAAGTTTATACTGTGAACAATACTGGAAGTTCCTGAATAATCTATGGCTTAGATATGAGTGTTTAGACATTACAAGATGGCTAAAAAAGAAAATAAATCAATAAAAGCTGTGTTCTCTGGCTCATGGTGATAAGATTTATTTACAGCCAAAGAAAGGATGATTCTTTAAGAGAGAAGAGGGGACTCTTCTTTTCACTCACACTCTTCAGATCAATCCAAGCAACTGAATATCACATAGTCATAAATGAATAAAAGCTTTAATGTGTGTATCATTAACTTTTTCAGTTTAACAAGGAGTTTTAAGAACAACAACCATTGGCAGTTATATAGTTTTTTTTCTTACTAAAAAGCAGGTTGCAGGCTAGATATAAGCTCCGATGCAGGACTGTTCTCAAGTATCATTAAGAGAAGGGGTTTAAAAAAAGCCATTGCTATTTCTGGGCAGAAATATTATTGTACATATATAGATATGTATATATATGTAATATATATTTATTAATATACCCATAACATAACTCATAAAATAAACCTCTCAAAATATGAGACAGTTCACATATACGCATGCTTCATGTCCAGTCTTGCAATACTGAAGACAAAGGAAAATTTTGATGGTTAGTGCATAAGATCTGTGGCTGCATACAGAAGAACAAAATCGCAGGTATTTTGTCTACAATATTTTGCCTGACAGCCATACTGTCACTAAGTGTGCTTCAGAAAGATACTTAAATAAACACCCATCTTCTACTTTGGAACATATGTCAGGAGCTGAGAAGTGGTTTCCATCTAACCAGCCATGTCCTGAACCTTGCCATATATGTACTCAACAAGTGCCTTGCTGAATCAGGGGGTAGGCCAATAACAAAAGATTTATTAGGCAAGATCCCACTGATAACCACGCTGAAATGGCAGATTTGTAGCAGTGTGAGAGTGCAAAATATGTCTAATTTTTAAATAATAACTTTAAATATAAATAGGAGCATAATTTATGTTTACATTTTGTATGTTTATATTTTACAGTATGCTTCTAAATTACAGGAGAATATGCTTTCTCATAACAAATAAAAATATGTTCTCTCTTGTTCCAACACCTCAATAATTAAAAGATAAATAAGTAAATTACAGTATACAAAAAGTTCTATTTTCACTTTTTGTTTAGTCAAGATCTATAGTTATAAAGTGACATATTACAACTACAAGAAGAGAAAGCTTTTTTTCAAAAGCTGGAAGTAATCATATTTTTCCTTGTGTGTCTAGTGATCACTTTTTGTTGATGTTGGTTAGCAGGAGGAAAACAGCAGAGAAAAAGGCTTTAATTTCATGCCAGCAGTGTTTATTTTGCAGTGGGGCTATAAGTTTTGCGAAGACTGAAAGTATAAAAGTGGAGTGGACTCAATGAACTGAAGAATGCAGTAGGAGGGGAGGTAAGACGAGCTGTAAAACTAATTGGTGTCCAACATGTTTTGGACTGCATTTAATTTTCTTGAGGGGAAGAGAGGTCAAGAATGGAATGAAGTCAATGAGAATAGGAATAAGAAAGTGGAAAGCAAAATGGCCAGCATTAAAAGGTCAGCGAATATCCCAGGGACAGGAAATGAACTTTAAACAAAAGTATAAGGTAGTATTTCTATCCACGTTTGGGAGTTGTTAAAATTAGTATTAAAAGAAGGAAACTTAAATAACCAGATGTTTCTTGTATGAAAGCTTGTTTTAGTCTGCTTTCAATTTATTGGAGGCCTTAGCAAGACCAAGATTTTTTGTGCTACGCAATTAGGAAATGAGTATTTCAGCACAGTGCTAATGTTATTTAAATATTTTAAAAGACTTCGATATTTTACACTGACTTGCTTCCTGTTACACTTTTATAGTCTTTCTCTTGGAAGAAATCTCCATTCTGAACTGGGAAAGTAAACTTCGCACAAGCTTTAATACAGAATTTAGCCACAGCAGCCAGCCTGCCAGCATCTAGCTAATACATAGACACTTTGCAGTCTACCTTAAGAGATCTAGGCTATATGCATAAATTCATACGTGACTTGTAAAGTCGTCAGTTCAGTATATTTTAAATTACATTATTTAGAGCATCAACGCTTTTCCACGAATAAACAGTGTTTCATTTGAAATCTTTTCTGCCGCTAAAGTTTTGGCTAAAATTGAATCCAGGGAGGTTTATTCCTGGTTCATTTGTCTGCACATCAGAAAGCAAGAATCTTTTATCGGTATACTTAGGTTTTCATCCAAAGCCCACTAGTTTTAGCAAGAATCTTCGCTTTGACTTAAATGGGCTTTGAATCAGGATCTTTGTGCTGTTACCTGCCTGGACAGCAAATATACTTCTGCTCCAGAATATGTTTAATTCAAAATATCCACTATTTTTATCTCTTATGCAGCTTCACTTTTCTCTTTCCACCCCAGTGCAGCAAGTAATTAATAGATGCTGAAATCACATGAAGAAACTCCATTGAAGGCACTTTACTGGTAGCAGCCAAAATGGCAGTGAATGGGCCACCAGGATGCCCAGAAGAATAAGTATGGGTCCCAGGGCATGAGGGACACACTGGAGCTGGCATCTGAGAAGAAGTAGCACACCCAGGGAAGAATATTTGTTTCATGAACAAATGTCCCTCTGCCATGCTTATAAAATATAGGATGCTGCCAAAGCAGCCTCAGCTGTTGGAATTATAAGTTTACTAAGAATACTTTGTAGTACAACCACCCCATGTAGCAAAGAGTAGTCTTTTAAAACCACTTCTAGACCATGCCTGCGTTTACTCAGGCAAAATTTGAGACCATGATGTTAGTTATAAATACACCCCCATTTTCAAGTGAAATTTTTATTTCTTTTCCTTTCAGTGAATATAAATCTTAAACCAATGGATCTGAAACCATACAACAGCTTTGAAAACATAATATCATGCTTCCTATAAAAATTTAAATGACATTAGTCCTAAAAACTGTGTGTCAGGCTTCTGAATTCCATTTCCCATGTAGTATGAGCTCATGGAGTGACCTCATAGGCGACCAGAGTAATTTATTACCTTTTCTGTTTGAGACATTTCTGATAATACTTCAAAAGGATGAAGATAACAACAAGTACCATACCCAAGGACTGTGTGGATTTATGTTTATATTCACATGGCATCTTCTCTTGGAGATTTTCCAGGAATTTTACAAAAGTATTTTTGTGGAAATTTGGAGAAGCTTACCATGTAAGGACCAGTACCTTTTATGCACCAGTGATGCCTTAGTAAATTGTTTAATTTCTTTTATTCTGAAGGAAGTATGAAGCATTTGAATGTGAATAGGCCTGCACCAGATTATCTCCTGCTTTTTGCAAGATAAAATTAAGGGAGGCTTACCCTTTAGTCAGATCTGAAGTAAATACTTTATGAAAGGGCAGAAGAATAAGATATACAGTAAGAAACTGCTGAGAGATTTTGCTAAAAAGCATAAAAGGATTATGCTTAGTTTAAAAAAAAAAAAGAAAATTTTGGAAAAATATTCCCTGCATTGACCTGAAGAACAAAATTGTATGTGTATTTATGGTTCTGAGTTAGTGGAATGACATTTGATTCACTTTTCACTTCTCTCTTCCCTCTTCTCTCTTCCTTCCTTTTTCTTCTTTTTTTTTTTTTTTTTCTCTTTTTCGACCAAGTTAAAGGCTTGCAAAACTTCACACAAGTTGCCAAAAGGCAAGTTGCCTTTTCCTCGGGACTGCTATAGCTCGTATCTTCCCTCCAATGTTCCCTGAAGTCTCTCCTCAAATATAACTATCTATCTCATGTAAGTGTTAGAACTGTTCCTACTGGTATCAAACACCCATATGGCACTGAAAATGAAAGCTGGACAGATCATTGTTCCTAGAGCCCTAGTGGGAGGGAAAATGCTTAGATTTTATTTAATTTATATTGCACTTAAGAACATCACCAATTTTTGTTACTCTACCATATATTCATACTTACGCAAGAAGAAAAGTTAAGAACAATTATTTTTAAAAACTAAATAGATACCTCATTGCCTAGCATATGCATCTCGCTCAGTGAAGACTAAGAAACCTCAAAGACTAATCTCTCATTAATACACGAGATGTTCACAGAATGCCTGCCAGAACTGGGAAGTCAAGTTTAGATGGAAACTTGGCATGGAGTTTCTGGCTTGTCCCTTTGAGGGTTGGGATGGAAAGGAAAAGAAAAAACAGTGAATAGAACTGTGTTTGCATGCTTGCATGCATGTACATACGAGAAGACTTTTTAACTTCATTTTCTCATTAAAGTAGAGAACAGTGAAACTGTAAAGATTCCATGTGTGTTCTTATAAACTGTGCTTTTCACACATCTTTTGTTAGACACATGGAATGTTAACTGAAAGGGCTTATCTTAAAAATCAGCAGGGTAGCTGGAATGCAATTTTACAAAACCTGGCCATCTTTCAACAAGAGTGGGTGGATTTTCAATGCAGCAAATGTTTGTGTATTAAAAAGTATTTGCCATGGTGACAAAGCTTGGAGAAACATCCCATTAGCCACAGACGGGAAGCCGTTGCAGATTGTTCTGATTATCCATGCCCAAAACTTAGTCTGGCTCTGTTTATACGGCATTTCCCGATAAAAAAAAAAAAAATTCAACATACCCCTAAAACCTGAGCAAACTGTTTGCACTTACTTACACATGCCTTGTGCTGTATTTTCTGGCTCAGATTCAACACATGATTAGATTCTTACTTTTCTGGAACTTAAAACATGTGCTTACAGCTAAGCATATGCTTAAATGTTCTGCTGCACTGGGACCTAAGAGGATGTTCCTATATTCCTGGCACAGCCAGGACTCCTTGTGAAACAAATAGGAATTTTAGAATAAATAGGCCTCTAATCTATAGCTCAATAGAGAGATGAGTAAACCAAGTTGATAAGGGTTTGTGCTGAGGGGTTGTGTGAGGGAGTATGGGAGAGCATGTGGGCGTACTTTATGTGTGTGTACGAACATCTTATCTGCATGAGTCTGAGACAGCTGCACCAATCGTGGTCCCGAGATGCTGTTAGTAAGAGTTGTTGTATTGTATCATCGTTATATTGATACAGAAACCTGGAGCAAAGTAAGACATTTAGCTTTAAGGGCACTGCCATCATCTCGCTATTCTTACAACATCGCTCCTCTGTGCTACCACATTATACTTCTAAGATCAACAGTTTGGGAAGTTATACTTAGAGTACTGGAAAGCCAGGCATCTCCCTCACTAGTTCTCATTTCTGCTTCTCTTGAATAGCAAGATATGGAGCTTGCAAAAGTTAGAACTGTTACCTGCCATGGTGAAAGGAAAGAAAAATCACCGTGTCAAATGGTACCCACTGGAAATTGCCCAATTCTAGCTATAATTAATACATGCAAGCAGAGTGGTCAGAGCAGCCCTATAAAGTGCATATGGGATCATTAGGGATGAGAGGGAAAAAAATTTCAGGTCAAAACTATGGAATACCTGTAAGTGCCCAAGCCAGACGTGAACTCTACATGTTTGATACCCCTGGCTCCTATGTAATAATCAGAGACGGATGAAAACATTCCAACAGAAGTGTGAAAACTTAGCAGTAAAATGGATTTAAACACAATAGAAACTGCATGAAGCCCAGTCTCTTGAAATACAACACAATGGACATTTTTTATGTCATATATACAGAGGTTCTTCTGCTAATATTCCTGCAGAAATTACATTAAATAATGCACTTAAATAGTTGAAAGAGTGTGTGCCACCTCTTTTATTCCTTTTGGAACACTCACCCAGAAGCATAACCTGGGAAGCTTAAAACGGACCCATTTTACTCCTATTTTCAGGAACAATGTTTATAGGCAAATGATCTTTTATGTGCTGGAATGAATGACTATGCTATAAAACTAAGTATCCTACAGAACACTGCTTTGAAGTTATACTTGGCTGCCCAAGGTAGATGACAGACAGTGTCAGGAAAAGGGATAAAAAAGCTTAAAGGTCAAAGCAAGGTCAAAACAAATAGGTCACAGCAAATTAATCCTTATCATCTGACCAGCGTGGAGCAAGAAAAGAGCAGTGTTCAAGCTCAAATCTGCTAAAATTTAGTGGAAAGGTATAAAACAATTAGTCACCACACTGAGTTCTTTCTTCTCTTTGGCTGCTGGCAATACAAATTCCCCTTGTGGATAAAAATAAATATAATTAAAAATATTCTACTTAATGATTCATGTATCCAGAAAGTGTTTTTTCATCACAGATAAGCTCAGTTGGTCATTTTTGACTCAAGTGCAAGTTTGGTCTGAATAAGAATCACGGGACAATTGGAAATATTTTATTTTTTCAGTGCTAATTTTCATAGAAATTATTACTTATTGTCAAAATTTGGGTCAAAACTGTGCCATGCTGAGAATCAAATGAATATGATCACAGTTAACATTGGCTTTTGATAAGAAAAAATTTAAGAGATTATAAACTCCTTACAGCTTAAACCAATACTCATAAAATGTTTCCATTGCTCAGAGTAAGGCTATCATCTTTAATCAAAATGCACAGTAAATTCTTCATGTAGTTTTGAATAAATCTAATAGAATGTTTTATCAGAATATTGGAATACCTAGACACTATTTTGTAACCCAGCATGTCCACCCCTACTTGCTGTTATCAATGTACTTAGATGTACAAAGCTAAGAACAGGCATTCCCTACATTATATAAGTGATGCTCTTTAGAAACAGCATAAAGGAAATATTATTCCTAAAAAGAATCTTGTACCTAAGCTTAAAATACCCAAAACTGAAACTGCAAGTTGACAGGGCTGTAAAGCTTTCTAGATTTGGAGGGAATTGTCATCAGAGTCCTCCTTTCTGACCATACCATCCTCTAGTGCTCTCCTTGACTCTCTTTTCTGATCATGCCTACCAACTGTGGAGGAAAGAGAAACGAAATTTTCCCACAGCTTCCATGTCTCCTAGGTCTGTGGGAGGCAGGTGGGACTCAGGCTAAGTAAGCTGGAGTGGAACAACAGCTTTGGGTAAAGCTACTCATAGCTGAGAGCCCAACTATGTCAGAACTTACTCTGCTGTGTTGCACGTTGCCCCCTCCCCTGCTCTTATCCTCAGATGCACCGTGCACACAACCTCCTTTGAACTCTCCGTGCCTCTCCTCTCACTTTTCCTTTGCTCCCTTTCAAGCAGCCCACTCAGTTTGTGGACAACTGTTCTCAACCGTTCTCTTATCTGAGGTCTATCTATGTCATAGGAATACTTCAATGGCGGGCCTACATCTCTTTATGCATCTTATAATGTCCGCTTAACAGAATGTAATACTCAAAATCCCTCCTGTGCTGAAAAAGTACAAAACAAAATTCTTATTAGCCATTAAATTATTCAGTATTACAAAACCTTCATTAAGATTAACCAGAAGATTACCCGATGATCTCTTAAGACGTGCCAGAGTCTGGAGGAACCAGTCTGGGGGCCCTGACATCTAGAAGATTTTGCATGCTTTCAAACTGGCTTCTACCATGCCTACTGCTACCCACTGCACAGTTCTGAATCAGACAGAAGTCCATTTGAGACCAGTGATAAGGTAGAACATCCCAGGTTGTTTAGCTGAAATCTGCCAGCTAGAGGGAGAGTAAGTAGAACAGCAGGCATATGCAGCTCATATTCTGAAGAAAAAGACAAATATAAGCATGGGATAAGGAATGCACAACTGAGAAAGGACATCCAAAAAAAAAAAAAAGCATTCATGTAGTAAACATATGTCAATCACTGATCTAATCATTTATTTATATGCTATAACTTTTCCTCCTCAACACTGAATTCCAGAATAACATAACTATGCTTTTTGTTTAATGTATCTCCTAAAGCTTGTAGATACCCCATGAAAAAAGAGAGTTTACACTATTTGTATTACACATTCCTGTAATACAAATTATCAGCTGAAATCTACAGCAAAGCTCCCACTGGCTGAAGAGGGAGCAGACTAGGTCAAACTTTTAAGTAAACATGAAGGCAGATTACCTCTGGAAAAAAAACAACCACCCCCCAAATAACAGCAATTCAATAAAATCAGAAATAGTGCTTTTAAGATTATAGCATTCCAAAGTGATATTAGAACTTAATTTGTTTTCTGAGAAGGACTTTACATTTATCATGTCTCTGTGATATTTTATATCTGCCAAAATAAAACTGAGCATAAGAGGCTGCATACCGGGAAGTGATAACTTGTGGTGTCACATTTCAGTATATAGAGTCTTAAATATTTATGTGCAAAAGTCATTTAGCTATAAGCCTGTTTCCTGTTTTAAACCAGATGCTGTTGCATAAGCTAAAAATATTTAAGAAAAGGTCTAGAATGATAAAGGATTTAATTTGTAAATGTGCTCTGTACATGGTGTCAAAGGACAATCCTGTGGACTTTTGAAAAAAGAATTAGCTAGTCTTGTGCGTGCTTCAGCCTTGATGCATAGATGTATAACTAATTTCTGTGCATTTGCTCAGTGGCATAAGAGTTTCCAATACAATCAATGATTTGCATTTACAATAGGTGGATTTCCCTGAAAATCAAGTATCCATACTTTCCCTTCGGAAAGTTTTGGAGGGTTTTTTTTGGAAACTGTAACTAAAAAGGAAAGAAGAATGAGAAGCAGCAACACATTTAATCACAAATTACAACATTCCTTGCAGCTCTCAACTCCTGGCAGGTGCTGCAGTAAACAATAAAAAAAGAGTTAATCATGACCATAAAATGGCCATGTTTTCAGAAGGCTGGAGTTTGCTATGTGATATTAAATTGGAGTAGGTTAAAGCTCCTCCTGGAAAATATAGGCTTAATTTCAAATGCACAGAATTTAGTCTTAACAACCAATTGAAACAATGCAAAATCTGTCACTGAACAAAATTAAAAACAGCTTTTTCAGGCTTCTGTATTTCAGTATGTCCCTTGAATTGGGACAAATATATCTTAAAATCAAAACAACTAAGAGGTAGGGCACAGAAGACATTTCACAACTCAGGTAAACTATCTACAATAAATAAAAGCCATCACATTTCACATTGCTGTATATACACTCTGATGATATCTCTATTCTCAACTACAATTAACTGCAATGGGTGTAAAGAGAGGCAACAAGCTGCAACTAGGGAATACATAATGTGGTAATATGACACTATGATATTAAAGCACTGCCTGTATCAACACTTTCATTTATCTTCTGAGTGAAGTTTGCGGGTTTTTTTGCAGACACAAGTATTTGACCCTTGCAGCTTCCTATTCTCCACATTCTGCAGCGAGTTCAGGAACGATGCGTTTTTGATAGGAACAGAAAACTCCAGGTATACTCCTCTCACGTGCCGTTCATACCAGCACAGGCAATAAGACACTCTGCACACTGTGCCACTGGGAGAAAACAAAGTCCTTACTTGCCCTTGTTGGTACCACAAGGTTTCCTCAGCGTGCTGTGGCTGCTGCCCACCTTACCAGTACATCACACACCCACAATCCTGGGTGACCAACGAATGTTCCCTTTGTAGGTGTCATACAGGCCACCCACCTGAAGGAGGGAGGTATGAGCACAGCTCAGTTTGATCCTACTGTATTTCTAAATCTTTCCTGAAATTAGGTGTTATTCCTAGTACATGTTAAGAGTACAGCGTGCACCGGCCAGCTGTCATTCACAGACATTCATTTCCACCACCATGTCCTGCCAGCTGACTTGCTGAAACCAAACTGGTCTGCAATGCACCAATGGTGTCTGAAGCAGCCAGGGACCCGAGTGCAATCTTCCCCCTTTGATACTGGTATTGCTTCCTCTGAAAGTTTGCTCTGAAATGGAAGACATAATAATTTTTTCACATAGCTTCATGTGGAAACTTTGCAGCCAGTTCTGGTCATCCAGTATTTATGTGCAACCCTAGAATGGCATGTTTGTTATCAACACAACTGTTGATAACCAACTGGCCTTCCAAAGTCAAGTGACCTTCGTGTCCTCCCATCTTCTGCAACAAGTAATATCTCCATACTGTAAGTATCTCTAAACAACTCTCTGAATGTCTACTCGGCTGTATAAACAACTCCTTTGAAAATAGCAGCAACTAATTCAAAGGATCTGTGGCTTTCTTCTTCATTAGACTGAAGTAAGATGGTGCGGTGTAAGATCTGCTTCAAAAAAGTGTGTTGACAAGCTAAGCCACTTCTGCACATGCTTGTTTAGGTTGACAAGCTCTCCTCTGAATCAATTTTTAAGGTTCCTCCACTTGGCAAAGTGCTAAGAAAATCCCAGAAATCCCAAAGCCAAACGTGCCTGGGTTCAGTCCCACTGGACCTAAGGGGGTTGTGGTAGGGTGTGGGGAGAGTTGCAATTTATTTGTCTTTAGGTTTTTTTTCATTGTATTTGAGGCATGCAATATCTGACACTCAGCAACCTGAAATCTTGGAAGCAAATTGAATAACATGTGCCTGCCAAGATACAGTACAGTGTAGCGTTTATACATGTCATATAAATCTGATTTATATAATTAAACCAATAGAAGCTTCCGTACACGGGCGAGCCTTAATAAGTTTTTTCTCCAGACATTTGGCCTTCCAAATTAACATTACGGTAAGGAAAGCTCCTATGCTTAGCACTTACAGAATATACTACACAGAGCTTAATAGTGTTCAACGGAAGCGCAGAAAAGCTTTAGTATTTTCTATTCAACTACTTTACTATTTCACTGTCTACAAACACTGAAACAAAAGAAAACTCAAAAATCAAAGGTAGCAATTCATATATAACTTAATTTTAAAGCATTTTGAGACAGTATTCTTACTTTTTAAATATTTTCATTATACGCAGTGTGTGGAAGCCTCAAGAGATAATATTATTTCCTCATATTAGGTAATGAACAAATTCTTTCAATCAAAATAAGCAACAATACTTTTCTCCTGAAAATAAACATTATTATTCCCTTTTACAAATAGGAGACCAAAGCATGGAGAGATTCAGTCAGCTGCTTCATTCCACTGAGGAAATCGGAAGACTCCTGAACCCTGATTTTGAGTCTGAGTAAAATGTTTTAATAACAATGACATCTTCTCATTTTAAAGTTGTTGTGTCTTTTCAAACTAAGCACTCCATAACAATCAAGAAAAGGCCTGGCCAGTAGCAGATGTGGGAGAAAGGAAAAGGGGATTATGGAGAGCAGCAGCACAAACATTTGCTTTACTCAGAGCAGATGGGTAGGAGTTTAGAAAGATTTTTCAATTCTAAGGCCATAATGAAGGTCATAAAACAGTAAAACAGTACAGCTTTTCTTGAAATTGCCAAGTTAGAATGCATTTGCCTTCCTTGGTCTATATTGTAGTCTGTAATCTTGTAGGCAGTAAGTCATTCCTGGTAAGCATACTGCCCATTGCAAAAATAGACTGCATAGAACTTTTCTAAGAAATTGTTAAAAATAACACAAATAATCATATCCAGGGGGAAAAAAATAATGTGAAAATCTCCCACACCAGATTTGTTTTTATTTATAGATGATTTCCAAATTAAGAAATTCTTAGTGAAAATAAATCATATCTTTATCTAAGAGGTGGTGCTTCAGTACATACCACTCCGTGCCTTTTCACATATAAGCAGAATTTAGCAACAGTTCACCACGAAATGACTCTGTCTTGCACTTCAGTGAATTTCTGAGCATTGAGCCTGCTTCTACAGAACTGCTATTGAACCACGCAAATATTTAATCAGCCACTAAAGACTGTTGGAAAGAAATATTTAGAGGCAGTGTTTTCATTTTGCTTCATACCACTAAAGAAACAGGGAGGAACACGTTTCTGCAGCATCCTTCAGTTTGATGCAATATAAATTCTCAGTACTTATTCTTGCAAGTGAGGAAAGATTTAAGGACTAGAGTCCAAGATTTTACAAGTTATAATAAAAAGGATTTTATTTTTCTGTCTTATTCAGGCAAAGGTCTATTAAAGGCAGTGGTGAGTATACTTTTTTCTGAATAATGATAGCAATAGCCATTTCAGCTGTCTATACTTTGCTTTTATGCATGTATCCATTTACAATATTAAAAAGAACTCATACAAAATGAAATAGCATATAATGAAGAGATTAAATGTTTTGAAAAAGGACCGTGCATTTTAGTCATTATGTCAACATTCTCAATATAGGCATTTGAAAATCAGAACATCCTCATCACATAAGAGTAGATTGATTTTGACTTACATGATACTGTTCTTTGTATATCTGAAAATTAAATCTGGACCCGTGTCAACTCAGATCTCAGTAAACTGTGAGCATTGTTTTAGTTGGTGAGGATCTGGGGAAAAAGGAAAAAAAATATATTCTAACTACACTCACATGAACTTATTTTTTTAAGTATATTGTAAATAACTAGAGTGAACCTAACTATTTATACCTGAGTCAAGAACAAAAGGAGAATAGGAAGATTGCAGTGTAAAGAAAATTTGAACGTATGTCAGAACATTGCTTGAAAACCCTGAAAGATCCAAAAGATTTGATCTGTGAAGGGAAAAGAAAGAGGAAAATTCAAAAGCTGTTATTGACACTTAAGATTCAAAAAATTAAAACAGAAGAAAAACACTGAGAGAAAGAAATGAGTATGACTGACTGACTAAAATAAACGGTGAGTTTATATTAGCTTTTAATTGCTTCCAGAAAAATGCCTTACAGTATATCCTTTAAAGTAATCACAACCGTTGGAAAACATCTTTATACCAATTGATCTTTATATCACATAGTGAGAATTCCACCAGCTAACGTTACGGTTGCTATAGAATGAGAAAAATATCAGTAAAGCATACCCTATATTGTACGGTTAACCCTCAAGAAACCTAAAAATAAGATGTGTTTCCAAAGATAATTTATGATCACACAGAGTACAAAAAGATCCTGTCAACACAGAGGTTAAACTACAATAGTCCCAACATACCACAAATTTTGCCTGATTTGTAGCACTTAGAAGGGCAGTAAAAGGGCTGTGCTTACATCCATGATTCTCCTTTCTAGGTGGAGAACTGGGAGCACTCCATGCCCAGCAATGCTGGACAGACTTGCAATGAGAAATAAGCACATGTTGTGCCCAAGGAAAACCCTAGGATAATGTTTTAAAGAAGGATTCCTAAGGTATAATAGCTTTTTCTTGAAATTATATGCTTACAGACCATGACATTCTTCAAGGCAGTCGTGACAAATTTACCAGCTGAAGAAAAAGTTTCCTGCGCTTAGCAAACATGATTGCAGGTTTGGTACCTAATGGCAATGTATAAGTCTTTAATTTGTAGCAAGAATGACTTACACAGGTGAAGTTCACACAAGAATGCATGCAGGATTTGGGGATTTAATATCTAGGGTTGGTGTGTTCTTTTAGGTATGCTACTGAATACACTATGGTTCTGGAGGAGATAGGAGAAGAAGGTGTTTCAAGACCTTTTTTTAGGCACAGTTTGTTCCAGGGACAGAAATACTACCTGCTTGACTTCAACAAATATACAAAGCAAACATCTATGTTGGATGAGAATTTCAGTCTTGTTCTCTTTCCACTTCTGCTGCCATTTGCTCTGGAAAGTTTCTTCTGCATTTATATAAAGATGATGGGATTTGTTTTTCTTATGAACGTGAGTTAAAATTCTAGAGCTGGTACAGGTGCTGACATGGACCTCTTTTAAGAACACTGGCCCTACTAATATTACCTTCATTAATATAACTTCATTTTCCTTTGGCTCACTCATTCTTTTTAAAAAGAATTATTTCAGTTATTTGCACATTCAACAACAAACAAGACTCCTAGGTACCACAGACACAGGGCTCAGAAGCTTTTTCATCACTACCCTTATGAACAGGGACCTGAAATTCTTAACAGTAAGATAATAATTAGAAAATTCGGTAATTGGAAGAGATCAGGCCTGAGTACTATATTTTGAAAAGTCAAGGTCTTAACATTCTCCAGGTATTTTCTGACAATAATAGTGCTTTGATGAAACTTGGCTATTCACAGTAAACTAAACTGTAGTACCACATCTGTTAGTGCTGTATGCCATGAAAACATGCTCTCATGTCAAGGCAGAGAATGTTACAAGGAACTCACTCAGAAGCTTTAGCTTTCTCAAGCCATCTCAAAACGCAGGTTTCTGTGCAGTCTCAAGTTCCATACAACCTGCCTGCTGGTCAGATATAAAAGGCAATTGGTCAACATCACTTAAACAGAACTTGTATTTTGCAGGGACAATCCTTATGAAGACATTTCTGTGGCATCATTAGTTCAGCAGATCTAAGTTGCTTTAGTTCTACAAGTTCACCAGTTTAGCTTGTGCAATTTTTTTGTGTTCAAAGTAGAAGTGTGTGAGACTAAACAGTCCAACATTAACTAGTCAGACTGAGTGTTTTAAAATGTTTTTAAAGTGACGCTTTTTAGATGTGCCTGGACTCCAAGGGTCAGGTAGATATGAAAACTTCTGTTGAAAAGAAGCGGCAGCACTTTACTCTCCATTTAAATCCTTCTCGAAATCAAACAGTGTTTGGAGACTTCTAAAAACACAATATAGTCAATTATGTCTATTTAGTGCCCACTGAGTTCAGTACATAGATAACCACTATCTTCAGCAAAATGTTTTTCCTGGCTTTTTTGTAACCATTACTCACAGATTTCGAGAGAAAACTGGTCAAACTTTTTGAACCTTGCAGGACAAATGATGTGTATGTTTTAATTCAAGAATAAATCTAGAAATGGATTATAGAATACTGTGAAATGGATGGTCTGTTAAAGCAACTTTGTGAGAACCTGTGTACTTCCTTTAACTAGTTTAGTATAAGCTGAGTTTTCATCCACTTAAGCTTACATGGTCTGTCCTTCAGAAAGTTGCTCTATTTGGCTTTTCTTAGATGTAATCAGAACTGTTCTGTGTTTCCCTAATTACAAACACATTTCTTTCTCCATGCAATATCCCTAAGTATGCAGCAACCATCCTCTTGCCAAAGCTTTCTGGCATTTTTATTCCAGTTAGAATCCAAATCTACATTTTTCTGTGAGAAAAGCTGTAGGAAAGACTGTAAACAGGATAATTATGTAGCAATACAGTTTTAAATGCAAGTTTTACTAGCACATTATTTTGAATGTATGGTTTTTTACTTCCTAATGAGTTGTGGGGATGCAATGCTATTGTTCCTGAAGCACATACGTGTTTTCATTAACGTAAATTGCAAGAATTCTGTAAAAGATTTTAAACAGAATATATGAGGAATTTAAAAAGATGTGCAGAATGTCACAAAAGTTACTCACAATTATTTTAATGGTCTGAAATCTCTAATCTGTGTCCATTTTGTGTGGCGTCCTTTATCTCACGCAGTGGAATAGCTCTGGAAATGAAACAACCAACCAAAAACCCCATAAGGAATGCAGACTAGTTTTCTGTGTCCTTTACAGATGCCAGAAGCACCTCATGTTAGAAGATTATTTTCAGAGTTTTGGAAAATATTCATTGACATATTTTCATGAGGTGAGTTAAGTCAGAACTCAATCAATAACTGTCACCAATTTTTGATATTTGGAATAAAAAACTTCAGTGACATGCTACAACAGAGGACATTTTTTTTGCCACAAATTTCCTGGGAGAGTTTTGTAGTCCTCAAGAGAGCTCAAATGGAAGTTAGTGGAAAAGTAGTTGGAGGCTTCTACGTTTTCTTCTTCTTTTAGAATTATTAAAATATTGATTCATAGAAAGAGAAGAAATCTTGATCGTTACATCAATCATTGCTCATAGAATAAAACTTACTACGTCCATTCATATATCATTTTAAACAACACTCATTTACGTATTGATTAGAGACATTTAATTGAGTGAGCTTCTCATCTGTTCCATTTCAAAGGAGGAAAATGCAGTAAAACACACTTCAATGTGCATTGTTCAAAGGTGTAAACCAATTGCTTAAAAATGATAGCTCAAAATTTGAAATAATGCTCTTTCAAAACATTTAGACTGTTGACTAAACTTGATATATCAAATAAGAACATTCACTTTCAATAGCAAAATTTAAGAGGCGATTGTACCCTTTCCTGGCTCTCAATGAAGAACACCTGCAAAATAATTTTAGGTGAAAAGCTGTGAACATAGTTCCTCCTTACAGCTCACAGAATGAAAATGTAGGTGGTTTTGAGCAAAATTTGTCATGTTCTCAGCTGTTCTAATGCCTGGCCAAGTCTCGCTGGATCTGTGCTGCTACCCACTAATAAACATCCCCCTTTTGTTCAAGTGGGTAAATGGCCTTTGCTTTTGAAGTGAAATGATCTGAATTACATTCCCACCCCAGTGTCTGGAAGCTCTGGTGTATAACCTAATAATAAATACTACGTTACTGGATAGCCCTTGTGTTAACTAATAACTGAACAACCCTTGTAGGATCAAATTAATACGCTCTTGTTTCCACTAAAGCATTTCCCAAGAGTAATGATCAGTTAGTTTACTTTTCCCTAAACAAGCCATGATAATAGCCAAAGTTATCTGTTTCTTCCTCTGGTAAATTCAGTTTTGCATATAGATTCACTACTATTTGTATTTTGTCAGAGAAGCACTCACAGGGTTAGCTCTCATGCTGCCCAGATTAACTGCTTATGCACACATTTACAGCTTTAAAATTAATTTGTGTATTTAAGTATTCTTATTAAATTATGCAGTCATTGCCCATCAGTGAAATTAATTGTTCATATCAGCATTAGCAGAAAGCAGTATCATATCAGCAAGTAGCAGAAAACTTATTAGTAAGTGACTGTATTCATATACAATTTTAAACAGCATTCATTCACCTTTCTATTAATTATAAATGTTGACTAAGAGATCTTACACTTCTTTTTCTTTTCCACTTGAAGGAAGATAAATAGAATATTCTAACTTCCAAGAGAAAAAAAATAAATAAATATTTATCTTGTTTTATCTTGATCCAAGACAGTCAATGTTGAAATGCTATAGGGAGAGATGTAGTTTTATGTACAAAACCATGTAGGAACAGGTCTGGAGCCACTAGCATCTCTCCAACAATACATGTATAAATGTCACAAGGACATTTTTCAGTTGTGTTCTGTTTGTATACACTTGCCAAGATGTCCCAGAGAGACAGACATGGGAATGAGTATTTGGCTCTATAGCCACAGCTGCTGGCCACAGATAGCCATGAGAGAAGAATTTTAAAGATGAACCTAGAACACAACTATATCCCGATTCTGTCCCACTAGATAAACTTTTCCTCATCACTTTTCTATAAACATGAGTTCCCGTTTCACAGATAATTGGCAGGCAATTAGAGGGAAAGAATCAAGTGGAAACATAATCTGAATACAAAAGAAACCATCAAACAAATCCCTACACAGGTGAAATATAAAAATAACACCTATATTCAATTCAATGGATTTTATGTGGCATTTCTACAACAGAAACAGAAGCAGCTCTTTAAATGCCACAAAGTATATAAAACACAATAAAATGTTTCCCAATGCTTAGTATAGGTATTTTGCATTTCAAATGCTGTAGCTAACATGCAAGCCTTGCAAAGCAGTTTACAGACCCTTTCCAAATCTCATGTCATCAATTAGGTGTCTGCAAAACTGTTCTCTTAAATAGGTGCCTAAATAGTAATTTGCAGAGATGTCACTTAACTAAGCTGAAGAATGGAAAGCAGAACTCAGAAGATCCTGATTTCCAGTTCTTTCATCTGTCTGCCAGTATCACAGTAAGAAATATTAAGGCAATCAGAAAAAAGTGTTCTACACATTACAAGAACGTATAGCTTAAGCTCAACGGTGAAAACAGCCACAGAGTATAACAAGTTTCAGTGGTTAATTTGAATGTATGGAATGCTCTATTAAAGCAGATGGAATTTTATAGATACTTTTTAAATGACAGAGAGAAGCAGCCGTTTAAGCCTCTTTCTTTAGATTCAGCATTTCCATTACAAATCAGTTTTTTATATATCTTTAATACTTCAACATGTAGCTTGGCAACGTTGCCCATAGATTTTTTTCCAATTAGTATGCTCTGTAGTACAAAAACCTGTACAAAACAAAGGCATTTTGTAACAATATATGCATACTCTTAACACAATTCACTTGGTATGTTAGCTGTACTGACAGAATTCATGTACTGAATGAACAACAGAGGTTGTTCTCAACTGGGGGTTAATTACACTATGTATGAAGCCTGAGGAATCTGAAGTATGAAAAGACAACATTTTTAGAATTACTACACACCTATTGAATGTACAGTTACACATTTCCAGTGAATACAGTGAGTTTCAGTGCTTATCACGTTTTCAATATTCTCAGTGATACTGAGAGACCTTTGCATATTTAGGTTTAATGCAACCAGATGAATTAGAAGTACATAGAACAATTGCTTAATATTTGCAAATATTTGTACTTCTCCCACTAGAACATATTTAAACTGCTTTTAGTTTAGTCTGCTTTTCAGGTGTGGACTGATTTTTTGGGTGTGGATGCTTCAGGGAATGTCAAGTGTCTTCATAAGAATGACGCTTTTCTTGTTGTGCTTGATTCTTTTGTTTGTTAAGTTGTCTTTAAGGCAGTACTGGCAAGTGAATACATTCTTCAGCCCTGACCCAGAAAAGACTTATGAGCACAGGTCTGTGTACGGTGAGTGGCCTCATTGACTGGTGATCTAGTGTAATGTTTTGCAGGCTTTTTTTACTGAAGTTCCTTGAGAGGATGTAATAATACAAAACTGGTTTGCCATAACTTTTGCTTTGAGAAGAACAGAAGTATAAATATATGCTCTTAAAACTTATACAGATTGTATGTTCTGAAGTGTAAAGTAGTTATAAATACTTATTATTAAAACAATCGAAGTCAGCATGATATAACAAAGAAATCATACATGCATCTTGTACTCTAGAAAATACAGTGCTTTGCCATCTGTAAATTGTATTCACACACCCTGAGTGTAGATACACCCCCATTTCTAGGTTATTGTTTGAGGAAGGGATTATCATAATACCTGGCTATATCATAATACCTGGCTAAATCAAGACCTAGAGGATATTGGTCATACGATGCATAATGATAACTAAGTGGAATTTTGTGTTCAGTTTCTACGGACCATATAAACCCCACAGGAGAAGCTTTCAGTAAGCATGTGGGAAAGTGTTAGTCCATCTCCACTCAATCGTCTACATAAAAGCAGATTACTCAGAGTTTATAGGAAGAGAGTGAATGCTGGAGCAATGCCTGAAATGGCATGAGGCGTTGTATTTCACAATAACAGTCAATTTGACAACAGAAATGCAAACAGCCACAGGTGATCGTGACAGTAATGTGCCTTTAAGTCTACTGGAGTTGGGTTTGCTTCCATCTCAGTAAAAATGACTATTCCATTGTCATACCTCTTATCTTTCTAACAAATGTCATTGTTAGGAGGACCAGAAAATAACCCTTTACCGCAACACCTGCTTCCAAATGTCCTTGTTTGTTGTGCTTCTGAAACATTATTTTTCTGTTCGCTCTTGTCTAGAGTGGAGGAGTCTAGAAGGATTAAAAGTCTTACCATCTGGCCTACCCTGGACGAGTCTCATTGTTGCGTTTCCTGTACAAGATTCACTAAAATGCTCAGAAAGCGTTGGCGAGTGGCCTGCAAATGGGAAGGGGGGGGCAGCTGTGCTAAGTCTACAAGAGACTTCATTTCTACGTTAATGAATAAAGAAAGAGATTAAGGAGGCAAAAGTAAGTGCAGCAAAAAGAGGTGAGATTCTGCTACAGCTGCAACACCGCTGCTGCAGTAATTTGACAGTATTCTGGAACTTATCAGATTCTTGCACTGCGTAAAGGAAATGTTTGTCCTTGAATAATACATCACCATATTTGCAGCATTTTTTTAAACAAGTCTTGCTGTCATCATTATTTCCTTTTATTCTCTGCTTTGAGATGTAATCAATTTAAATTGCAAATGGAATATTTTTACAATGTTTGAATAAAATGTATAAAAGATTTGATTCTTCAAGGTCCTGTAACAGAAGGAAAAAGAAAAAGTTTACATGCAAACTAATACAGGAATAAGCAACTATCTGAAAAAAATCTCTGCATAGCCCACTGATTGTGAGCCTTCCTTTCTAGGTGGAATTACTGTACTGTAGTTCCTTTTGTTATGAAAATAAGTCTACGGAATTAACAATGTCTCCAGGGGCTGTATCTAGCAGTTAGTACTTGCTTTTCATTGAATCCTCTTTCTTCCACAATACTTCCAGAATTTCCTTAAAATAGGAGAAAACTGGAAGTTAGAGACCGTCAAGCTGCTAGAGCCTTGCTGCCACCACAGAGGAAAGTAGCTGGGGGAGCAAAAGCACAAAGAATGATATATAACGAACAAATATGTGATTCAGTGAAGAGCAGAGTATATACAGCCTGAAGATGGTAGAGAATCAGACGTTTCATGCACCTAATAGATAAAGCAATTTCATCATCAAAGAAGCAATGTTGTAATTTGTCTCACTCATCTTCTCCTTTCTTTCTTTTCCTTCATCTTATTCCCCTCTAATCTGCCATAAACATAAGTTAAACAACTTTAGTTTATCATCTAAGCACCAGTTAAAGGTAGGTGGGAGACATGTAATGATTTATTGGCAGCATGATGCCAGTAAATAGCATAAGTACACTAATTCAAACCTCACTGGACTTGCGAGTTCTTTACTGAGTGCAGTGTCTGGTAAAGACGATCTGATACCAAATTATTCTTAGGAGCTATTATATTAAAACTCATAAAAATCTGTCCCTACTATCAGTGGATAGCAAGGGTGCAACTTTTTTGCCACAAGAGATTTAGGGTGGTTTCTACAAATTCATTTCCTTATTTTGGGATTCAAAATGTTCTTGTTTACCAAAAATCCAGAGCAGAAAAATAACAAAGCCCTACTACTGACAAAAAGTCTTTCACATCTTTCACAGGGGACAGAAAGCCATGACTAAACACAGAAAAAATAACAACTCAGATTTGTTGACATTCCAGACCTTGAAATATCAAAATATCATTGAGAACATTGTAAGTTTCAATTTGACTCTATCCTACTCCTGCTGGTGTTGGCCGGGCACTCCATCACTCCTATGGCACACTTCCTAGCAAGCATACATCCTAGCACCTGATGCTATTGCATCAATATAGAAAGAAATTATAGACTTCTAAACTCTTTAATTTTAGAGATTTAGAGGCAGAGTAATAGAAATGGACTCTTCAACTCTCTAGTTTTCAATGCAGATACAACCTCAAAAATTTAAAGGTTCCTTTTCGGTTTGACTGCCTTTCATGAGGAGCGGTTAGATGGTATTTTCTCTTTTGTCTCCACTTCCCAGTCAGCTACAGTACAACATTCAAAACAAACATACCGAAGATTAATTTTTACCTATATAGACTGATGACAACTTTCTGCAATACAAATGGAATATTATTGCTATATATAATGAGATGTAGTTAGTTTCTAACTTGACAGCAACAGATATCCAAAACAAATAATCTTGTAACTGTCTTAAATAATTCAAAGTTCTCCTCAAAGGAGTTTAAGATCTCCACTTGGCCCTTGGTTTTTTTCTTCTAGAAGTCATTCATTTTAATTTTGCATTTATTTACAAACAGCAAAAGAATTAAAATTGTCATCTAGTACAATCCAATTTTCAGTCAAATCATGGGTTTTAATTGATTAAAAAAAATCTTTAAAAGCTTTAAAAATTATTTTAGTGGACTCAAAATGGCTATCTTCAAGAAAATTGACATTTTAGAGAAGAAAGTTAATAATTACTGTAAAATCTTTAGAAAAGATCTGTAACAAACCCATAGGAGACCTTCTGCAACAAAAGAGTAATCACATTATACTTATTTTACATATAAAAATTTACATATTATCTACTTTCTACTTACATGCACTTACAAAAATGATCCCACAGAAGTCGCTGGGATTTATATGAGTTAGTAATCAACCGTATGAATAAGGACTGCACAAATTCAACTCGTAGTGTATAAAAGCAAGAAAGAGATCAGGTTACATTACGAAAGATTTTACGCTTTCAAGATTAGATAATTGTAAAAGTGCAGCCTAATCAAAAAGATCAGGAACATTTTGAACTCTTAAGGAACAACTCCACTCAACGAAAAAGAAAATTGCACATGAGATACAAAAGGTAAGGAAGTCACATTTGTCAGATTATTAATGCAAAGAAGTTAAGTTTAGTTCCTTCAGTAGAATGGCTTTTATTTTGAAGGAAAACATATATCTTTCGCTTTTAAAATGGCAGACCTGATCTATCTGCTGAATAAAATCTACAATTTCAACATGGCAATATTATTTGCCAGATTTTCCAAGGAGAATTCTAATATGTACAGAAAGAAGGCATCATTATTCAAGTTGACATGAACTCCTCAGATATCCTTTTTAATTAACCAGATAGAGCAGTGTAGGAGCAGTTTCCTGCTAATGCCGTAGCTATACCTGAGCTTCTCAGTGATCTGATGTGACAACTGACTTACTAATTTTACCTCACACCCACATTTAAAAGTATACTGTAAAAAGTCAGCTTCCATAACCTCTTGAATGGAGAGAAAACAAAGTTTTGAAAATTTTGTTCAAAAAACAAGGTTTTGATAATCAAATAAATAAAATATAACACAGAGAAATTAAAATACTTGGATGAAGCTTACGTATACTTCTGAAGGAGATGGATAAGGACTCAGGGAAGAAATTCCCAGGACTTCTCTAAGGCTTTAAACCCTGAAACTAAACCTCAGTCTCAATATTGCCCTCTGTGCTGACTTTAATATAGTTGATAAGGTATTGTTGACCCCAAGAGCACAAGTGAACTGTGTAGCATTAGAACAACTGCCTTCATCCTCCAGAGGCCTACAAAGTGTAAGGCCATCCTTTCTCCTCCCTTTCTCCCTTCCTCCCTTCCTTTCTCTACATTTATAGATGAGCCATTAGGAATGGTGAAGGCATGAAACATCTTTGTTGTCAACAACGTGAGAATGACATGTCTCCAGTAGAAGAAATCAATGACACAAAATAAATGCCATTATATATTAATACTACCAGGATTGGAATGAATAGTGGCTGGTTCAAAGTGAAACTTAAGCAAGACCTAAGTGAAGCTGTGAGCTTAATCAAGAGGTTGTCCTTTTCTTTTACTGAAGGGAAGGGCCCCTCCATTGTCAAATAAGCTTTGTGGTTCAGAGCAGCACAGTGGATCAAGTTTGCTAAATGCTAAATATTTAGATTTGAAAAAAAGGTTTGGAGGGTGAAAGAATGTCTTCTTTTGTCTTTGGGATGCCAAGAAATAATCCTTTTTCTCAGAGGAGTCACTTCGCAATGACTCATGCAATACGTTCAGAGCAGACTAATGCTAGCTGGTAATTAAAAAGAAAGAAATACAAAATCTCCACCTTCTATAAAATAAGTTAGCAGCTTATAACCTTACCAGGACACTTGAGAAAACAATACGTGTATTACTTATTACCTTCCACTGGCTTCCAGTTCACATTTAGTGCCAGTTCAAGGCCATGAACCTGTTCCTTAGTACATTCACCTGCTTGATGTCTGCATTACTGACAGACTCCTGCTCTGTTTATGATCCAGCAAGACAACTGTATTCCACTGGCACAACACAATACTGATTACAATTTACGGCCTGAAAATTTTGATACATCGTTCACAGACACATTTGCTCTTTTAGTTTCTTTTTCTGTTATTAACAAAAAAGCCCAAACCATCAATAAATAAAACCAGATAAACCAAGGGGTGATGAAGACTCTACTAAGATAATCTCAGCAACATTCTTCATTACTTAGTAAACACTTTTCTGTTATAGCATGCAATCCTTCAGAAAAGAGTCTGGCCGAGTAACCTGACTATATATGAATTTACACAAATAAGACTCAGGTTGAAAAACAGAATATGAATAGGCCACAATTTTAGAAAAATTTGTCTTTAATATATTAGGTATTTACCTCTGAGGACACAGTTGCCCCTCTTATAAAGCAAACTCTCTGGACAGTGGCATCATGTGAGGGAGGGAAACCACTTGCCGTTTTTTAAGCAACCTTAGGAACAATTGCTACCTCTGCTTCCACTGTAGTACCAAGGTATTTTTAGTCCACAGTAATAGAAAAATTGTTAGGAAGTCATTCAGTCAGTTTTCCTGCAGGATTGTTCTTTACAGCATACCGAAGGAATTTTGTTACTTGTTTTCATTTTATTTGTTTGTACTACCAGTGTGGCTTCAATCATTATCTTTATTCAGAAACGAATTTACTAATTGTCAGATTCTCCCTGGTGCTCAGCCCAGCATTCCTCCTCTGAATCTATGTTAGGGTGAAACTCAAAACTTTGGTTTAAGGTAAACTAAGAGTCAGGAACTTATCCAAGCATATTTGTGCAAAGCTTCTGTGGGGTTAGAAACAACCCATAGGCACTTGAAACTTACAGCCTTTTGCATGAGGTTTCAGGAATCACCAAGATTTCATGCATGAACATTGATGATTTTTTGTTTCAGCTGAAGATAGAAAGCGCACGTGAATACAAATTTTTAAACAGATCAGTTACAATCTTTCTAAACTTGGATTTATATTTATTTCAAGCTGTGTTTTCCTTATTTAGACCAAATTTTGATTGGAATTATGTCAATGTAAGCTCACCAGAGACAACTGAGAGAAGGAAAACTACAAAAGGTTGCCATTCCCATTTGCAGAATCAGCCCCCCTCCTCACCCCCCACCCCCCATTTGCTTTTTTCTGGAACTAGTAACCAAAATCTGAACAAAACTCTTCCAGGCTGAATCCCAGCGGCTACGTAGGTTGTGCACCACTGCCATCTTCGGTACGAAGGAGGAATCGCTTATATGACGGTCATTCAAATGGAACATGTTGAAATAACTCATTTAAATATAATCAGATGGTTGAAATTTGACAGCAGAATGGAACAGATTTTTCCACTGTTTGCAATGCTACAGAAATCAATAGACACAGCTTTTCTGTGCTGTATGCATATTTAAAAAAAAAATATTTGGAGATTGAAAATCCATGCACAATAAATAGGAAAATTAAAATATCTCATATTACATTGCCAAATGATGGGGTAATAGACACAAACATATTGTTCTGTAAAAAACTGCTTTAAGAAGAAAAAGTATGAATTGATTCATTTAGTCAAACACTGCTTGAACAGATGGTGTGATTAACAACTAGTATGTTAGCCATCTCAGGAGCTTACAGAAAAAGTAAACAAATGCCTTTAAAACATATCACTTTATTCCCCAAAAGGTATTCTCATTCATTTATTAGGAAAATGTGAAAATCTATATATTCATGATAGAGCTATGAATGTTTGAAAGATAGTAGTCAGACATGCCTGGCAGTTAAATAACTAAGTTCTGCTCTTAAATGCAGCCTTGAAATCTCACAAGTTTTGGTTTTCATCTGATCAACTGAACTTTCACACTGGTTACAATGCATCAATATCTGGGAAAAAAAAGTGGAGAAATATTAATCACTCAGACCTTAATGAGTTGCCTAGTATAAATCGATAAGTATTGTATGAGAAGTTGTTCAAAATAAGCCTGATTTTCATGTAAGGAATGCGTTGCATCATTCTAACAGGGCAAAAGCCCTAAAAGCAGCCTGGAGAGCAAGGTTACATATGCACAGAAAATGCCAAAGTTGTTTTTTTCACCACCAGCAGGAGGCGGAACCAAAAAAAGATGCTGGCTCACGCAGTCCTTAACAATTCTCAGGTATTCATGACGGTCAGTGTAAGTGAGAACAAGCCTTTTGCTCACTGAAATGGACAGGACTGGAAGAATCCTTCTGCACTGTGTTTGTTAGAAGTGGCTTAGATAGTTGCTATATATGACCTTTCTCCTTAGATCAGTTTTCAGTCAAGACATTTTGAAATGGAACATGAAAAAAAAGAATTATACTAGCAGCACTGAGGAATGATGCTAACAGCATTGGACAGGAGAATAGAAACAGAAACAGAATTAGTTTTCATTATCACCTAGAAAATGCATCATAATGCATAGTTATTGTATTCTACAAGAAACCAGGAGTCAGGTCAGATCCAAAGGCCACGTGACCTTGTCAATGCGTTGCCAAGTCCGAGCTACGCGGTGCCCAGTAGCCCAAACTCAGAGCCGTGTTAGTGCCATCGCTCTGCCGTGTATAGAGCCTGAAGAACTTGTTACTCGTGTTTCCATTTGACCTCAATCTACCATAAATAAGTTCAACCTCAAACCACGTACAAAATATTTGAGGAGAAAATTTAAATGTGGTCCACAACATTAATCTTAGAGCAACACATCTTTTCTTCAAGAACAAAGATTGGGCCATCCCTGGCTCAGAAAGGAAGGTTGCCACACTCTTCTGATGTCTCATTGGTTCACCAAGACACCTCTTGGTTATATTATTTAGTCATCCAGATAGAAAAAGGGAATGTCAGTGTAATTAATATACAAAGTCATTTACTGCCAGTCAGTTCAGTTTATATAAATCTGTCAAAATCATGGCTAGCAAAGAATTATTCTGTTAGCAGAAAAAGACTAAACAATTCTGAACTAGTTACTAAAAATATATTTGTTTGATTCTAATGTAGCTGGCATGTGAGAGGGAATCACATTACCAAAAACATTTGTAAGACCAGTGTCTGGTAATATTGCCTAATTCTGGCAATGCACAGCTTATTTCAATATGTTCTCTGCTGAAAATTCAGTGAATTCGTTAAAGGTTTCCTTGACCTCTCTCATAGTCCTTTTCTAACATTTGCATCAGCCAGAAGATCTTTTTCAGAAACAAAAAGTTTGAAGAAATCTGTGTCATTATTCAACCATGACTGAAAGTTTTTCAGAAAAGACCAAGAGACAAAAATACAGATCAGGGCATTGGATTGAATTTTCATTGCTTTCATTTTCACAAATCAATTGTAAAATAGCAATGTGTTTTATGCAGAAAACATAGTAGTGACGGGGATGATGTTTCCGATTATGTGTAAAATGAGATTCATAACCACCAGAGCAAAGTCCTAATTTAATAATACATTATTATTCACTGATTAAAAACACCTCAGTAGCTTCATATCTTTCAAGCTTTCCTTTGTCTTGATGCCTATGAATAGATCAACACTAGTGAATTGACAACTATCTCACCTATCAATATCATCTTATTATTTCTTTGGTTTTCCCCATTTTTTCCTTTTTTCCTGCTGATTTGAACTTTTAGCCTTGGGGGGCAGGGACTATCTTCTTGATGTATGCTTATAGGGCACAAAACCAGAGAGAATGTTTGTGTAACTCTGAGACTCTCAGGCACTTCAGCTATAAATTCATGTCTTAAAATAGGCAGATCTAGAATTGTACCCAAAATGTGAGTAGCACAGATGGTGATATCATGTAATAAGTCTAAAAACAATATACAGGGGAGCTAGAAAAGAAAAGCATTTTCTGAATTCTGATCTGAAAAGGCAGACAACAGTCATTGTGAAGGGGTATTAAAGTTTCTCATACTTTACACAGCTAATATTTTTTTTATTTTCCACCGCTGCATTTTTACTTGATAGAATGGGATTTTTACTGCTGTATGATATAAAAGCGCTTGCGTAAATCTCTGAGTGCTCTTGGTAGTCTTAAGAATACACTATTAAATAACTGGCCCATCAAATGTGAAGCCCCACACAATAGTTTACCCTTATTGCTCGACATTCCACATCAGTGATGTGCAAAGATGAGGAACAACACCCCCAAAAAAAATTTTTCAATACATAGGTGAACAAATGCACATGGTTATAACTCAAGAAGCATATGAAGAAATCAAATGTCAGACATATTCCCTACCAGTCATCAACTCCACTAAGAAAATCTCCAGTTAGGATAGTCTCAGTGGATTACAACTGCAATAGCTCCAGTAAGGAGATGAGCAGCAAATAATTTGCAGCTTTAAAAGTTAAAATACACAATGCTGATAACTTGGTACAGGTGTAATACTCTGGTTCACAGGGCCAAAATGCATTACTTTTCACACTAAGGTAGTCTCCAAACCTCATTTATGTATCAGGACCCTAATTTAAAATGAATCATTCAAACTGACACAAAATCTATTCTTAGTGTATATCAGTTCAAAACTGAAAATATGATCTTGTGGGTTTGGGCTTGACCATAACTTCCTCAGATTTTGAAGCAGGGAAAAGCTGAGATTTACAAACTTTCACATCTTTACCTACTAAGGAAATCCAGCAGGCAGTTCATGTGCTCTTTTGTAAGATATGTGCCAGATATTGGAAGAAAAGAAAGAAGGAAAGTTATAAAAATGGGAAACTATAAAATCATTCACTTGCACTATAAAGAATTAAACTTCACCCTTGCTAGTCAGATCTTTCTGGGCTTTCTTTTTAATCATTGGAAAATTAAAAACCTCCCTTTGAAGTGAAGCTCTTTCTCTGATTCTAGAGGAGCTTGTCCCTCCTCACTGTCTATATAGCAAAGCCAACAGGATTAGCCTAGCAAAGGCTCCACACTTCGGTACACACTGGGCCGGTGGAATGTTTGCTTCCTCTAGCACTTTTCTATGTTCCTTTGTCAAAAAACTTTTCTAGTTTTCCCTGTTGTGACACTTTGGAAGCATAACTTTGTCCCCCTGCCTCAGCTTCCTTCATTTGGCAAAACAGGAAATAAAATTTTCATTTCTGAGAGCTGAAGCTGTGTTCTGCAAAGTAAATACAATGTAGATTTCAAGTACATTTATGCAGTGGTTCTCAACTCCTCGCTGACCGGGACTTTTTCTGATTTCTTACTATGATCCAAAACTCATACCTTGCTTGCAACCACCACAGTTTCCCTAAATAACACTCGGATTAGCAATCATAGCACCAGTAGGTCTGCCACATGGTCATGGAGCCTAACCTCCCTCCTTGCGATAAATGTTCTTGCTATGAGAACTCTGAACACCTGAGTTGAAGTGCACTTACAGCTTCCTACCTGCATTCCAGGCCTATATCTAAGTGTCGAATTGGGTAAATTCATTTCAAAATCTGAAGCGTCATTTCATGAGTATGTGCTGCTGACAGAAAAGTTGAGCAATAAGCAACAGTCTTTAGTATAATTTTATATTAAAGCAACTTAAAAAAGGAAAAGGTTTCAAAAGCTATCTTGTTTGCTTGATGACTGTAGTTTTTCTGCTTATTTTGACAATGAGCTAAATTTCATCTTTCTTTCTTTTTCCCTAGAAAAATGTGCTCTGTCTAAACAAACGTAAATTACTTTACGATGAATGCAATCAAATAAAATCAACAACCTTGCTTTAAAATGCAGTTCTTGAAAAAGCCTGGAGACAGAACGATACTGCTGCTAAAATTAAGAGGAGATTTCTTTGTCCCAGCTTTCTTTATCACTGTAGTTCACCACCACTCTCACATGCAGGGTTTCTAGTATCAGGCAAGACCTTTTCATTCCTGCATTTACACAGGAGAGACAGCGCTGACTGAACAGTTTCTGCGAGCCCAAACCTTGCCTGAGAGGCTGCGCCATACGTGGATCTTCTGGGCCAACTCATGAGTGACAAGGGACACCGCGTTACTAATCCAACACATCAGTTATCGGCTGCCCCCTAGTGCAGATTTTTACGCTACACTCTCAATCCTCAAGCTCTAATTTATTTTTCACACCCACTGCGTACCCACTAAACTAAAGTGAGAATAAGACACGTTTACTTGCTGAGAGCGAGTCATCCCAAATTCCCTTTGTCTTGCCTCATTCTAGCGAAAAAGTTCAATGCATATTGTACGCATGAAATGGAAGAGCTGAGAAATCCCCCAGGAACAAAAGTATTCCTCTCCTACGTTTCTGCTTCCCTTACATAAATCCAAAAGCCACTTAAAGTTTAAAGACAATTTGGTTTTCCACAAACCAAAACATCAAAATACCAAGAGCCATATCATTTTAAAAATCAACCCATTCTCTATTATCCTTCTGAGCATAGTGTCATCATGCTAGTTCCTTAGTTCAGCGGTCAGCGGCAAGCTGCAAAGGGAAATCAGATCCCTGCTCTCCACTGTTAAGCTTAAACTCTCTTCCAAACAGCTGCTGTTGCAAAAATACACCTGCAGACAGGTGTGTAAGCTTGAGATCAAATTAGATTCAGTTCTAACTTAGTGCAGGAAGTTTGTCATGCAGTTTAGGTACACACACTAGATCACTTACAGAGATTTATCAAATTCCACAGGAATTATAGCCAAACGTAATAGCCAGCTTGACCTCATATTCTTTGTCTCTATCTTGTGACTGACTCTGCATGAGTGATACTGTTACAGCACGCGTGTTTGACACTGAAATCAAGTTGATTGACCATTCTTTCAGACTTCTGAGATGACAAAAAACCCAGCAAAGCTGTAGGTATGGATTCAATAGCAGTTACAATTGCAAAATCTGCTCACACAAAATTCAGGATGAAAAGCCATACTAGCGTTCAGTGACTCCCACACAACAGAGCACAGCAGATCAAACTCCTGCTCTGGAAGCAGAAGCAGTACGTCTGCATCACCATGGCACTGAGCTGGAGCCAGGGCTTACTACTGGGAGTCAAATATTTTACTGAAGTGCAAAATCATGCTAACGCAGCCGGTCGGTTTGTAGATGGGTCAGGTCTATCTGCACTGCATTTAATTGCACAGTGCAGACATTCCCTGAGGAAGTTCCCTTCCCCTTAATTTAAGTCCTTTACATTTACATCTTTGAACATAGCAGGATCATACAGACACTTAGTGATAGCCACTTAATCATCCAATGTGTAGAACTGCCCTGTCCGACAATGCAGTCACTAGATATGAAATTCATACAATAACACTAAATTAATTTTTTCTTAAGAGGAAAGCAATTTTAAGGAAACATGGATTGGCTGTCTGTACTGTACACCTGTAGTTACTGAGAAAATAATGGAGAAAATGACAGTGGTTTCACTGCTACATCTCCAATGATCAATAAACTAGATTGCACAACAGCAAAAATGACTGTACAGCAAGATTGCTACTTTACAAGAAATGCTATGCCACCATTATTACTGACTAAATGCTACTTAAACACAGCTAAAATAAGAGATAACTTTTATGAAGACACAGAGCATATCAATTCTTAGATACCAAAGAGCATAATTATTATCCTGGTGGCATCAAAGCTTCCTTTGAGGAAGACTGTCAAGGCTGCTGGCATTATTGAAAAATACAGTATGAAAAGGGCAAAACCAGTGACCCACTCTTCCTAAATAATATAGTTAATATGATCACAGGCCTTCAGATTTCAAGTAAGACCAAAATTCCCTAGATGTATTCCCATTCTAAAAATTGACAGTGATTGATTACACCACTTCCAGGGCAACAGCAGCATCAGTCTATGGGAGGAGGATTCAAATGTCAAATTAACTGATCTGTGGAAAGTCTGACATACACATCAAACTAAGCAAAAGCTTTGGAATAAGCTATATTTCAACAATTTTAAAGTTAATACTGTAAAATTGTTGCTGTAAAATCAGCACTGAATATCGGTAGAAAGCCAGCTGGATACCACCACTGCAACTTCCTGTGACATAAAAGCTGACTAGAAGGGATTCAAGGATGTTGTCTGTGCAACTTTGTACACCCTGGACACCTTTGAAGCAAAATGGAAGTGCTTCAGTGACACTGTCTACACATGTTTGAATACCCTGGACACCTTTGAACACATTGGACTTAACGCTGGAAGCATCAATACTAAAGCAATGAGAATGTAGGAGAAACAAAGAAATTAGAAACACTGTCTGGACATTTAACAGGGACGATGCAAGGTACTTTAGCAGAAACTGGCAGAGCAGGACCTGGTGCAAGTAAAGACTATGGCTCCCCATCAAATGGCAGCAGAAAATTTGCAGAATGGTGCTGCAGCTGCTACAGTGAATGTCAGAGCTCTTCTGAGAGCAGGATCCTCCCCAGTATGTTCTCAACCACTGTATGACTGGGATCTTCATAAAGAAGATTGTGTTTTCTCATCCTACTCTCCAGATACCACATGACTGATTTCAAAAAAGCATTTTAGTTCTCCTGTCTTGTCAACTGGAAGAGAAGGAAGAAGACATTCAGTTTTGGCAGTTTTCCATACTTGCCATTCCCTCACATGGTAGCAGCCAAAAGCATTGCAATGGAATTATCTGCATCTATATATTAACCAGTGGCAGAATTCATTCCTTAAAAGAGGCTCACACAGGTTCTTTTCAAGCCATGAACACTGCTTTTATGGACCTTAATCTAGGTAGAATTACAGTTTAAATACCTTCTACCAACACTGATAGCATTGACTGTAACTGACAATCCTTCCTATCTCTAGATCTCTGTAGACATCACATTATAATGCTTCACTCTTGCCAACGTTTGCTCTTGCTACATTTTTTTCAAGCTAGCAATCATCACACTCTGTTGGGATGAGAACCAAGGATATTTGATTTATTCAATAATTCATAAAGAAAAAACTTCTCATCCAAAGCAAACTTTAGGTTTTCTATATTTACCCCCTAATCTCTCACTTACACTGGCAGGAAATAGGTATATTTTTGCCATCAGAAAACAGCAATGTCAAAGCAGAGCTCCGATGATACAGTTGGTGCCTTTACAATTGCTTTTAGACTGCTGTTTTAAAAGTTGGCTGATCCATTGTTTGTATCATTGCTTTGATGCAGTGAACGATCAAGACCTTGCTGTTACAGCCAAGGAACATACCCCGCAGAAGCACATTGTCCTATTAGAACTGTGTCATTTTGCTCGCTACCAGGGAGATGACCAAATGGATTAAACTCTTCCATGGTATTTTACTATGGGCATGTTACAAAGACCAATCCGTTTTTGTTGTGCACTGCAGCTCGTTAGGCACTTCAGAGATCTAAAAATATTTTTTTTACAGCAGCTGTTATATTTTACATATTTTTTAAAAGAATTGTGTGTGTAAGTAACATAGTCAAATGAAAAGCATATGTCCACAGTTAATAGTATACAAAAAGAGCACTATGTATATCACCGAGAAATGAATAACATAAGCTTTGGTTATTGGCTTAAATGAATACTTTACAATCATTTTCCCCCATAAAAGGTGTGAACTCTGAGGGAGGGGGGGAGTACTGCTGGGAATGGTGCCCTCTCTCATCTTAAAATGTGTGAGAATCCAAACAGATTATTTATATGCAGCTTCTTGTATTGATTACATTATGCTACATACTGTGCGATTCAATAGGACTCCTTAAAATATATTTTATAAGAGCTTATGGTTTGCAATGGTAGAATAGCAAAAGGTTTAGCTCTCACCATAATCCGACGGCTCAGGATTTACACTCTAATTCTTGACAACTAGGAAGGAAGGGTTTGCAGCATACACAAGCATACACGTACTTGGGGTTCTGCCCTGAAGGTCCTTTGCAAACCAAGACAAAATGCTGCCAAGATTTAAGTCTCTGACCTCCCAGAGTCTGCAACTTTGCAAAACAGGAATTTACGTGATTAATAAAATGGAAAGCCAGAGATGGCTGAGGAAAGGAAAGCACTTTATTCTGGTTCTGCGTGCCACATTAATGATTTGTGGAGCTAACGCTGGCATCATGGGATGGCAAATACTGGGTCCACCAGCTGTATAGAAAGGCCCCTCCACCTACCTCCCCTGGCAGGGGGGAGGATCTCATCGTTTCTTCAGTGAAAGATAGGAAGAATCACTAGAGGGCTCCCAAACTATTTAAAGGGACATTCTCCTTCCTGTAATGTGCATAGGATAACACGAGTTAAAGAAAAGACTTCAAGGATTCTCTTTTTACTTCTCTCGTTGGCTCAAATATTCCGTCTTTGTGTTCAAATTCACTCTTTCTGGAGGAGAGGCTGCAAAAATCACTTTTAGGGTGATATAAAGTAGGAGGGGGGAAGCTTTCGTATAGATTTAACAACTGGGAGATTGGCACTGCTGTCATTGGCTGAGCAGAGAGACAGGAATGAGAAATGTGACAAGGAATCGAAGTTGGAAATGTAGCTGAAGGCTGAATTTATACAGCTTGCAAAGAAAGGACAACAGTCTGTGGGATGGGACCACCATAATTTGATAAACTGTCCTATTTCTAACCCACTTTCCACCCACTAAATTCAAGCACCTTGGTTTTCTTCTGCAATTTTTGAGGAGTCAAGGAATCTCCAAGAAATACACATTTACTTGTGCTTATACGTGTGTGTATAAATACATATATACATGTATACACACATATATATACAAAGGTGATCTTTAAAGGAGTCACTACACTGTGGAAAAGACAGAAAACTGCTGACTTAAAAAGGAATCACCTAAGATTTTCTCTCCACTAACATGGCCTGTCACCTATTCCCTGCCAACTCATTTGGGCAGGAGAGACCTTGCTTCCTGAAGAGCATTATCTCTTTCCCTGTGAGTTGGGTTATCAGCAAGAAAACATAAGTGGGATTTCTTCCAGTGCTCCAAATAACTAGTGTTTGTGCTCTCTCCTCTATGTGCGGTGTTAAGGTTGTTACAGGACAGGTTCTTTTGACTTAACTTACAGGAATTTTGTCCAAATTATCAGTCATTGTAAATGAAAGTTGAAAAAAACACCTGTATCTTTGGACTCTGCCATCTGCTAGGAGAGTAAGGCAAGTAGCTGACTGCAAAATAAGGAGTAGGGATAAGTTGTCTCTCTCCCGCGCATGACCTAATTGAGTGGGAAGACTTTAAATGTTTTGATACATTATTATTGTTATAATCATAGGAGATGAGGTGAGAGAATTGAATTTTGTTCTGTTACTACGTAATTGTAGCTGTTTCAAACATACCCATTCTGGAAAGCTAATACTCGACAGAGTCAAAAAGTCTCAGCTTTCTGAGGCTGTGGGCTCTTCACCCTTGTCTCTCTAGGCCATAGCTGTGTGACATTCTTCCTTATCAGCAGCCCAGTTTTACTGGATTTTTTTGAAAGTGTCAAACTGATTTCTAATGGGTGCACTTTGACATAAATATTTAAAGAGCTGCTTATAAGAAGATCGGAGAGGGGGAAGGGAAGTCTGAAGCGATCAGATTTCTCTTGCGGTGGACAAAATATTATGACAAGCAGACATCAGAGATCAATGAGCTGTTTAGCTAAAAGTCTAGGAATGAGATCTGAAAGCAGCAATTTTATTTTTGATTCTGAGATTTTCCCTTGTGCCTTTCTGCTTTTGGACATTCTGTGGGCTCCAGCAGTATTTTTCTAAGTAGTCATTTAAGATGAATGAAACATTAGTACATATCAAGTAATGAAGTGGTGCCATAATGGATATATCTGGTATATGATTCAGAAATGGAACAGTTAACACTATTAGCATTAAAGTTGTCACAATTATATTTTGCAGTTAGTGCTCCATTAAGACAAATGGAAAAATTCACATCTGTCTCTGATGCCACTGTTTCAAGCTATCTAAATGCAGACTAACGAAGATAATTACATTCTAATTTTCTTTTCCATTTCCTTGAAACTGTACAACATCCTCCATTCACTTTGTATCAGCTTGATAACAGCAATTTCGCTTTCTTTTTTAATTTCTGCTGTCAGTATGTTTGTTCAACCAAAGACAGAAAGGCTGACTTGAAGCACAGGGGAAGTAGAGAGTTGCCTACCATAGTGAGAGGATAAGGGGCTGGAAAATCACAAATTCAACAAAATTTTAACAGTTGTTATTTGTCGTCAGGAATTGTTTATTTTTACAACTGGTGTGCTGGTGACAGTCATGCCTTTAATTTCCTTAGTATTTTACTGGGGAGTGAAGAAGTCAGCAGAGGTAGCTGGTAAATAAAATAAGCATCCAGTGCAGGTAAAAACCTCAAACTGTTTGTGTACACACACGTCCTCTGCATCACTGTGTACTCTTCAAATGTAGCCTTCTACCGCATACACTGTTTATTTCTATGCTGCAATATCTATTTTGACTGTAAACTTCAAGTATCTTGGGGCACAGTTTTTGCGTCCTTTGTACAGTAATGAAGGACACTGATGATCGCGATAATAATGCCCTGCTACTGAATATGTTCCTAAGTATTTAGGCTGTTAAATTGTCTTGATTTATAGCCTGTGTTTCTTTTGTGCATTCTTTTAAATGCATCTAGGTCCAAGATTTTCTGGACTGACCATAATTCTGTATTAGCTCGTAAATGCTAATTCAGATTGCATTCTTCCTCTGCAGTTCTTATAGTTGTTACATCTTTTGTGTCAGTTCTCACTTGAGGTATTTGTCTTCCAATTACAGTGTATCTCTATAACCTTTTGGTGATTTCAAGAGCAGTTTCATTGCCACTGAAAAAGGAAATTATTGACAATTCATAACCTGTTACAGTTCCTGCTCCACCTGCCATTTTCTAACTCCTTAGACTATTGTGAACTTCCAGAAGATTGCTTTTTAAAAATCTTTTACCATCTGCTGTATACTGCTTAGTGCTTGATATCCTGTTAGGGCTTCTTGAACCAATTTTTGCAGTCTAGTTCTATTTGCATTTCCCAAGCTGAGCCAAGAGACAATTAGTTAGCAGACAATTTGTGAGTCTCAGTCCTTCCCTACTGAGTTGGGAATGTCATGCTTAAGTATTCCAGGTAACCAGTGAGGCTTCAGTTCTTTCTAGTCATTGTCTACAGTTGTATATCTTTGCTGCAGGCTTCTGACATTTTGCAAAACTATATTTGTGCCATACTTAAAACTGACTACATCCAGTATGATTAATTCCTTTTTCCGTAAAATCATAGTACTATTCTCTGAGACAATGTGCTACTATTTTCCTTCATTTTGAAACACTAAGAACTCCTGGTTTTCCCTCTAGTGTCAAATTTCCTTTCCAGTGGACTCTGAATCTCAGACTACCATGTGCAATACCTTGTATGAAGATTAATAAATAGCTGTTTCTTCCAACCCCAGTTCATCCGAGTAATAATAGAATATATTTCATACTGCACTACCTTTAATTCCCAAGTGTCCTGCTGGATACACACCGCAACAGTCAAGATACCGTAGGGATCTGATTCACAAGTGGGGATGGCTTAAGCTGAGGCAGTTACAGTGTTTCGCATCCTTCTTTTTCTTGCTTCTCTTAGAGATTCCTACCCTGACTACAGAGCTGGCTCTGCTTCTCGGAAAGCAGTAGTTGAACTGCTAAAGTTTATTACACAAATGCCAAGCTCTTATTTGCAATTCTGTAGCTGCTACATCAGTGCCTGAACTGTTCCTGCAGTGTGGGTAGGGAACTACTGCAGCCATCCCAATATAAGACATCCCATCCTTGATCATGACTCAGTCCGCAGCCATTTCTGGTGAAGAGTGTCAGCTAACACATTTCAACCAGCAAGAAAGCATAAATTTTCTTAAGGAAAGGCCACACAGATAAAACAGAATTTGGCTTTTTATAGTACCTCATAAAGGATCACTGCTGAGTATACTGCATGGAATCTTTTTGCTTGGAAAATTGAAAACTGACTTGATTATACTGGGATTTGATTATCCAGTGCCACAAAACTGAAAGGGGTCTGAGGCATATAGAAACTAAGAGGACACTATTCAGTTTAACATCAAGACACAACCTCCCATACTTTCTAATACTGACCTGCGGTTTTTCCACATGTAGATCTTCTATTTTATCCCAAGTTCTTTTTAAGTGCAGTAGAAACAGACCATCACCTTGACTTTTCACCATCTGAGACTAACTCTCTGACTCACCAGAGTCTTTACAGGGGCAGAGAACTACATATGGGAAAGTTACTAATACATCTTTCTGGTATGATGCTTTCATTCCCCACCCTCCCAGCTCGATGAACTGTCGGGCCAGGAACTACAGTTTCCTTTCACTGAACATATAGACCTTTGGGTATATTGGTGCATGCTCTACATTTTAGCATATGGGTCAGTCTAGTCTATAAACATAAACACCTATATAACACCTAATGACAGGAGAAAGCAACCAAGAAAAGAACAAGCAAATAAACTTACCATGGCAAACCAGCAACCAAGAAATAAGGTATCTTTTCAGGTAACACTCTCTGGCTTGCAACTGGGAATATGAAAATTGTGTCTTGTTTGTTCTGACTGAATTCAAGGAAGATCTCTATGTAGTCATTGTAAATCAATGGGATTTTTTGAAAGAAAACATGATTCATATGGTCAGCTTCACATCCTAATAGATACGTGCCAATGAGGCCCAGAATATTGGCTAGTCATTTTGGCTATAAGTGTATTACCTAGTTCAGAGCTGCATGAATAATGGAATTTGCAGATTGACAGATGAATCACATAATCAGAGAAATAATTAAGTTTGTGTTTTCCTAAACAATTTCAATTGTCCTAAAATAAAAACATTTTGCTCCCTTTCAGGATTCTTCCATTTTAATAATTTTTTTAATTAAAAATAAAACAATTTTAAAAGAGGAATGCTAATATTAAAAATAAGGGATTTAAATTTTGAATATACTAAAAAAAAAAACCTTTTATTTTCTCACTTTCCTCTTTGCCTTTTCCCCAACTGATTTTTTTCAAATGAAATTGCTTACTGAATTTGACTTACATTTATGAACAATGTTGTCATCCCCAAAATCATCTTGATGAGTTACATTCAGCCAGCTCCTCACCTGCTTTGAGCTCGGTTAGATTAAAATGCTGGAAGCCAGTTATAAAGCTCAACCATTGCACAGTGATGGAAATGTTTTTGGCAAGTGGTGATAGTGTAGACATCGCCAATAAGTGCTTCAAACTGGACGCTTTGTCTCTTAAACCCCCATTAACACTCATCAGTATTTGATACTTATTTAGCAGCATTTCTTTATTTCCAAAGTACCCAATCCAAAGCACTAGTAAATCTTTGCTTGACTTGTGTGCACTTTGGATCAGGCCCCAACCTCCTGTTTCCTTTTTGGAAAAATAGAAAGGCAATATGAAAACAGTGTAATCTTTTTTTTTCCTAGCCTTATCTTTGTTCTGTTTTTTTTTTTAATGAAGCTAAATAATTTCTTCTCAAAGTCTGCCTTGTTCCTCTTCCATATGTTCCCTGCCTACGTAAATACCTTTAGCCTCTTTATTAATTCTTTGACAAATGTGTTTAGACCTCCTTCTCACTGTTCCTTTTTTTCTAGCAGGTTTTAATCTAATCTAATGATATTTAGTAGCCAGTTCAGGTCCAGCAGAAGTTTGTGCCACTGTCCTGGCATTAGTAGAGCAATATAGCTTATTCTGGGTCTTGGTTTGACCCTCCCTTTCTCTACAGTTAACACTTTCTTTCTGCAGCTCTCCTCCCACCAAAGCTTGAATAATAAAACATGCTGCAAAGCAGTGGTGTTCCTGAGAGTTAGCATTTGGGGTAGCAGATGGGGTGATAAAGAAACTGTTTGTGGGGGCGGGGTATGGCCCCTATTACTCCACACCCACTGCATGTATTTTTAGCCATTAAATATAACGTGGAAATGTAATGCATTTTAGAACTGTATTTTATCAATATATTATCCCCTTAAGTACAGTACTTTATAAATATTGATAAACTTGATTATAAACAAACTCATTGCTAATTCCTGGAGAGCAGTCATCAGGATGTGGCAGTGTTTACTGAAGTGGCGATTGGCATGAAGCTGTGTTGCAAAGGATATATTTCTCTGGGTTAACAATTTGACAGAGGACGTATCTCTGTGCGTATATTCAGTTCAGTGGGTCTGCACAAGTATATGCGAAAACAGTATTTGACAAACAAATGCTAATGTTTACATAATAACCCATGTAAGAGGCATGCTAGAATTACTTCTAGTTCTCAATATCTGTACTTACATCAAGTCCTAGTTTTGAGGCTAACACGAGGAAAAATAAACTGACTATCCCTCTCAAAAATCATTCTTAGTGAAAATGTGCAATACCTATTTCTAGAATTTTTATTCATATCAGATCCCATCCAGGATTAATGTAGATTACAATACACATTAAGTAGAAAATGGGTGCAAGACACTACCGTTATGATTTGGTATTGCCTTGCAGTCAGTTGTAGCACTTTACAGTGATAATGCAAGGTGAACAGAAAGCAGACCTCAAAACGATTCCTCACCCCATAATGAGTGTCTCTGAGCAGAATGAGATTTCCCACCAAGCAAAATACAGGTCAGCACGGGAAAAACACAGAACTTGATCCAATAGAAACAGCACTCTGAATAAGATAAAATGCTAGTGACAGGAAAAATCAGAATGCTGTAATAGTTCTCATTACTACATTTGTTCCATTTAAAAAAAATCACTAAAAGTTCCCTCCTTTCTGCCTTTATACTGCAGAAATTGACATCCTGCTATTTTGTTATTTCTAATAACCTTTCTGTATCACCACTCATACTCAAATATTTTTATTGTCAAGGGGAAAAAGTCATGAAAACAAACCCCTTAATATTCTGTTCATTCTTTATTTCTAAGTACACTTTAATTTCTTCTTCAGCTGAGGGAAATTATTTTCCTGAGAAGAAAACTGCTTGGAATTTAAGCAAAATAGTCAATAATCAGCTTACTGTGCTTTCCCTCTCTGTTTTGCTTTAAATTATATTTGAGACTAAAAGCAATATGATATATTTATATATTTTACTTACATCAAGTGGGGACCTCTCATTCAGACACTAGTGGATCATTGAGATTAGTTTTCTGAAAATTCAAACGAATGTATGTGACAAAGTATTACCGTAATGTAATCACCTGCATTTCATCTTAATAAAACAGGTTGCAGTTTCATATGTATTATGTCTTTGTGTTTCTGCACACAATATGGACACGGGAGACTCCGATCTTCAGACATAAGCTATGAAAATGGTTAATGCATTTACGTAGCAACATTTTTCATATAATAAGGGCCTATTTGCTTCATTTTTTCACACATCCTCTGATTCTTAAGGAGAAAAAAAAAAAGAAAAAAGAAAAGCAGAAAAAAAGAAAGCTTTGCTACATTGTGCAATTATTATTGTCCTATTGTTATCTTTAGAGATGGACAAAAAGCAGTAAGGACACACTTCTGCACACACACAAACGAGGAAAACAGATTTGTTTTGACAGGCTATTATACTACAAAAATATTTATGAATGTAAGCTGCAGCAAAGTGCATCAGTCTTAGAAAATGCAAACCCAGTATACCGTATTTCACTAATGTTATAGGAAAGCATCGAGAAGTGAGTATAAAAGATTCTTTTTTGTTGTTTTCTGCTAAATAGGCATGTAGCAGGATAGCCTAGCAATTTACTATTGAAAGGATTTCTTAAATGTCATAATTTTCACAAAATTATAATATTTCTTGCATACACTGTGAAGTGACCACCCTTTATTTTGCAATCAGAGAGCAGAGCTGGCAGAACTGAAGTGGTTTGGCAGCTGCAGAGATGAAACTGAACTGAACAAACAGTTTCTTAAGTGATGCTTGGATAGAAGAATTTGGAAACAGTTCAGCTTTTTTTTTTTTAATTCATTTAAATGTGTGAATCCTGCTTGTTACATTCTTGGGAGTAATTTCTATATATATGGCACAGTAGTTATTATACCGCTAAGGAAGGAAAAGTATAAAAGTATTAGAATAAATTCCTGTTGCAGAAAAAGTACAGCTCTATTTAGAGAGGTAACTATAGTTAACACATACATGCAATATACAATTTTGGCAGTATTTTTACATACCAAGTTACCAAGAACAATCACTTCTCGTTTCTTTTAGTCCTGCCCAGTAACACAGTTCCGCATACTAAAGAAATCTCTTTCTATGCTGGCTGGATTTGGAATCTCTAAACACCTGTATTCAGCAAAGGCAGCTAGGAAGGCATGCTGAGAAATGCTGCCTTTGTGAGTTTTACAGGAGTTATCCGTCAAGGGCTACAAGCGACAGCCTCGTCAACTACTTTGCAGAGCAACCTCCTGAATAGCATAGAGCTCATCTGATACAAGTAAATTTCGTATTACTTTCTGCAATAGGAAATATCTAGTGTAGTTTTCAGTGAAGTCAGTATTTCACAGGGTCAAATGTCTCCACACTCTCATAGCTTCAATGCTTCAGCTTGATCAACTTCAGTTCTTCAAAGCAGGCGCATTCTGAGCTTTTCTGATCTCAAAGGGACAGGCGTACTTTATTGCTTAAATTTTCTGTTCTCTTGAGAGTCCAAAAAAGAAGAAAATGAAAATGCTTGCGAAGAGTGAGTATCTTTATCTCAACAACAGCTTCTCATTCAGCATGAGGTCTTCAAAGCAAATGAAGATTTTGGTTTTGTTGGCATTTGGTCACCCTAACCAAGGCAGCCAACTGGCTCTGGTTTTAATACATAAAAGCTTCTGTGAGTTTTATCTTTTGCCTAGATCCACTATATTGTTTGAAAGGAAAAAAATGGCTCTTCAGATTAGGTTCTTTAACATTTAGCAGCAATGTTATGGATTTTATTGGTGTTATGGACTGGGGATAGTTTATCCATCATCCAGTACTATGCATTCATGAATAGTGTGATTCTGTGATTCACAGAGATAGCCTGCATACGTTTGCCTATCCAAAGACACTGGCAATTAACATAAAGTTGATATGAAGCAAAGGTCATGGAAAATGCGGGGTCTAAGTTCACATTTTTTTACTTATGCAAGTCATTAAGTATTTGGGTGCCTCAAAAATATAAGTGCAGGCCCTGCAAATATACTTCACCGTGTGCTGTCTAATATAAAGGCATTGTTCTTCAGTAAATATATCTTTTCTCACTACCTTACTATTTGTGGATTGCGGATCACCGTGCTTTCTATCCCATCTTCGTCAATATAAATGATCCTAAGTCTAAATACTTTCTTTTTTCATCAGCAGAACTCACAAGCGATTCCTTGTATTTCAGAATGTATCCTCTGGAAATCTTCAGTAAAATTTAATTATTATTATTTCCCTCTGATATTTTTAATTTTCAATTTCAAATAGCTCTGTGAATATCGCATCCCTTTTAAATTCAATAGCTGAAGGACAGCTATTTGATAATTTTGCTCAGGGAGAACATGTTATAATCCAGACTCAACCCTACATATAAAAAATGCTTTAAAAGCATTCTTCCTCTCAGTTTGCTGGCCTTTGTACAATCACATACCAGAAGACAGAATCAAGAAATTTATAGCACAAACAAACAAACAAAACCAAGCAGGCATAAAATGACTGATTTTTAGAAACTGCAGAAAAATGCACCAGGTTCCTGATAGTGTTAAGGCTTACATGTGTGCTTGCTTTTAAAACAGATACTTGTGTTTCTGCATGTCTGGGCTGTTATATAGTTATATACATATGTTATATGATATATATATAGGTTATATTTTTTTATATATTTTATATATATGTTATATAGGTTTGGGATGAGAAGACTGGCAGATTTGTTGTCAAGGTTTTCTGATAATTCTGCCATACTGTAACTTTGCATGTGCACATGTATTGGTTTAGTGGAGGATAATGATTTTCAAAACGAATGTATTCATTTTCAATAGCATTGCATAAAATGCGCTATACTGATAATGTAAAAAAAAAAAAAAAGATACATCATAATGAATGATAAGTACCACTAACCTTTTCTGATTCTCCAGGAATCAGAACTGCTGCATGTTGGGCCATGTGTTGCTTCATTATATGTTAAGACCGTAAAGTAAAGAGGATCCATACCCACTCTCTCTGCTGCGCCATCAAAGACTACCAAGCATTGAAGACAATGCTGCAGTATGAGAATAGCAAGGGCAGGTTGAACAAAATACCCTCTAAAGGCTCCTACTTAAAGAACGTGGTACTTCTTATAACTAAGAGTGATAAATAACAGTTCTGGATAGAGGGACACAACAGTAAATCAGAGCACAGCACAGCCCCAGCCCCAGAATATGAAACTGAAACCCTGATTACATTTTTTTGCTAGAAAGCATTTGTACTTTGTACTTTGGGATCTATTAGAGGCAGTTGAAAGAAACTCTGAGGAAAGGGAGTAGCAGAAGGATCTCTGTTGTATGGCAGAAGCTCATTGCTATATTTCTTACAGTAAGGGGGAAACTGAGATTATTAAAACTGGAATTATGTCAATAGAGCTACTTTTTAGAAGGTGATGCATGGCATGGGGTAAGCTTATCATTTACCAAGAAACCATATAACTTCCAAGACCCCATTTCATTCTCCTGACCATGCACGATCTAAAATGGCAACGGGTTAAGACTCAAACATGAACAACTCACAGAGCTTTTCAATTTTGAAATAATTATTTGAAACAAATATTAAAGAATCATAGGTGCAGTGATCTGATGTTTCTCTTTACAAATAGCCTCCTTTGTAACACAGTCACACCAGCGTGAGGATACAGATTTGTAATGTGGTTAGCATTAAAGCACTGCTCCGGGCACATGAATTACAAATCCAAGTGGCTATACATAGCCATAAAAATCTCTTCACACGTCATTATTAGACTAACCTAATTTGTGTATAATGTCCCCTCTGCTCCGGAAACAGCAGTGATACTTTTTTCCGTATTGGTGAAGGCTGTCTCTGAGCTTGGCATCCATCTCACATTCGCTTGAATATTCTTCTACTGCTGACAACATAAATTTACTCTGTAAGACGAGCCTGACTGGTCACGTTCCTGGGTAGGGAAAACCTCATTGGGTCTCATTGTTTGGTCCCCAAATTCTCCTATTCATTTTCTAGATCCTTTGTAAAGGCACTGTGATTCATTCACTTGGTGGAAAAGACGTTTTTTTCTCCACTGGCCTTTTCTTGCTTGGAAGAGTGTTAGAACCAATAATCATAAATGGGGCCTTGGTAGACTTTCCTTTCTCTTTCATTCTAACTTGGCTGTAGTTTTTATTTTCATTAAACATGCATCTAACTGTGATTATACTATGCAAAAGGATCTTCTGAGCAGAAAAGAAAAAAATAAAAGTACTCAAAAACCTCCTGATGTTTACTTAGACACTTTGAAAAATGCCTCCATTCTGAATCCAGCATTAATTTTTTTCAAAGCTGAGCCAAGTTCCATATGATTCAGCACAGTGAATGTAGTTCTTAGTTAAACAAATAAGATACCGACTACTGTGATTTAATATTATTCTTTGAAAAGAAAGAGGCAGTTCTTAAAGACTGTGGTAATTCAGTGTGTTCTAAAATAGCACAGGCAAATTTATTCAACCTAATCTCAAACTCTGCCTAATATTAGTGTGAACATAACGAGATCTGTATTCAGTTTAGGCAGTTTCCTAGAGAAAATACAAAGTGGAAGGAGAAATCGAGGAAAATTCTATAGAAATCCAAAACAAATCCATATGTGACATTCAGGACAATAACCTATGTCAGTGTGACTTCATTATCTTCTTCTAGAACCACAGCTTTCTGGCTTTGTCTCTCATTTTTAAAAGTATAATAAGTAGCCAATAATCAAAGAAAATAGCTGTGCAAGGTTGGCACCATCTGCCACTGTCATGAATATGCTTGGCTTTTTGTTCTCACTTCTGTCCTCTTTGAATGAAATAAAGGAAACACGCATTTTACTTTTTTTACATATGCAATGAGCTAGTCACCTTCTCCAGGCTGCTCCATTATCTCCTACTTGATGAAGGAAACCAGTCTAGACAATAAAATACTGGATAATACATGGCTGGCAGAGTTTCTTGAAAGTTACTTTAACAATCAATTTTTGGTTACAGGCAGATTTACTATAATTATTGCTTTTCTGTGCAACTAACGAATATGATTATGCACAAACTCTCACTTTTGCTGTTATTGATAAACAATTATAGGAAAAATTACTTTGTACAAGGAAGACAGAGCTGGTGATCTTCTGTTACATGTCATGCAAGAATGACATGTGGGTGGATGCTGTAGTTCTAACGTTGAAATATCTTTAATTAGAACTGTTGGGACTTTCCCTCTTGTGTTTCATTTACAGTTGCCTTTCTTTTCTCTTTTGTTGTTTTTTTCTTTTTTCTCTCATGAGTGCTCAAATGTCAGTTTACATTCCTTTCAAATTACATAAGTAAAGGGTTGCTTTCTTTTATCTTCTATTAGTATTACTAGAATGTATGATATAATGCACATTATATATGTATAAGCATTGTTTATTATCCAAATACAGTTATCAAAGTATAAACATGATTAAATCATTGTACTAAATGTTCTGCAAAGTAATATCCATTGTACTTCTAATTTAATATTAGTGGAGTTGGTGCTGCACTAATCATGAAACAAATCCTGCAATATTAACAGAACTATGTCTAAAATTACAAAGATATTAATGAATTAAGATGATTTCTATTATATCACTTCAGTATGCACAGCAGATTTTTAAAATTAATTTCACGGTTGTTAAAATATACATCAGTTCTACCTGCTAACTGCTTTTCCTTAAAATGTTATACAGTAATTCAATATATTTATGTTAGTGCTATCACGAATTTTTATTAAACAACCATCAAGCGGCACAGTTTCAGGCAAAGACTTTAAAGGTCTGCCACTATTCATATCAATTGCATTGCCTTGTAGAAAGTACTGTTTAGTAGCTCTTAAAGATAAAAATTCAAGATTAAATTTGGATTTGATTTTGTGACTCCTTTAGTTCAGGTTCTGGAAAACTCAACACAGTTGTTTAAAATTTGAATCCTTGCAGTTCCTAGGTTAGAGTGTGAAAGCTAAAATCATTGACATACTTCTCTTTGTCTACCAAAGTGATGAATTGCATATTCCAAAATTTTAATAAGAACTGTTTATCCATCCTAACGATAGAGTATCCTTAAAAAGACAGCAGCATTTTGCAAAACAATTCATTTAGGAAACAGTCACATGACCTTTTTAACTGCCTTTAAGATAGCAATAAAATTGGCTCAGTCAGCCAGCCCTAATGAGGAAGAGAGAGAAAACATCAACCTTTTCCCTTTCCTCTATCTAATTATAAACAGCATTGTCAACTGACTCCAAGATCAGCTGAATCCTAATTGACCTCAAACACTGTACAATAAGATAGTGAGAACTGCCAAACTAAATGTTAGAAAAACAAAAAATAAACTGTAATTAGGGCCTTAACTCTTCATTTTTCATTTAATTTTTTCTACTCTTCACAACTTTTTCCTTAAGAGTTGTTTTCAGGCTGAAATTTTCCAAAATTGGGCATATTTTAGCAAGTCTATATTATGTGTCCCTGAAAAAGAGCAGTCAGTGGGATGGTGAAATTCAGTGGGAAATAAACAGTGATCACTGTGGAGCACATAATTTAATATCTCTTCCAGTGATATATGGAATTATTAACTTTCTTTTGAAAATGCCATCTTTTTATCCACCTAGATAATTTTTAGCTATATTTTCAAGAACTGTTTCAAAGACTGTAATCCTGCAAATATTTAAATGAATGCCTTAATTTAATTCCACATTACATAAACTAATGGAACTATTAATAACACTAAGAATTGTAATTATTTTCATGACTGGGTCCTAAATCTTGACAAGTTTTACAGCTGTGATATTTTTAATATTAATTAATGGAATAGCCATACTCAGAATTTACACTGGCAAATAGATTAGCTAAGATTCTAGCTATCTAGATGGGGCTCACAGTTTCACGTTTTTTATTACAAAACTGTATCTGCCACGGCTATTCCATGGACAAACTTATAAAAGCTGAAATCTTTTTCAAATCTCGCCTTACAGATGAAATCCTTAGTGCTGGCTTTATTCTGCATGACCAATTCCTTATATTTACTTTAACCTATTTATTTATATCTAGTACAAATATTTGTATCATACAAAATCAATCTTAACAGAAGACAGCAATTAGAAATATTAAAAAAATGTGCTTATCACCTTCCAATAACATTTTACTTTATCACTTGTACTTAGCATCTATCTCAATGTAACATCCCATCAATCCAATTAGAGTTTCCACATTTGCAAGAAAAACATTGCATTAAGACACAGCTCAGTTTTGACAAATAGGCTTCTTGTTTATAATTTCAGATCTAAAAAGAATGGCTTGTTCTAGTTCTGATCGTTAACCGACTAGCCCTATTAAATTTAGAAATAGGTTGCTGCAACTCCATATGGTTTCATCTCCTAACCCCCATTACTTACTATTACTGTAACGATTTCTAACTTTAGATTGCCATCCTCCTACAGTTTCATTTGCTGTATTTTTCATCCATTACTACCTGAATCTCATTACAGACTTTCCTTCGTGTCACTTCAGTAATGCAAATCATCCTCCGGCAGGGGTGATACTTCTAATTTCAATTTTCATGATTATGCAGATAATGTAGTATGATGATGAATCTAGAAAACTATGCTAAAGTGGTCACTGTTCTCTAGCCCTTGGAAGACTGAAATGAAGGCACCTACTTGAGGGAAAAATCATGGTAATATAGAGGAAGACTACATTTTCAAAGTTATTACCACTTCAAAGTCTCCCTGACAGAGTCATCTTCTCTGTATCTGCCATTTCAGAGTCCATTTAATTGTTTTCAGATTTGCTACTGACTCCCAGCAGACTTAATTTGTATGTAGGTTATATATTCACAGCAAAATGAGACCATAGTTTGATAATACATTATATTTAGCAGCAATATTGGCTTAACATATCCACTTTCTCAAAGAGGCAAATTTGCCTTATAGCATAATCCACAATCAACTGCATTGGCACAGCTGAGAGATTGGTGTGCAGCACAGAGGCAGGCGCAGGAGCAGGAGCAAGTGATGGGAATTGGTGGGGTCAGAAATCAAGCTAGTATTGGTGCCCAAGGCAAACGATGCTCAAGTAGTCACAGTCTCAGCTGCGATGGTAACATGCACTACTGTAATCTGCTTTTGTTATCCATGTTACCGAACAGAAATGCAATGGCAAGGCAAGGGTCCTGTCCCCCAGCAGAAAACAGATTACAAAATCTGTGAGGATTTTGGGTGGCTAATACATACTAACACTTGTTCTGCTGTGGTTTCACCACTATTGTTACCTCTGCAAACTAGCACCTAGGGTAACAAGTACTACCTTCATTTCACTGCATAAATATGTCCCCATCTTTGTTTTCCATCAAGCTCACAAACTGGTTGGGATTTCTAATTTTTGAAAAACACAGTAAGAGTGGTAATAATTATTACTTCAGGCAATAAATGGTCATTGACTATTCTTGTGGTTTTTAGTGCCGAGCATGTCTTGGTTTGTAACAAATAAATAATAGCATAAGGAAAGAGAATAAATTCCCAATGAAATCACAAAATGTACATTTTTTTACATGAATTCATGTAAGAGACAAGTTTTTTAAAAAATGCAGATATAAGCATTTTTTAAATTAACCACATTTTAAAGTGTGCATTTTATATGGATCAAAATGTGTCTTGGTATTTTTAATCTTAGACCAAACGATTAAAGACATTTTGACAGGAATGTTTCAAGTGTGAAATCCTCCACATTATATCTCAACAATCTCTACTGAGTTAAAAAAACTGATTTCTGTAATTTAAGATGTGCAATATTAAACTTTATAGCAACAAAATCCTTATAGATGCAAAGATCTCTATATGAATACCGGCAGCAGATACTTAAGTCAGTATTGCAGACACAACTAGTAAAATCATTTTTTATGTGAAAATAAAACTACTTATAAATTAAAATCTTAATTTTCACCACAGGATGCTTTGTTCCTTTTTTCTGCCCTCTGTAATGTGACTTACTCTTTGGTTTATTCTTTTTAAACCAAAATTATAACAGAAATGAATTTATATAGCATTATTTTCACGTTACATGCTATAGTAATGCATTTATATGAATTTCTAAAATCATATCATATCTACCAAATCATATCTAATCAATCATATTGATTGTAAAATCAAAACATTTTTAATTATTTTGCTTTGATTTTACAGTTTATTGCATTGTTTCATCTAAAAAATCTTGTGATGTACTTAACAATAAGGGAAAAGGCATAACGGGAAGTGAAGAGAAGACACTTTGTAGTTAAACCCGGGAGATTCAGAGCAGAGAATTTCTTTGCTGTGTGCCTTCTCAGAGTTCTATAATGCCAAGTAAAATCACAGCTAAGTATCAGGTAAATTCAAGTTTCTAAATGCTTACTTCCAAAGAAGAGAATATATGTTATTCAACACTTTTTTTTAGTATGATGATTCAGGTAGGATATATTATAAGAGGAATGAACACAAGGATCAAATCCTAGCATCAGATAGAAAGGAATTTTAAGACAACAACCAAAAGAATGACTATGGGTATGTGAAACATTTGTTTGCAAGATACAATGATGTTTTAAGCACATACCTAGTGCTTTCTCCACATGCTGAGTAACCAGGCTAATTAAAAAGCCCATACAGCTCTTGTTAAAATCTGTTCAAATTTTTGGAGCACCTGTTATAACAGAATGCCCACAGACTTGATAGTTTAGAGCCAAGACACCTGCTACCTTATGTCTCACAGTATGTTCAGTTTTATACTGATAGTAAAAAAAAAATCCACTTTCTGACATTTAACAATCTCATAAATGATAAGAAATAAATTGCAAAATTTCGTAATTTAACCCTTGACTGTCACTTCTCTTTGCCCTACCTATAGCTTCTTGTGAGCAGGCAATACAATGTGTACTTTTGGAACTGCTTAATTTCTTTGTTGCTGAATTTATTGTATGTTTTACTACAGTGAGCACAGTGAATAATTCTTCCCATACTTTGTTCCATAAATTTTAAAGATATAACTAATACATAGGTAAATATAGTTTATCTGGAAAAGGAAACGCGCTTCACACCTGCAATAAAATCCAGCTAGTCTGTACTTCTGTCTCCTTGAACTGGACTTTCTTCTCCGTTACCGATCAGTAACTAAAATACACTGATGAAACAACTACATTTTATTCCAAAACTTTGGTTAAGTATAATTTGGCAAAATTAATAGAAATGTACCTCACCATTCAATTTTGTTAATAAACATGCATAAGCACTGATCTCTCTCTTGAGAAAGTATATTGCAAAAAAAGGGAATGAGTTATTAACAAGCAGTTACCAACAGGTGTAAAAAGTAGTGAAAGATTTGGTTAAAAAAAAAAAATCATTAGCACAACAATAGCCTAACGATAGTGGGTCAAACCTTGTCAACTTTTATGTATATGGCTAATTTTACACGTATGTAAATACATCCTATGAATATCTGCAGGATCATGGCAGTCACCTTTTGCAGGTGTCTCAGTTATGCTGGAATCACTTTATGTAACTGATTTCATTGGGAATAGGATTTCATCTATGGATCCTATAAGAAACTATTTTACTTATGTAGCCGTAGCTACTTGTTCAATCAGAATTTCATATTTAGAAAGACACTGGGAACTGGGTTCGGTGAAGAGACTCCACAAGCACATCTTGAAGTCATCTTACTTTGGTATTCTGCAGTTTAGATCTATAAAAATACAGCTGTATATATATTTTTTTATATAATAATACTTTAGATATATTGATGAACAGAAATACAAAGCTTTCAGGGGCAGAACTACATTTTCTTAGATGAGTATTTGAGACCTCACACACCGAATACTCTACCAGACATCAAGCTATTCCCATATTAGAATATAGTAAAAACTTGGAGAAGAAACGTGAAAAAACACCCATGGGAAGCACTTTGTATATCTCTGCTTTTGCTAGTTAACATTTCTACTGTGATACAAGTAATGGCAAATGAAAACCTGGGCCTCAAAGCATGACATAAGAAAAAAAAAAAAAAAAAAGAGAACGTGAAGCAGAAATGCCAGAGTAATAAAAACAATAGCATCAGCATGGTTCTTCAACAGGTAGATTTAATCCATTCACAACACTGTACAAGTACTGCACAGTGAATATTTTGCCAAGAATAATAGCCTAATACTTTTAATACAATTAAGTTCTTTAAATATTTCTTTGTATATCAGATTTCCTTTTCAGGCAGCTTTTCTATGTATTAGAAGTAGAAATGCTGATGTTTTAATACAACCAGTTTCCATTTAGAATTCATTTTCATTTAAGCCAGGAAAACTAATTGGTAACAGATATTAAAAGTCCTTGCAAGTTCTGTAAAGTGTTAGTTGTGGGGATGGCATTTTTTCCATACTCTGCCTATTGATTTGCCTTTGAGATAAAACGCAACAAGAAAGCAGGTGATAAGCCTTTGTTAGTGCCTCTGGGATGAAATGCTGGAGCTACAGACTACTGTTGATAAACAGATTTTGAATTAATTAGTTCTGCATAATTATCTGAGTTACCAAGTCTTAAAATCAAATGCAACTGGTCTTCATACATTTGTTTATGCACCTCCTGCCAGCCATGAAAAATGTTGTTATTTTCTAAAAGATCATAAATTTAAAAACCTAATTTTAAACAAGGTAATAATAAAATATTCTTCCCCTGTAAGATGGCATATGGCAGAATAAATATTAATTGCAGTTAATTTTGTTGAATTCCAGAGGCACATAGGACAGCTCTGCAAAATTCAGGTCAATCTGTTGGCAAATGAAGCAATGGGCTCTGTGCTAATTTTTTTCAGTATATGTGGTAAATTCTCTTTGCCTTTTGGAATTTACATTGATAAAGCTGGGCAACTAGACCTCAAAACTAAAGGGAACTGAGAGAGAGACAGTCTGTACTTTCCTATGTCCATCTGAAAGTCATGGATTTGAAGAATCTCAGACGGAAGCAATTTTAAAAAATTGAAACATTACAGCTACATCCCTCGTATTGCTTTGAAAGATTATGTGCTTGGGGATATTTTGGATTTATTTATTTTTCTGCTAAAACCTGACTTCAAAGCTCAGGATGACTCTTGCCAAAGCTTAGAAGGCTGTTAATATACAAAACAAGAACAGAAAGCTGTATTCTTTAACTATAATCTGCATTTTAAATTGCTCTTTTTCTGTTCTTTTGTGTGTGTGTGTGTAAAAGACAAAAAAAAATGAGAAAAAAAGATCCTTGTGTTTCTTTCTACCTTCTGATCTTTGATTTTGCCGGAGGACTTCTAACAAAATTTACTTACTCTCCACACTATTCAAGTGACATCCTCTCCCTCTGGCCAAAAAGTTGTACACGTTGCAACTAAATATTTAATTGTTCCAATGGCACTCTCCTGTGATATCAACATTTTGCCAGTTCTCCAATTCCTAACAAGTCCTTGGGGGAAGAGAAGACTGACATTCTTAATATAAAACAAACTTTCAGGTTTTTCATCTCTAAAGGGCGGTAATACACGCAAGCTGGATTACATCTTCCTTTGCAGCTTACTTTATGTAAAGCTCTTGCATCGTTTATTCCAGATGGAAGCACATGGGGCATGAAGTCCTGGCAGATATAAGCAAATTATATTATTTTAAATACTTAATTTTTAAAGTGTATATTGTAATATATACAAATTAGTTGTCCACTAATAATTAGGATTTAAATCCTGTATGTTGGAACAGCATTCCAGTCCAACTTCTTTGATACGTCAGAGAAGCAAAGTCTTTACACTCGCATCAGCAATCTCAAAAATTTCAAGGAACAAATGATACTAATAACCATAACGAGGTCCCTTCCAACCCTGACAATACTGTGATACTGTGATAACAAGACAGCAACTTGCATTTAATATCAGTAAGCTCTGAGCTTATGGTTCAACACTTCATACAGAATTTGACCAATACCCCAATTTTGCATTTACACAGACACATGATTACACCTGAACTGAATACCTCCAAGTTGGGGGCTGTCAACTACCAGTGCAGCACATATCAAGAAAGGAGAAGCAGTGTTACTTTCACCCCTCAAATAAACACAAAGAACAAAATCATGTGATTTGCAATTAAAAATTTTGACAGATCATTATATCCATTAAGTAAGAAACACACAGTTAGATGTACAACTTTGCTCCTACTCTCAGCTTTCCTTTTCTTCTAATCTCATTACATTACCCTTTCCAGTCCACAATTCTCCCACTAACTCCTGCCATTGCTTCCTTTTTCATTCAGTTTTTCATCCAGTATTTCCTCCCCTATTTTTCACAAGGATAGTAGATGTTCTATCTCAACCAAAAACATCATAAAAGAAAGCTGGCTGCAGTCAGTACAGACAGTGGGCTCATCTCAGTCCAGACTGTACTGGCTTGCAACATAAATAGTCATTTTGTGTGGATGGTAGTCTGGTCATCACAAAGAGACATGATGCCAGAATCAGCACAGAGTTAGTTGATTTCTAGATTAGACAAACTGATTTCTAGATTAAGATGTATTCAAAGATTTAAATTTGTCAGAATGCTTCAAGGGCTTACTACTAAACCAGAATCAGGAGGATTTTCCTAGAGATGACAAAAGCGTATCTATGTGGAAAAGTAGTTTCAGTCAAATCCTCAGTCCTTGCCTTAATTCATTGTTCATCTCAGCATCTCAAATAAAGGTTATTCCATTCAATTTAGAAGAACAAAAAGATAGACTTTTCCCTTGAGTTATTCTAAGAAATGACTGCTGTTTGGAATTTTTTTCTAAACAGTTGCGAAAATCTAGGATGAGGAAGATGCTCACTAGTTAAGTGACTAATAGTTTAGTCACTAACAGTTAAGATTATGAAAAATTATAAGCAACTAGAAATAGAACATATACAGGAAGGTTCTGGGGAAAGTGATTATTGGGCCAGTACTGTCAGCCCTATATATTTGAAGAAAATAATGATTTTGGTCTTTCCAGGGTAGAGGCTTCACAAAATAAAGAACTTAATGAGAGCTATAGAATTGCCAAAGAGAGAGAGGTTCAGAGAGCTGGTCACGTCCCACTCCATCCAGCCTTGTGTGGCACTCATTTGTAGAACTCTCCTGCTCTGCGAACAAATGTATCAGACGTAAGTGACCCACCTCGTCTATGATCCCTTAATCTCTAAACTCTCTAGATAAGCTGTGGTACTTCACTAAACTATAAAAGAGTTTGTGCTGCTTAGCAGGACTCTGTGCTTAATGAATTCATACTAGAAGGTACATCCCACAGCAGCAGCTCAGTATTAGAGCTTGCTTTCCCCTCAGTGACTTGCTGAGCTACACAAGTCCTATACCCCGCCCTGAATCATATGACTCCAATATATGAGGTCTTGGACACAAGGGGAAAAAAAAAGACTTGAAATTTTAATTGGTGAACATGACAACTGTTCCTATGGAAAGCCCTGTGATAACTTAAACTGGCTTTTAAATCTTTCTGCATTTTTAAGGCTACTTCAATTTCTTTAATGAGCAGGGCCAAACACCAGATTCAAAATCTGCTATGATAACTTGACACAGCCCTCTACTGCACCAGCCATTTCCAGGATATTTTTCCCCTCGTCTGAAAAGTGCACGCATAGTTGCCCGGTTCCACTTTCAAAAAATGGAACTTTCCCAGTCTTCAGAGGAAACTATTAGGACACAGTAATCCTGGTTTACGTTGTCAAGTTGCAGCATAGATTTGCACCTTAATGCGGGTGATAGTGTTTGTCATTCAGTGAGATAAAAACATTTCGTACTTGGTACATTTTATGCTCTGTAAGTAGGGAAGCTGGACATTCCATCAGAGATTTCATTGTAAAATTATGAAGAGCTTAAAAAAAATCCATTGAAGTTCAGTATTTATGCAACATATTAGCAAATACAATTAAATTTCAACTATTTTTATAGAAAATTTCCACATTATAAATTTAATATATTCTATCTGATCAAAAACATCCTCTAATACAGGGCATTCTTAGTTATTTGGGTTTGTATTTTGCATTTATTACACTTAGAATGTATGCAACATTGTGGTCTTCTACACCATATCTGACCAAAATCCTGCGAATAGTCATATGATACATATGGACATCAGTTAATTAGAAGAAATACTCAAATTAGAATTAATGATATATCAGAGCTAGAAAGAAAGATGAGTTAATTAATCGCTAAATTAATGAAATGACAATTTTTAATTCATGGTTCAGTTTACATCATATTTTGGAATATAGTTCACCCCATTTCCATGAAGTTGGTCTTCAAAAGTGTTATTAGCTTGAAGAGGCTGATATTTTTTGCATGCTTTTCAAGTTGCCTGAAACAGCTGTAAAGCGATTATATATTGGCTTGATAAAAGTGACTTTTCCATTTTTCAGACTCAGTAACAGTTTTATAAAAAGATATACATGAACATATTCTTTTGCTGTCGTAATATGTGAATCCAAAAGACACTTTGCTGAGGTCCACAGAATGACTTCAGTACTATATAGCCTATCCACTTAGCTGTTACAGGCTGTGGACTCTCAGAATATATCCATGGTTAGGCCTGGGCTGGATTTGATACGCAGAGGCAATCCACACACAACAGTCAGGGTGAATCGAAGCCAAGAACTGCAGAGAACAAGGGAAGCAGGAGTTCAAAGCATAGAATGGTCAAGGACAAATATAAGGCCCAGTTTGGGTGCTAGAGAGTCCACATTCATTGATCCAAATAGAAACAGCCAAAAGATAACCATTCTATGATTCTATGATTCCATACACAGAAGTCAGTTAAGTCAACCAGGAGAGTCCAAGGTGAGGAGCAGGCAGAAATGCAACAGATCTAGGCAGGATGATCACCAGTAGGAATCAAAGCTAAAAGAGGAGAAGGTCAGAGCTGGGATTCCAGGATCAGGGCTGAAGAGAAATCAGGAATCGACCAAGATGGTGGGTCTTCCCCTCCAGTAGTATTTCTTTAGACCAATTTCGTTTCAGCTGAATAGCTGTGAGGTTTGAGCACATAGGCTTGAGCTACTGCATGATTCCTGCTGACTGCAAGTTTCTAGGAGCCAGTAAAGAAACTTATAAGAAAGAACCTGACTTGAGACTAGCAATAAGAGCACTTTTCTGGGAGAAGGGAGACCTGCACTCAGGTCCCTAATCTGCAGGACTGCTTATTTTTCCAGTGTTTGCACACAGTAAAACACAGAAATAGAGCATAAGTTCTTGGGGAGGGGTAAGAAGTGAGAGAAAGGAAGGTTTCTTTGAGGAACTTTGAAATTTAGGAACTTTGAGTATCTAAGCTTCTAACATGGTGCGGGAGGGAAACACCTAAAATGTAAAGACACACAGATTTTTAGACAACCCTTCTCCTTCGGCACTTTTACTTATGTAAGTGTGCTGCCACCTTCTTCATTATTTTGCTTTCCAAACGTAGAGTGTCCCAGCTCTTGTGATTGCCATTGTGGAATCCCTGTATGGTAAAAAGTTTCCCCCGACTTCCAGTTCTTAGAGCTCTCTGAGAATTGAGCTAGCTAGTAAATACGATACATCAGCATAAACATCAGAATTAGTAGTAATATATCAAGTCCTGAGGACTCAATGTTGCTATTAGGAGCTGGATCCTGGGCAAAGACACAGTCTGGTATGCAGCACGCGATGGCGGTGGCTTGCTCGCACAGTACTTCCCATGCAGAGGCAAACCGGGGCGGAGGGGGGGACAGCAGTTTCTGGGGACTCTGTATGTTAGGCAAGGCCTCAGCACTTCACATCTTCTGTGAGTCAGAACAAGAAAAGTGGTAAAAATAGATATGTGGGAGGTGGGGAAAATGCATTCTAGTTCTACTTTAGTTACGAATGGATCATTCAAGTCATGGTGCCTCTAGAGATAAGCAATTTTGTATTGTGCAGAAAATAGCAACGGGAGGCTTAATGTGCTGCAGAAACTAGCAATGTTCATAAATGTGGGGTAATCCTAAAATGGGTGTGTGTCAAGGGTGTCTGCATGATGTCATGGGGTTATAAATTTTTAACAGAGATCGTGGTGGTCACCAAGCTGATCTGATCTACAGGGTTTTTTCCTCCCTGGAGTTTCCTCTCACAGACACATAAAATAAAGCAAACAACCCAAACAAACTGATTAATTACTTACAGTTCAACCTTCTCTCGAGCTTCTATGTGTCTGAAGCTCATCCGAACTACCTCTGAAATAGATATGTTTCTTAACTTACATTTTGAAGGGAGATTGTCAGTTTGGATTTTCCAAAGTGGGGGGAAAGTAAATCAATTCTTCTGAAGTATACTGATCTCCTGCCGTTCAAAGCTATAGTCAAGGATTTCCTCACAGTAGTTGGAGCCAAGCCAGAACATTTTATGTTCTAGAGCTACTGCAGATACAGGTTTCTCTCTTTACTTTGTAAAGTAGCTATTTAAAAGTCTATTTTTCCCCTTTGATTTTAATATAAAATCTAGATAAATGCTGATTTGTACTGTGTATACAAACTAGAATTCTGCTGTTCACTGAAAGATGATGGTACTATTCATCATTTGTATGTGCTGTAAATGTGTAAAGAACATTGCAGTACAGAGTGAATTATTTGATACCAAAGAATTATCTACCAAAATTAAATTGAGAGCTTAGGCATGAAACATCGGCCAAAGTAAAAGCAGAAGGGCAAGATGAGGAGGAAAAAAGAATTTTTACAGGGTCACATGGAAAGTTAATCCTGGTTCTGGATACCAGTGAAGACTTTTCTTATTTAAAAAAAGATATTACTAATAGCCTGTGGTGACAGTATGACTATTTAAGCTCTTGGTTTCTCAAAATTACATCTCTAGCATGTCTACCTATAAAAATTACCCACAAAACTGTGTTGGACTACCTAATTGCATCTTGTTGAAGATTGCTTGCTTTTTTCTTCTGAAAAGCTCACTGAAGAATGAGCTACTGAGTAACAAACTCAACATTTGAACCTTGCAATGCACAAAAGCAGTGTGAGACTTCCACGCTGCTTTCTGAATGAAACTTGCATTAGAGAGGAAGACTTGTGCAAAATGAATAAGCAACTTATATCTATTCAGTACCTAATTCTCAAGAGTTTAGTGCTCAGGTCCCAGCTGGTACTCAGCACAGTGCTAAATTTCTCCTGAAGGTCAGTTACACATACTGAATTCAGTTCTCATTTAGTCTGTCCCCAGAGATGTTCGCACCTTGATTTCTAATACATGACTCTTCTTCAGCCATACCTCTGAAAAGACCCTCGCTCACTTGCTATGCTGACACTGAATGAATTTTTACCCCATGCCAGACTGATTGGGGAAGGCCTTGTAATGGTTGTGCTTTCAGAAAACTGTTTTGCCCAACTTGAACTTGTCTGAGTACACACCTACAGCTGAACGCAAATTATAACTGAATACTTGAGCCAAAATTTTCAGAGCAAATTCAAATAATTACTATTGTCATGGGTAATATTAAAACATGTCATTGTAATGGTTATCATATAAAAATAATATATGTATATGAAATTGCAGCTCAGTTCAGAACTCAGCAATAAAAAGGGCATCTTAGGGTATGTTTACAAGTATGCCTGCCATATGCTACACTTAGGAAAAATCATGCTAATTACTTAGCAAAGACATAGAATTGTTTTAGACCTCTAGGTACATGAAATACCCATGAAATACCTGCTTTTCGCAATAGGAATAGCTTTGCTCGATTCAGAAATTAAAATAGTTTCAGGTGATTAACCTCACAGGCTTAAAGACGTAACAATACAACAAATCACAGTTGAACCATATAGCAATACAAACAAGAGCAGTGCATGTCTCTAATAGCCAAAGTCTGAGGGACGTTTCTGTTTCAGAACTTATTAGTTATTTAGGACAAAGAATATGCTTCGTGCTTTATAAAAAGGAAACTAAAAAAGTCCCTACTTTGAAATAAGCAACACATAAACTTTGGCAGCTGGAAAAGCAAAGAGCTGACACAGAGATTTGAAGTACCACCCGCCTAATCCTGTATTCATCACTTTTTGGCAGAACTTATTTCAGAATCAATGTGAATTACACTTATATAAAAATTACAAAATTACCCCCTTACTTTGTTAGCATGACTACTACTTCAGTTCTTATTTCTGTTATGACAGTGCACTAGAGTGCCCAGACTTTGAGAGTTCACATACTGTACAAATATAGAGAAAAAAATACTGACTGCCCTGAAAATCTTAATTTGATTTGAAGAAACTGTGAAGAGAAGAGAATAAGAAAGCGAGGGTCGTTTATTTATACAGACAGAGGGGGAGTACTAGTATACATAAAGGTATCAGTATGTGGCTTCTATTTTCATATGACCATAATTTCTATGCAGAATGTACTTCTGTTTCTTGTAATTAATTTCTTGTGAGGAATCCATTTTTTGACAGGTTTTGGGAAGGTTTTTTGTTTGGTTTTTTTTTAGCTGCAATTCTTTGAATTCTTACTGATGTAATGATGTATGTTATTTTTCTCTGCTTTTTATGTCATATACTTGTATATTTCTAAATCTTTTGTACACACGGATAGCCTCCATTTTGGGGGGAAAGTTAATACAGCATATTACAGAGGAGACATATGCAGGGATTTCATTAATTCTTTTGTTTTCTGTTTAGTTTTTTTTTCTCTTAATTTAAAGGAAAATTAATTCAGACAGAATGTCTAGAGTTGATCTTTGGGTAGGGAAAAACATGATTATTATTCATGCAGCAGTGTTTATTTCCATCTGTCACCATAGCAGTTCTTTTAATAACTTATTATACAATTAGTTCAATAGCCTTTCTGCTCCTTTTCTACCACTGCAACATGGAACTCTTATTCCTGCAATGTTTTCACTGTCCCCATCTTACTATCCATAAGTAAATCTACTTTGAAGGTTTTAGTGGTATGCTGATTATATTTCCTATGTAGTTTCGAAGATGAATCTCCTAAACACTTTTAGAAGCTACATATAAAAATACATACAAGGTGAATTGTGAGAGAAGAAACCAAGGACCATTTCTAGAATCTAATGAAATAGTTCTTACATCTCAAATTAGAAATAAATTTTACACCTGCAGAACTTTTATATATTTCTTCATGAGGACATGAAGGCTCCCATTTCATCTTCAGGGAGGTGGTTGAGCCTCTTCAGATTAGCAGCTTTTGGAGGATTCACCAAGGAAAACCAAAATGCATAGGCCTTGCAGTCCTTCACAACCCACTGGCAAAACAGGAAGTTTTATAGCAGAGAGGATATACATGATAAGTTTATATTTACAGAACCAGAAGACAGTCCCTTACCAAAAAAAAAAACCAAAACAACAAATGTTATGGGGAAAGGAAAGGAGAAGTTGGGAGTGGAGGGGAGAAAGAACATAGACCCGCTGGCTAGATAGCATCTATGCAGAAAAGGACCCGAGGTCCTGGTGAGCAAATTGAACATGAGTCAGCAGTTGTACACTTGTGGTGATGAACGCTGTATTAACAAGGGCATAGACAGGAGGTTTAGAGAAGTGATTTAGTGCTGGAACAGGCTGCTCAGAGAAGTTGTGGAATTGCCTTTTTGGGGGTATTTTTGAAACTGAACTGGATGAGTTCCTCAGGCACCAGATCTAACTTTGAAGTTGACCCAGCTTTGGAACTTGAGGTTGGGCTAAATGATCTTCAAAGGCTTCTTCCAACCTCTGTGATTCTAAGTATAATGCTACAGATGCACATCTTTTTTCTTCATCATATCTCATCTTTTTGGCTAGGTCTGCTTGGTTAACATTCCCACCCCTAGAGGATAAAATATGAACTTTGGAGTTGATTTGATCAGTTCCGTTCTTAATTTCCAGCTCGTGTATCTCTAAACATCTGATATCCAGATGATAATTTCCTGCAAAATCTATCCCACAGAATTAATGAGAAAAAAGTAGAAGAATGTATTATTTTCAGAAGACTTTTATTTCTGTTTGTTTAAAACATGGTGGGGAAATGTTTTTGATATAAACCTCAAACCAGGACAGTGTTTTAAATGATCACACCAGGCCATGAGATCCATTTAAAAATCTGTTTGAAGTATATAAAAACAGAACAAGTGGACAAAAAAGCAGTTGTGACTGCCATCTGGTAAAAAAAAATAAAGAGGCCAAGGACATCTATGGCCTGTGGAGATGCAGATGAACAAATCCAATGAATAGATACTGATATTTCAGTAGTTGTTATTTCAGTAAAAAAATACAGAAACCTGTTAGTGAGTGTTGTATTGCTGCTTATTACTTCTCATTGTAAGGCTAAAAAAGCACCCATCTGCCATCCTGAAACTTTAAACAGTCTCTGAACAGGAAATGTAACTAAAAATTTTATATCTGATAGCACAAATGATAGCATTACAGTACCAAAGAACACAAAGCTTTACAGTTTTATATCAGTAGTAAACTGTGCACAGATTTCTACAGTCCTGGAAGAATGAAAATGTATTAGTATTATTCATTCTGTTAGTAATGGTCTAGAAATGGTAACAGGCTTCTAAGTGACTCTATGGATGGTCATCACTGAAGAAGTCAGAGAAAAAGAACATTAGTAAGAAATAGCAAAAAAACTTGCTGGAATTTTAAATCTCTCATGGCTACCTGGTTTTAAAGTATTGTGCAAATAGTAGTATTAAACCGTTTTCCTCAGCTTCTGTCAATACTTCTGGTCAGCCAGCTTTTCCTGAACTTACCCCATCCTCACTCAGTGTTTCAGAAACATCCCTCTGTTAGTTGCCTCAGATGAATGCTATGGGATAGGTATGACGTTCTCCTCCTCTCCCTTTCATAGGTCAGAACATGACATCATCTTAAGTTGCAGCATACTGCTGCAAAGCCATTTCTGTTTGTTTAGTTCAAAACAATTCAAAACTCATGATCTAAAAATCTAAATATGTTGAGAGATAAGAGAGAAACTCAAATAAAAATAGGCATGCTGATGGAATATATATATACAATGCTTAACTAAAAAATCTTTCTTCCTGCTGTAAAATGAAGATAACTGGTGTTTTATAGGCAGCTGGTAGCCCATATGCCAGATCTACCAGATCTGAGTAGAGGAGTTTGGACTTATCTAGTAAGCATGCTATGGGAGAAATGGGGGGAGATCCTGCAAGATTTTATTATACCAAGTGAAATGACAAGAAATGTAGCTATTTTGGCCTGACCTGAACACATCACTGGGGAAAAAATGGGCCCTGACCATAAGAAACTTGACCAGAACCTCAGTTCTTTTTGCTTTTTCTGTTTGTGTTTGTTTTGGGTTTGGTTTTTTTTATTCAATATGTTAGCTTTTTTTTCCATTCGAAGTATAGGAACAAAGGTACTTAAAGACATGCCATTTCTGAAGAAAACAGACAGCTTCTTATGTAAATATATGGTTTATAATAGAAACTTTCTCTATTAATTATTGCGTTTGTGCAAATACATTTGGACTACAAGTTTTCTTTCTATCGCACCTCTTCCTGCAGAAGTTCCTTTCGGCATATACCCACACATCTGACTCCCCACTGTAGTCACCCACCCTGTGTTAATTCTGCTGAAAAAAGGTATTTTTGCAATACTAGTAACATTCTTTCAAATACTCACTGCCCCTAAACCACAGTGTTATACTGAGAAGAAAAGAATAAACAACAAAAAAATCCCTGTTAAAAGACAGCTTAGGTATTTCTTTACTGTATCAGTTAGGAATTTTTGACAGCTAAACTTTATTGGCCATATTTACTACACTCAAATCTGAAAACTCTCTTGATCCTTCCCAACAAACTTTCAGATTTCTGACCAATTCAATAAATTACCTATTAACTGTTTCATTCAGAGTTTATCATAGTGCAGTGTACAGTGAACGGTTCTTCCTTGAAGACAACTCTAATCTTGACAGTACTTTTCTAATAATACTTTTTCACCTGAAAAAAATGTATATTGCTACAGCTGGACAGAAGCTTCAGCAAAGTAAGATTCATGGAAACAGTATAACTTCAAATAAGAAAGATGTTTAGTTTCTGAAATAGTGATACATCTCAGAGTTCTCTGAGTTATAACACACAAATGTAATTGTAAAGCATCCTTCGTAACTATTCTAATACAGAGGGCCCTAAAAATCTCTAGTTCATTGAAGCTGAAGAAAAACTGGTACATAAAGCTTTAACATTACAAGCACAATCTAGTGAATGACAGATGAGGAAAGAATACCGTATGTTTTGTGATCAATGTGTTTTTCTCTTTTAAAAGAAATATACATGTGTGTATTGCTCACAGCTTTGTAAATGTAGTATCCTTTCTTTACATCTAGCTTAACCATATAAATAAGAATGACTCACCTGGGAAAGATCACAGGATTAAGCACTTTGCTAGAACTAGACTGTTTAATGTTTTAATTAATGTCACAATCCCCGTGTCTTCTAAATAACTGATCTGGCCTCAAGAGTAGGTAGCAGAAATAACAGCAGTATCCAAGGGTATGTCATGAATAATCAGTAAGAGCCTGTATTATAATGTGCATAGAAAGGTATTTGCAAATCACAAAAAAAGTTCTCTAAATGTCAAAATATAAGCTGAAATGATGAATTGCTGTATTGAGAAGAAATTATACATTGACATGTAGAATTCTCTCTACAGTATAATTCATATTTAACAGATGAATCTGAGGCTTGATGAGTGTAAAAGAAATGTTTTCAAAAGCACCTTAATTAGTCAGCAAGAGATTGCACATAGCAGGCAAACTATCATAGAATGAATTTATAACACCATTATCACCTGTCTTGTGAAGTCAATCATTCTAGCTTGGACACCAATTTACAGCACTATTTTGATGTAGCCTTTTGAGTAGGCTTCACTGGTACAGGGGGAAAAGACCTGAGCAAATCCCAAAGCCATCTGCCCAAAGGTTTCCCTGCTAGTACCAAAGGTGCAGGTCAGATGATAGTGATGATGGGGGAACTTGGTAAAATCTATCTATTTTTGAGAGGGCCAAAATAGTCGATGACAAATAGCGAACAGAATGTTCAGAATGTTTTGATTCCCTTGTGAATAAACCACAGACCTTTCTTTCACAGCATGCCCGGGAGAAGTTATCATCATCAATATTGGTACACTGGGCATAGACAAAGAAAGCAGAGAATGTAGCATCAAGGCAGAGTATGGTACAAAGCAGGGATTATACCCATCTACTGTTGTGTATTGATTTACAAGAGTAGAAAAAAAAAACACAGAAAAGGCAAAGAGGAATAGAGAACTGTGTTACTTGTGGGGAAGTGGAATCTATGCACATTTCTATGCACTAGAAATGTTTAGGATATATTTATACTGGAAATCGTAAAGCCATCAAGCCTGTGTTTGATCTGCAAGCAAACGGAAACCTAATTAGAGTCAGGTAATTCTTGGTTATCCTAACTGGACAAAGCATTTTAATGACAGCTAGAAACAATCATAGAAACAAATGGCACTAGATTGTACACCGATCTGATGAACTGTGATGCTATAAGCCAAAGTTCCCCTTTGGAGTGGCTGCAAATTTTAAAAAAGAGCAAAAAAAGGGCTAGCAAAGCATGGGGCAGTCATGTGCTAGACCTTAGAAGGCAGTCAAGGCAGCTGCTTTGGGAAGCAGGAGTAACTGAGAAGTCAGACACAGAAATTGTTAGCAAAGAACTGTCTGTTGTTTTTTATCCCTAAAGTATTCGCTGAAAAAAAGACTTTGTATTACCTGACCAGAAAACAAAACAAAGAACCCCAAAACATTTTCAACCATTAATTAACTCATTCATGTAACAACCAATCATACAAGGTTTCAACTGCTGGCTCACTGCTTGGGCCAGGGAGCAATAGAAAAGCCTTTTGGTAAGAACTACCTAGTCTTGGGAAGTCTAGAATACCAGTTCAAAGAATTTAAAAGAAAACATTAATTTAAGATGTGTCATCAAGCTCAATAATATGAAGCTCACCATAAAGTACATTAGCAAGCACAAGGCTGTCAGCTCTAAAGAAAAAACCGCACAGTGTCACCAGAAGAAAGGGAAGCTAAACTGAGGTTGCAGATGCTGCTCTACCCATCCGTGGTTGGTGAAAAAGAGGAATGCAGAAAAGGAGACAAAGTAAACCAAGGTCTATCACCTCTTAAGTAGAAGGAAAAATATAACTCTTTTAAAACCAAAACAGAACCTGCTCTCTCTCCTTTCTAGCTCTGCTTTGTAAATATTAAGCCAAATTGCAAAATTAAATTGTATAGCTTTCCTCTAAACCAGAACATGATTCACTGAACAAGGCCAGAAGTTGAATCCATAGTGCCAAGGGCAAGTTGTATCTAAGCTGACCTAGCAGTCCTCAGTTTGTAGCCCTTGGCCATCAATATTCTGTGGAAAAGACTCAGTGTGGAAGTCAGCTGTTGTGTGGAGACATTTTCAAAGGAATTTTTGAGGGAGGAAGTATGATAGAAAGAAAATTAAGAGCTAAAACCTATTTAGTCAAAGGCAATAATACAGACTTAGGAAAATCTATGGTTTAGAACAAATCATCCCATCTCTTTAGAAATTACGTGTTTATAAATACCTTGTTCCTATATTTTGGGTAGGAATACAGGTCTGTAGTCCTTGCCTTTTCAGAAGATGGGCATAATATTTGTCTTTCTGCTAGTCATGAAGAACTTTCCCAAATCATCACAACTTTTGAAAAGATTTTGAGAGGCCTTACACCGACAACAACCAACTCCTTTAGCACCACCAGATAAGTCCCCTCTGTCCCATGGACTTGCATACGCCCAGTTTACTGAAGCTGATTCTGATTCAATTGTGTATTGTGGACAATAACCTTCTCCCCTGAATTTTGCTGCTAGGAACAGAGACCTGTGAGGCATGAGAGCAGACCTTGCCAATAAAGACAGAAACAAAGACTGCATTGGTGTCAGCCTTCATCCTCATTACTAGAGTGCTTGCCCCATTCATCACGGGGCAACGTTTTCCCAAGTCTTCCTTCTGCTGCCAGTGTACCCACACAAGTTTGTTTGACATTTTTTTTGCTGTTCACATCCCTTACAGTTTCAGGTCTAGCTCAGCTCTGGTCTTCCAAATTCCATCCTTGCACGCGCAAGCAATGCTTCCTTGATAGCCTGTCCATGCTCACGCCTCCTGTACGCTTTCTTTTTGTGCTTGAGTTGCCAAAAGGAAGTTATGGGACTGTGAATGGGTAAGTGTCGTGATTTGGGCCGGGATGATCTGTGAAATTATGGGTGGACAAGAGACAATCCAAGTTACAAGACCATATTGATGCAAAATCTGATTAATCTGAGAATACCTTCCACAGATAAAACAAACAAGGATCTATTATTCTTTACCATTAAATAACTCTGGGTTTCATCTGGAAGTTCATCATTGCCTCAATGACCTGACACAAAGTCTTGAAACCTATTAGATAACTTAAGAGAATTATTCAGAAAACTACAAACCTGAAATTTTGTGAGCAGTCAAGGAGCACCATCTGTAATGTTTTGTTCAAAGTACATTATAAGAAAAAACTGTTGAGGTGGAATATCTATCGTTTTGATATTCAAAAACATACGGTAAACCTAAATGCCAAACTATGTATTTAATGAATCATGCTGTTTTATTATACACACATATAAAAAATATGAAAATGAAGGTCATAAGAGCATTTTTAATAATTTCCCAAAACACCTTTTGTATTTGACAACATTTCAAATCTTTTAGTGCTTTTGTATTTTCCAGTAACCTATTTTTATTCTTTGTATTTTTTATGCAGCTGCTAGCCGAGACATGCTTACTAGCGATGTAGGCATGCTCATCTTCAAGCGTTAGCAAGAGAAAAGTTAAAAATAATAGGGAAACGGTACCTGCAGCACAGATGGGACAAATCCCAAGAGAGCTGGATAAGCTTCAGGTAAATGCCATATTTTTTTTTAATTAAAAAAAAAAAAGTTCAAGTCAGTTCTTGTTTTCTCAGAAGCAGTTCAATCAATCTTAGCCAAGCTGTTTGTTGGGGTTTTTTTTTAACATTGCCCTAATGCCAAACACATTCAGATGTCAAAAAGAAATACAGGTGGAGATAAGGAAGAGAAACAAATCTGACAAAATAAATAAATCTGGTAATATAATCATTGTCTATTCATTACCCTTGCTGCCAGGGTGACATTTGTAGTGCCTTCAGACATCCCAAGAATGTAGATAGATATTTGCTTTCAAGTCAATTTATTTTTAAAACTTACAGGTTTAAACAACAAGAACAACAATTTGGTTAAAAACCCAATCGAATATACTCTGAATACTGAGTGGATTTAAAGATTCAGTCTGAACATTACTTTGAATGTTGTGGAGGGGATGAGATCAGACAGTGAAAAATTTCCATGACAGGGAAAAGGTAAGGACAGCTGGAGAGGTAACTAGCACTATGCAGGCTAGAACCCAAGTAGTCCTCTCTTTTACCTTCTATCACTGCTAGAATTTGCTTCAAGACTCTTCTCTTTTAATTTTCCATGATCCAGTGTCCTTTGTTATTCTTACAGTCATGAGCAAGCCTGCATCTCGGCAAATAGGATTTGTCTTTTTACAACTGCAGTTGCTCTTTAAAAACAACTCAAAGCTGACAACAGTCATGGCACCTTCCAGGTCGCCAGTTGAAAAATCAGATTCATCATCTAGGTACAGATGAACTTGCCACATATATCTCAGTTTGTACCTATGAATCCCTTGTTACACCAATGTTTTCTTCATCTCATCATTTTTCTTCCTCGTTGGTCATCTCTTTAAAGGCAGGTGAATTCCTGCTTTCCATACTACTTTTTCCACTACTTTTCCACTTCATGTACTTTTCTACTGAAGTATTAAGGCAGGAAAGAAGAAAATCTTCTTGTTTCCTTATGTCAAGTACCAGGGAAGCTTTTTTATGCTACCAGTCTATGGGGCTGGTGTTTGTTATGCCAGAATACATATGCTAGAAATATGCAAGCCATTGTGAAGAAGTATCTAACTGGGAAAAGTCATGGTGGCCATAGAATTCAAAAGTTGGGAGGTTTCTGAGGTATAAGAAGCAAAATAGGAAGGAGTAGCTGAGTTAGAGAGAGTTGGTGGAATCTGGGCAAAGGCAGAGTAAAAACTGAGAAACTCTTACAAGCCATGCAGAAGCAGCAGAGGATGAAGACAGAAGGATCTAGAAGGAACGAAAATGATTCTGGGGGAGAAAGAACAAACAGAAAGACCAACGCATGCTGAAAGACAATGTCTGGCTGAAAGAAAGGAAGCTTTACCTAGCATTCCTCAGTTTTCTTGGCAAAAAATTCCCAATATACAGGACCATTCCTAAGATGCTTTGCATATTATTGGCTGCCAAAGGTAGGAATAGGAGTGAAAGCTGTATTTATAATATAACAGAACACTGCTATTATAGATGAAATAATTGGTGTCTGACATCTCTCCATAATTAACCTTTTTCATTATACTGTATACCCATCTTAACCTCTTGTCAACTACTGTTTTTTTCCTGTAGTGTGAGACATTACGCTCACATTTCTTTTAATATAAAAGAGGCCAAGAGATTCATTATCGCTGTTTATTATCATTATTCCTAATGATATAATGAGGTATTACCCATGGCATTTTACTGTATGTCTGCTCAAATAGATTGGGATTTGCAGCAAGGTCCTGTTTAGACATTGAATGAACCCAACAGTCATGTTTAATAAGTCTTATGTTCTGTCAGAAAAAGCAGCTTATTACTAATGAGATGTATTATGTTATTCAATACCCAAATAAAACTGTATTTCTCAAGTATGCATGCCTGGGGCACAAATCTGACAAACACTTAGGGAAGCAAAATGCTGTCCAAAGAGACAGTGATTAATAAAGACCAGTTGGGGGGAGGTTGTTTCCATGTTCTAAAATACTGGCTTTGCTATACTTATTTCTTGGAGTGAATCCAGTCGGAGAGAACAGTGTAAGTATGCTAGGGAGAGCTTCAGGGAACTGCAGAATATTCACAGAGTCTCTGCCTACCGGCTGAAATGCCAACAACTTATATGGCTATGTTGCTGGAAGCAAGAAGAAAGATTTGCTCAGTTACTAAAGTGATGCCTGAGCATCTTCTGTTTCTTCAGTTGGGGTTGAAGCATAAATAAGAATTACGGTGAACTTGCATTATATTTTGCATTACATTTTGCATTACATTTTATCCTGGCTGCACACTATGGATGTGGCGTTTACTCAAAGAGAATTTGTATCATTCAATTAGCGCAAAATGTTTTTCACAAGCTACACTATGGAAGAAAAACCATAATTGCCTTAATCCTCTGCTGGGCTACTAGTGGTAAAATCTGAAACCTGCTATGTCTATAAAGCTTACTCAGCTTTCTCACACCTTGGAACAGTCACTTCTACAGAACCGATGGCACCCAGTGCTAAGCCACAATCACCTAGTTTTTCTTTGCTTACTTCCATATAAGTAGAAGTTCCTGTACAAGAATGCCCTTATGGATGCAGAGACTCCAACAGCAACTACAAGTGGATGCCTAGGGAAGCGAGTTCCATGCACAGATGATTCTCCAAGTAGTTTACTTCACCCTTCCTACTCCTGCTCCATTTTATTTAAAGCTCACCTCAACACACCTTCCAGGTGGCCAGAAACCACAGAAAAGCCCACACTTCAGAGAACTCGGAATACAGCAGAAACATTTTGGGAGAAACAATGAGTTGGTGTCATTATAGACAATATTTATTTTCAAATTACTTCCATGTAAAAGCAAAAATTCCTACAGAATTTAAGAGAAACTGCTTTTTGTTATTGTCGTGGTTTAACCCCAGCCAGCAACTAAGCACCACAGCCACTCACTCACTCCCCACCAGTTGGGATGGGGAAAAGAATCAGAAGAGAAAAAGTGGGTGAGATAAAGACAGTTTAATAGGTAGAGCAAAAGCCACACGCACAAATGAAGCAAAAGAAGGAATTCATTCACTGCTTCCCATGGGCAGGCAGGTGTTCAGCCATCCCCAGGAAAGCAGGGCTCCATCATGCATAACGATTACTTGGGAAGACAAACACCATCACTCTAAATGTCCCCCCCCTTCCTTCTTCTTTCCCCAGTGTTATATACTGAGCGTGATGTCATATGGTATGGGATATCCCTTTGGTCAGTTGGGGTCAGCTGTCCCGGCTGTGTCCCCTCCCAACTTCTTGTGCACCCCCAGCCTGCTCGCTGGTGGAGGGGTTGTGAGGAGCAGAAAAGGCCTTGAATCCGTGCAAGCACTGCTCAGCAGTAATGCAAACATCGCTGTATTACCAACACAGTTTTCAGCACAAATGCAAAACCTAGCCCCATACTAGCTACTACGAAGAAAATTAACTCTATTCCAGTCAAAACCAGCGCAATTATATATTCTATAGCAGTTACAAAAAAATTAACAAAGGTAGAAAAATGCTATAATCTCTGTTAAATGATACGAATATACAGAATTCCCTCCTATTGAATTCCTCTTCAGCAAATTCTACAAAAATTGTCCATGGAGGTTTGTAATTTTGTATTTTTCTCCTATGTTTCCTACTTGCTTACAAAATACTCAAATATGTTTATATATTCCAAATACAGATGTAGTTTAGGTTTCTCCTTGAGACTGTCCTTTTTATTTTTTTTAAAAAAAACACTTAATTTTAGCATTTATTAACCTTGTTATTTATAATCAGTATGATGGTACTGACTGATTTAAATACTTGCATTGATACGACAAGAATTTGAAAAATAAATTAATTAAACCATACAGTAATCTTAAAATGGCTGGCATTCCATTTGGCACAATGGAAAAGAAACACAGTAATTATGTTGTTGCAACACAATTCATGCATTCAAATATAAGGCTTATGATTTTATAGTCAATACATTGTCTTTAGGTGGCTTTATAATGGAAAAATCATTTTAAGACTCAAGAAAGGGAATACTGTGATACTTGATGCAGTCTCATATTGTGCAGATATAAGAAGGAGCTGACCTTTGGAATAATGAGTAGGGAAAGCAGTCTGGGCAGAGCAGAAACTACTGGGTAAAGAGTAAGGAACAGGTTGTGCCTATTTGTGCTGCTTTTTATTGTTCCCAAATAAATGAATGTTAATTGAGAAGAAGTGCTGTTACATATTTTATGACACTCTGGGTACATGCTCTGAAATCCCATGAGGCCTGGTTTAAATTCAAATTAATCCTAAACTACACTTAATTAGCATTGCTGTAGCTGATTTTGCTTTTTTTGTTGTAAGGAAGAATATGATATCTTACAGTTTTGCTGTTTTCAAATATTAAAATATATGATGGAGGTGAAGAAGTGATTTGGTAGCTGAATGACTTCCTGGCAGGAGAGAATCTGACAGGATGGCATTTTACTAATTAAGAAGAGTGCTGGACTAACCAGATGGGAAAAATACATACTGAAACTTTTTTTCTTTCTTTCGTTCTTTTTTTTTTTCCCCAAGACAATGTAGAAATAAACAAGGACAATGAAGGGCACGCAAAGAAGCACTGGTAAGTAAGGCAATTTGCTAGCATAAAATAAACCTACACAAATCAGATAGTAACCAAATAATCCTAGTTTAATTGGATCAAAAATTAGGCAGGAATCAGAAGCCACTGATGTGAGCAAGACATTTCTGTGCTTCAGACCCATCTCTAACATAAATGTACAGCGTGCCTTCTGGCAAATCAGTTAGGACTAGATCTAGACAGACATTTTGAATGCCTAAATCCAGTATGCATACCTCATTATGATCCTTGGAAAAAAAAAAAATAAATCAAGGAGTTTAAGAGATTTTCAATCTCCTTTAGAAAAGAAGGAGATAACACAAACCATCCAAATGCTAGGGACGAAATGAGAAATGTGCTTTAAAAAATCCCAACATGCTAAATAACAGTGAGAATTTTTTTTAACTACCTTAAGCTCAATAGAGTTTCTACTTTCTATGCTCTAAGTTAAATTACTGAGGAGTGTAAAAGAATAATGCAAAAATGTAAAAAAAAAGGCAAAATCAGAAAGCCAAGGCACAAAATGGGGTGAACAGCAACGCAGAAAAAAGATGTATTCTGCTAATACATCTGTAGCAAGACAAAGACAAAGGAAAGAGAAATCTGTTATTCAGTGGACAATTAGAGCTGGTATTGAAAAACTTTTTTACTTTTCTTCACTAGAAGGGTCAGCCTCAATCAGCTGGCTAAAAGAATTACAATCAGTGACAAGGGGAGAGAATAGAGACTAGAAGGATAACTTAGATAAAATGTTTTCAAACCAGCTGGGCTTGAAGGAACTCCTCTCAGAATACTTAGAGAACAGAATAAAGGCATTTTGTAGCCATTAGAAATTATCTTTGAGAATTTGTGGAGAACAGATGACCTTGTAAAAGAATGAAAAAGGACAGACGTCGTGTTTATCTTTAGGAGGAGAGACCAGAAGAAACCAGGGAATTACATACTATGCTGCTTAGCTTTCATTCTCAGAAAAATACTGGACCAAATAATTGAACTAGTTTGTTTAAAAGCTAAGTTTTTGTCCTGTTTTAAGGATATAAAACAGTCAGCATGTATTTGTTGAAAACTATTGTGGAAAGTCTCAGCTGGAGCATATTGTCCAGTTTGTTCATTGTACCTTGTGGAAAGTGTGGTTCAACTGAAGAATAATTAGAGATTTAGAAAAAAAAATCTGTAAGAAAGAACAGAAGGTCCCTTGGGAGGCTGTGAAATCTTTATCACCAATATAGATCTTCAAAACAGGCAAACATATGTTAGAAATGGTTTAGGTAAAGCTGATGCTGCCTTTGGCAAGGATGGTATCTTCAGAGGGCTGGTTCTAGGCACCAGTAAAATAGAAAATCAGTCAGTGAAGCTGATTGTCAAAAGTAGCGAATTGGGAATGACCTACTGCCTACTGCGCTATAAAGCATGCAAACATTGTTAGAATGAAGGCTGGAACCCAAAGATTGTTGTAGCAATGAGACTGGAGAATTATAATCTCAGTGATCTGCCCTAATTAGTCCATGCAAAAATGAATTTTCATCTCCAAGAGACATGACTAGAAAGGATTCAGGACTACAGACTATTACCCAGAGACAGCAGCTCTACTTAAAGTGTTGCTTTTCAGCAAGCCTCATACGCTGTGTAGGAAAAGAAGTTATGTACCGGAGGCTGCAGCAGTCTCCATGAAGCCGCTGATACCACAACCTTAAATTCCTTCTGTGATTCTTCTCTTTAGCTACTCTACTATCTGTCAATAAAGTAGGAGCAGATAGGGTGGAAGATACAAATGTATCAGGGGTTGGACTGATAGAACAATACTTTATCAGCCCATTGCCTCTGAAGAATACGGAGAAGAAATTTTAGACCACTTCTGTAAGGTCCAGGCTATAGTGTAGATCAGACCTGCTAAAAGAGGGCTTTAGAGACAGCTGTCAGTTTGGCTGGAGTATGGATGGAAAGGTAAAGCAAAGCACCAGGGAAGGAGGGCCTCTGATACTCCATGTTCTCCTTCCCTACTAACCCAACATCTATCGCTTCCCTGGTTTCATTCCTCATATTAAGTGTTGCCTTTCTTTAATGTTGTTTTTGCCTGATCTCCCTTGTGCGATCTAAAATGCAGTTGCTACTCACTGTGGCAGGGAATTGTTTTTCAGTTCTGTGTAGAATTCTGCCATTTGATTTAATACATAATAAACTGATTGCAGTGCAATTTAAGAGCACTGGCAGGTATGTGGTAACACTATGGGAATGGTCAAAACCTAGTGAAATAAGTGTATTTCCAAATAGTACAGACAGAAAGTAATGCGAGCAAAATGCCACTTAGAACCTTCAATTCTAGGCCCTTGATGTGTATCTACTGAAGGGAATTAATACAGACAAATTAACGTATAATAGCTTTGTAAGAGTGCGGCAGTTTTGAGTTATCCCATGCTTATTCAGATCTCTGATACAAGCCAAAATTCTCTTACATCTTTTGCTTCCAGGAAGCCAGCAATAAATGGATACAATGCTAGAAGAGCAGGTGTGTTTTCACTCAGAGGAAGCAGCTACGGATATGAAAATGACTTAGCAGCTGGTGAATAAGAAGACTGAAGCTGTGCCAGACGAAGTAAGTGAGTGTGTGTGTGTGTGTGTGTGTGCATGCGCGCGCGCACGCATTTTGCCACTAATTATGCAAAAAGGCCCAAACCCATTGATCATGTATTTCCCTCCCTACTTCACCAGGAATAAATCTTAAAGTGTGACAACTCTTTCAGAAAGTCAGAGTTATTACCAGCGATGTATTCTCTGTATTAGAACTGAGAACACACAATGAATTATCCTTTTTTTTTCTTCATCTTTTTGTACACATATTCCTGTTTACAGCATGGTAAGAACAAATATCATTTGCAAGAAGCTGGTCGGCATTTTTGTTTATCATTTCATCCTCTTAGCTTCACAGACAATGAGGCTGTATTCAACCAAGCACAGTGTCAACCAGCTGCAAGCCACTACACAGCGCATAGCTTCAAGCTTTCTTTGCTTAAAGTTGGGAAAGTTTTACCATAAAATTCAGCAGGCACAGCTGCTGATTTATCTTTGGTGCATGTAGTTATCAAGAAATTTTAGTTAAAACTTGAGCAGCCTGACTGCTCAATGACTGCTCAAATCTTTTCGGTTTACTTGGTTATAGAACTTCACTGCAATGGTACATTGTAAGATTTACAGAAACACTCACCTGAGCACCTTATTTTGTCTTACACGCTCTAATTAGTCAAACTTAGACCCACCAAACTCTCATAGGATGACTATGAGTAAGAGTCAAGAAAAGTACTCTCTTGAAGTCACATAGCCATCTTTTCATTTATAAAACAATTTAAAAATTAACATGAGGAGCTGGAACAACTATATCAACAAGAAAAAGACTGCAGAGATGAATCATTCCAAAATATTTTTTCACTGTGCAGAGAAACAGAGCTATTTATTTTCAAATTCCACTATAACATACAACCAAATAATGTTGAAAGAAAGAATACCAACTCCATGTGTCAGGGAAGTTAGAGATATATTTTCAGTTGCTCTGTCATCTTGTAAAAATAATTAAAGGGGATTTGCCTTTTCCTTAAAAACTGAAACGGAATCAAAGCACTTTACTAGCTTTCCCTATAAATATTGCTTTAGGAGGAAGCCTGAGAAGTTTATTCCATTGTACAGTTTTTAACTAGGACAACATTAACTGGTGCATACGGAGACCCAGTTCAAAACTCCTGTACTAACTAAACTGCATTAAATAGTTAGATGCTGTCACCAGCTGAAGAATGGAAAACATCTCTAGCCACTACTCTTTGTGAGGCCTTTTTCTTGAGATCTGCTTCCAATCCACTAATCAAGAAGGTCGCCTTGCTGTGTATTTACATAGACATACTTTCTGTTAAGCTTTGTGTGCAGTTAGAATGATTACTAACAATGAAAGCCACAATATTATGCAGCTGATCTGTTGGTCATCACAATTTAACTGTAAACATAGTCAAATTATAGACAGTGTCTTTTCAGAAACCAGATAAAATTCACGGAGTATCTTTAACAAACCTGCTCAAAGGTTTTATCCTTCAAATGGATATTTTAAAATAATAAGAAATACTTCTGAATGGATGTTTCAAGATCTTTTGGAGCTTCTGCAATAGTAATGTTCGCTATCCTTCTACAATATCCTGTCTTTTACAGGAAACTGTTTAATGTAGAGAAATTCCTACACATTTGTATCAGCATGAAGTCATTAACATAAGAACATATGCCACATTGGTTCAGACCCATCTTCTCTTCAGCAGTGGCTAGAAATCAATGCCCTGGGAAGAATAAGAACAGGGCAAGCATATGTAATACTTCCTCAGAGTCTTGTCCCAGCTGCCAGCTATTTTCAGGTCAGAGAACTTCCTGAGATTGATGCTGCCTGTCTCTTTAGTTTCCCTCAGTGAATCTCTCAAGTATTTACTTGTCCAATCTTCCCTTGAACACATCCAAAATTTTCACATCCTGAACAGTTTTGACAAGAAGTTCCATAGGTATACTAACAGAGGTCCATTAACTTAATGACTTTGCATCAACACCTGTCTCTTCCTTTTCCCCAAACTTTGGAATTTTATGAGACTACAGAAACAAAAATAATGCCATGGAATCTGTGATCTTGCTGCACTGCATAGCTCCCCTTTTTTGCAGAAGAGGAAAAGAGGTCGCAAGATCCCAGAAACAAAATGTGTTATTTCAAATACATCTCTTCTTTGACTTCTTCCACTCTTACTCCACACTGACAGCCTGAGTAAAGGCTTGGGATCAAACAACATTCAACATATAGTGCAAAGGCTGCTTATATCAATCATGTTTTCTTAAATTAGATACTGAATATAATGTAGTTCTATCTAAATCAGCTACCAAGATTTACTGAATTTTAACAACAGACAGAGGGAGAAGGCCTATGTAATGTAGTTGATATCAAAATATCTCACTTCTTCACATTGACAGGTCTAAGGAATTAATGCTTATATGTAAAATCTCCTGAATATGTGTCTCTATGTCAAAAAGGCACTGATGCTAGAGAAAATGAATTTTTTAAGATACATTGCTCTGCAGAAACTCAGCTTCCCTGTACAGTCATTTGGGGCAAAAGGGGGGAAGACACAATAAGGATAAAACTTAAACAGAGTTCAAGGGTCTGCATAATTAAGTTCCTTTGGAGCTTCACTAAGAATCAGTGGCTTGGCTCTTCTTCTCTAAGAACTATCTGACCCTCCATCTTGTTGCACTCTATGTAACACAGGCTTCATTCTCTACAGATGAATAGCATTAGTTTTAGAAAGCTGTTGCTACTTCCTATTGGTGTCATTATCACCACTGGCTTTTTCTTCACAACATGTTAAAAAGAATGTATTATATTCAGTACAACAGTTGCTATGTATGTTAACTGTTCCCAAGCATGCAGGGTTTCCTGTTCGTGCACTGCTCCCTTTTCATGCAGGGCAACCTTTCCCCAAGGCAGTGAGCCTGCAGAAATCATTGACTCACAGAAATAAGGAATGTTGCAGTGGGTCCAAAGCCAGTTTGCAGGCTGTTTCTGCCAAAATTTCTGCTTCAGAGAATGAGTGTCCGCTTGCAGCTGCATTTAAGGAAGTTCTTCAGTTGGGTATTTCTCAGTGGAAGTTCCCAGCTAATATTAGTCATAAGCAGTACTGAAGTACTGAACTGCATTTCATAATCCTGTCGACACTCCTCCCAGGCAACATAAAAATTGCCTATACTGTTACTAAAGAGATGAGAAAAGAAAATCCACACCTTTGGTTTCTACGCTTTGTAAAGACAATGAGTTAGTTATCAACTTCGGCATTCAGATATATAGAAAAAGTACAAGATGAGCTACCAACTTTGTAATTGTACTAACACTACTTTTATGTTGCTTATAGTGCACCAGGTCTGTACGTCCGCACTTTGATTAAATATTCTTTAGTTAGTTAGCTTCTGGAACCTATGTTTTGTCTGTTACAACCTATAGGCAAAATACATACTTTACTGGCACTGCATATTCTAATGTTTCCATAGGCTCATCAACTAACTACTCTTGCTGTTGGAAAAAAAAAAAAAAAAAGAAAAGAAAAGATTCAACCTCACCTTCCTTCTCACTATGGAATGACAACATTCGGTCTAAATTAATCCAGAATTCTCCTTTCTGATCAGGAAAGGCATTTCAAGAACAAAATACGCTTTTTATTTTGTTAAAAACACAATAACAATCTATTGAAAGAAAGGAAAAACACCATAGGGTAGCACAGACTCAGCACCCAGCACCAAGCCACACATTCCTTTGGAAACACAACTTCTGCTCTGGAAAAGGGTTGAACATCTGACGTGAGCCACCTAGTGTCTGAACGAATGGCTGCATTAAGAAGTTGCAAGAAACGTTTTAACCTCTTTCTGACAGCTGGTAGAAGCCAATTTGTATTTATGAGCTTAAAATTGTATCAAGAAATCAGATTTAAACCTTTGCTGAAATACAGCCTTTTGGTAACTGCTGCACCACAAGCCTACCTTAAGAGCAATCAGTTCCTCTTGAGACTTCAACACATTTTAACCAGGGAGCACACGATTAACACATCAGTAAAGAGTAAGTAAAATTCCTGTTAAAATACCATTTCAGAAGTAATGTCAAACAGTAAACTGTATACAGATGATGTGAGGTATTTAAACAGACTGCTTGACCCACTCAGAGCAGACTTTCAAATTTTCACTCTGCGAAAGTATCAACTTGCTAATTCCCCCCCCCAAAAAAAAAGTTTCTAAACTAATTAATCAAAATAAGACTCTGAGTCTGAAGGCAAAGTGAAATAAAATAATACCGACATGAACCTCTTCATCACCACTCCCAAAATCTAGGTAAGTGGTTTGCAAGGGTTTTTAACATTAGTAGACTCCTAAAACCTGAAATAATTTTTAACTATACTGATATATGTTTGTTCTTCCCAGTTATCTTGTGAAGACTACACATAGGAAAGCAATTCTGCCTTAATAATGACATAAAAATGTGAAATATTGCTGTGGGATAAAAATACAGAAAGTCATTACTGGAATAGCTGTAGGGAAGGAAATACAGAAACTGAAGAGGAGGAAGCAGAAAAACAGAAAGAGAGAAAGCAAGCAAGATGAGGAAGAAAAGGACAAAAAATAATTGCTTCTAAAGCAGAAACCACTCTAAAAGATCAAAGTTGGAGATAAGGTTAGCTACACAAAATAGGTTTTATATTATTTTCACAGGTATTTTTTCTTCTATTTAACAATTTATTCAAAGGGTTGGAAGTCTAAGAATGTCAAGATGGGTTACAGTAAAGCTTGTAACACACACCTGATTGTATTTGGGGAGGAAATGTAGTAAAGAAAAAAAAAACCTAATGAAGATAGAGGAAAGGCCAGCTTCTCTTGTGCTTTATTGTGAAAGAATATTACTGATAAAGTACTAAGAGAATGATGCATGTGATTTGAAAAGTCATGTTTGTAGACAGCTGTCAGTTTTGCTTTGTGGGGTTTGAGACCTTCACAGCAAATTTACATTAAGTACATTTCTAGAATTTAATAAACAAACTTTTGTTTCCTGTAACAACTAGTGCCATGATAGTGTTTCAGAGACAGTATATATGTTATGGCTCTATTCAAATTCAGGTAGCCATCATCTTAGTTGATATATGTTTATCATCAGATAACACCTACTCGTAGTTTTCTGCATATTATCCCCTTTTAAATATAGCATCAGTTAAATTATATTTACAAACATTGATCTGAATTTAAGAACTGCAGGTTTTATTTCAATTGCTAACTGAGCTATCTGTTACCATTTTAAGTGCAGAAGTACTTGGCAAGACTGAATAAAGATTAAAAAAGTAAGAAATAAAAAAGAAACAATAGCTTCTTTTTGCCTCCTTTAAAAAAAAAAAAAAAAGACCTGGTTGAATGAAACCTTACCTTGGATGTCTCAAACACTCTGTCTCTGAAAGAGAAAACTGAATCCCGCTTTCCCCTCTCTAAACCTTAACAGCTCATTAGAGCCTCACCTGAAGTTCTCAAAAAGTGGCTAACCAGGAAGTACGTTTACTGCCTCATTAAACTATCTGCCTGTAAATCTCTTTAGTCTTAGTACAGGCCAAAGCAGACCAAAAGAGTTGTTAAAGACTTAGCAGGAAAGGTAAACTGTAATAGAAATAGCCTTCAAAAGCGTACAGAGAGCAACGCCTGACGACTCTCCCTGTGGCTGTGTTTGGGGCCAGACCTCGGGCTCACCCGGCGTGGGTAAGGTTGCCACGGCTGAAACGCAGGGTCCCACCCGCGAGCGGGCGGAGGGCCCGGTTCTGCTCTGGCAGAAGACACACGGCAGCCTGGCAGCATGGGTACGTGCACCGGGGCTCGGGGACAGCCAAGGCCAATTCAAACCCCAAAATGCTTCTCCACGGCGGTAGCATGCGCGTGTATAAGAAACGCCTCATTCTCAGCCATCAATTCCCTCCCTCCTACACACCTTCAGGAAAAAGGTTGTACTCATACATGTGACCTAGAGAGAGGGGTTTGTAGCAGCAGCAAAATTAAAACAGTGCATTTCCATTACATTCTGATCTATAAAATTCAAATGCAGGGGGGGAAACGCCACCTTACTAACCTACAAAAATAAAAGCCCCTTTGGCCAGCAAGTAGTCTGGGCATGAAAAGTATAATTATGTTACAAATGTAAGTACAACTGATGCTGAATCGTGGAAAGGCTGTAATGGGAAGGGACCCGTGGAAGGCGGGAGCAGCACAGACCCTGCTTGAGGGGGGTGAACCGGCGCTGCGAGACAGCCGGCGGGGAGCCGAGCGTAGCGCTGCCTCGGCGGCGGGGAAGGCGCCGTGCCTGGGCCGCCAGCCCGCCGCTGCCCCCGCCGGCCGCTGCCCCGACCCGACCCGACCCGACCGGAGCCGATCGGCGGCGCGGGCAGCGCGGCGGTGGCGGCCCGTCACGGGGCGGGGAGCGGCCCCACAGGAAGTCAGTTCTGGTTCCTGGGTTAAGGCGCTCGGGCAGGAGCGAGCGCCGTGTGCCGGGAGCGGCCGTGGGCTCCGTCAGGCGCTCGTAAGTCTGAGTCGCTTTTCAAACCCCTCCGCTCTCCTTCCGCGGGGAGTGGCGGGCGCTCGGCCCGGGGAGGAGGGGGGCTGGGGTGCGGGCCGCGGCGGGGCCGCCTGCTCCCTGCCCGCGGCCCCGCCGCACTTCCGCCATTCGCTCCTGGGGACGCCGGTTCCCCCCCTCCGCCGCCGCCGCCGCTTTGCCCGGCTTCGGGAGCGGGGCGGGGGGCGCGCAGTCGGTGCCTACGGAAGGGCCGGGGCGGGCGCGGCCGGCCCCGCCGCTCCGGGAGGGCCGCGGGAGCAGGGGCAGCGGGCTCGCCCGGCGGTGGCGATCGCCCGCGGCGGCGGTGGCGAGCGGAGGAGCGGCAGGAGGGGGTGCTGTCTCCGGGGGCAGTAACGGCGCGGGGGCGTGCAAAGGCCCAGCTCCCCCGTGGTCCCCGTCGCTTGCCCTGAGTGCAGGGGGGCTGTCTGCGCTGCGGGCTGTCACGCCGCTGTGGCCTTAGGGGTTCCTGCTGGGGCGCCGGCTCTGCCCGCAGTCGGGCGAAGCGGGAATTTTGTCCATTAGACCAAAAAAAAAAAAAAAAATCCAAGCAAAACGAAAGTGCAGTGAGCTCTCAGGCTCTCACAAGTGATTACCTCAACAGGTTTCCAGTTCCCAAGATGATGGCAGTGTAACTTAGAAAATATTTCCCCTGAAGAAGCTGTTTTGAAAGCAGAAATATGTAGAGAAGTACTTGCTTCTGGATGGCATCTATGTTCTCATGTGAACCTATGAGAGGTAGGCACGCATATTATGAATGAATGTGTATGTACACATGATTAGCTAAGACCTTATTTTTTCAGAATTTAAGGTGTTTTCTGAGGCACTATGAAAACTCAAACTGTGCCTCTTCAGTGATCTGTGGAGCTGGGATTTCAGGATGTATGCAGCAGTATGTTGCTAATCTTTGTATTGGGGCTTTTTTGGCATTTGACTTATAGAAAAGTCATATCACTGCTGCTGGTTTTTTTTCCCACCTATATTGGCACAGCATTCCTCATTTGAAGCAAGTATTTTAAGAGCATCTGCAGGCTTCATGGGATTTGTTTACTTAAAAGTTTGCCTTACAACATTTGTTATACCCAGTTGTTTTCCAGTGTCCTGGTCTTTACTCAAAGATGAAATTCTAGTTCTCATTGACATAGCTCTGGCAACACAACACTCACAGCTACTCACATTTGCAGGATCCCCTCATCAGACAAACTCTGGAGCTAATCTCTCTCTCTGATTTGGTCTCTGTTAGAATAAATGCAGCATTTTGTATTGCTGCATCTGTTCTGACTACAGATTGCTGTTAATAATTGTGAAAGTCTTTAGGATTTAATGAACATCTAGAATGTCCATTGCTAAAGATCAGGGTTTACAGCTTCGGGCTGAATATGTTCCAGTTGCTGTATGGATACAGCATAACTAAGCGTGATTAAAATAGTGGGGATATTTCTTTGGGGGTTGCTTTATTTTTTTATTTTAAGATTGTTGCAGGGTTTTTTTTTCCTCCTAACTGGATGTAGGGAGCAGAGTTAAATGACAAGGAACAGTTGGCAAATTCCCTGATAAATATTGATGCCTATGGAGGAGAAGGAGGAAAAGGAGCCAGTTTTTCTGCAAGGAGCTCTGGATATGAGATAGATAACATAAGAAGCAGTTATTTATTCCAGCAGCAGGCAGTTCGGGGTGTGACTACAGAGTAGTTTAATCCAATCTAAATCTAGGCTGCTGCAGTCCTGCCCACGGCTACTCATGTTCCCACTGCCTCCTTGTGTTTGGTAGTAGTGCTCCAGCAGCCTCACAGTGAGCTAGCTGCAGTTTAAATTTTGGGGTTGTTTTTTTGAGGGGGTTTGTTGTTGCTTTTTTGAGGCAGTAGGGAGCTGCTTCGGCACACTCAACAGTGTAGCATAGAAATGCTAATACTGGTACAAGTAAGTGGCAAAACTTCACGGCCAGAGATGGGGGAAGGCAGGAGTATCCTCTCCTGTGGCAGCGCAGACTTACATCACTGTTGCATAACCGTGACTTCATGTTACAATTTCAAAGCCAATGCTGCCATTGAACACAGGAGTTCTGTCTGCCTTTTGCTGATGTTTTCTGCTCCTGTGCTGGCTTCCTTATGTTATCGTGCCTTTCGAAGTGGTCTGTGGAGCTGATCTGCATTAAAACTAACACAGCAAAAATACCATTTTTAAATGGTATTTTAAAAATTGCATTTAGTTTTAAGATGGATTGGTTTGCTGATACCGTTTACAGTAAGGCTGCTTGTGCTGGAAGAAAGGGAAGGGTGAGGGGGAATCAGAAATGAGTGTGCAGGGTATAGGGGAATATAGGACCAATTCTTCTAGTTACAGTTCTGTCTTAAAGTGTCACTAGTAATGACTATTATTGCCCCTTTCTTACTGTCTGGATTTTAGGGAGCTAGCAGTAAATTAGCTACCATTCCCCTTATTTTTCCCTACCAAGTAGAAAATCAGGTGCAGTGCTGCAATTCTGCCTGTTGGATCAGTTACTTTTGGTACCAACAGTCCAGATAAGAGCAGAACTCTTTGTTAATACTCCTAGGCTCAATCACTCAGTAAGTAAAAGGCTGGAAGTTAGGTATACATTTTAAGTACTGTTTTTCAAATTGAGATTTGAATTTGCGTGCATGAAATTAATGGCTTCATTTTCTATGAACTGAGAGTCATATGGAGCTGAACCCAATTCCCTCTATTGGAAGCTGAACACAGTCTTTTGAATCCCATTGCACTCATTTTTTGAAGTTGCCTTTTATATGTACAGGACACTGCCGTTTACCAGGTAAATTGTTACAAGTGTCTCTGGAGAATTCCAGAAAAGTATAAAAATGAACATCAGTGCAAACTGTGCAAGCGTTTAAAGAATGTGAGAGCACACTTTCAGTCATTTTCAGCCATAACAATACCCTTCTGCAGTTTAGTATCCGCCCCAGCAGTCAGCTGTAATACCTGATTTTATTAATTGAACTACATAAATCAGTCCTTTATTTGAAGCTGTGAAAAAGCCTACCCATTTATTTAAAGATGTGCCTCAGGTATTAGAATGAATGTTCCAGTTAGTGGAGGGATACTCTTTGGATGAAGTAGCCTGTGTTACTAACAGTGCTTTGAGACAGTATGCAGGGACCTAAGATTATAAACTACTGAACTGGTGTTTCAAGAAAAAAAATAATACAAAAACCTTTCATGTGAAACAGTGTAGGTGTTTTACACAAAACTTATGAACTTGGATCTCAGTAATGCTTATTATATCAAAGGATCCCTAAATGATTCCAAGCTGATAAGGAATTCACTTTGCCACTACTAAAGTACAGTCGTGCCAGAGTTGAGATACAATTGCTTTTGCATTATGCACTCACTTTAAAATAAAGTTTGCAGGACAGAAAGGTGTGACATTCATACAGCAGTCTGTGGCACCTTCTAGGAAAGTCAAACCACATTTTTGTATTCAGGCTTTCTGATATGGAAGATATTCAAACGCAAGAAAATGAACAAAAGCTCAAGCTGCAATCCTTAGAATTTTGACCAGGGTCCAAGACAAGTTATCCTCATACTCTTCTTGCTTGGCTTATCCTCTTCTGACTGCACCACTTTCCTTAATAGTATCTGTGGTTTATGCATAATCCCAGAAGATAGTGAGAGATGATAGTGGCTGTCCATGCTGTGTACTGTGAGGTAACCATGCTTTAAATATCAGGAGAGGAGATGTGAATTACTGCTTTATTTTTTTTTTCTTAATGTGGGTATTTTGGGGGTTTTCTTTTGAGACTTCACTAACCTATCCTCTGATGTATTTACATTATGATAAATTTTTATCTTAAAATTCATGTCATATTACTATAGAAGCAAAGGACACATGTTTGCAAAGTTCTCTCCGTTTTGAAACTGAAGTCTGTGACAATTGATAGTGTTGTAGTCTTATGTGTCAAAGTTCATGAGCTGTAGTTTCAGGAATTGTTATTGAAATTGTTCCACAAAGTGTAAAAAGCTGATAGTATTGTGTGACAAGATCTGAGTCTTCCTAATTCTTACTGGTTGGTGTTACTGATTTTTAGATACAAGATGTTTTAATTCACCTTGTAGTGTTAACTTGTGTTGCCATTTTCAAATACAGCATGGAATAGGATAGGTCCATGTGACCTGATGTTATTGAGCTTTTCTCTTTTTATTGTTTAATGCCAAAAGCTGAGTTTTCTTTTTTTTAATGCTACCTGTTATTTCACAATTCAGTATACATTAAACTGTTGGAAATGTCATAAAATCAGGTAACTGGTAATATGCACCAATTGTGCACCCAGCCTTCAAACACTGTAACTACACATACATTTACATGTTCTGTCCATCCAGAATTTGATTCAGAGTTAACTTGATTTTATTTGGCTTTCATTTAAACCTATCCCTGGACATAAAATTAAATGTTGAGGTGAGCAGAGCTATAGTTCAGACTATTATGTGAGTTAATGCTCAAACATAATGCGCATATTACTTGAATTGGATATTAATACAAGTCATGTTATATATGTTTTTAATTATATACTTCTGTTTCTTAGCATTCTCTCTTTTGCCTTCTGGTTACTTTTCAGGTCTGTTAACTTGACCATCTTTTCAGTGATGAAACATTGGGAATTATGGACAAAAACATTGGAGAGCAGCTTAACAAAGCTTATGAAGCCTATCGACAAGCATGCATGGATAGGGACCACGCTGTGAAAGAACTACAGCAAAAAGTATGTGTTGGGTTCTGAATTGTTTCTTTAAAGCCATCCTTCCCATGGAGGCTTGTGGTACACATAGATTTCAGTTTCACTTTAGCTCTGCACGCTTTAGTGCATCTGTTAAAGTTGAAAATTGCAGTTATGAAACCAGGCCAGTATGCGACAGTGTAACCCATTAGGCTGTGAATGTAGTAGGTGGTTTTCGACCTTTAATTTTTTTGTGGTTTTAAAGGTGAGAAAAGTGTTGTCTGTTTTGGAGGATTAATGAAGTCTTCTAATGTAAACAGCAAAGATATATATAAAATTTGCCTAGCTTTAATGAAGTACTTTCTGAAATTTAATTTGATTAATTTTAAAATTACTTTTTAAATTATTAATATAAATAGCTTAAATCATTTTTTTTGTGTAACTAGGAAGATATGCCATATGAATTACTAGTTTACTTGATGTAAAGTTGAAAGACACTAATATGTTAAGCACTGTGCAAGCTATTAGGGCGAGTTTGTGTGTTGAAACATTTACAGCAAATTTACCTTAAAGAATAATTATTGATTTTAAAAAAAATAATCATCTGCACAATTATTCTTTAATTATGAATTAATAGAAAGATTCTGGAGGCAGTCTGACCAGTAAGGAGCACCTTTGAATTTTTACTTAGTCTGTTGTAGAAAGCATTACTTCAGCCAAAACTCTTCTAGGACTTCTCATCATGTATGCCAGCATATTACAAAGCTATCAGTTTGGGGCTTTGTAATACTAATTTTATCATGCATATTCTGCCCAGCAATGGAACCTCTGTTATAGGAAGGCTTGAACGTTTTTGATGCTACAGGACTTTCTGATACTTCCATAGAACTGGTAGGCTGGGACTTTGTTTGGAGGCAGACGAACCACACTCAGTGTCAAGTTATGGAAGCAGTAGTAGAACTGGGAGGAGGGAAAGGTCTACTAGAGAATATTCTGATATCTGGGCACAGTCTTGCCATCCCCTTGCATGGCAAAATAAACTAGCTAAGGCATTGCAGAACAAGTGTCAAGTCAGTCATGTGAAATCACCCACTGTGTGGTCTGTCGCTGTTTGTAGTCTGTTGCAGCAGTGCTGGTGCAAATCGTAGCGTTTTCTGTACTTAACAAGCACAAGTAGCGTGTCAGTACATTTTGTGCTGAAATTGCAACTAACTTAACAAAAGACAACACATTTTAAAATGTTTGGGAATCTTGTAAATTCTGTCTCTTATGACGAAAAATTAGTTATTTGAAAGAAAAACAATCAAGTTAATACACGGGTCATCCAATAGTACATGAAAGAAACTTCTGCCCAAGAAGCAAGGCATTAGGTACAAGGTCAGATAGCCCTTTTAAAGTCTTTGGAAGAAAACCAGAGAAGTGTGTGGGATCATTAATGTTAAGTGAACTAAATGCTTGCAAGATTTCTCTCTGCATTTTCTCTGGTTCAGAAATTAAAAACGAAAGCCTTTCATAAGGGTTTACTACCAGTTCAAATCTTTGTCCTAATCAAACTTGCAGTAGTTGGAGTTCATGACTTCAAAAGAGGACCAAAGTATTTTTTCAAGAAGGTACTATAATTAGTTGGGTGTGGGGTTTTTTTGTTTGTGTTGCTTTTCAGGTTTTTTAACCAAACTCCTGGTTTTTGAATGACCTTTGTACAACGCTTTACTCTAGTAACTTTGTCTGCTCATTGTGCGGCCTTCACACGTTGTTGGATTGTCCACCATTCTGTTGTTAACAGTTTACTACTTAAGTTACCGATAGGCCACTTGTTTTGCCAGTCTCTAGAGCTGGGAGCCATGTCAAGCACACAGAAGCCAGAGTCATCTCGGCCAGATGGTGTTTGATACAGATGGATGGTTGGTTGTCATGCAGATCTTCTAGTTGGTAACTTGTTGCTGCCATCTGACTCAAGGAATAATTTGTGCACACTGGCTGTCAAAAGCATCTTCTCTTCTGTCTGTTTTAGCTGTCATGTCTGTGCTCTGTACAGAAGTGTTGACAAGACATTGCTGTTGTACATTTTCAATTTGGTTCTCAGTGATTTTTCTGCTTCATGAGGTCTCTTATAGCTGCTGGAGTGTACTGCTCTTTGATCACTTTTTTTTTTTTTTAATAAACTCTCATAGTACAACTACTACCTGGCCTTTTAAAATAAATTTTGCTTGTAGATTTTTTTCCTGCCTGCTTTACAGACAAACACATTGGGCAGTAGAGGTGTGTGGAATTTAAATCGGACTGAGATTTGAGAATTAGATAGCAGTATGAATAAACTATGAATAGACATGATGACAATGCCTAGGCTCATTCCAGGTCATGACCTGTTCAGTAATAAACATATTCTTCATTTCAGAAAAATCCAGTGCATTTCTATGAGTTTCATTGCTGGGACTTCCCAAGTTTTCTTGCTTGTTTTTAGCACTACCATAACTGCAACAGTAGGCATGTGCTAATGAAATAATAGTTTTTAAATACTAGCATCTTCCTGCCACCTGACCATTTGTTCAATTAACTGGCTGTCTAACAATATTTATACACTTTGGTGAAATGTGAGCAGTCTTATTAGACTTTCTATGGCCTGTTTATAGCATGAAATGGAGTATGGCTAGATGAAGAATGGGGCTGCTTCCTTGCTTCCCCCCCTAAAGTCTACTATATTCAAAGTAACAGGCAAAACTCTGTTCATAGGCGATTAAAGTTATTTACAAAATATTTGTTGTATGGAATAAGCAATGTTGTTGTTTTCCATTTAAAATCTATCTTTTTGAAAGCCTGTATTTATATCATTTATTTGTTAGAACATATGGGGGAAGAAAGTTACTTCTTTCTATAGACAAACTAACTGACCAGCATTCTGAAGAACACTAAAATTCTAATTTTAAACCTGATGTGTTCTATGCCTATGAATGAAGAATCCTATACTTAAAAGTTATTCTATCCTTTAAAACTGCCACAGTTGAAACAGTTACTGAAAATCAGGATTTATTTCCTATAATATCTTTTTTAATCAGGGCAGTCTCAAAAATATGGACTTGCCAAAGGTGACTGTAGTTGAGTTTTCATGCAGAGGTCCACAACTACAATTATCTTTAAAAATCAGAGCCGCTTTTTATATGCCAAATAGGAGACCCCTAGTCAAAACAGAATAAGACTAATGCTAATTATATTTGCAGACAGAAAGCTACATGCAGCAAATACGTGAACAGCAGGAAAAGATAGAGCTTCAAAACAGCATTATTGCAAAACTGAAATCACAGTTAGCTGCTCTGAATGCTAATAGAGGTATGTACTCCAGTTTGCACGTTATTTCTTTTTATGCTGTGTTGCATTGATGAATAGTTCTGACTTTGTTGCTTCAGTTTTTACAATATATGTCTCTCAAAGCAGTATCATACTTTTCTGTGAACGTGAGAGTTAACACAAATGTGCAGTTTCAAAATCTATTTATAAGATGCAACACTTCTGAGGTCTCTCTTTATCCTCTTCAAGAAATGGTGAGAGTTTCTTTAGATGTAGAACCTGCTTACACTGAAGCCAAAAAAAGTTATAAAAATATGGGTTCAAATCATTCACTGGAACTAAAACCAAAATTGTTACATACTAATTTTACAATTATCTGGTAATAAGTTTAGCTCAGGTTGTCCTAGATGTGAGTGCCATGGTTATATGTCTTTTATGTTAGATGAGCCTTGTGATGCTTATCTTATTGGATAACCAAAGCTTTATACGCAGGTAATTCTCTTTCAAATCAAATAGTCATTGATGGATAATTTTCCACTGTTTGTCTGTATTACACAAATAAGAGAAAAGAGTCAAAGTAACCATGTGTTAATCTGCCATGCTCATTAAATATTTATTCACACTAGCCTAACACTCCTGGTTTTCATAAATACTAGCAAAGTGGTTGGCTTTTATTTTTAAGAGTACATGTACATTCCTTATTGCTGGTTTAGTCTTGCATTGTCTCTAAGCACAGAACTGGGCTTCTCTTGCTTGTTTAATATGAAGGGTTGCTCAAAGAAAATAAATAAGTTAATATAAGCGTAGCTTCTTTTAATTTTGCTTGTACTTAGAAGCTGGCTGGGGAAAAATATCGTGACAATCAGCTGACGTGTTTTGGGGTTTTTTTTAAGGTAATGCGCATCCCTACATTCTGATGCACGAAGACATTGAAACCTCCAACTTATCTTTCAGCCAGCTCTCTGAAAAACTGAACGTAGCAAAGCAAAGAGAAAAACTCTTAAAGGTATGGTAGCCTGCAGTATCTTTAACGTAAGAGCACATTTGTGCTGTGATTATACTATGAGAACCTAAAGAGAGAAGTGAGATTTTTACTGGTGCCTTTGAACTGCACTTCTTCTAATCAAGATCCTCACCTGAAGTGCATGAGTGTTGTGCCACTGCGGTCTGCTTAGGTGAACTAAGCATCTGTCTTTGATCTTTCCAAGTGGAATTGCTGTTTGGCCATCATGGTCCCTACAATAGTTTTGATCATAAAGTAGGAACTTACTTGCTTATTTATTTCTAAACCTGCCAAAACCAGTGGTTTTCTTTCTCTTGCAAGAGCTTTTCACATTGCAACCAGTCTGTGTATTTTTGCAAGAAATGGAGAATCTGCACCCAAAAATTGATGGAGTGGAAAGTGAACTATCCATTGCTCTGGAGATGCTGATGATTTGGTGTTTTTTTTTAAATAGCCAGTTTTAATACGATGTTTCTTCTGCCACTCTTCACTGAAATAACACAGAGATTTTCACCACAGCCTGTTGAAAGTAACAGGAATAAGAGCAAAGCAATAGTGCAGAATAGGTGGGATGGACCTTGAATGGATTTTGCATATTGAGCAAAGACAGTGACCGAGTTGCACAAAGTTGCATTGTTCTTATCCTAAGTCATCCTACTGTGTTTTTTGAGAACTGCCTTGTAACATAAAATCTCTTAATTTTGAATATGAATCTCCACAGCAGCAACCCTGTAAGGGTCGTAAAAAACCCTTCTATGAAACCAGGCATTGGATTTAAAAAGAATTAATTCCAGGGTTTGTTTCCTAAACCTGAGCTATAAGCAAATTAATTATGCTAAATTCACAGAAATGCATTTCTTAATCAGAAATGTTAATTTAAAAATAGTATCATTGGATTACTGATGCTTACTTAATTATCTGGAAGGAATCTCGTTTGAGACTAAGCCTTTGCAAACATTTTAAACACACTGTTACTGAAGATTTGTATACAATCCTTTTTTATTTAAATCCTTTTTAAGTCTTTATATAACTTTTCTGCACTACAGTAATTTCTTTCCAAATCTTTGCATTTATTTGGAACACAACACAACTGAAGGGTTAATTCTTTGATGGAACATCTTGGCATATTTTTGTATTTCTCTGTCTTAAGTTGGATAAAAATTACGTCTTACGGTTGCACATGGAGACCTGACCAGGTCTAGTATTTCATACTCTTGTTTCTGAATGCTTGCTCAAGGACAGTAGATTTATGTGACTCAGTCATATAATGAGTAGGAGAAAGGAAGCTGTGTTTTCTGCTGTTCTCGTGGGGAAACACTAAGAAATGTGATCTATACAGAAGATTACAGACAATGCATGAGAAGCTGGAATCATTATTTTAGGGGCTGTTTTCTTAATGGTATATAAATTATTTGTCTTTATCTACATTTTTTTGTGTAGTCAGTTATTGCAGTTATCTCTCAGCAATAGCTAGTTCATCTGGATTTTGCTTCGTCTGTGCCATGAACAGATCCAGATATATTTCAGATATAGCTCCATGCAGAGTCAACTATCAACTATACAATGTCAACTATCAGCTATACAGTCTGCATTTAAACCCAGGCACAGTGCTATACAAATAAGGTCTTTTCAGAGAGGATCAGTAAAGATCTAAACACATGCAAAGTCAGGTTGACCCAGCCTATTCTATGTTCCTGTTATTTGGAAGGTAGTAACTCTCTTAAGTGTTGAGAGCATGGACCTTGAGGAAAAACATGTTTGACTGGACCAAGGCTGGCTTCTGCAGAGACATGTGGATATCTTTGCACCATCCTTCCAATATAAGGAGGACCCTAATGTTTGGTGTTGTGCCTAGTAAGCTTCTGCTAACCTGGCAAGAGTGATACGAAGATGTCCAGACAGCACAGCAGAGGTACACACACTTCTGTTAGCTCTGGCTTTGTCTTGGCCATGCCATTCATGGGCTGGCTATGGGTAGAGATACAGACAGAAGTCTTGTTTTATTGAATAAACTCAGGGGAGGAGAACCATACATATAACCCCAACTTCCTGTTGAAGATAATGGAAAATTAATTGTATTGTGATACGCTTTTATGGCAGCTGCCGATTTTTGCGCTTTTTAAATGTAGAACTTTTGATGGATAAAAAAGTAAACTGCATGGAATGAACATATGAAACAAGTTGGGGAAAATTAACAGTAGCAAATCACCAGGACCACATCAGGTTAACCTGAGAGTTCCCACTTATCTGTCTTTCTGAATAAATGAAGTAAAGGTAAGAAAAAGATTTAAAAAATTTAAAACAAAAAGTGCCATGTTCAAAAAAAAAAAAAAAAAAATGGCAAAAGGAGCTGATACTTCACAGGATAGGAAGTCAACCAGTGGAAAATTGGACAACTTCATGGAAGAGAAATCTGTTGAGAGTTAATAAATACATAGAAACTATTACTAAGAAGGTCTGGGAATTTATTAAAGGATGTGTCATGAATGTCTCCTGTTTTCTTGTACTCTTCCCTAGACATCATATTTTGACATCTTTTAGACCAAAAATCCATCATCCTGTCACTGACCCAATATAGTTGTCTTGTATCTAATTCAATAAAGTATCGGCTTTTTCAGCTATTGAAATTTGGAAGCTCGAATATTCTACTTGAAAGGCTGTCTTTTTCTAATCACATTCTATCCACATTCTGCTCTAAACAAAATAAATTATGTCTACAGCCATTGTCCGCTACTGCATTAACTGCTTTATTCTACTTCACCAAAAACTTCAGGCTTGCAAAATGTACTATTCCAGATAATAAATTATGACTATGGTCTTTAAGTTAAAATGTTGCTATTTCTTCCTATCCTTCCTTGAAATTCAGAGTCTCTTCTGGGGCTGAATGTGATTGGGTTTATCGATACCTATTGAGACTGTCTTTTGCTAAGTCCAATGGGATTTCTCAGTGGACTATATTCTGTGCTCCGGTAAAGTTAATAGAAATCCTGAATCAATTGTAATAGGCGCATGGTTAAAGCTTAAATTTCAGAGGTTTAAAATGAAGCAAGGGTTAGCTTTTCTGTGTTTTCCACTAGGTGGCCATACTTGTGTATTTTACCTGCTGTTGTGAAATTCTGTTGCCGTTGTGTCATAATTTACTTTTTTTTGTTAACATTCGTCTTCACCAGATTGGCTTGGTGGTCAGCACCAAACTACATACAAGATTACCAGATTTTTTTCAGTCCCCTGCTAGAGGAGACCAAAAGGACCTAAATTGCTGCCTGTTTTTCAGTACAGCCTGGCTAAACTTTATTAACTAGGAAGAATGTGGATCCAGTTATTGTTTCAGAGCCAAAGCTGCCCACCAAACAGAAAACCTTAGTAAGTGAGATTACACAATGTCAAGTAAAGCTTCTTCTGCATGCTGTTTTCCATAGAGTCAGACATCAGAATCCTTGTAAGCTCCATAAACCTGACGCTAAAGTCAATACCTGTGACAGGAAAACATGGTCATGCTCATCTTTTCCTGGGTCAAGAACCTCAGTATTAAACACTGTGTAGAGTTTGTTGATCAGAATTTCTTGTGCCATGGAAAAGGGGAAGAAACTGTGTGTCAGGAATGAATGATACATATGGTGTACAAAAATGTTCATCCAGCAATAAATGTTTAGGTCTTTTTTTGTGCAGGACATAAGCAGAAGAATGGCAGATGTATGGTAGTCATCTTTATGCTCAAAATTATGGTGCTAAAATGACTTAAGTAACTAAGAGCAGCTACTGCAGTGGTCTTGTAGAGTTGTGTGTTCTAGTCAATACCATCTTCTCTAGTGTCACTTTGTTTCCTGTCTTTGATGCAAAGAAAGCTGTACTGCATGATTTTATGCTAGCTGATAATTTTATGCATTTAGCTGTTCTTTGCTGCTGGTATGATGTATGCAGTAGGATTAGTTAGGCCCTGCTACCTCATATAAGAAATTTTGGTATCGATAGCTTTTTTTCTTACTGTTTCATCTGTTTAAGCTGTCTCTACCTTATAAGAAAGAAGAGCTTGTGGTTAAACTCTTAAAAGTTACAGTTAATATTCCCTGAGACCGCTTCATCAGTTGAATAGTGTTTTTCCTTGAAACCATCTGAGAGTTTGTTTATTCTAGGAAGCCACTGAAACAGGCCATTATAGCACACTTCAGGGAAAAATAAAAGGACCTGCCTTTGCAGCAGTACAGTCTGGGGACTGTCTGGCTGTGGAGCAGCTCTGCTGGAAAGAGCTGGGGTCTTGTTAGACAGCAAGCTGAATGAGAGCCAGCAGTGTGTCCTGGCAGAAAAGAAGGGCAACAGCTTCCTGGGCTGTATGAACAGGAGCACAGCTAGTGCACCCAGGGAAGCGAGGATCTCCCTCTATTCAGCATTCATTGCACTGCATCTGGAATACTATGTCCAGTTTGGGGACCTCCAGTACAGGAAAGACATTGATAAACTAGAGTGAGTTCAGCAGAGGCCCCGCTGAGATAGTTGGTGGCTTGAGTACATACTCCATGAGAAGAAGCTGTAGAAACTGTACTTGTGCAGCCTGGAGAAGAGATGGCTTCAGGGGAAGTTAATAGCTTTCCAAGACCTACATTGAGGTGATCAGGCAGATAGAGCCAGGCTCTTAACAGGGGTGCATGGCAAGAGGATGAGAGACAATGGGCAGTTGAAACATGAAAGGTTCAGACTGGACATAAGGGAAAACTTTTCATCATGAGGACAGCCAGGCATTGGAAAAGGTTGCCTGGAGAGGTTGTACATTCTTCATCTTTGGGGAATTCAAGACCAAACTGAGTAACCTGATCAGACATTGTAACTGACCCTGCTTTGATTAGGAGCTAGAACACCCTTGAGGTCCCTTTCAACTTGAGTTATCCTTTGATCCTATAAAGCCTCTCCAAAAGAAAACATACCGATCTGTTCATAATACAGATATAACCTCTTTGCTGGCTGCTAATAGGAGCAGGCTTAAAAGATCCATTGTGTGGTCAAGTACCTAACTGAGCAGGTATGACCTGTGCGACATACTTAGTTGTCATGACATTAGCTTTATAAACTTCAGCCAGTTTATAAATATTACCGCGTTGTTGCAAACACCCAAACTTAGTCTTAGAAACTTTTAAGATCATCAAGCTATGAAGGGCTGTATTATTGAAAGATCCCAAAATATGTAATTGTTTCTCCTATGTTTTTCCTGGTGGGATATCCTGGTGGTGCACAAGAATGATGATTTACAGCAGCATGTACCGATATATCTTCACTGCAACATGTTGCATAGCTCTTCTCACGTTGGTTCCCATGTGGCTTTTCCCATTGCTTGCTTAAATCTTGTCCCCAATTCCTGCAGGAGAATGTACAAAAAATGGAGGAGAACTACTGGCCATTACTGCAGTGCTCACAGTTATCTGAAAGCTTTTGAAAGCCCACATGTTATTCGGAGCTGTAATAGTCCCAAACAGATAAATTATGTGTGTGCAGACCAATGCTTTATCACAGGCTCAGTGAATGAGTTATTTTACTGTCCTTAAGATGGAGTAGTTCTTCAAGGGCAAGCACTGTGTTTAACATAAGCTTTTTCCTACGTGTTTGGATTTCCAGCAAATCATTTTCAAAGGAAAATACAGGAGAAGCTGTGTCCCATTGGCTTTTTAAATGGGAAATGGAATTTGACCATGGAATGGTCAGACTACATATAAGGAAGAAATTTTCTATCATAAGGGTGGTGAAACACTGGCACAGGTTTCCCAGAGAGGTGGTAGATGCCCCAGCCCTGGAAACAGTCAAGGTCAGGCTGGATGGGGCTCTGAGCAACCTGATCTATTTGAAGATGTCCCTGCTTATTGCGGGGGCGGGGGGAGGTTGACTAGGTGACCTTTAAAGGTCCCTTCCAACCCAAACTGTTCTGATTCTAGTGTTTGGGAACCATGTGACCAAATAATGGCTCTGTGGTAGCTGGGGTCTGTGAATGCACACCATAGAATATCACTGCCTTCCCATTCCTGGAACGGCAAAAAGCAGTTCCCAGTGCCATAGCTACTGTGACTTTGTAATCTTTAAAGAACCTGGAAAAGGTGTATAGTTATAAAATTATGTTCAGCATCTGGCCCTGTTACAACTTTCTTCAAAGTATTTTCAGATCTGTTAAGAATACTTTTATGCATGTCTCCATCTCCTCTTACCATAAATTGTTATTTTTTTCCCCACACTAGGTATGATTGTCTTTTCTCATTCATCAAATACTTCCTTAACTTGCTTTGAACTTTCTGTGGCTCATAGTACTGTAATTCTGCTTAGTGTTCTTGTTGTGCCATTGGAGAAAATGAAATCTAGCTGCTGTAGCATCAGTTACAGTAGATGATGTATGGGTTCTTTAGCTTAAAATCTTCGGTCGTCTTGTTTGTTTGGTTTTTTCCAGAACAATACCAAAATATCTTTCTCCTCTTTTTCTCTTTTGCTGTTCGGGGGTTTTTTTCATCTGCTTTCCTGTATTCTTATCTACCATGATTCCAGATACCAGATTCCACACCAGAAAAGTATGGAAAGTGTTTCATGGTCTGGCTTAGGACTCTACATATATATTCCCCCCACTACCTGCCGGAAGTGCAAAGCATGGAAGAAGGGTTAGGATTAAGGAAGGGAGCAGCACCTGAAGCAGAAATACTATGTCAATTCAAGAGCTGAAAGAATGGGATATGTAAGATCTGCAGATGATGGTGAGAGAGGAGTTTTGCTGGGATAGAAACATCCAGTTTTTAGACAATGTCTCGAATCCACTAAGCAGAAGAGGCTTAATCTGGATCCCTGATGTACCACCCAAGTCCAGAGTTGCATTGAAGCTGTTACTCTTAGGTTTGCTCTTCAAAGTCACAATTGAAACCAAAGAAAAAAAAACAATGCCTTCAAAGCATTTTATTCTGGGTTTTTTTAATCCAGCTAGTATAACTTTTTGAGGCTAAACTGTTGTGTCAGCTGCATATACACACATCCACGCTTAACCACCCAGTGTCCCAGTAAACCAGCTCTGGACCCATCCCTACAGCTGTCATTGTCTAGCATTGCTGTGCCTACCTAATCTCCAAATGCACAGCCTCACCCTATTTAGGTCCTATTTGTAAATGAATGTTCTTGAAAAAGCACTTATTTGCTTCGTTCCTCTTCACCTTGCCCTACCTGTCTACAGACTGTCTCACTGCATTTCACTTACATTACTTCTTGCAGAGTTAACCCTTTGGGCTTACTTCTCTTCCAGAGACAGACATGTGGCTTCAGGACACCTTTTGTGACACTTGATACAGTTCAAGTGTTTCTATAGGTTTCATAAACTGACAGCTATAAGGTTTTCATAGCCACAGTTTTTAACCATAGGTTGTTTCTTGAAAACTACCCAAGGACTATCTTTGTGCATATTAACAAAAATTGTTTGTTACATTGTTCTTCATTCTACCAAAAAGCCCACATACATAAAAATTCCATGAATTACCAGATGGATCCTTAAAGTGGGGCCAGCCAGTGCTTTTTGTTTCACAAATCTTTATAGCATTGCAATATTTGCAATGCAGTCCTGGTGATACATACAAATTAGGGGATGAGAGGCTCAAGAGCAACCCTGTGGAATGAGATCCTGGGGTTTGGGTTGATGGCAAGTTGATAGAAGCCAACAGTGTGCCCTGGCAGTCAAAAGGGCCAACGGTGTCTCGGGGAGCATCAAGGACAGCATAGGTAGCTGGTCAAGGGAGGTGATCGTCCCACGCCACACTGCACTGGTGCAGCCCCACCTCGAGTACCGTATGCAGCTTTGGGCACCTCAATATAAGAAGAACATCAAACTGCTCGAGTGTGTCCAGAGGAGGAGGGTGACCAATATGGTGAAAGGCTTTGAGGGCAAGACTTACAAGGAGCGGCTGACATCACTTGATTTGTTCAGCCTGGAGAAGAGAAGGCTGAGGGGTGACCTCATGGCAGTCTACAACTTCCTCGAGGTGGGGCAGCGGAGGGGAAGGTACTGATCTCTCTCTGGTGTCCAGCGATAGGAGAAAAGGAAATGGAATGAAGCTGTGTCAGGGGAAGTTCAGATTGGACATTAGGAAAAGGTTCTTCACTGAGAGGATGGTCAGTCACTGGAACAGGCTTCCCAGGGAAGTGGTCATGGCACCAGGCCTGTCAGAGTTCAAGGAGCGTCTGGACGATGCTTAGGCATATGGTCTAGTTTTAGGCAGTCCTGCAAGGAGCAGGGAGTTGGACTCGATGATCCTTATGGGTCCCTTCCAACTTCAGATATTCTATGATTCTGTGATTCTGTGCGTGGGTCTGGTCAAAAATTAAGGTAGCTCTAGAATATCATCTTCTTCAAAATTGTTTAAGATTGATTGAAATTAATGAAATATTATTTTATATATTGTACATACAATATATTGTACATAAAATGTAATGATATAGTAAGTGAACCAAGAGGGTGTCTATTTTTTATAAACACTAATATGACTTTTATAAGTTTAGAACATACGGATGTTTTCAGTAATCATCTATGATAAGTTATGTCTATGTGTAGTGGTAGAAGGTCTTTACTAGCAGTTTAAAATTAATAATGTAATAAATAAGACTGGCCCTTACTTATGTTGCAAAAGCTTAATTTATTCCAGACTGCTGAATAGTGATATTCCACAAACCTCAATTCTATTAATTGTACTGATGTTTCTAAAATTATTTTTTAGGAACAGTTAGAAAGTGAGAGCATGAAGTTGAAGCAACTTGAGAACAAAAACAATCAAAAGGAAAGGAAGCTTATATCTATTATTTCCAACCAAGAAGATAAAATAAGGACTCTGAAAAGCAAATTGAAAGAATTAAATGAAGCACAAAAGGGTATACAGATGCCAACGTACAAAAGTGAGGTAAGATAAGAAACCAAGTACAGATAAAATAAAAAAAAAAAAAAAGTAATTTATTACTTCTTTCAAGCATGTTTATACTAAATATTCTAAGAAACTGATTTTAAATTTCAGCATTATATAGTTACTAGGAAGTCTTTATATAGCACATAGGGAACACTGAACTATTAAATACATATTGGTTGGTTTGTGTATTAATCATGTAACGTTATGTCACTAAAATTTTAGTATTTGTGAAAACTCCAGATAAGCATTTCTGTTTTACAATTTTCAGTTGGAAGTTTTCACCAAGATTGAGTTGATTTTTTCACTTTTATGCCACCCTATTTTTGTTACAGAATAGCATCCAGAGTGCTATTTTGTCCTTGTGGGATAGCTAGAGTGCAGTCATCGATGTGAATCTAACCACGTAAACGTGTTTTAGCTAGCTAATTTAAAGTGAGCATAGGTAAGGGGAGGAGCACAGCAACCCATAACTTGTTGCTACTAGACTTCCTAAGCATTGCTTAACTTGCTGTGTTGTTGTTACAAGCATTTGTAAACCATGTTGCTAGCTATAAGGCAGCTCAAATGTGTCTACAGGAGCTGCAGTTGCACTTCAGTGCAAGGGAAGACAAACCTGTAGGCTGTGGGTCTGTGATTATAAACAGTGTATCATTGAAATCAGCTGATTTGGCAGACATATGATCAAGTTCTGTGTCTGATTTGGAGCACATACGAACTACCCAGGCCATCTGGTAATGTAGATCTAGTGGAACTGCAGCTTTAATCACTGGTTATTATAAAAACTTTCCTAAATGCCTGGCAGATTTAAAACTATGTAATACTAGAGTTAACCACAAGGTGGTAGTCAAAGTTAATAACTTATTTAAAAACCTGCTAGAACTCTTGACATACTGGCTTGTGATGTGTTCATTGAAAATTTCCGTGAATAAATTGATTTTTAAGAGCTAAAATAGCTGGATACCTCACTAACAGGCTTATACACAATACATAATCTTACCTTATACATGATTGAAACAGAATGACAGTCAAGCAGTATTCTTAGAACCAGTTTCCTTTCAAGGGAATACGAGCAGAGGAATGCCACACTGAGTTGCTAAGCTAAACTAAAAATAGGAATTTCACACAAACAGTAAAAAACTGCTTTTGTCATTTTGTGAATGTTTTGAGAGCTTCCAGAAGGACTAGGTGAAGGAGCCCATGACATTTTTATTCATATCAAGGTGAAGAGCAAAACTAATATGCTAACCTGTGATCAACATTTTCATATTTTACTTCAAGGTGAAAAGTAAGAAAATTGTTCCAGATAAGCCTGAATTATCTCTAGGGATCTCTGGTATTTCACCTATGCCTGAGAGGTAAATACTGTTGCAGCATTTTTTAAATTTGCTTTTATTTGTCTTTTCTGCTATTAAATAAGACCAGCTATTCCCCTCTTTTCTGCACAGTACCTTAAAAAATGGATGGGGGCAGGAGGCAGGGAGGGGAGCAGCAGAGGTCAAAGAACCGGTGGGGGAATATAATAAAGCCAGTAACTGTGGAATTATAGCTGGGGCTTTGCAAGTATGTAAGCGTAAGTTGGGAGGAAGAAAAATAGCCACTTGGTTCAGCAGGAGGTTGAACTCTGTGGGAAATAGCACTGGATGTTAATGCTGGGGTTTGGATAAGCGTTAACTTCCTTGCATTGACTCTCTTCAGACCAGGAATGTACAACCATAATGGATTAACTGATGGCAGCACAGCAGAGGAGCCTGCTGCGCGGTCAGGAGGAGGTCTGATAGTCAGCATGAAGAAATAATTCTTGGCCTGATCCATCCTAAAGGAGAGAGTTTGAAACCAGGTTTATCTGTAAGCTGAAGCCAGCCAGCCCTTGCTATGACCAAGGGACCAAAAGCAGTTATTTTTTTTAAGCAAGTATTTCCTCTTCTGCCAGTGTTTTGGCAAAAATATTGACCAAAGTCTTAGGTTTGCATTTTTCACAGGATAGGCAGTAATACCACTTTTAATAATTTTGCTAAGGTCAAGTAGAAGATTCTCTAAGGTAAGGCTAGGAGAGCATTAGGGAGAAGTATCATAAACTCTTGCTGTCTTCCTATACTCTTGCCTAGGCATCTGCTTTTGGCCACTCTCAGACATAGGCTGGCTGAACTACGTGTATCTTTAGTCTGACTCACTGCTGCTTTACGATAAGAAAGAGAGGAAATGTGACTGTGATGTGATAAAGACTTTTTTGTCTTTACTGATTTATATCTAAAAATGAAAAACCTTTACCTGTCTTCTGTCTCCCTCGTCTCAAATAGCTCCCTTACTTTACTGTTTTCTTGGAAAGAGGTATGTGACGGGTAAGATTACTGGTAATCTTACACTAATATTATAGTATCGCAAATGTCTAGCAAATTAAGATTGATTCATCGAATCATATCTATCTTTTAAAGCTCTGATTAGAAACTTGTGTTGAGTCTTTTTTCATTTCATATTTATCAAAACACCTGAAAAATGGTCAGAATGTAAGTGTGAACAGTAGCAACTTTAACTCCTGTAGATTTTTTTTCAAATGAGATACAAATAGACATTTGTGTCTTCAAAAAGAGAAGCACAGCAGAAGTAGGAACACAGCTCGTGACACTCCTGATTGCTATATGAATACGCAGTAAAAAGGAAAACAGTTCGGTGGATTAAAGAAAAATCCCCTTTGAGCTCTTTTGATACAAAGATGCAAAAGAGAACACAAATCCAGTTTGTCACCAACTTCACTTTTTCATCTTTGAAAGTTCATTTTATAAAATCCATGGTAATGTGCTTAGAAATATAAATTCCTCAGCAAGCTTATTAAAATTTCACAATGGAATTTTATGGATGCATCAGTAACTGAGTAACATAGTGCCTTTGGGCAAATAAAACTCAGACCAGCATGAGGAACTATTTTTACCATTCTCAGTGCAGATAACTAAATATCGGATGTCCATATGATACTCTGGAAAAGATATAATATAAAAAGCCCTCAAAATAAAAGGGAAAGTTATGTGATAGTGTATAAAACAGAGAAGGAATGAGTTCATGAGCCCCTCTCCAAAATGTCAGGTAGAGAAGGAAGGAGAAATAACAAATGCTGTGTGTTCCTTCTCCTGCAAAGTCTGAAGAGCATGGAAGACAATGGAAAACAACGTTCACAGCAGCAGCATCTTATTTTCCCTAGAATGAGATAGAAGCGGTACCCTTGTGAAAGATAAGCTTTTCCACAAAATAACTGAGGGAACTTAAAGAAATGTAAAGGCTGGACTTTTTGGGGGGTTCAGGCCCTAAGCTCGAAGGTAGGTGTGTATGATACAGCTCTTTGACAACATTTTCTTTTCCCTTTTCTGCTTGCTTTTACTGAGGAGAACAAAAATATGCATACATATGCTGAGGAACAAGGTATCCAAGAAGAGTAGCTCACACTATTGTTTTTCTCTGGTTTGTGGGTGTGACGAGATTAAAGGTCACACCAAGCTGAATTGGTTGACTCTTTAATTTACAATTTTGATCTTCCAGGGAGAATCTGGAGACTATTTTCCAGGACATGAAAGAAGAGTGTCATCAAATATGTATGCTAGCCAGAGAACAAACAGACCAACTGAGTAAATTTAAGATAAAGCCAGAACCTGAAACTGGTAATATCATACTTAAGCTCTTATTGTGATTCAACTGTTTGAAAGCTTTGCTTTATATTTGAAAATACTGTAAATTACACATACATAGAAGTACTTCCACTGTTTACCATCTGCCTTTTTCAAGTCTGTTCACATGGTGCTCAGTATTTCACCAAGAAAACGCACCGCCAGTTTTGGCATTCTATGACGAATTCTCCAAATCACATGCTATAAAAGACAGTCATCACATCAATGGCTCTTGTAATTGTTTTGTCCCTTGGAGTGAGAGGCAGGCACTTACTACATGTGATATCCCATCATACTGTGTGAATGACAGCACTTGCTTGCTTTTAATTTAGCTGTCAGTTCAAAAGATGTCTGTTACAAATGTCTCTAGCCCCATATCTATTTAGAGGAAAACTGCCGGACTGAGGAGAGTCAGAGGACTTAATTTTCTAGACTTGTGCAGACTTCTGAATAGTGTTTTGCTATATGGGACAAGAGCTTTATCCAACGGTTCCTGAAAACAAAAGAAAGGCTTGATTTTTATTGCAACTGGAACAGATCCTGAATCTGCTAATGCTTACATTTAATATAACATAAGCTACTGTGGGTATTCCCTACTAGCTTTTCTTAATAGTAGGATCAGACTCTTAAGTGATTTCAGAAAACACCTGCCAAACTTACACGGTTGAAGCAGAAGACGCTGAATTCAGCACTTGCTTCTAATTTAGGTTATACCATTACTGAAGTTTTGTTACATGAAGTGTGAATGTGTAGCTTGTGGCTTGAAATTGCCATGTCTGAACTGTATTATTATATTCTGATTGTATGCTACTCAACTTTATTATTTGGGGGTGGGAATTTTGGGGGATGAGTGCTTGGCAACTTATTTCATAATGGATTTGTTTTCCCTAAATGAGTGCCTAACTCAACTGTGTGAAAAGCTATGCATGATACAGATTTAATCTGCTTCTTGATTTCTGGTACTTTTGTGGCCCACATTACTACAATATCTGAGTGATGTAAGAAGGCTGCTGTACAATAAATGTGTACTGAGGTTATTCTCTCACCTGATTAGGAATAACCATGTATATTATTACTATTTTTGTTAATGAAGTGACAAAAATTAAGGGGGAATTCTCAAAACAAAGGGAAAACGTGGTCCCACTTAGGAATTCCATTTCAATATTTACCTAATTTGGAAACTAATGGGAGTTTGGTACCTGAATATCTTCTAAAACTGTGCTCATGGTGCCTAGCATGTTCTTGGCACCGTATGAAATGGTTTTGGTTCCAGCTTCTATTTCTGCCAGAACACTTCCATAAATATATGCAAGTAAGTGTTAGGAGTATGGGACAACATCATTTTCAATAAAATGAAAATGTTCATAGCCATAAATCAAAGAGAAATAGAATTATTAGAACCGAGTTATTTCCTTTTATTTCGGTTCTGATAGTTTTTCTGCCAGAGCTAGTGTTTGTGAAAGAGAACTATGCCTCAAACTGATTTCAAGGAGAAAAAAAAAGGTTAAAAAGCCAAGAAGGAAGATCAGAAACCTCTCAGGAAAAATACCCCAACGCCACACCTTTAATAACTATACTTCAGTGGACTATTTAATGTTTTCTTCATTCTTTCTTCACAGAAATACAGTTTTCCATGCCGATACAGTGTACTGATAAAACTGATGAACAAGCAGAAGAGCTTTTTAAGCCTCGGGTTATAAAGGATATAAATAGAGGTGCATCATGCATCACATCTATCACACCAAGAGGAGTGGGCCAAGATGAGGACAACAACTCTGTAGAATCACTTTCTAAATTTAATGTCAAGTTTCCACCTACAGACAATGACTCTGCTTTCTTGCAGAGCACTCGGGAAAAACCAACAGTTCCTTGTACTGGTATAGCTGAAAACATGCTTCAAGATCATCATTTTAACCTGGAGCACAGAGACCGTGCTGTTAACCTCAGTAAATTGGAACCTAACTCATTTGAAGCTCATGGAGTTGATCTTATGACCTCAGCTTTACAAAGCTTAACTACTGTTGACAAAACAAACCCCCCAAATCATGCAAACATGCCCATAGAAAATACGCGTGACAAAACATGTTTAAAAACAACAGACACTGGTTTCACATTTGTACCTAAGCACACAAGCCAGGGTGTACCTGAAGTAATTTTTTCTTCTTTAGAAGCTGCTGGGACAACCGTCAGAGGTCCTCATCAGGTATCTTTCTATAAATACTGTACATTTCAAATAATGGTAATGATTCAGACAACCACTTTGCAAAGATCTTTGAGAAAGGATTAATATACTCTATGAGGTATCTCATCAATCTTTTTTTAAGACAGTATCTCTTGTCAGCTCTTCTTCCTGATACTGAAGGATGCGTAGACGGCACTTTTCCAGTGAAAGGGCAGGAATTTAAGCAGAAGTAAGCACTGGATATGCTTGCACAAATTTCAGTTTGTTTAGATAGTAATTGCTTCTATATCTATTTCAAAGCTGTCATTAATCATCAGTTGCCCCCTAGATTGCTTGCTTTCTACCCTTGATCTCAGCTGAATAGGGCTCATAATTGTTTTAATGGTTTTTAATGTACAGCAGAGAATATGACAAACGGACTAATTAAAAAGCTGACCAGATAAATACTTCACTGGCGAAAATGTTCTACTTTTTATCTCAATCTGAGGTATAAACAGCACCCTATTTCTCCCCTCTAAAATAACTTGAAATTTTTTCTTTATAGTTTAAGCAGTCAAGGAGGAAAGCATATTTAATTTTTCAAATTAAGAGAAGTTCACTAAAATACTTTATTTTAGGTTTATGTAGGTATCTTGGGCTTGAATTTCAGTTACAGCTACTTGAAGTCCATGGGAGCTTCTGAAAACAAGGCCCAGTTGCTGTAATGTGGAAAAACGTTTCAGCAGGTTCTGACAATCACGTCTCTGAATACTTTGCTGCTTTGGTGTAACATCCTTTCTCAACTGAAATTGCTGGCAAAATTATTATGGACCTTTATGGACTGATCTTTTACATTACTGTGGCTTTTCTCACACCTTGTGAGGGGACAGCTTTCCAAGAATAAGCAAATAGTGATATTTAGGAATTCTGTGAGGGTGGATTTGGCATATTTTTACTATTTACATTGATGTCATTTTGTGTTCTTTGCTAAAGACAAGGTACATGCAGCAGAAAAGCTTTACCTCTCAATCTGGCCACTGCACGACATGCAAAACTAGCATTTGGAAAGCATTTGTAGGGCATGATAGCTTTGATGTTTTCTTCTCCTAAAACATACCCAGTCTAGTTTAATTTTCTATTGTGAACCAGTTTTGGATGAAAAGTTTAAAGCCTGGTAAGTTTGCTGTTCATCATCGTATTTTAAACTATAAGCCTGATTTTTTAAAAAGTATTTTAATTATCTGTTTGTAATGTAGGAGATCTCAATTCTATAACAAGTTACTAATCACAGTTTTTATTGTGCTTTATTTTTCATTGGCTCCTCAGTTAAAGTTGTGACTGAGTTAAACAAATTAAACCATTTATTTTATCACTGGTAGAATTCCTGTGGAGCTGTGAAACACTCACTCTAGTGCTTGTTACTGTCCTCTTTTTCTGTATTCCCTCTCCAGCTTGTTCTTTTACTAGTTAGTCTGTGTATTCATTTTTCAATAGGTGGCACCCTGCATTGTATATTACAGCAAGTGAAACAGCTGGTATGTGATTATAAATTGATAGGAGAGTATGCAGCTTAAAAAGTAGAAAAGGACTGCGGTTGAATAGCAATAAGTCTTTGGTTTGGTCATTGGTATTTCTGCAAAACAAGGAGATTAATTTGGAACCATCATTTAAAATTTAAATTACCTACTTTGCGGAGAAAATATAATAACGTTAACACTTGGAGAAAAGAAAGGCAATGGTGAACTGTTTCAGTATTTGTAAGTCATATCTACAATAACGCTGTAGAACATACATTGATTAAAATGTTATATCTTATCCAGAAGCTTGTTTGAAACAAGCCAGTATTATCTTAGGATCCATTAAATATATGTCTGTGTATATCAATATATTTAAACATCCATCACCTTTATTCAGCTGCCTTCAAAAGAGGTTTTTAAGTATTTTTCCCAGTGAATTGGACTCAGCTTTAGTTTTTTTCTGACTGTTAAGTGTGCTAAAGATTTGATTCACAGATAATATATATGTAGATTAAAATACTGATGTTTTTAAAAAGTTACTTGCATACATGCCCTTTAGACTGTATTAACCTTAACAAAATTTATGCCTGAATTTGTTCTTAGTATTTTTACCACCTTTCTAAGGGATAGTTACGCTGCTTACAGCTTCCATCATGCCTGCCACTGGTGAAGCTCCAATAAGGATGAATTATATACCTGATTTTTTTTTCCTGGTGTAGATAAAACTTTCAAGTATTTACTACATATGTTAACTTATAAAATGGAAAACCCCATAAATGCAATAGATTTGGCAACAGTAAGTTCTTGGAACTGCTCTCAGTTGCTGTAATAAATTTAGCTCTTTCCTTCTATGTGGATACTAAATGTGAAAACTCAGTACTGTTTTCTTAGGATGTAACTTTTTAAAAAAACATGTGACTGAAAAGAGCAGCAGATTAAAATAAACATGGATATTAGTGGACTTAGGATTTTACAAACTGCATTTAACTGAGACTTGCATAGAGATGTATGTGGTTATTGGTATTCACAGTTTGAGGGGGCTGTTTCCACCAAAAATATTTCTAAGAATGTTCATGATTTTAAAAGCAAATCGATAGTCTATTGATCTTACTCTGAATATTAATGTTTTCGAAATGGAACATCTGCTTAAATAGATCCCTTCTCTGAAAAGCATATTAAACAGATGCTTAACACTCAAAAGAAAGAAATGGAAGTTAAGTGCCTGCTCAGTGGGTTGCTCCCTGTGTCATGCTTCCAAGATTAGAAATTTTACTATGCCCTTTGTGGGGTTTTTACAATACTATTTCATCTTTTTTAAAACGGTGTTTTAAATCATAAGGTACTAGAAACAAGTAATTCTAAGCACATTTCTGTAGGGATGTTTAAGTGTGTCAGTGTCTAGTAGATTTAATATGCAATTTACACCAGCAACATACAATAAGTAGACTCTTTGAGCTGAAAAAAGTGGTGTGGTTGCACTTAATTACTAATTAGTCAATTTAATTATATGGATTGCTGACCATAATGAAAGACAGTAAATCTGCTATTGCTATCTGATAAGCTAATCACTGTTTAAATAGGGAAGACGGGAAATTGACGGCAAGAAGCTTAGCTGGTTTAAAAACAAGGTTTAACTGCTATGAAAGCCAGGTTAGTTGTACAGTGAGTTACCATGGGAGGAATAAACAATAGATTCTAACTATTTGGCATGATGAAATTTGAATTACAGCTGAAAATTAAAACTCTTGGGTAAGTATCAATAGCAAGAAATTTAAAACTTCTGAAGAAACTACTTTCTAAAGTATTCTCGCTTGCCTTTCCATGTGTGAGTGAAGCAAGAGAGAAGAAAACTGAGCCAAAAAAACTGTAGGGTGCTCTCCTCTTCTAGGTTCCATCCCCACATAGAGCTCATACCAGCTTGCTGCCATTCTGGCTACTTTGCAGTCACGGCAGTGTGCATTTAGTTTTCAATTTACTCAAAACCTAATTGTCCTGGCCGTATAATATAACTATGTATTTTATCTTGTGTAGCTAATATTTAAAGTAATGAAACTTAATTTTTAACTTTACTTTGAAAACTGGTAGAAGACTTTTTGATTCCTAGTTGGTATGACACTAAACAATTAGTGTACACTCTGACTGTATCAAGTCCCTTCAACTCCCACATCAGGTAAAGAGATTTGCTGGCTTTAAACTAACTAGCTCAGGGACCAAGAGCAGTACAGCTGCTGAACCAAATTTAGCATGGTTTACAGAATTGCCTGAATGCACAGATAGGTATTCAGGTGGTCCCATTGAGTTTGATGGTGTCATGGCAGAAGGAATCCCAAAACAGATTATTTGAGACACATTTACACTAAAAGGCAGTGAAGGCAAGTAAGTAACTTAAGCCATATGACATTACTCTGGTCATTTTGTAAGTAAACTGAAATCTAGTTACATGTCAAGAAGAATAGAAATAAAATATGATTCATAATTAACTGTAAAAGAAACATTTTATTCTAAGGTTAAAATGTGGTTTCTCTTTTCTGTTAAATGGCTATTATGTACTATGGCTCCTACAGGAAAATACCAAAATGCAAAGTTAAAGAAAAGCCTTAATATTTATCAGACTGATATTACGGACTTTTGCTTATAGCAGTATTTATCATGAATAGATCCCAAGGCGTTTTAAGTGTTTGCAAGGATAGTATATTTACAGAACTTTAAAAAATCAAAGTCCAATCTTGCTTTTGTTAAATTAGAACTTTCTAGTTAATGTCTCTGTCCAGGCAGGTGTAGAGGACACTTAGTTTAAAGAGGCAGGTATTTTTTTGTATAAATATAAACCACAGCGTAATGTAAACCACAGCAATAATCATTTTCTGTTTCTTTTAGCTCATTTGGCAGCCTCGAGACAATGATTTGCTGGCACAAGCTTATACAGACTCTGAACTGAATCAGTGTGGAATATGTGAATTCTGTCGAGAAGTTTTCCCACCATCTATAACATCTAAGGAAGATTTTCTTCGGCATCTGAATTCCCACTTTAAAGTACAGTCTTAATGTATGAGAATTCAATGGATCGCTGTTTTTGCATACGTTTTATTTTTTTTTATTCAATAGATATGCTAAGAATTTAAGAATTAAGACTTCTTGTAACAAGAACTAATGACAATTTTTTTGTCAGATAAGCACATTTTTAATTGTCCTTTGACAAGGTAAAATGAAACTGTAAGTCACTCAGTACTGTAATTCACATTACTGCTTGTTATGCTTCAATATTACCTTTGAGAGTGATGCTAAACACCTTTTTTTCTTTTTTCTTTTCTTTTTTTTTTCAATTAATCATTGCCTGAATAGGCCCAAAGTCATTATTATATTTATGAGTGTAGACTTGTAGGCTTAATGCCTTAATCTGGCTAGGGAGATTGGTGTAATGCTAGGATTTTTTTCTCTGTATCCAGTGATGGGATTATGTTTTCCTTGAAGTAACAGGAAGAGAAGTAGGCTCTCATTTTTCATTTCTGTTATCAAATTTCCAAATTTAACTTACAATAGTGAACCTCTTAATTCAGATTCCTGTAAAATCATCGCAGTAACTGAATGCCAGGTGTGCCAAAATTAGGATAGGCTTTTTCACTAGTAACATAAATGAATGATTGACTTTCCCAGATGAATTGTTTCCTAGAGAGAGTAATCAAACACAGCACATAAATGACCCTTTTGCCAAAATGTAACAGTAGCAATTTTATGGATATCTGTTACATGTTATTAAAAAAGACCCTATTTTGTTCATGTACCTTTCTAGCATTAATAATTAGTAAAAATATTTTCATGGAAAAGGTTCTATTAGTATGAAGGACAGAGTGAGAAAAGGTTAAACTTTTCCTAAAACAAAGAATACCAAAGATGATTTCCCTTCTGGTCTGCTGTGAAGGATTGCTCAAGTCTGTTACAGCCTAGAAAGGAAAGGGGAAAACCTAATCACGCAGATCTCAGTGACTTCATTTTTAACCTGAATATGCTTAGTGGCTTTCTCAATGCAATTTCAAATTGTGTTTAGTTGAAACATTGCATTCTGATAAAGTTTGCACATTTTCTGGATTTATTGGGATCAAATTAAAAGGGGGGGTGGGTTACTAAGTAATTTACATTAATGATAAAGAGTGATGTGGAGCTTTTTGCATTTGAACTGAATATAGGTTTTAGTCCTGATATTTGATAATTAGCATTAATGTTTTCATAGCAGCGAAGCACAACAGTTTCTCTTTTTAAAGATTTGTTCGCAGGTGATCAATTTCTGGAAGAAGTAACACCTGCATAATTTTTAGAAATGGATTTTTCTGCAATTATTTTCTCTATTTTAAACATCTCATGTTTGTGACTGGCTGTCAACAGAGCGTACCGTAATAAACAGCAGTGTACAGTGCATGTCTGCTGCATGACCTGCAGAAAGAGTTTGTTGCTATGAAGGTCTCTGAAGCCCGGCGGGTGCCCGGCGCTGAGGCGGGTAGGTGCATCCCTGGGCTCGCCGTGCGAAGGACCTCCCCGGAGAGCACGGCTGGGGGTGGTTCCTGGGAGAGGCAGAAGTTCCAGGATTGAGAGGAGAGAAGGGAATTCGCACATCTCCAACCAGCCCGACACAAAACCGACTTGTCCTCTCAACCGTGAAATTCGAGCTCAGGAGCTCACGTTATTAAGAGCTGATCAAACTGCGAATCGCCTTTAAAGAAAATTAAGTCATCTGTCCGTGTCGTCGTGTCCCCCCCATGTATGGACGCGTTTTCTCCATGAGCTCTCCTGGTGGCAAGGAAGGGCAGCGAAGGGAAGGGGTGGGAAGGGCAGCGAAGGGCAGGGAGCCCTGCGCCGAGCCGAGCCCCCGCGCTGGGCCGCGGTTCTTTGTTGGTGGAGGCAGCGCGGGCCACCCGCGCTCCCCCTCAGGGCTGGGCATCCCCTGCGGCCGGGGGGGGGGGGACACATGGTTGTCCAAAGCCTCCTCGACCAGCAGAACCCATCCATCTCCCGCTATGAGAGCTCTTGCCTCCTGCGGCGTCTTAGGAAGCTGTTGAATTCGGTGTGCTTAAAACTATTGCTGCCTGAGGGCGTCCAGATCGGCTGACCGATCAGAGACCACTGCGAGGGGCACCAGTCTGCTCTATAAATAAGTAAATAAATAAATAAATCTCACGCTGAGCAGTTGTGAGCGACTTGAAGTGGGAGGTGAGTGCGGTCCCCGAGTGGGCCCCACTCATACAGCTTTCCTGGCGGAGGCTGCTGCTGCCAGCAGGGACATCTGCTTGGTTGCACTCACCAGAGGAGGCTCAGTACTCCTCCCCTCCGCTCCCCCTTCCACACAAGCTCAACTCAGCAGAGGAGGCTGAATCCAAATGGGAAGTGGGATTTCATTAAAAAAAAAATAATAATAAATCTGGGAAAGGAAGTGGAAGAGGAAAGAAAGCGCAGTAGACTCGTGTCAAGGTGTACTACCGAATTCCTCCTCTGCCAGGGCCAGCGGAGCCCTCCCGGGGCTGAAGCTGCTCTCAAGGCTCCCGGACGGGCTCACTTGTCCCGCCGCCCCGCGTCCTTAGAGCCGGTGTTCGCGGGAACTCTAGTTCGGACTTGAAAGCAAGGAAGCAAACCGCTCCCCTTTCCTATTTGGGGGGTTTCTGAGGGGCACGCTGTGGCGGTACGGCTGCCTCAGCCTGGTGCGAGGGCTCGGTGCCGGCGGCCGGGTACAACACACGTAGCTCCTCTGTCTCCCCGGCTAACTCGACAGCTGCTCGTAGCTCCAGTAATTAGACTGTCAGTGCTTGTTAGAGGAGAGGAAAACGCTCCTATGACAGATTCCACGAGTCCTCTGTTTTTTAAGATCTCGCAGAAATCACCAGAGCATTAACTGGGATCTCTTATTTTTCTGGAATCAGAAAGGAAGAAGTTCCCTCTGCCACCTCGCACTCCAATCAGAGCTCTCTTCCGACTCCCATGAAACACAGTGAATTCACTCTTAGAGGCTCAGGAGAAGTTATCTTCCTTCCCTGCCTACCCGGGAGGAAGAGAGAGCTTCCTGGCCGTGTGAACTTACTTTTAAAAATCCCCTCCCCATATTGCTGAATTTAACTGAACGGATAACTCAACAGACACGCAGTCTTTTCTCCATTAACTGAGCGGAGGAGTCGCTCCACACACGATCCTTCCCCGTCCGAGATAACGTTAATTCAGAGGATGCTCAGGAGAGGTTGTTCCCCCTTACGAACAAAAGCACTGGAGGATCAAGCCGAGATGCTCCTACCCCCACCCGTGGTTCACTCAGCAGATGAGGCTCAGAGGAGGCGATTTCTTTTCCTCCCTACCGTACATTCCCCTTTCCCCCGCAATCATACAAGGTTAACTCAACAGAGGAGTCTCAATCCAAACGGCAACTGGGATTGCATTTAAAAAAAAAAAAAAAATGAAGGAAGGGGGAGAAAAAAATCAGAAATAGGGAAAGAAAAGAGAAAAAGCAGCAGGCTGATTACGAGGTGTCAAAACTGCCAGGAGCAAGAAGGTGATAGCAATCAGGGGTGAGAAGAGTGCGCCATTCGTGCGGGGCAGCTAATTATCCGTCTCATTTGAGAAGAGCAGCATTCGAGGCAGCAGCGTTCGCCTGCTGAACGGTGACAGATTGGCGCGGAGGAGAGGGGAGGTGTTAAAACAATGGAGCCGGGCTTGCGAGCGCTGCTGCATGCTAATCAGCCCGGCCTCCTTCCTTCCTTCCTTCCTTCCTTCCTATCCCTCCCTCCGCCTGCCTGCCTGCCGCGATCCCTCCTTCTCGCTGGCCGCATGGCAAGCCCAACACAATCAGGCCCCTCCGCAGCAGGCAGCACCGCGCCCGGCATAGGTGGTAACCCAGAGAGGGTCCCGGTGCGACCGGGCGGCGGGGCGGGCAGCACCCGGGGGGATCTGGCAGGCTGGTGGATATCGGTGGTAGATTTCAGACCTCGCCCTTGGTGCACAAGCTTCCAGGAGCCCGTCAGTATGCGTCCCCGCAAGGGGCAGAGGCGAGGAGCTCTTCGTACAAGTCCTGTGTGTTCCTTACGCTGACACCCTGGCTCCCTCTTGCCCGCAGGAGGACAGCCGATAGCCGGCAGCGCAGCGGCGCTGCCTAGGGAAGCCCCGGACCAGGCCCGCGAAGGCGAGGGAAACGCAGAGCTGAGCCAATTACTGATGGGCTCCAGGGGCTCCGTTGCCCTCCTGCGCTCTGCACAGTGACTAGAGCCCGGAATGCTGAACACGTTGTAAGCAAGTTGTACGGCCTCTCTTCCGCCGCTGCCTTTTGCCTCTCAGATTGCTTGGCCTTGCAAGCCCGAATGCCCGCGCGTACCCAGTTGGCGCCCGGTGAGGAGGTACAAAAAGGGCTGGCCTTCCCTCGGACCAGCAACAACCCTTCCCACTTACAAGCAGGGTCTGCGGAGAGAGGAGAGGTGCTTTGCGTGGGATCGCTTTGGCCCCGGCTTTCCCAGAAAGTCCACGCTCTGCGGGACGCAGAGGGCAGAGCCCGGCCCTAGAGCCATAGCAGCCCAGCTACAGCGAGTGCTCCGCTCTGCCAGGAGAAGCAGAGGAATGAGCGTTGGAATGTTTACTCTCCAATATTTCTCAGTTTCCATTCCATCCTGCCCTGAAAGATTTCTGATTACTATACACTTCAAAATAGTATTTATTACAGATTTACATAATCTGTATGTTTTATGTTAAGGGAATAACACATTGATGCTGTACTACTGAAAGGAGTTAATCTAAACTATGTAGTGTCTGCTATAACAGAGTTCCAACTAAAACATATCCTTGTTTCCTGGCACTGACAAGTAACACATATCCAGAAGGACACTGCCCGGCACATTAGGTAAGCTGCCAGGTGAAGCCATTGCTCAACTCCTGAACCTTCACTGGGTTATGGATCAGCACTCGGGAAAATTAAATTATATGCATCTCTGTGTAACCTCCCAGTTAATTTAACGAGTGTTATTTCAAATAGCATGTGCCTGTTTTATGACAGGATTCATGCGGGTAAGCAAACACTGAAAGGGATTAAACTGTTTTAGGCCTGAGGTAAGCGGCGTGATAACTCAGGTTGAATGCTATTTAAAATAGATTCGAGTGCATGTATGGCTACGCGGTAGTAATAGCGTTTAAATTTTGTTATTCTAAGTCTGTCGTTAAGTGTACTTGATGAGATTGTCCATGAGCATACAGATGGTGAGATTTTCATGCTTCTGTGGCATACTGACATCTCAGGCTGTAAAAATAAATTCCCAGATCGCTGCAATACCTAAGAAGCAGAAAAATACAGTCCACCTTAATGCTCAGCATTGGAGTACTTTACATTTTAAGAGATTTTATAACACGAGATACACAAGTTTGTGCGAATCGGGAATACTGGTTTAATGGATTTACAATATAAAGCAAAATTCAAGATAACTTCTGTACCCTTTTTTAAAGAGATTGTTTTTTCTGTGCTTCTGAATTTAGAGATGGGGGTATGGAGATAAAAACTTGTCTTTCTTTGCTGTTATCTGTAATTTTTTTTTAAACGGATGAAAGGAGGAACTGACTTTTCATTAGGTCAAGCTTCCTTTTCATTAAAAGATTATTGGATTGTTTCTTATTTCACATAATTTTCCAAGCTAGCATCAAATTATTATGTCTATTTTGATGCTTTATGCTGCACCGAAAAGGTATTTGCATCGAAGATGAATGCTGAAATATCTTCTCGAATATAATAATCACTTTTTTTCCTGCCTAAAAAGCCATGGTGTGGATTGATCCGTGCATCAGCCTGTTCAGCCTGGAAACCCACACTGATACTGCTCATAAATAGCTGGGGTAGGGCACCCCCATTGGTTAATGGCTGGCCGCAGACAAGGTGCTGTGCTTATCAAGGTCTCTGAGCTGACCGAATTAACAATTTTAAATAGATATATATAGCAGGGTGATATGGTGAAAATGAGCTAAAAGAAAAACATTTTGCAGAGACAAGTACATACTTTTAAAAGGTTTAAAATATTCAATTGGTGAAAAAATAACTACTTGTAAAAACGTGTGTATTTTCATTATGCTTAATTTGCCATTCAAAACAAGTTTTTCTTAATAAGCTCTATTGTTTCTATCTGTTTTGTGAAATGTAATACGTGTGAGACAGAAAGCAGACTCGGAATGTGAATGAGTCCTGTTTTCTCTTTCTCTCTTTCTTTCTATCGTTTTTTAAATACAACTTTATTCATATTCACAGGCATCTTTAAGTCGAGAAAACGATTAATGGAAGTGGCACGGCATTCCTGAGGTCAAGATCTGAAAAGACGAAACATGAAAGCTTATCCGCTAGTCTTTTCCTATATCTTATTCCTGTGCAATATAAAAGTCTCCATAAGCATTCTATGGTTAATAGTTATGTTTTCGCTCTCAGCAGTGACACAAGCTTTGTCAGGTTTTCGCTGTTTGCATAGTCCATTAAAATACTCTAATAAATGACTCGTTGTTTTAAAAAATCGCCACACTATCACCCGAGTAAAAACATCTATATCCTCCCAATCCTGCAGTGTCAAAAAGTATAGTCTCTCAAGGCAAAAGGTTACGGAGCCTTCATAAAGGTTTCCCATCTGTCATCAAGCGCGACATCAAGCCCTCTAGGTGCTGTGAAAATGATTTTCTCCGGAATTCTCCAGCCCAAAGATGCCATCCTCTTAATTACAAGCATTTGAGATCAGGAACGCCACTGAATTCCCTGGAGATTCACAGAAGATATGCAAAAATAAGCTCTTCTCTTGCTCGCCTGCCAGGGCTTCTGTACCTGCCCACAAGCTAGTCGGCTCATTTGCTAGGTAATGATGGATGAACCAAGGCAGCCCGTGCAGCTGCACTGCCACCCCTCCTGACAATACTGATATGCTGCCATTGAAAGTTTCTTCTTTATAATTGACCGCCAGCAAAGGGGTGAGAAATGACGTTCTATTTATTGTTTTTATTGATTAACTGCCCTTCTCGCCATCACAAGGCTCCTGTACACGGGTTACTCACGCACACGGGATAACGGAATGAAACAAGTCGTTGAGATCGCGGACTGTGAGACTGTCAGGACATCTGCTTACAACAGGTGCCCTGAAAAACCGCACAAACTATTCCTGGGGTCAGTGTGCATGCAAAAGAATATACGTACAGATGGGGCGTGGAGTCGAGCCTTTGTGTGACAAGACCGTGCCTGCACAGCAGAAACTGAGCCTCCGGTCGGGCGAGAATCCTACCTACAAATGTCCATTAGCGCTTTTTCCAGGGGTGACAACCAGGTGAAAGGCCATCCGACCCATCAATTTATCAACAGTCGGGCGTTGGAGGTTTCTCTTGGGCTAAAGGGATCACAGCAGTTGTAGGAGGAGGCACAGAATGGGAAGTGAGCAGGAGAAAAATAACATTGTAGTCTTATGCAAGTTCTCTTCCAGTACAGAACCAGACCAACGGAACTAGCTGGCTTGAGCGATACTGTTCAAAGCGCGCATAGACCTGGTGATGGATACGTCTGGAGAGGCTCTGATAGTGTTGCCAATCCGAGCAGTGTAGACTACAGTTTAATATGTGGAAACATGTACATAACTCTGGACATAAGGGTGGGGGCGTAAAAAAAGTCACGTCCAAGCTCAATAGGAGCACGGGAGAGAAACCTCGGGCTCCATGCCATCCGAGATGCGAAAGCCCACGGAGACTTCAGCAGCCAAAATCGCATACACTGATTTTTTAATAGAGTTCTCATCCATGTGTCCATTTAACTGCAGTTGATACAGATCAAATAAGCTTGTTACTTATAGATTCCCAGTTGCCTCAAGTGATACAAGACGGTAGCAACAGGAATAGCCCTAATTAGAACGGATTCGTCTGATTTCTTTATTGAGGGAGTTCGGTGTCCCTAAGTATTCGAGGAATGATAAAAGTCTTCCCGCATAAAGCCGCCAGGTTTAGCCCTTCTGCCCAGGGAACAGGAACAGCAGGTTTCCTTCTACCATTAAAACTTCCTTTCATTCTTTTGTATCATTTCTGAAATCTCCTTCAGCGTACTACTCCCTGCCTTTCTCCGAAGTTTTTACTTCATATAATTTTGTGTGTACACACACGCACACACACGCATTTCAGGCAAGATAAACCTGAGAAGAATACGTAGCTGGAAAGTAGTACGAAATGTTACATCAGTTGGTCATGAAATAGCTTCCTACACCTCAGTAAGGTTTTAAGAGTCGTCATCTTAAAATTTACTTTGTGTAGTGATAACTTGGAATTATACGCCATGATTGCAATTGCAACTGTTTGAAGACACGTGTACCAATCTTCTCAGAGAAGAAAATGCTGTATGCTTTACAAATTCTTTTAAAGTTAATTTAGTTTTACGTGGTATTTTCTACTATTTAAACGCGTGCGTGTGGCTCCTTGATACAAGTCTTACCGACCTGCGCACGAAAGAGGCAAGATAAGCGCTACCCGCAGAGAGGACCCGATACTGTAAACCTTGTGCGCCCCAAGTTTTACCCAAAGCTCTGTCGTGGCCGGCTGGTACGGGGACCGACGGTTCCGCGTGAAAAAAAAAGCCCAGTACAGATGTTATTAGCGGAGAGCCTGTAGTCACGCGTTCAAGCTCACAAGCCCGTTAAAACGTAATGGGCGAAACTGCAGTAGGCATTTATAAACTAGCCTTGCTTTTTATTTCATGTAGAATACCAGGAATGCCAAGAAATGCCCGTCCGGCCCGAAGACGCTACAAGCACAGAAAGAAAAGGCAGTCCCTTCAGCTTTTTTCGACCCCACCATCCGGTGGAAAATGGATGCAAGACCTGGAACGTGATGCGATCCTCAGAACTGTCAAACCTCTTTGGGCTTCAAGGGAATCGTGTGGCCAACAAATCCAGCTCCACTTTGATTTTAGTCAATCTATCAAAGAGAAGAGATTACCAGAATGGCAGAACAGCAATTACCCAGCCCTTTGCGTGAGGGTAACAAGATGATAAGGATGATAAGACTCCCACAGCATTTCAGAAGGTCCATATTTCCCACTGGGCCTAAGTGACTTTTCCATTAAAGGGTGAAGAAAATGGCTATTATAAGAAAATGCCAGTGAAAAAAATGTTACTATATAACAGGCTGGTTGCATCTTTTGATAAAGAGTTTGTAGGAAATAACTCAGAGAGTGCACTTACTGGCTTGCTGTCCTCAAAAACGGTCCCTGTCTTTCGTGATATTTCCGAGACGAAGCTAAGAGGGCATTAGCTTTTTTTTTTAAACAAAAAGTTCGCGGCGTGTGTGGGTGTGTTTGTGTTGGGAGGGGAAGTTTCTTCCTTTAAAAATAAAACTGTTTCTTGGACTTTTTTTTTTTTTTTTTTTTTTTTTTAACCAAGGCTAAAGGGACACGTCCCCTTCTTTGTCTTCGGAAGAAATGGCAGAAAGTTCGAATCTTCTCGCTTTCTCTTCCCAAAATAAACGCCTTGTTACGATTAGATGTGTGGTGCCCTAAAAAAATGAGTAACAGCTTCTAGGTCCAAGCATGCACCAAAAAAAAAATAATTCAAAACTCTTTGAAGAAGCAGACTAATCTCAACCTTTATAGTTAGAGTCGCAAAGCTGCAGTAAAATACCGTTAAACAGGGTTCTTAAAGTTTTATTCGGTGGCATTTTCTTAGGTTAATTGCGTTCGCGATGAGGAGATGCTGTGAGCAATAACGCACCTCCCATAGGGACCCGTGCCTGAGAGCGCTGGTGATTAGTTGAGCTGCCATGCCCAGTAGATCAGAGGCTGGGATGTACACTGGACTGACTTTACCGTCTTATTTAAATGTGATGATTTTCTCATTTGTTGCATTGTTTGTATTAATACGAATATCTTGTTATGTTTGTTTTGTCTCCTGGGAGCCAATAAAGCTGTGAAGTTTTTCTTTACACCAAATGCAGCTCTACGGGCGATCAATCAATGGGTAGTTTTTGGATAATCTGCGAGAGTGAGAAATCTAATAAAGCAAGCAACTAAAAAAGGAAAACAAAGTCTATTTTCTGTTAGGTTAGCTACGTCAAGAGTCAGGCTTTCCACCATGCCTTTATAAGATATTTAAACAGCTACATTTAACTATCAGGGCAGCTAAATTAACTCGCTGGCGTATAAAGGAAAAAGTTTAGACATCGTGACCTCGGCAGCAATGTGGGTGACTTAACTCTTACAATTAAATTTACTTTGACACTTGCATTTCTCCCCACCTCCTCCTCCGCAGTGGTATATGAAAACACACTAAGGCGAAATAGGAACCAATCATGAAGTGAGAGAACAAATAAGTGAAATTTTAAAATTACTGGTACTTTCCGATACCAGGTATAATGTTAAGAAATAGGTAGACAAAGACGATATAGTTAGCTTCTAGGTCGCAACAAGGTCCATAGGAAATCGTGCCATTTACTTTCAAGGCAGCAGTTCCCTTATCACAACAAAATGAGTTATAAACAGATCAAAATAACAATCTGAATTATCTAGCATTAGTGGCTGAACTGAACAGCCCCAGATTACGTGATGAATTGTTAAATTGCAGTAGCATTGTTTTGGAATTGCTAATTAAAAAATAAGTAAACCCCCATGACTCTGGATATGACAACTGAAAATACCCACAAATTATTTAATAAATGAAGCGTCTAACAACTCTAACACTTCCTGCTCGCCTTGTTAATAAATGTAATTTGAGGTAGATTTAAAAAATCTCCCATCTAAACAGTGAATTCATTACGCGACGTTCAGATCTCCAGATGCCTATGGACTCCTCGGAATTAGGTGTTAAATAGACAAAAGTGAACCAAACTGCCTTTAAAAGCACAGCATGACCATGTAATTCTTTTTCCAGTTTGTGGTAAAAAATGATGAAACTTCTTTCCAAGTAGCTATCACCCAGATTTAGTGTGAAAAGTAGTGTAATTGTAATTCACGCCATCAGGGTCTATCACTGATAGACTATCAGCTGTTCTGTAGTTAGGAAGGCTTTCTTTTCAAATAGGAAAGCTGCCAAGTGCTCTGTGATACCTCCAGCAAGCTTATCGGATGGAAGATCGGAGCCAAAACAGCAGCTGCACACATATGCAAATTGGCAATTAATAGTATAACATTCTGGGGAGGATTTTTTTTTTTTTTAATACGGGAAAGTATAGCGGAGCTACCTTAATATTAACCTTAACAGTGACAGGGAACTTCTTGCCTGAGCGGCCAAAGAATAATTACCCTCTGGAGAGACTTTCACTCTATTACTTTCTTCCTTCACACAAAGATCAAAGCTTTGTTGTCCTGCCGAGTTTGTCTCCACCATGAAAGTTAACTTCAGGCGATAAAAAAAAAAAAAAAAAAAAAAAAAAAAAAAAAAGGGGGGGGATACCTTGTAGCTTCAGCTCTCGAAAGCAGGGAATCGTGGCAATTCGCGCTTCCCTCCGCCTCCGCGCCCCCCCAACGACAAAAAAAAAAAAAAAAAAAGTTTGGTCATTTTGTTTTAGTTTAGGATGCTTACCCTGTTCCCTGAAAAGATGTTCAGAGCTACATGGAACTCTTAGGACTCTGCATTTGTTATGGATACTCTAATCAACGACAAAGTAATTGAAAGGATTAGTTTTATATATTTTCCCCAGCCTGCTGCAGCAAACCAGCTTGCTTTATTTAGCCCAGCGTGTATGAATACAAGACTCCCAATTAATGCAGTTGCTTGCTTTAGTCAGAACATTGCCTTTCAAAGGATCCTCACATGATCCTTTTCTTGTAATAGCAGGCTGGAGCTGGAAAGGCTTTGCAAGGCTGCTGCATTTCACACCAGCCCGTCCCCAGCGCTTTCCCCACTGTCTGTCTGCCTCTTCTAGGACAGGCGTGGGGTGATTAGCTAATGTTTTCGATAATCTGTGAATTCTTAATAGTCTTATTTTCACGAATAAAGATCTCAGCGTGTTTAGGATTAGAAAGAAAAAGCGGATTCTCCACGAAGGCAGGCCAGGGAGTTTGCTCCTCTCCGGGGGCAGGTGCCTGTGCCGCAGCCCGCCGCGCGGCGCAGCCTGCCTCCGACCGCCGCCGCTTCTGCCGTCTTTTCCCGCTGTCACTTCCACTCCCATCCCAATCCTTTTCCATTTTATTACTCAGTAAAAGCATGTTTAGTTGAAACACCTTTGTGTTCCTAGACTTCAGTTCTATTTCGGTTACAAACAGAGGCTGTTTCGGCAGGCGATGCAGAGGCGTAGCGCGGTGTCCCCCCCAGCCGCCGGCAGCCCAGCGCAGCCCAGCGCAGCCCAGCGCAGCCCAGCGCAGGCACGGCGGGCCGGTCGGCCCCGCGCCGCCCCGCAGCGGCTGCTGCTGCCACCCAGCCCAGCACCGCTCTGCCCTACGGCTTCCTCAGCCACGCAACAGCCTTAAACCTGACTGCCCCCTCCCCTCTTTCTTCAAAACAGGCTTTCCCTGCCCGAGTCCAACGGCGGCTTTCTAAATAGCACCCGCTCATTCAGTCAGAAAAAGAAAATATATTTAGATTTGGAATATAATTCTTCACCATTCTGTTCCATGATCAAATCAATATCGCACACAAGTTAGAGAAAAGTGGGGATACAAACAGATCCATACGTCCTGGTTTTCAGCCGGAACTGGAATATATACACATTTATCTTCACAGACCCTTAAAAAGTCAGATCTTCGAGAGGACAATATTTCTGGAAACACTAGGGTCCCAAAGGCAGAACGATATAAATCCTCACCTAGAGTCGACTACAGCAAAAGGAAGACTGGCTTGACTAAAATATTAATTTGACCGGACACACAGAGGAAAATCTGCTTGTACGATATACAATAAGCAGTATTTACATTCAGATGAAGTTCCCATCTCCGTGCTTGTCTGGATTATTATTTGAGATGCCTTTTCCAGATTGCAAACACTTCTTCGACACCTTTGTTGATCCACTTTTTTATTTTCTCCAGTGTCTCGTAAGCACATAGAACATAACTGTTCTTTAAAAGTGCTGTACTTTGTTTTAAAGTTTCATATTATTTACCCACATCAGTATCCCAGTGCTTATATAAAATATCATAGCATCTGATAATTTCTCCCATTAAAAAAATTTGCTTTTCAAGTTTTAATTTGGACAAAGAGTGCCTTCAAGCCTTCTCATGAATATATATGTGTGTATATATATAAATAAAATATCTTGTATTCACACAACTCCTTTGCTTCTTCTGTTCTAATGATGACATAAATCTCCTCAATCAGCTAAGTTTAAAGAACAGGTTTAGATAATATTGAACATGTAATCTCAAACAATGTAAGGCACCACCCAATAAAAATAATTCTGACATTTACAGTTTCATCAGTAAATCAACTGTATCCAGGAAATTCAGGCCAAAAATAATGGGATTATTTTCATGATTAAGGAGACCAGGGTTTGGGCCTTCATCCTCAGTTCACTTAATTAAAACTGTGTACTGGAAAACATGTGGTGCTATACAACTGCACGCACTGCTTGGAGAGTTCTGTGACACCCGGAGTTGTAGAACATTATGTATGTCTCTACGCTCTGGGTATGGTTTCTAGATAATGGTTATCCAGGAACCTTTGCATCAGATATAGGTATACATACAATTGTGCAAACAGTATAATTTATTTATTTTTTCTTAGTACTACACTACTCAGACATTTTTATGGGTTCATTTATCCCGCCTCAGGAGATAATGTGGTGGTGTTTTGTTAAATTCTGGTCTCCAGAGAAAATAAGGAAAAAGGGAGGTTTAGAGGGCTATGGCTTATCTCCTAATAATTTTAAAATCTGTTGACAAAGTTCAACAAAGTTTGACTGAGAAATATATATTAAGATACTGATTTTTTAAAAAATTGTTATGAATAATTCTGTTAATACCAGGGAAAAGGCACAACAAAGCCAACCATTATTTGCTCTATTTGGCATCAGTTCATTGACCAAAAACCCTGCATGAGCTCCTGGACCAGCCTCACCGCGTGATATGTCTTACCTTGCTGGCAGGCCAGAACCCAAAACTAGCAGTTATGGGAAGAGCCAGAAATATTCTGGGGATGTCCCATTAAAGGAACAGAGGGTGTCTTGGAGGTTTTAAGATATAGAGGTAATCTAAGGTTTACTTGGAATACTGAGGATATAGGGGGGTATAGGAAAAAGAACTCTAAAAAATCAACTTTAATGTTAATTGAACAGCTTTACACTTTGAGTATTCTGATATTTCATTATTGGACTCCTCTCCACGGTCCTGAGACAACAGATAAGAAAGACAAATCACTCATGGTGAATTTCAGAACTTTGTCCACCAAACCAGTACCAATTTTTGTGTTGTAGAAAGCAACCCTTCAACTTTTACAGCAGTACATTAGGGCAGAAGATAACTGGATGTACTTTTACAAGTACATTCTCCTGACATTACTAAAGAGAAGCTGTGAACAGCAAAGGTTGAAGAAGAAAACAAGTCAGTTAAATGTGATGGTAGTAGAAGAGTCACAGTGCCAGTAGGCTACCTATGTTGGTTATTTCCATTTGATTCATGAGAATAAGGCAAAAGGTTTTGTTTTCTTCCTTTCATTTTCTTTACAGTATTTAAGCATTTTCGTGATATGGAGTCTTCCAACGGTAAAAGGTGATGCTATATTGTTGCATTTGAAGAACGTGATTTGAACATTGCAGACCAAATCACTTATGAAAGTTAAAAATTAAAAGAATTTTAAAATTAAAAGAATTCCGGAAAAGAATAGCCACAAGAAGATTCTCTAGAACATTGCCTCCTTGGAAGACAGAGTTGCTCCTCAGTGAGAGAGCAATAACCCTGGCTAATCCATGGCTATTCCAGCAACTGTAGCTCTTCCACTGGAGATATATTTGCAGAAAGTGAAGACATCACAGTGGAGATTGATAACTTCCATATTTGAGAACTGGAGAAAGCAATATGCCTATGGATATAAACTACTACAGAAAAAAGTCTTCTGAATAGTACACAAATTAGATAATATTAAAACACATTAAAATTAATTCACTTGGTTTAGATACACAATTTAAAATATTGACTTATACAGAACATTTTCAGCAATAATTCTAAGAAAATTTTGAATATATAATTCAATATATAAATGCACATCATCCATACATAACTGACAATGAATAATCTCTTGAAGAGTAAGAATGAAAAACTAGGTAAATGCATAATACAGCATACAATATTTTGTAACTGAAAGGCAGAGACAATATTGTATTAGTTTTAGGACTGCTACTGTCAGACTTAAAGGGACAGTTCCCTAGACAGTGTGAGAAAAAAAAAGTCTTACAAACATTTCATCTCAGGGAGACCTGAACTGATCAGGAAAGGTCACAATAGGAAAAAACCCACTTTTGTATGATCTGCAATACTGGGGCTGGTCAGATGTTCACGATATATTGCTCACCAAGAAATTGAGCCCAAGAATTATTAAGTTTTTTGGTGAATAACTTTGAATAATTAATCCTTCTGAGAAAATCACAATCTGTTCACCAAGAGTTCATGAAAAAAACAAGGTGAATAATTCATTATGAATTATTTGACCAGTTTTAGCAATGAGATTCTAAATCTGTCTTCTTATGGATATTAACCTCATTAATACTATTTAGACACAACGCTTCAAGATAATTAAAATTATGCAATACCACACATCTAATATGACACAATTTAAGCTACTGAGCTTCTTTTTGTAACTGCTTTGGAATTAAGTCTTTATTTATTATATTTTAATAAGGTTCTGTGTATCACTTTAGAAGTACTGGTAGTCTTGAAACAATTATGCAATCAATGCAATAACAGGATATTCTTACATAAGAAGAAAGCCTTGATTGCAGACAGATCTAAATGTTTAAAATCTGCTTGGGTCTACTGCTGTAACACATAGCTGAGTGACCAATTTTGTAGTAAGATGCTGTCACTCATGAGTTTTAGGGAATTTGAGATTATGTCTAATCCTGCACCGAGAAGCAGAACTTCCATGGGTGTGAAAGAAATCAGGTTCAGATTCACATTCTTAAATATTTACAAAATGTTAATTATAATAATTATACAACAATTATTGTACAATAATTTAATAACTGAATAAAGTTACAAGACTGATTTCAAACTGTTCCAATGCACCATCCTAAAACAACATATTTAACCCATTTCTACATTATTTCTGTTTAAATATAAACACAACACGATTTTAAATTAAAAGCTATTATATTCTGACAATTCCTAAGCAACACATGTCCAGCTATCCAATTTCATTAGTTAAAGCTGCAGTTTCATGACACTTTGAACTGCTCTACATCAGAGCTGCTAGTGTGCTTTCTGTCAAGTGTTTCTGCCTACTCCCTTGCACGAGCAGTAGAGTCTGGATAACGCTGTCCCTCTGCCGCCTTCCCACAGAGGTGAGCTCTTTCATGGCAGAATACTATTCAGGGTGCAGCCTGACAATGCAATTAGATTGGTCTAAAAAGAAGCCCCTGTCAAAAGATATTATCCTGCTTCTCTTTTTTGTTCCTGAACCTGGTTGCATGCCTCCCTGGCATAGTTATTGATCTGACCCCATAAGGAAGCCAGAGAAACAGAAAACCAATCTTATAAAATATATTTGTCTGGGTTAGCAGCAGGCCATTGAGCTACAAGAGATTCAGTTTGAAGTCAGACGAATGAAGGTGCCAGTGAAAATGCTGGAGAAGAGCACAGCAAAGACAGCTCAAGGGAATGCGGTGGTAACATATGGCCAAAAGTAGGGTTTGCAGCAATCAACATTTAGATTGGCTTCAGCTTCAGTGGAACCACAGCCTTGGATTTACTGTAAATAAGATCTAATTCTGAAGGAACTTCCTCAAAACAAACATAAGGCAAGTCATTCCATACTCCTCCCCCAAGAAAAAACCCCAACAAGCACATCAATTACAGTGATAGTAATAGCAATAGTAACTTCATCTAATGTATTTTCAGCCACTTGGCACACCACGTGTGAGTCTACTAGTTGATTATACTTGATGCTGAACTGAGTTTTACCTATGCAAGACTTAATCTGGCCCTTCAAATAATATTTTAAAAACATTTATTTGCAAACGTAATGCAACACAATGTGGTTTTAAGAGGGTTTTACTGTTTACTATATGCAAATATACATCACACTACTTTGAAGTGCCAGTAAAAGCCTTTTAAAAGAACAGGTCTTTCAGAAGAAATTTTCAAATTAAATAATTCTGAAACTAATCCTCTATTGGGTGCTATGCTGTCAAAATCAGTTTTTACATTATGGAACTATTTACTATATACTATTTATATACTTCATGAATATTTCCAGTACTGCTTCTAAATTTGGACATAAAATCTGAAATTATGTAAAGAGATATAACTTTTTCCTCTATGTACTGCATTAATACGTATGCAATGTATACATGGTAAATATGAAAGACAATCCACAGTTTGACAGTTAAAAATTATGCTGATAATTATTTGTATTAATAAATAAGCAAAATTGTCATAGCAGCATGTTGGCCGAAGGCAAAAGTGTATACAGGTGGGATTTGGCTATGTGGTTCCTATTTACACCAATCATTCAATTGCATACCAGCTCTAAGAATTTGCTTCTTATTAGTTTAGTATTAGATTTTTTATCTTTGGTGCATTTTAAACTGGAATTAAAGTGACTGATGTCTGCCAATTCCCTCAGCTGTGGCACTCAGAAACACAATATTCCTCATTTTATTTTTTTGTGTTCTCTATTAAAAAAGGAATTTATATCAAAACCCAGGACTGTTAGCTCTGTATTACTAATAGCTATACAGCTATAGTTACTACTGCAGCTACACTATTTTTACTGGTTAGTCTAATGTTCATTTGTATGAAACTGCAATAATTATGTAGGAATTCTATAAGAAAAATTTATGAAGCCATAAATCAGAAGATTATGGATTGGATGGACAAGGTTTCAAAGAAACACATTTTAGAGTAAAATCTAGTAAAAAAGCTACTAGTAGAAATCATGCATATGGGAGAAACATTAGCAAGATTTGCATTCATCACTTCTTGCTAACTAGTTTTCTCTTTAGGTCTGGGAAAAACACTGAGCAGATCTCTTACAACTACATCTCTTTGCAGTACTGATGGGTTGCCTGGTGGGTGTCTATCACTCTGCCCTGCCAGGGAAGAAACTTTTTATCTTAAGGCTAGGTAAGTCTTTGAAAGGTTAGTTCTTTCTTGCTGTTGGATGAGTTCTTTGGCCATGAATGGAGAGATCAGAGTGATGTGAAAGGTCCACAGAAATAAGCAGCGAGTCTAGATGGATGGAAGTCATCCCTAAAACAGGACACATCTTGTTGCCTATCAGCGTGAAAGAAAGGGGATCTAAATTTCAAAAAAATTACAGACAGGAAACTTACTAGAACAAAAAATTATCAACCATTTATTTAGATGAGAGGGTGAGATGGGATCTCCCAACAACTACCAACTCATTCTACTACAGCTTTGGCTCACTAAGCTTTCAGCAGTTTGCTAACTCTCATTGTTTTACTGAAAATTTCCCAATATTGTGTAATAGATTACACTGAGAATCTCAGCTTCCATTAAATCAGAACAAAATACGATTTTTCACACAAATCACTTAAAGCTTACCTGTAAAAAATATCAGTGATTTAATAGCACAAATGTGACAGCAGTAAGAAGGAAAATGTATCCCTTTTTGGTGCTTTCTCTAACCCCTCTCCAACATCCTATGAAATATCTAAGGATGCAGATATCTTGATTTCAGACTTACTTAATTATAAGTAGCCTGATCTTGATTTATTTAAAGCTTTGTGATATCTTTTCAGATCTTGTGGCTGAATTACAGTCTTCTGAATATTATTGTTCCAAAAGGATCACAATAATTACAAGGATAAGCAATTATTATATTTAGTCTCTTCCAGTTAGTAATTCCAAATGCTCAAAATATATACATGTCAAATTTCACAAGTCCTTTAAGTGCAGGTAAACAGCCTTCTTCACTCTATTTAACCAGACGTACTAAGAACTAAAATGTTATGTAATTTGCACAGTTCAAAGTTTGCAACAAAGCCTATGTTTTTTTGTCTTTGAGTCCTGTGCTCCTTCTAACGTATAAACATTTTTAAAAAAGGATCAGATAAATGGGGGCATTGTGTGCTAAGTAATCAAACTTGCAACTAATAAAATGCATTTACAGTTTTTGAGAAAAAAATGTGTCTACATTTTATTATTTTTGAGGTTATTTATTTTTTAATTAATTCATAAAGCAGCTATTTTAGTATCTATAGTCTGATTTATTTTGCAGTGCTTTAAAATGTCTACTATGGAACTAAGAACATATAGCGTTTAAAGGAGTGAGCTCAGAAATGCTGTTGTTAATGCAACATGCTAATGATAGCAGGACTGAAAATTAGGACATGCTGCTCTCACCCTAGGAGAAGCTATCAGACTAGATAGATTTTAGTGGGATACTGTATTTTCCTTCTGAAGACAACAGCCTTCCTTTTGTTCTTGCCTCTGTTCTGTTCCTTAAAGCCATGGCTTGATCATGCATTCTAGTGTTCTGTTCTCTCAAAATAGCAATATATATCTTCTTTCAGCAACACGCTGCTTCTTCTTGGAGAAGGAAGGATAAAATGGCTACAAATGTCCAGTAAGGAAGATTTAGCCAGCTTCAGCAAGCCGCAAAGATGAGATTTTCATAAAGATTAATGGCAACAGCTGATCTGTAAGCAGCAAAACTAAGTTTTCTCCAGATAAAAGCTTTGTTCAGGCACTCTAGCTTTAGTTAAATACAACTATGTCATTGATAAGAAAAGAATAGAGACTTGAGGACGCAATTAAGCAACAGATAACATAAAGAAGTTCTGAGAGATATCTAATTAAATACATTTCATCTCTTCAGTCTACTCATCAAGTGCTCTACACCTTATGAGTTTATATTAAAATATAAATCTTAGATCCTCCAAAATTAAAAGTAGCCCCTTTTCTCTCACCATACTATTTTTAACTATTTCTTAAGTGTTCAGTTTAAGCAAACGATTCACTAGATAGTTCAGCAAATAATTCCATAAATGGTAAAAACTGTGATATCATTCTTGCTCACCCTCCACTCATGCAAGCAGAACTCTAATATAGTTTATAATTCATTGTCTAGTTCAAGTATGTCAAGCCTTAGTGCTTTCATCCATCTTCTTTCAAGTCTGAACACATATTTAAGAATTAATGAAACTAGGCCCTACTCTTTTAAAACAACTAAACATTTCAGTTTGAAAAGCAGCTACTGTGCAAGCAGCCTGACTTAAAGAGAAAAATACAAGGAAATTCTGGATCCATAATTCACCCTCCACCTTCCGACCCCACCAACCGCCATATTAGTGTGCCCCCACCAAAATACCAGCTTGTGTTTACAGTTTCGTTTCTCCTGATGGTGGATGGGCGCGTGTACACGCACTCGCTCTATGTGCACTCAATAGGATCATGATCTGGAGAGCTGAAAATGTAAACACAAGCTGGTATTGTGGTGTGACTAGCGGTTTGTGGTTTCTTTGTTTGAATATTTCAAAAATGGCACACTGGCCAGAACTAAAGAGGAGAAAAGCAGAGCTGCTATTTATACAAAAATTTGATGGTTCCAGTATTCACATTTCAGGTAGTGAAGAAGGGCTACACAATTGGAAGTTATTTTTCAATACTTTATTTTTTACATCGTCGACTACACTTCAGTGCAGGAATTTTCTTTTCAGGGATAGATAAAACAGACGTTGCCCTTAATTTCACATGATGAGGAATACCATGCTTGTTTAGGTGCCCATTGAGCAATTTTTTACAGATTAGGAATGCTCTATTCATCCAAAGGTGTCTGTAATCATGGGACTAAAGTAAGGAATATGGTTAAGAATTCACAGGATTAGCACAATTTAGGTGACTACAGCTCATTCTCTTTTCATAAAGAATTTACTGGATCATGGAGCTGGCCATTTTCCTTATTCAAGCTCAAACATGGATTCATATGTGGACCAAACATCCCAAGCAGAGCTCAGAGATGGCATATCCATACAGTTACAAGAGTGCAAGCTTAAATCGGTGTCATTTCAGAAATATACTTTTTCTTTTTGCTTCACTGGAAGTAAATGAGGCAGAATGACTCCATGAAAAGACCATGAGTACGAGATCTTACCCATTCTTTTCTAAGTATATCAGTCAGTCTTAATAAAACCTCCTAATATAAGCATTGTTTTGCTACTGTTCTGAACCTGGTGGGGAAGAGGGGAGAGAACTGAAATTCAACTTATAAAGTACTGGATTGTATACAGTTATATTATCATAATTTTTTTTTAAATAAGCTTATCAAAAGTAGATATTTGAAGTAGGGTATTTTATTTTTTTCCAATAATTTATTTTAATCAGAGTTGCAGGCTGGTTCTAACACCAATTACACATACTATACATGTTCATCACTGCAAATTTAAACAACAGCTGAGAGTACAATTTAAGAAAAGACTGAAAAAAGCCGAGTGGTCTTCTCAAAACAGTGAAAGAAGTACAGAAATTATATTGGTGTTAATGCAACAACTCTTTATTCAAGAGAGGGACAGTTCTGCAACTAATACCAGTGTTCCATATAAGAACAGCAGTGTTATAGTAACTCACAGCTCATGGAAAGAGCATCTGGTTTATAAACACTTATTCGTTCCATTTGATTGAAACATATCTGTCACATAAAAAGCAGGAAATTCTTTCTTAAAGTATGCAGTATTACCTCATACACAAAATCATACAATAATAACACTCAATTTTCCTCTTCAAAAATTTTTCATGTGCATTTTAGAAACATTTGATCACTTTACACAAATTGCACAACTGCAATGCCATCATAAGGTAGAACATCTTGCTTCTTTTTAATACATTACTCTATATAAGCACCCTCACAAAGACAGCTTGTGAGCATTTCACAAATTATAATAATGGAACCACCTACATGTATATCAGTGCTGACAGATCTGGATCATCTTATTTTCACCTGCAGTAAGTTCAGACTCAGCTGAAAACTAAATTATACAATGAACAGCTTTGTTGTAGGAATATGCATGGCCTTATTTTCCACCAACATTTGCAGAACAAACGCATGCAGCTAGCATAGATATTTAATACCGATGGTAATAAATACTAATGATCTCGCGATCTAACTTTTTTTCATCCAAATCAAAGATAAAGTTCACTTCATTTTTTTCACATACTGCACTACAGAGGAATGGATTGTCTATAATGAGGCACACCTGTTCAATAGCTATTATCTGCAATAGTTTAACATATGAAAAGGAAAATGTATCCAAAAAGATCTTTCTGCTCTTAGTTGACACCAGTAATAGCATTTCCGTTGACTGCAATATCATGAATTAGATGAAGTATTTACTAAAGGAAAAATTAGCATTCACAAAATACCATAGAATTCTGATGACCATTTGTAGTCGGGATGTTTACTATATGCTGTTCTTAAAGGTAGTGGCAGTTCTGGTCTAAAATAAGAGGACTGCCAACTGAGCTGATAATGCCACTCTGGAATTTCTGAGCTTTAAAGACCAATATTGAGCAAATATAGACCAGTAAGATTGAATACTGGTCTTATTCCTTGGGCATTGTAGAATGGTTTATGCCAGGTGGGCTTGAGTCATATAGAATACATTTGTAACTCTTAAAAGGGAAAGACAACATTATTCACAGTATTCCCTTGTGTTTGAAGATCTATCTTAACCATTTTTTCTAAAGAAGCATAAATATATACTCCATGCAAACATGAAACAAATTTGTGTGCAATAGTACATAATAATACATGCCTTCTCCTCCTGCTGGCATCAGTCAATGTAAAATAAAATAAAACCATCGTTCTTTAGTAAGCTTTATGAAACAGCATATTTAGCATTCTCGGCTGCTTCTACAAAAAAAGCACCCTGCTTATTCAACTGGCAAAATGACAAAGACCTCAAGAGGCAATAGATCTGTATGCCCAAATTTAGGCAGAGTGGATTCTTTCCCCTTAAAATACCACTTCATTCAAAATATATAAGGGATAGCTGCCTTCTCTGTTATATGAAAGACTTCATATTATTTAAGTTTTTTTTCTGTTTGTATAGTAAAACATAATGCTAGAAGCAACAAGGAACAAAACTTACCTACATTATAACAGCACGTAATTATAATAACACATAAGTAGAGTAAGAAAAAGCTTACTCTGCTTCATTCATGACATGAATATAATCCACATCAGTCAAGTATATCTGAAGCCAATGTTAAATTACAAGGGAAGTATCAAAACTAGCTAGAATTTTACTGGTAAGCAATGAAGAAAATTTAACAAATGTTCAGGAAATTAAGAAGAGCTGAAAGAAGTACCATAAAATTAAAAGGTCTACACCATGTTAATATTGTAAATAGCTCACCAACTTTAAGTCTAATGGTTGTTTGAAAACTAACTGCAATATCAACGGTATTTTCAAATAATTATAACCATGACTACTTTTCACACAGCGGGCAGCCTATTATGCTTCAAGACAGTAAGCGTGGTTTGCATTTACAAAATTCTTTAAGTATTTGTGTGTATAACAATATCAGTCACATAAAAGTACAGATCTACACTGGACAACATCCATACTGTCAGCAAGATAAAATGTTACAATAGCTTCAAACTGTTTTCTTAAAAATTAAAACTGGAAAACATTTATTTAAAAATTGTGTCCCATGCAGAGAGTCAGAAGACATGGTTTAAAAGGCCTAGGCTGTATATCCAATTTTGATGGTTATTTAAACAGATTATTTGGTAGTCTACATGTGATGATCACTACTGGCGATTATTTTTCTCTTACTTACTTGAGAAACAAAACCTTGTACTTGATTGTATAGAGAAAATCTGAATTAACTGGTTTTGAAAGTTTTTCAGTGGCATGGAGATTCTTAAGGTTACTGCCTATGTATACAATTAAGAAGACATTTTGCTGTCTTCCATTACAAAAGAACAGAGATAATTTACCTACCGCTCATGTAAAGAATATTAACTATTCTTATATTGCTACTACTACAAAATCCTAGATCTATTACCAAAAGAAAAGTCAACGGGTAAAGTAGAGCACAAAATTTGACCTTTAAAAATATTTGTAAAGTTTTCCTGGTTTTTAGAGAGAAAGAGAGACATATTTTGCCGAGTGGTTAATGAATTCAGATAGTGACCATTTGACCTGGTTTTTTGAAAGTAATTAGCAGCTCCAGTTACCTGAAAGATGGAGCTAAGATGAGCAGGCAGTTTTAAATCAGCGCATTTCTAATTAAAAATGATGTTATTTACAGTCACTCAATAGAAGTTGTAAGCATCTGTGCTCATAAAGAAATACGCAACAAAGGATTGATGATTTTTTAGAGGCTATCCACAGTGGCTCAAAAAAGCAAGTGAAAGATGTTGAATACAAAAGGTAATTGTTGGCTAGATGAGATCATCGCTCTTGCTTAAACTTATTTTTCAAGTAACTTGGAAATATGTCATTTAATTAATTTCTATATCCAAGTTTTGTGAAGAAGGGAAACTTCTTCCCAATACTGAGCATAAAACTAAGCTGAAAGGAGCAAATAATTATATTAGCTCGTTGGACAAATGCTGAGAAGGGTACTACAGAATGGCCAAGGCAGTGGGAGTTTTAAGTATACAAACACTAGCCAAAACCACCAAGCTCCTAAAATACACAAAAATACTATTATAAGGCTCTGATGCCATAAGGTAGTTTTTAGGGAGTATAATTACTGTAAGCAAAAGATTCTTGAGACTAAAAATTGCATTTATTTCACCCAAAATTGCCTACTGCACACATGCCATATGAATCACCATACTATATTTCAGATACTTTAAACATTGTAATTTCGTGACCTATATATGAAAGCTAATCAGACTCCAAAGCATTTTTAAAGCATTTTGTGATCTGCAGACTTAGCCCTCAAACTCTACTTCTAAAGCAATCTGTGAAAGGCGGTTACGAACAACAAGTTTATATATGTCAGTGTAGTCAACATGTACGACATATCTAAAGGACTTCACAAGTCAGAAGAGATTGAAAACTACTGCCATGTACTGACATAAATAGTTTGTTGAAATAAACAAGAGCCAAAGCGATCTTTAAGGTTTGGGCTAGTATCAACAAAGTTTGAATAGTAACAAAACTTGGTGGCAGATACTGCAGTCTTTTCTTGGACTTCAATAACTGGACATTTACATCTGTGCATGAAGTTCTCTCGGCTATTAAACAAGTTACATTGTTTTAATCAGGTAGACAGAAAAATCTATGGTCTCAATACAAGTTAAGTTATTTCTCTACTGTATTAGTTCAAATTCATTATCTTAAAAAGGCTTCAAACCCAATTATAGACTGTGTATTGTATCATATTTTAACAACCCAGCAACTTAGATACCAGCAATACAACAATTTAAAAACCTGAATGAATATCCATTCTTCATTATCTGGTTTCAATGTTTTCATTTAATTACAACAAATTTTTGTATTTACTTTTGCCTCAAACATTCTGCTTATCTGTGTAATATTCTGCTTCTCTGGATTTAGACTCATTTTTATCGGTGAAACAGAATACAATCATTTAGACAGTGCTGTGATGACTAACACTTTCACAGCAAGAATAAACAAGGGAGTCCTATTTATTCTTTTTAGCAGAGGAATGACATCTGAAATAAAATAATATAATTTAATTTAATTTAATTTAATTTAATTTAATTTAATTTAATTTAATTTAAAATTAACATAAACTATTCACAGAACAGATCAATGATGTCTTAAGTACCTGATACTGAGAGTTGCCTCATCAGTTCTCAGGAACTCAAAAGACAAATATGCAAATCTTTTTATAAAAATTTTATGTGCAAGTGTAGTATTTGCATCTATCTTCTCTGCAAGGGATAAAAACGTCTTACTGTTTGATTGTCATAGCAAAAAATATCTGAAATGGATCACATTTTCCACATCCTACCTTTGCAGAAAAAAGGCTTAGGTTCAACTGGTGCTTGGACTGAACTCTGGACCTGGAATAAGAGAAAAAAAAATGCGTTTAGTAGTTCAAGCTAAAAGAATCAGGACTCGCTAAATGAAGAAAAAATCTGGAAGCATATAGATTAAAAAAAATGGCTGAAATTAGAAATCTGGGCAGTATTAAGAGTTTCTTCAGATCATTTCTACAATGGGGATTCAAACTGCCACCACATGGTGCCAAATATTTAGGTCTCCAAATAGCAACTGTTACAACATATAATTAAAGTCAGTTTATAGCCTTTAATCAACTGAATCAAGATAGCTAGTGAGATGAATTAAATTGTAACCGTGTTTATTTATGGCATATAGCAAATACAACTAAAATAAGGATCTTGCCTTACCTGAATAGGTTATTGCCAACAGCAAGTGCTCTGCCTAGTCAAATTACACTTCTATCAATGTTTGTAAGGAGCTTGCCTATTCAGTAGAATAAAATCCTGAAAAATCGTATTTCTGACAATTCAGATACTACGAGAATGAAACAAACCTTTTCTCCGTACTTCTACTATTTTTACTGTGACCAACACAGAGAACAAGACATGATCACAACTGTACAAATTCTGCATAGCCAAGAAACAATCATGCTATATTTTATTTTCCTTTTCCTTCTACCAGTGCCTCATATTACAAAAAGCTGAACCGACTGAAAGATGATGTATATGTTTAATCAATCGACATGCTATTTTCTAAACAGACAGAGAAATATCTAAGTTCATCTAGCTAGCTGTTTATAATTTGTATTATCTCAGAAAATTTCCAAACACAATAAGGATCCATCATGCTTTAATGTTTATAAGCATAGCAGAGAATTCCACTAAGGATGACATGGAAGAAAGAGTTGGGGCAATGAAGGGGAAAAATGCCATGGGGTGTATCTTGGTGGACTGCAAGAACTGAAACCATCCTAACGAGAAGAGTCAGCGTGATCTGATCAGTAGCTTGTATAACTCCAACAAGGAAGACTATGTGTGGAAGTTACAAATTTCATGTGTAAATTAGATGTATTATTTTGTATTTAGCTCCAGCTTCTATTCAAATAGAAAGTACAGGTTCTTTCACTTCCTAAGTAACAGTGTAAATCCCAGACGATGAACAGAACTTTGTTCTGTAGGGGCACCAAGACTGCAAATACCTCATTCTCTGCTATATCACTGTGATTATTACAGTAATGTGATCTCTACAGATTTAATTCATTTATGGAGAGCACTGCGGAATGAAGCTATGTAGCAATTCTTCATTACTTTTGTGTTGTCAGAGAATTTCCAAAATCTATAAATTGCATCCCTGTTTGTGAGGCAATTTCAAAGGAAAAAGCTCCGGCTGAGCAGAAAATCTGGTTTTATAGAATAGTATCATCCCTACCATCCCTTTAATAAGTCATTATAATTACTTTCACTGTTGTCACCATCATTATGTCCTCCAGCAGTATAGTTGTGGATAGCTTTTCTTTAGCATATCTTTACAAGTTGAGTTGAAAGCGATCTATTTTCTGCAAAATGGCTGCTTTCATTGTATACAGGACACTGAGCCTCTTGTGCGGGACCTTTTCACCATGTTGTGATTGATTTTACATCTATTGAAAACAAGTCTGGTCTCTGCCATTTGTTTACCCTTGTATTCTCTCTTTATGCTTTGGTATGCATTTTTAATTAGATACACTCCAGTTCTTTCACCACTAGCTAACACTTTTATTTGGGAAGCAGTCTTTACTAGCCCTGCAAATATCCGCTGTTCTTTGCAATGTCAAGTCCTTTTCTCACCTTGCTTTGACTTGGTTATCACTTATATCACAAGTAATTCATCCATCTGTTAACTGCTCCAATTCACATTACTTGGCTTTATTTTAAAGATCTTAACAATGGTCAATGGTCTCATCTGGCAGCTGGTTTCTTGTAAAAAATGTGCCTTTCCCAAGTGACATTCTTGTGAGGATCAAAATATTCACTGAATGGGTTTTATCTAGCAGTTTACAGGTCCCTCAGGCTCTCCATAGAACATATTGTATATACCCAGTGCTTTGGGCATGCCATGTGTAGCAATGTGGAGGACTTCACCTTCTTCAGTTTTATTTCACTCTTCTCCAGCTTTCTGCCATGTTTTCTTTCCATACTGTGGGTTAATTCTTGCCACAAAAAAAAAAAAAAAAAGAAAAAGATGACACATATCTTGCATCTACATGAATGTTTAAGTTGGATCCAGAGTGTGCCTTTAAAGCAAAACTCTCTGTTCTGGTGTGCTTTGGTGCTTTGGTTTGACCCGTGAAGCTGTCTGGAAGCTCTGGAAATGGATTCTTTTATATGAAAAACTGCAGACCGGGAACGTGCTTAATACACTTTGGTGGCAAATGGGCATTCACCTTACAGTATTCAATTAGAACTATCCAAAGTAAAAAACGGCGAAAGAAATAATAGTGTGGTTGCCTGTTTAGCCCTACGGATTTGTTCCTACTAGTCTGTACTACTTCCTAACACAGACATAGCCACAGAAGTGACTGAAATTGTCTTCATTTCTTGGCTCTCACTACCTGACATTGGTGAAAATCATCGCACCAGTTACATAGCACTTCTGTAAAGGAACGTTTCAGTCCATCAACAGAAATATCTTAAGTACTAAAGGAAGCGTAAAATTTATTTTTATTGTGTCACAAATAAGGGGGAAAACTCCCACTGAATAAAGAAAAAAATAAGAATTAGGTAGAACATAATTCCATCCCACAGTAATCTAGAAAAAAAACACAGTATGTCCACTTTACATACCACCTTTCTCTTAATTTACAGTCTTCAATTTACAGTCTTCTACACAGTTATTTAAATAATCTGTCTCTCACGGAGTAGCACCTTTGAAATTGCCAGGGACACAAACCCACTTCTCTGTTTCCTCATAAAAATTTTCCATAGACACCCCCAACACAAGCATTTCCAGCAAGACTGATTTTTTCTTGGCCTTATCCTCTCCAGATGGTTTGTAGATAGTTCTCACAACTCAGCCATCACTTTAAATAGACATAAAAAACCACAAAAGTCCAGTTTCCTTTAGGACTGTATGTGAAACTTGTATTGGCTGGCAAGTACTGAAACTTTTAATATAAACAAGACCTTTTGCCTCCAGTTGTGGGGGGGCCTTATCATGGCTCACGGTAGGGAATGTTTGCTTTCTTAATATTCTCTGCCTTGTAAACTGGGATGGATTATATCCAAATACATTGTTACCATACTTCTCACCCAAATTAATCTGGGTTTATACTTGTCATACTTTAATGGGCAGGTCTATGTTCTGGAAGAGATGAAAATAGTTTTGTTTGCACGTTTTCAATAATCATATGCTTCATGATTAATGAAGCCTCTTTCAAACCTCCAACAGCCTTCTGCAGCTGATTGTAGAATTGTTGAGAAGACTAAAAAAAGTAATCTTACTCTTACATACTATCTGTAACTAATCTTGTAAAATTTTATTCATTGTCTGTGACAAGACCTGTTATTAGTCTGTGTGCAGCAAAGAGTTGATCAGGCATTTTACAAGCTGTTGGGGATGTCACAGAGGTCATTGTAAGCACTTCTAACTGTTTTGAGTGCTTGCCAAGTATGACAGAAGAAACCATTTTCCCATATACAGGTTTGCCAAGACAGAGCTCCAGTCCATTCCCAGGGTAAAAGGCTGCAGTTTAAGAAACTACTATTCCGCTATTACTTTTTCAGCATTTGACTACCAAATATAATTCTAAGCAAAAAAAAATAAAATCAACAGCATGCTGCTTCTGACTGTGTTATCCCCTCACAAGGATGATGTCAGCACTTGTACTCCCCAATGTATATTCATTCCCTATGCTGTGGTCTACATGATTAAACACAGAAAATATAACTGTCCACAACTCTAATGTTTCGTCCAATCCCCAGTGCATCACGTATTCTAATCCCAGGTCCTGGACAGGTTCCTCCTGTCCTAGCACAAACAGCATTCTCTTTGTCTGTACATATCATTTGCAAGAAAATTGTGGCCAATCTCTCAGTGTATTCCTCGTGTTCTACATACAACTCTTCAATTTTGTCACTCAGCTCTGTAAAATTAAACTTATTAATTACACAGCTGCAGGAATATCGCTGCTTTAACCCAATCACAAACAGACTTGGGGGAAAATCATACACCAGATAAGCCAGGAGTTAGGAAAAAAATGGTCTGATCTCTTAGCAAGTCTGATCCCTGTTGATTGCTTTACTACAAGCAGGGATAGGTTAGTAGGGGGAAACTGGAAGAATGTAAGGGTCCAACCAAAAGAAGTTTTTATCACTTATGACAGCCATCCAAGTCATAAAAAGGGAACAAATCTTGAACATTTTCATTCAGCACTGCATTTCAGCAAAATAATAAATAAAAATCTTCTATGCATTAGCACTGGTTAGACCAAAACAATGAGGGATTCAGTAGCATGCAAGAGAGTGCCCTTCAGATTAAATGACAATTTGGAAGTGTTTAACAACATATGGTCTCTTTTCTTTGACATATACGATTAAGAATATATCTTTTTTATATCAAAATATAAAATACCATCTGTCATAAGTACCAACTATGATACTGCCTCTATATATCCAATTAATTCACTATACTTTCTAATGTAAATATTTCTCCTATTTTCTCCCTTTTTCTTCTTCTGTAACTATATTTATTTATAAAATTTCAATAAATGTATATATTTAAAAAGTCAACACTATGTCTTGAAATATAATTAGGAATAACAATGAAAGTCTGTTTCACTTTGTATTTCAAAGAAGAAGGGCCAAATCTTCACATGGTTTGAAATGACATCGCTCATTTAAGTCAGTGGGTATAGCTAAATTACAAACATATAACTACCCCGCTTTTCCTTACTATATACATTAACCCAGAGGAATACTGACTTTTCATAAATATTTTTGTTTCTTTCTTTTCTCAGAAGTGCAGAGTTCCTTAAAGACACATGACTGCAGAGCGAGAATCATAGAATCATAGAATCATAGAATCATAGAATAAGTGAGGTTGGAAGGGACCATTAAGATCATCAAGTCCAACTGTTAACCTACCCTGATTTAAAAACACCCACTTCTAAACCATGTCCCTAAGCACCTCATCTACCCTTTTCTTAAACACCTCCAGGGATGGTGAATCCACCACCTCTCTGGGCAGCCCATTCCAATGTTTAATAACCCTTTGAGTGAAAAAATGCTTCCTAATATCCAATCTAAACCTGCCCTGACATAACTTGAACCCATTTCCTCTTGTCCTATAATCAGTATATAATGAGTATTTCCCATTAATGTGTCAGAATTCCAGTGAACATGGAGGAATAAAAAAGGACTGCTCTTGAAAACACAGACAAATCAATAAAATGTGTAATGCATTTCAGTTCACTGAATTAATACTTTAGCTCATTAATGTAGTCTCAAAAAAAAGAAAAAAACTTTGACCACACAATTATTTTAATGACTTTTGAGAACATTAAAATATGCAAAAGTCTCAAAATACAGTCTCAAGACTGTAGCAGCTAAGTTTTGTCAGGTTAAACCGGGAAAGAATGTAGCAGCCTGTTTGAAGCAGGGTGCAAGTTTTCTTATATACGAGACAAACACACATAGATAAACATACACACACAGACACACATACATCTTTACTCTTCTTTCTGAATAATTTGGCTGTGGGTGCAACAACAAACTGCACTAACAGGTTTCACGTTAGTAACATGAAAAAGAAATGACTGACCCACGACACAAACTGCATTTTAAGCCTTTAGCATTTTAAGAATCTTGTGATTCCCTCAGCCTAGTAAAGATCTGAAAAGGGATGGAAGAGACAAATACAGGAATATTGTTTTTCAAAATGATTGCCCCTCTTGAAAGGCAGAATAGTAGGCATTATGGTAGGCAGAATAGTAGGCATTATGGTAGGCATCTCTTTCTTTTGATTCATTTTACACATCACAGTATAAAAACCTAAGACTTCCGAATCTGCTAAAGTGTCATGGAAGGGGTGACTATACCTGTCTGAGGTTATTTCAGTATCATTTATAACATAGTACCTTTTCACCTGCTTTCAGGTAGTTGTCTGTGAGCAGAAAATGCTGACCATCTTCTAATATTACATTCTCAATCCTTAAAGGAGCTTTCAAAAACAAACCATAATGGTCTTCTTGGTCATCCATGGTGGAGACTTTATACACAGTCCTAATAAATTGCTTTTATAGGTTCTTATCTAAAATACTTGTAATATTTCAGTAACTAGATATAAATGAACTTCTAAAAGTTGGACAGTTTTAGCCATAATATGTTCCTGAGGCAGTGAGTTAGAATCACAGAATCATAGAATGGTTAGAGTTGGAAGGGACCTTAAATATCACCTAGTTCCAACCCTCCTGGCCATAAGCAGGGACACCTTCCACTAGACCAGGTTGCTCAAAGTCCCATCCAACCTGGCTTTGAACACATCCAGGGATAGGACATCCACAACTTCCCTGGGCAACCTGTGCCAGTGCCTTACCACCCTCACAGTAAAGAATTTCCTCCTAATAGCTAATCTAAATCTACCCTCTTCCAGTTTAAAACTGTTACCCCTTGTCCTATCACTGCACTCCCTGATAAAGAGTCTCTCACCATCTTTCCTGTAGGTCCCCTTTAAGTACTGAAAGGCTGCTACAAGGTCTCCCCGGAGCCTTCTCTCCTCCAGGCTGAACAACCCCAACTCTCAGCCTGCCTTCATAGGAGAGGTGCTGCAGCCCTCTGATCATCTTCACGCCCCTCCTCTGGACCTGCTCCAACAGGTCCATGTCCTTCTTATATTGGGGGCCCCAGAGCTGGATGAAGTACTCCAGGTGGGGTCTCCCCAGAGCAAAGCAGATGGGGAGAATCACCTCCCTCAACCTGCTGGCCACGCTTCTCTTGATGCAGCCCAGGATGCGGTTGGCCTTCTGGGCTGCGAGTGCACATTGCCGGCTCATGTTGCACTTCTCATCCACCAACACCCCCAGGTCCTTCTCCTCAGAGCTGTTCTCAATCCATTCTCCGCCCAGCCTGTATTTGTGCTTGGCATTGCCCCAACCCACGTGCAGGACCTTGCACTTGGCCTTGTTGAACTTCATGAGGTTCATATAGGCCCACCTCTGAAGCCTGTCCAGGTCCCTCTGGATGGCATCCCTTCCCTCCAGCACGTCAGCCATAGCACACAGCTTGGCGTCGTCAGCAAACTTGCTGAGGCATAACATATTCACATATTGTCTGAAACAGTATTTCCTCAGCCTTGTATTTTCCTCTTTTAATTTACAAGGGTTTTTTCTCCTGTGTTAACATAAGGATAATAGAAATTCCAACTTGCTTCTCTGCATCATTCATCAGCATGCATGCTTTTATCTGATTATCTCCTATTTGTCTTCTTTGTATGGCAAAAATTCTCACTTTTTTTCCATTTCTGCTGTTTGTGTATGTATGACCATTCTTATTACTCTTCTCTAAATCCTTATTTTCTATAACACTGGTTTTGAGTAGTTGTGGTACTCTTCCTATGACAGTAATCATTTTTTTATTGATTTTATGTCACATTTATTGGTTCTTCTGCCATCCTATTGTCTAGTTACTTGAGCACAGGTGCCATCGGGCTGCAATTTTGATTCTCTGCTACAGAAAAAGTTAACCCACAGCACTTTGCAGCAAAGCAGTTTAAGCGCTTCAGTTCAGCTTGAGCCACTTTCCACTCGGTGTCACTTAGAGACTGCGTCCCTCTGAAGGTCTCTGCTCCCCAAAGCTCCAAGTAACCGCGACATCTATGGATTTTAGTGCACAATCCAGCAGGCACAATGGCAAACGCGGGTGGGACCACAGCATTCTGCTGCCTCAGAGGCTTCTCAGGCCCTTCTCACTACTGCCGCCAGGCTCCCAGTGGCCGCAGGCCCAGACCGGCCACAACTCGCCATCTGGTCTCGCCGCCCCTGGGGCTGGCCTGCACGGGACGGCCGGGGACCACCGCAGCTAGCTGCGGCCTACGCGCCCCCGTGACACCCGGGAGAGGCCTCCTTTCTTGCTCCACCTCCCAGAGGAAGGCCGACGGCTGCAGCGGCCGCGCCAGAGGACGGTTTAACGGCCGGGCCACAGGACAGTCCAACGGCCGCGGCCGCTCCCGGGCGCCCCGCGCCAAGCGCGGGCCCGCCGGCGGCAGGCGCCGTTGCCAGGCGGGCCGCGTTGCCATGGCTCCCAGCCCCCCTCTCCTTCCCGGGCCACGGGACCGGAAGCCCCCGCCACGTGCCCTTTGAACCGGGAAGTCCTCGCGGAGGCCTGGGCGGACTCGGTTTGAATGAAATCCGGCTGATTCACGGCGGCCCGGGCTGAGGCGGCGCGGCCGGGGAGGGCTCCGGGCGGAGGTGAGGGCCCGGCGGGGCGGGCGCTCTCCTCACAGGAATCCTCGGGGCGCCGCCGCGGCCCGTGGGGGCCTAACTGCGGTGTGGGGCGGCTTCTGCGTGGCGGCGGCGGCGGGAGTGGGGCCCGCCGGGACTGGGCCCGAGCGCCGGGCGGGGAGACGGGGACGGTAGCGGCGCCGTCACCTCCCCGGGCAGGTCTGGTAGCCCCGTGGGGCACCAGCCCGGGCGGGGAGTGCGCTGCAGGGTCCGCGGTGCCTGTCCGCGTTTGTGCTGGTTGGGCCCGAAGAAAGTTTGGGCGCTTTTCGGGCAGCGGCGGTGCCGGGGCGGTGTGGCCGCCAACAGGCGGGGCCGGGCCCGGGGCAGCGGCTCGGGGGGGGCCCGCCGGCGGAGCGGGCCGCCTGGGCCTCGGCGTCTCACGGGCCCGGGGTAGCTCTGCTGCCTTCCCGGCCAGGAGCAGCCGCTGTGTTTCGTCTCGGCAGTCCCTGGGTTGCAGCCGCTGGCCGGTCTCTGGGGACGCCGAGTGTCGCAGGCGGTGCCTCCGAGCGGCAGTTTATTCTAGGGGAAGCGCCAGTCTGTTTCCTATCAGAGGCACTTCACGGATTGAAACGCTGCCGCTGGTTCTGGAGCGAAGCATCGCGACGATCCCCAGCGCTGTACGGCTCGAGTTTGTTATGGAGGAAGGGGGAAGCGAGGGCAAAGTGCTGGCTGTGGGATATGTGAAGAAGAAATCTTTAATCCATGTCAGGAAAGATGAAGCAGAACTAAGTAGAAAAGGAGCACTAATCAAAACTAACAGTGCTGGTTCTAGTGTGCAGCAGACTTAAGAATCGTTTTCAGGACAAATTTATGTGGCATAGTTGGATACTTGTAAACAGTTGACAAATCTGAGTGTGTGCTGATGTAATCTCTTAAAGTTGTACTTGTTTCCGGTACACTGTGGAAAACCAGAAAAACAACAAGGATCGAGATTGACTTTTTAAAAAAGTTTTATGCAAATGTATTTGAAAGGTGCATATAGCTGAAAAGCTACTAGGCAAGCTGAAAAGTCTGAGAGGTTTGTATTTATCTTAAAGGTTTCACCTCCTGTAAGTCCGAAGTGTACTGTATGCCTCGGATATAGGGAGTACACTTGGAAGAAGATTCTGCCGAGAAGAGCACTGTTTGTGAGCTTGTGTTATGGAAACAAGGAAAAGATTTGTTTGTGAAGAAATCCAGAAATCGGCTTGCAAATGGATTGCTTCTGAATCAGCGTGGCTTTGAGCAACTAGGTTTTGCCCATAGCTTAATGGCAGATTTGTGTTCCATTAGCTGTTACAACATCAGGAATATTGATTTGATGTCTATGGTTAACAAAATGAGAAATTAGAGCATACTTCAAAATTAAGATTAAATAATACCAAAATATCGATAGGTTTGTAAACTTTCTAGGAAGTGATTCCATCTTGACAGGTGTTGTGGAGTGTATACTAATAGTAGCTACAATTGTCTTATCTCCTAAGGTTTAAGATGATGGGAAAGGGCAGGTAGTTACAATACCCTGAGTAATAGAAAACTGGTGTGATGAGTACTTGCTGGAGTGGTTGGCGGGGCACAGTTCCACAACAGTTGTGCGTCTACCCCCGCTTCTGCAGATTTCACAAAAACTCATTATTTTATATATAGCATAAAAGTAAAGTTAACTTTGTGGGTTTCTGTGGTGGTGTGATTTGTTACTGGCTCTTCCTTTACCTGTAAGTTTGGTGTGGGTATACTTAAGTAGCTTTAGAGGAGTCTGCTCGTGTCTGGGTTACTTTAGTAACTCCAGTTCAGCAATGAATGTAGTGGAATTAGATTTGATGTGCTTCTGGAAATCAGAAAGCAGAGTCTGAGAAGCTAACGTGCCTACTTTCTAGGCCAGCTCAGGTCTATTGAGATTCAGGTCTATGCAGCCCAGAAACATGGGATTAACAGAGCTGAGCACATTATGAAAGCAAAATAGTCAACTCTGGACTTGCACTACTGAAACTGCATTCATTCATTCATGGTGTGGTTAATCTTTAGCTATAATGAACAGATTACTCGGAATTGATGGTAATTCTTTTTTGTTTTTCTCTTTTCATACAAAATCTATAGGAAGATAGACTTTCCCCCACCCCACTGTCACATGTGAAGTCTCTGTTCTGGTTCAAGTTTCTGTCATTCAGCATTTGCTGACTTTACCTGCAGTGAGTTTTTGTTCTTTTCTCTGTGAAATAATGTTTCTTTGCAAGATGCAATTCCTCAACTAATTTACCTTCATAGCCATTTATTATCCCTAGTGAAGCTGAAATTGTTATAGTTGGGGCAAAAACCTTAAACCATGTTTTTAATTGCTGTTAAGAAAATTGTTAATACATCTGCTGATGTGGAACTTATCAAGAGGAGATCTGGAAGTGCTTATACAAAGCTTAGTATGTAGTCTCAGGTGGAGAAACAGAGTTACCAAAGATGAAAATAGTTGCATGAGGTCACTCAGTGTAGGGATCGCAAAGTATGGAGTAAACTGCTGTCACCAGAGTCTAGCCCGATACTCTCTCCACTAATAAGGCAATTTAGTAGCCAGTGTTTTCTCTTCCATGTATGTTGAAGCTAATTTTGACTTTATTTATTTATTTACCAATTCAAAAGTTGTCAACCCAGGAGAACCCTCTTTCATTGAGGGATTGCATCATGGAGTGTTAATCCTAGATAAAAATAGTGCACTGTAGTGTGAAACTCATGTTTCATGCAAAGAGATACAGTAATTTAAGACTGTGTTTCAAGTCAATTTCAAAATACGTGCTGAAACATGCCAAGTATAAGCACAGTAGCTATTGGTTTATACCTATATGTATATATACATATGTGCATAATGCATTTATTTAATTTCATCCCTATGTTACTTCAGGAAAAACATTTTCATTATTAAAAGTCAGCGTTTAGGTCAACATTTAAGTGTCTTGAAAGTAATAGCCAACAACTGAATGGTGAACCGGAGCTCTCCAAATGGACAACTCTTGCCAATTATTACAGTTACCTAACAGTAGTATAATGAACGAATATTAGACATAGGTTTTTTTAAAAAAATCTGTTTCAGATCAGTTTTGAGATGGTCTATGTATGCTTCCACTGCATTATTAGTAACTGCAGACTTTTCCCTTTGGAGGCCAGGCCACTTAGAAGAAAATTGCAATGATGGAGGTTTGGGTTTTTGGAATACCATCCTATGATCAAGGTTTTTTAGCTGAGGTGTTTCAATCGTGGACATACACAAGCTGAGAAGCTACTTAACTTTTATAAGCCATCAGTGACCACATTGATCTCGATGACTGCATATCATCCAAATCCTGCAGTGCACAAAAATGTAAATTCGTTATGATTATAATATTTTCCGATATGGATATTTGATATGTGTACTCACTTCCTTAAAGCTTCACTTTAAACAGAGACTGTTAACTCTTCCTTGCAGACAAAAGGAAATATTACCAAAATACCTTTTGCTGACTTTGGAAGGAAGGGAAGCGAGATTTAATGTGAACTGTTTGTTTACTTTTCTGTGTTTTTTATATATATCTGGAAGTATATATGTGTTTGTGTATGTGTGTGTATATATATATAGGGAAAAAACAACAGGTAAGTGTGTAATCAAAACTAGCCTTTTGCACTTTGCAGCAGAGAAAAATTGTCAACTATGGGTTACCATGTGGTGTGCCTCCCCCAGGGAACCGACAAAGCTCGCAGAGATCTGTTTCTTTAATATCCTTGTAGGAAGTGGGGAAGGGAATGCAAGACCCCCCTGGGTGGCTAAACTTGCATTGGGTTGTAACTCTGAAGCCCAATTGCAAAGTGGTTGCAGTTATGTTGCAGCATGTGCTAATACTACTGCTGGCTGTTGTGGTCCCGTCTTACCTGATCTCTCCTGGATCATTTGCTTGTGCAAGGCTGACAGAAATGTGGCAACTTTTCTTTTGACTTGTTAGTGGAATTCCACTCCAGCTTGTCAGCACTGAGAAACTCTTACTTGTTCTTTCTCCTCTAACTTTCCAGGGAGATTAACACATCTTCCTTTGCTTTTGTACTTCTGTTGTGGTTTAACCCCAGCCAGCCACTAGGACCATGCAGCTGCTTGCTCACTTCTCTCCCCCCTCAGTAGGATGGGGAGAAGAATCAGAAAAGTCGTGGGCTGAGGTAAAGACAGTTTAATAAGACAGCAATGGAAGAAAAAAAAAATAATAATAGAATATACAAAGTGACAAAAGGAGTGCTGCACAGTGCAGTTGCTCACTACCCAGTAATCCATGCCCAGCCAGTCCCCAAGCAGCAATTCTGCCCCCACACCCCCCCAGCCAACTCCCCTGGTTTATATGCTGAGCATGATGTCACATGGTATGGAATATCCCTTTGACCAGTTTGGGTCAACTCTCCTGGCAATGTCTGCTCCCAGCTTCTTGGGCGCCCCTCGCCACCTTGTTGGCAGGCCAGTATGAGAAGCTGAAAAATCCTTGACTGCTTAGTAACAACTGATATATTATTTTGTTATCAACATTATTCTTATCCTAAATCTAAAATGCAGCACTATACCAGCTGCTAGTAAGAAAATTAACTCTGTCCCAGCTGAAACCAGAGCAACTTCTTTGAGATAAGGTTCGGAACGGTATCTGTTAAATTACCTCAGTTACTAAAAAAAAAAAAAAAAACACAAAGCAAATAAACAAAAAAACCCAAAGATATTCTTTGGGCAGCTTTAGCTTAATGATTTGACATAAATGTCTTCTGGAGTCTGGATCAGCGTTAGAAGCAATTGGCTCTTCCAAGACCTCTTTTTCTGCTATGCCAAGACAACTGTTCTGGGATGCAGTGTGAATCCTCTCAGAGAAGTGAACAGGGTTAAAAACAACATTTTTGTTAGCCTATCAGTTTACTGCAAGGCTGCACAAATGGCTGTCCTGGCAGTACTGAGAAAGCAGCATCAAGTTGGTAAGCAGCAGCAGCAGCTTCCCCACTGCTCCTTATGTTAACATTGACATTGAAAAAAATGTCTATCAAATCACGGCCACAGATCATTTCACAGATTTGTTTTAAAGCACTGCACTACAAATGATTGAGTGGATGCAATTAGTGGGCAGTATTCTCTGAGAGGAGGATAGCATGACTTTTAACCCCTAAACTGAATGAAAAGCAGCCTTTCTTAACCTGAATTCAGGCAAACCTAAAGGCCACTGTGACTTTCCCAGGCACACCAACTGCTCTTGCAGAAATAGACAAGAAAACTGTCCGTCCTTGCAGACTGCTCTTTGCCTTTGTGCTTAGGTCATCTTAGCTGCGGCAAAATGTTCTAAAATAGTAATAAAGGACCATAGTTTCAGTTTCTAACAGCGCTTAAATTATTGATTAGCTTTAAATTGTTTAAATGGGTTATTAAAATGCTTTGCTCTTCCATGTAATTTTGAGAAACTTGGAAACTTCTTTCAGCGTTACAGATACTTGGGCAAGACATGGCATGTACCGCTTCCAGGGATTATATGACATAAGCAAAAAAAAAATAGAAGGATTCTTTGGGTTATTCTTCAATGGTGCTTTGTCCTTCTGTAGATCATCAATGTAACATTTCTTTTTACATGTGCTGCTGTTTCTAAATTTTATTGGTTTTCTGCCCTTCCCCTCCTTTCTATTTCCTTCTATAGGAAAGAGACCTACTGGCATCATCTCTGTAGTCAAAAAGTGGGAGCTGCTGCTGAGTTTGTTCAGTGATCACCTCTTGCTGAGCACCAGGTTAGAAATGTGTGTTTACTTTATTTGTAAATGCTAAAGTTATCTTAACTAAGGTCTAAAAATTTTGCTCAAGCTGTTTTAAGGTTTACAAAAGCATTATTTCATAAACGGCATTTATGGCTGCAATAATATTTGGGCACAGTGGATTAACAAAAATTAAAATTAGTTTTAATTTGGATTGCTAACCTAGATTCTTCAGATGTTTATACAGAGTAAACAAATATGTTTAGGTCTAAATATACTATAAGCTACTAAAACACTTTCAGTTACAAATAGGAGAGTAAAGTATTAGTTGCCAAAACTCTAACCAGAGTCAAGCCACGGAGCTAGTGAAATAATTTGCAGTGCATCTAGAACTTGTTGGTGGAGATTTTCTCTCTGTACTAATGTCTTGAGAATCTGAATATCTTCAGTTCAGTGGCTAGTCTGTGATAGGTGGGAAATGTTACATCACTCCAGCTCTGTAAGACAATGAGATTGTTTTTTGTTCCAAAACATGGAAAGTTACACTGATAAATAATCACTTTGCATAACTAATTAGTCTAATCCAACTTTAATACAGCAAATATGCTTCTGTAAATGATATACTATTCTGTTGGGTTAGACACTGGAATAAATTATGTAAATAAGATATTAGTGATCTAGAAATAACTATTGCTTTCCACTTGCTAAAGTGAAATGTAAATGGGTATAAGGTTTGTTATTCAATATTATTTCCTAAATGTACATAGGTAATACACCTCATCAGCTTATGGAAGTTGCTGTAGTTGTAGGAAAGGCCAGTTTTATGGTTACCAGCTGTAGAGACTGAGAGTTTCTTAAAATAAATGTACAACCATGATTGATTAAAATCATCATTTTGGTAGTTTAAATCTACTTCTCAGCTACTCTTCAGCCCTCATTAGTGTCATGAAAGATGAATCATTGTGGGTTTCAATGGAGGAGTATCTACCACAGAGGGGTAAAATGAAATGTAGTTGGCGTTAATTTGTACTCGTGACTGTGTTATTGGAGCCATTTGCCGTGTGCTTACATAATAGCTTTAAACAGCAACTTAACCTTTCCATGGAAATCCTACAACTTGATTTGGAATTTATTGTAGTTCAGGATAGAAAACCATATACACTTTGTGGGCAGCTTTTGCCTGTAATAAAGAAGCTTGGTTTCAATGACTGTCTGAAAAGAAAAGCATAACCATTGACCCTTTAATAAACTCCTTTCTAATTCATATAGTGCCAAGGTAGCTTTAAGAAAGTACTTATTGTTAGTTGAGGCTGCAGTTGTTGGGTTTGCATGTTCTACAGAGTCAAGGTAGTGAGTCAAATGAAGCTAATAGCTTGCTAGTGCATTAAACTAGGAAAGTGAAATTAGCAAATAGAACAAGTGTTATTGATCCATGTGTCTTAGATATTGTTGTTTGAAATGGGTGAAATTCCATAGATGATTAAAGTAGGAGTTAGGTAATCTTGTCTAGTGGAAGATTTAGATGCTGCCTCTTTGTGTGTTAACAAGAAGCTTAAAATACTTGTTTTAAACTTTAACTGAAATAAAGCCTGTTAGTATCTAGCCAGTAAAAATATTAGCAAATTTCAGGAGGAATAATCTGATGACATTCACCTTCAACATAAAGACTTTTTTTTTCTAAGATACAAAGCAAATTTATTTTTCATGGTAAGTTCAAAGTTATTTTGCATAATTAATTTTAAAAGAAGGTTATTGAATTAGTATCGTTAATGTGGTTTGTTGAAATTATGTATATAGTTCTCTAATGTGTAATGTAACATTGATTTTTGAGGAACGTTACTTGCTGTTCTCAATTGCTCTTATAGCACCTGAACAGGCTTTGTTGTGTTGTATTAAAACTTGTGCAATTATGATCATAGTTTCTGGTGCTTTACTTTGTATCTTCTTTGTCACAAATAAAATAAGCCAGTAAAATTTACTCATTACTGTAAGCCCTGGAACTGGCTGGATTTGCTAAAAGCTGTTTAAAAAGTAATATTCAGTAGTTTATTTTATCACTCAGTTTTGTTATATCAAGCTAAGAAGTTGAGAAAGCCAAGTAAGCAAGATAAAGGTCTTACTGCTGGGACAGAATCCTTACTTAGATACCCACAATTAAATAGGAGATTGCCTTTCAACAATAGAAAGTGAATAAACTGCAGACAAACATCAGTGCAATTTTTTTTTTAGTTGAGTACCTTAACAATTCTTATTCCTGTAGATCACTCATTTGAAAGTTGCAAGATAGAAAAGCTTTTTTTTTTTGAATAACAAGTTAGTTACATTGATTGGAATAATCTTACACTGAAGCAATAGCACATGCAACACTGGAAATGTATTAAATGACTGTACTGTCACCAGTGTTCTAACTATATACACATTAAATGTTTACTTTACAGTATTTCTTTTAGTATAATGAGTTCATTAAAAAAAAGCTTTTGATGCTAATTCAGAGATCCATAATCTGCTCAGTGTCTTTCACATGTAGTTTTGATGATAACTGACAAGCTGTAAGTTAATTAGCGCAGAACTTACTAATGAGGATGCTAAAATCCTTACTTTCACATTTTTATTGATGCTTTCTGAACAAACTGGAGTAAACTTGATTGTATATCTAATAAGTTTTAGGCACTTCCTGGATGTAGGTGCTGTTCTTAAGCAACAAAAATCCCCCAATTAACTGAATGATAGGAAAGTTTTGAAAAGTTTGACAAGAGTGCTTGTCTTCAGAACTGGGGATAACCCAAAACCAAAGCAATAAAACAAGGTCTGTTAATTAGCATGGAGGACAGCTTCTTGAATTAATATGTGGTGTTAATTAACAGGAAGTCTGATGTTGTGTTGTAATTACCACCAATATTTTTGACATACTGAGTGACTGAAGGTGAATTATATAGATAGCAATTTAGTAAACACTTCAGAGCTTGGGAACATTTTTCCTTTGTTTCTGTTTTTCTAGAAATATGGATAGACTTCTGCGACTTGGAGGAGGTATGCCTGGGCTGGGACAGGTTAGTATATAGCTTGTCAATATCTTCTCTTTAATATTAATCAATTCTGGAATATTTCTTTTATTATATTTAAAAAGAGCATCAAAACCCAGAGTTCATAGTAATAACTGCTGACTATAGAGATGCTATATAAGTGTATTCAAATCATTGTTACAGCCTGACTGGGTTTTTTTGTCAGTATGAACTTTTATGTTGGCAGTGAGTTTACAGAATGTTTATAAACCTTTCATTTGGTGTCTGAACACTTTAAAGTTTGGATTGAAAAGCATTGGAAACACAGAATAAAATTAAAAAATCAATTTCCAATAATAGGAATTTTCAGAACATGAAGGTTGTTCTAAATGGCTGAGCATACCCACTTCTTCATAAATTATGTATTTCGGTCCTTGGATCATACTGTGATGGGTGTTATAAGATACTGAAGTATATGTAAACTTCATGAGGTAATTGGAGTTGAATTTATCACTTGCAGGTAGTTGTAGTCCCCTCTATGTGTGTTTTATTGTGTCTTGTCTTGTTCCCTTTGTCTTCAGCTCTGTAACTTCGCTCAAATCAAAAAGGCCTCCCTGGCAGCTGTGCTGTTCCAGTGGGAGACCTACACACATTGTATGGCTTCTCCTACCACTAAAGCAAGTCCTAGTGCTTTTTTCCTTGGCCAACTGGTGTGGCCAGCAATGTGCAAAAATGAAACCAAGCTGATCCCATTACATTGTACTGACTACTGTGGATACAGGAAAAAAAAAATTAGGAACAACTTTGAGGCTTGTAGGAAGAATGATTTCCTTAAGGAAAAGGCTCCAGTGTAGTTTCTTTTGTAGTCTTGGCTGGCCGCAGTAGCTGGGCTTTCTTTGCTTTCCTCATCTGCCTCCAGGGCTCTGTTCTAAATCAAGAATCCAGACTCTTCTTCTGGAGGAATCAGTTCTGTTTGCCTTAGGCTTCATCATGTGTGTGTGTTTGCTTCTGGGATGATTGAAATTGCTCAACACACAGCTTCTTTTGGTTGTGTGTAGTGTGTTTGTGTCCAGTATAACTGGGAAAGGAGTGGTTTAATAGCGAAGCATTTGGTGAAATACTGTAAGCTGATTTACAGCCTCTAGGTGTTTTTGCCAAATAAGCTGTAACTTTTGGTGCATAATTTTTTTCCTTTTTATAGCTAAAATTCTATTCACGCTCTCTTACTGAATCTTCAAGCAGCCCTTAGTTATTTTTAGTTTCACTTTCTTAAACAGTTATTTCTCTTGTTCCTCTGAGCTGCCAGCCTGCTTCATGACTCTTCATTTTTTTTTAACATCTGCGCAGTCTAATCACTCAAGCTTTCACTTCTTAGTCCTCTCTGAACTTGACGCATATCAAAGCTGTTTTTCAAATTTACAGTTAACTCTCTCTGCTGCTTTCTGAATTTCTCAGCTTTAACTTAAAGCTTGCTAGAAAAGTGTGGCAGACAATAGAACATAACATTCAGAAGCAGCTCGCTGAACTCCTCTGGCAGCTTTGGCCTGCAAAGCTGCTCTGTGTTTGTTTAAATATGGAATTGTCTCTTAAAGGAATTGATGAATATGTGTTGGATTAAAAAAAGAAAAGCGGAAAACTGAATTGCTCTTTATGCAAGTTGCTGCTTGCACTGGATATCTTGACTACTTTTGTCGTCTTTTGGTTTATTGAATCAGCAGGAAGGCTTTTCAAAAAGAATAATTTTATATACTTAAAATATGGTGTTTCAGTAGACCTTCAAAGCTCCCTTCTGTTCTGAATATTGATTGATAATTGAAATTGAGAGATAATCCAGGGTGGATCGGATGGCTTTGAGGTAGAAGAGAGAAATCAGGTATTTCTTGGACATACTTTGTCCTGCTAGAAAGTAAACAAAGTTATTACCATTCATTTACCCTAGACTGTTTTAAACAACTGTACAAAGCTGCTTGTTTTTCTTGTTGCTGTGTCACAGTTGTTCTGTCTTTGGAGGTTTTGCTTTTAAGGTTGAACATAGTAAAAACACTTGACAATCATTCTTGCTAACACAAGAATCGTCTGTGTGTATAGTCTTGTAGAAAAAGAGAAGCATTTTCAAAGTGATTTTATAACACAATTTGGGGATTTTTTTTTTTCTTGTAGCTAGGGCTTCGCTTAGAAAGAGGACTGCATCACATGAGGTTTGCTAACAGTCGGTTTGACTTGCTCTGTAACTCATGTTCAAGTAACAGCAAATGCTTGGTCAGCACAGTTGCTATTTGATCTCAGCCAAGGAATTCTTTCTGATTGACTTGTCTTAGCTTCTTCAACAGCAGTTACTTGGCTTTTTCCCCTTAGTAAAACCCCCTTTTCTGTTTTTTATCTTGTTTGGGTTTTTTGTTTGTTTGTTTTTCTTCATTTCCAAACTGAAATAGGCTGTCCCAAGTGCTGTTTGGATTCATGCTTTTTGCAACTTTCTTTTTAAGTCTTTTGGTGTCTTGTATTCCACTTGAAAACTGCTTTCAGTGAATTCATGGTTCTCCTCTCTTCTTACTACTTGCTCCTTCAGCGTGTTATTGAGTGGCTGATTGGCCTTCAATTTTGAAGAGGTGGTTGGTGCTAAATTCCGTTGACCCTAAGCCTGTCTTCATGTGGCTAATAAACAAATATTTAAGGAAGTGATCTTAAAGGGATATTTCAACAATAAACTTTCCCTCCAGTGACTCGTGGCTTAGAAATTTTGAGCTGTTTCCTCTCTTTTAGTCTTAGATGGACAAAAGACTGTCTTCATAGGGCAGCAGGTGGGCAAGAGAGGAGGGAAGAGAATCTGATAGCTTTTGGCGTCACATAAGCCATCCACAGTATTTTCGGGCAGTCAGCTTGATCATTGACTTTGTGTTCTTCGTATGGGAAGGTACCTGTGTTTAGTTTTGGACTTGATACCATAACTAAGACCTTCTTTGCAACACTGCTTCATGCAGAAATTGTCTTACATGCCTGGTATTGTAATTTCTGCTCTCGTGATACACGCATAAGACGAATAAGTGATTGAAGCTTTTTAAAAATTATGTGGGGGAGCAGTTGAAGTTTGAAAGTGTTGCGATATCCCAAACCAAATGCTTATTACTTTAATTGCCCTTCTGTAGCTCATGGGAGTTCACATTTTGGCAGTGCCCTTGTTTTCCTTCTCTTGTATGGTTTCCTCTCTTCATACTACTGCCCCTTGTCATGTTCGGGTTTTTTTAGTTATTATCTTCCCTTTCCTGGTTCATTCGTTTCCGTCTCTCCCTGTTCATCCACCAGGAATACTGCCTACCACAGAATTTCACTAGTGATTTAGTACTTCGCTTTGCATTGTACATTTACTGCAGAAAAATTAACAGGCTTTGTGGGGTGCGTAAAAGCATTCTACTTATGTAGCAGGCAGGAATTTGGAGCAACACTCCTCTTCATTTTGTACGCAGAACTATTGTTTGCTAGTGAAATCAGTTCCACATATGCCTCTATTAGGCAATCCTACTGGATACCATTTAAGAGTGTGAGCAAATTAAGTGTTTTTAGCAGAGCTCTCTCTCCCCAACACTTTCAGAACAATAATCCAAACTATACAATTCTTGTCCATGCTTAACACATCCTGTCTATTTTTCTGAATCCAGATGTGATAAGAAGCAGTGAAATAATGACACTTTTAAAATGCTGTTGAAGTAAATTTTCATTATTTGAAGGATTTTTGAAAATATTCATTTACATTGCTCTGTTGGTGCAGACAACTGTTCTAGTGCAATAAATGGAAAATAAAACTGATTCTGTATTTCTGAATTAACATATTTGATGGCAGAGGGAAAGGGAAAAAATCCAAATGGGAAGGGAGGGAGAGACAGAGAAGTGACCTGTGTCTTATAAGGAGTGTTTACACCTTGACTTGGAATATAGAAAATAGAAGTGTAGATAGCAATTTTATTTGAATAATGGACTTGCCAATTAGCCATCAAGTGCTTCCATCTGTGAAATAGTTGATCAGATGGGTTATCTGGGATGTTTCCAGATTAGGGCATTGTAAATGGCACTTGAAAACTGTCACTTTGATTATGAGGTTTCAAGTATTGCACTGCTTGATGCTGTGGAACCTTTTTCCCCTCATATTATCATGGGTTTTTTAGAACATGCTGATCCCATTTAGTAAATCTATGGCACCGTGGGAACTTGGGAGACCTGCCACTGATCTAAAGTTCTGTTTCATCTGCTGATCTAGCCAGGATGGTTATTAGAAAAGAGCACTACTGGCTCAGTATTTTGCGGGGCTTCAGAATAAGAGTTGGTAATCTGGCAGGCAGAGGAGGGTCAGGCTCAGTGTAGATCATTCCCAATTAACAATTAAATGCAAGTTTCCTTGAGTTAGTTCATTAAGCTGATGTGTCTCTTGAAGTAAATGACGTGTTCTAGCTGGCTAATCTGCATCCTAAGATTCCCTAAAAGACCAAACCAAACCAAAAAAAACCCTCAACACCAACAAAAAAAATCTCAAAACCAAAACAAACCCAAACAAATGCCCCCATGCCTCCCATCCCAAAAAACCCCAAACCCTCAAAACCCAGGAAAAAAACACCCGACACATTAAAACAATTTTCAGTAAGATGTTGTTTAATTGATTCTTGAAACAGGTTGGGGTTTAGTTTGAAGGGTGCAAGTGTGTTGTCTTTAATGTAATGAAGTGCTTTTTCCTTTGGAAAGCTGTCGGGTGTTTTGGTATTTCAGTATCTGTTGCACCTGTGTGACTTTTTCCTTCCTGTGTCTCCTGGGTTTATATGCTATATGTGGTTTGAATTGTGGTGATACAGTATTGTCTGCTTCTGACACGTATTTGAAGCTTCAGATATTCCTTTTGAGAATATTCTGCCAGGGGAATAAATCTGAATTATTGCTCTTAAATTGTGCATCATTTCTGTGCCATTGCTTCTGAGACAGTTTACAGCAAAGTTCTCTAGTACTAAGAATGTTAGTATTTCTAGAATTCCAATATACCTCCCAGTAGATGAGATGGTGCACAATTTGGGTGGATTATTCCAGTTCTACCTTTTTTCCCAGAAGGTATCAACCCATTTAAAGAGCAGAAGAACTTTCTCAGCGACAAACATTTTTCATCAATTAAAAATGTTCAACATCAACTTCCATAAAAAGTTCAAAAGACTTAATTGATTGCCTATGTTATCTGTCTCCTGTAGAAAGTCTCAGTGTCAGTTTATATATCCAAAAGACATGATTTTGTTTTAAGGAGGCAAAAAAAAAACCACCTTAGCTACAGTAAACTATGCTGTTTTACTTTCATTGAGTGGGGTATTTTACTGCATTGGTTGGTGTTTTAATATGGGGCTGTTCAACCAAAATCTTCATATAAAATTTAGGGTAGCAGTGTGACCTGGGTTTGCTTACACTGGAGATGATGACAGCTCCGTGGGTAGCATAGGCTTATTTGAAAGTTGTTGTGGACTGCTAAAGGCTGGCCATACTTTTTCTACATTTGAAACATGGTTGAGTGATTGTAACATGATTTATATGTAAAAGTGCTAATAGGAGAGGGAGACAGAAGCATGCTAGAATTGGGTTTAGGAACAGTCCTATGGTTGTGCTTACAACACAGTGTGTACTTTGTGTTATGAAAGCTGCCTTAAAGTATGATGGGCTGGACTATCACAAACAAACAAAACTAAAAATAACAAAGCTAGTGGGTTGTGCCTGAGCATTATCAGTTTCCTCTGATCTACTATTTTCCTATAAACTCTGGAGACCATTTTTAGCTGCCTCCTCTTGGCCTCAGATCTTAAACTTCCATATTTCTAATAATTAGGCAATTAGCTTCTCTCTCCTCAATTTAATTGCCAGTGTAGTCCAGCCGACTTTCCCTAGAAGAGACAAAGAGGCTTGGACAAGGAAATGAGTGTAGCCATAATGAGAAAGAACAGGGAAAAAGACTAAACAAGAGCAGGCATCTTTGCCTTTTGCATTACACCTGTTCACTTGAAATGTTGCTTTCTATGAGCAGGAAACAGCCTCCTTGCAGTGATAAATTTAATTATTTCTCTTAGAAATTGTTTCTTCATTCTGAAATCCCATGCTATTGAATAAGAAGTTGCAATGCTACTATACAGCACCTTTGAACAAGGGCTTCTGTTTTCTTCCTGCAGTGTAGAAGAATCCCCTTCAGATTTTCCTGGAAGTTTGAAGTGGTGTTCTTGTATTAATAGTGGCATGGGGTTTTTTTGTTTGTTTTTAAAAAGTGTTACAAACAACTAACCTTCCTGCATATTGCCACTGGGTCTCCCAGTTCACCTGCTTGTGTCCCGAGGACCAGCTCTTCACAACAGAGAGCCTGTAAGCTTATAGAACCCAGTGCATTCTGTTACGTATAGAGTAAATCCCTTTTAACTGCTCTGCTTCACAAAGTGTACTTTCGGGTGACTTCAGACAGCAGCTGCTGAGGGCTACCTTGCTTTGTTAGGAGAACTGTGTCTAGAATAAGGTAATTAAAGATCTGCACTAGAGCAAGACTTGTGGAGGCAGACAAAATGTACAAATGCTGCCTCGTTATCTGTCTTGAGGCTCTCGTTTCTAAATCCCAATACCTTCTGTAATGGTGATAGGAATAGATAACAGGTTAGTCCTGGTTTTATTCTGGAGTGATTGTATTTTCTGGATTTTCTTTTCTCCCAGTAGCTTGAGGTTGGGAAAAATAGTAGTTCTTTTAAAAAACATGTACAATGTTACTGAGGATTTCTTTTGTGTCCCTGATGTTACCGCTTTTTGCTAACCATAATTTTGTCATAGAATCCTAGAATGGTTTGGGTTGGAAAGGACCTTTAAAGGTCATCTAGTCCAAATAGTCCTTAAGCTTGATAATAAGGAATATTAACTGCAGTGATGCAGCATGCCTCCCCTTGCTTTTTGCATGTCTCAATGAATTTGTAGACTGTATGGAGTAAAGAGAAAGGAAACACTAGAACCAGGAAAGATTATGCTGAAGCAGCCATTTCATGCAACAGTTGTTGGGAACATTGCAGGAAGTCTGACTACTGCAAATTGCATCAAGGTGGTATATGTAAATAACTTTATATCATTAATACATGTTAATATTTGGTAATAAATATTTCTAAAAAATTTAGACTAAGTAGAATGACTGTCTGTAAAGTACATCTTAGTAAAATTAAGCTTATCTGACTTCAAAATAAATTCAACTAGCATCATTTGATGCCAAATCCTGCCAAATTTGATGCCAAATTTTTTCTTAGTGAGCTTTAAGCCTCAGCCTTCAAGAATATTTTCAGGGGTGTTATTGGAAAATAGGAGTGCTGTTTTTTGTAAAAGACTTTTTTTTTTTTCAATTTTGGCCAGTTAGATGAGCAAAACGCATTACGTTCTATGGGTATATGGGAAATCCTGCATGTGCCTATGTTGGTGGATTATTATACCTCTTCCATGAAACTGTAGAGATGCAAGAGAGATTACTGATAGATGGATAGGATAGAAACATGAGCTAAACTTTGGTGGCTTTCTTTCTTTTTTTCTTTCTTTAACTAAAATTCTGACCAGGTTCTCTGTGGTGTGTCCCAGTGAACTAGAGATTTCTTTTGTTTGAAGTTTTGCTTAATTTAAAAAAAAAAAAACCAAAAACAAAACCCACAGAAACAAAAAAACCCAAACAGAAAAGGTAGGTAGTAAAGTTTTGGCTCTGCACAGAAGACGTGTTTGCAAACTGTGATCCCAACCCATTTAACCAACTGCTCAAAGCTATACAAAGTTCTGTGTTCTGTAATTTTGCTTTTTGAAGAGGAGAGGAGATGGGAGACAGCATATATTTCAAGTCCATCTATATTGCTGTTTATGGAGTTCTGTTGTAAATGTGAACCTGGATAAACTTTTTTTAGGAGACAGGATTTTGTAAAACATACTGACGCATTTTTTTTTTTTATCTAGCCAGTTAAGGTTTTTTGGCAGATACTTTTAATTTAAAGTAGCAATTGATGCCATAATATTTCCCTAGTATCTCTACTCCATTTTGGAGGCTATGAGACTGTCTATGAGACTAAACATATTACTACAATTTTTATTTCATCTGACATATGGTGTAACAAGACAATGTGATCCTTTCAGAAATCTAGGCTGTTTGTTGAGACTTATGGTATTTTGTGGTCTGTTATGTATGCTTGATTATAATTGGTATAAAAATGGGCCTAAACATACAAACTGTTTAGACATAATGCTAGCTTCAAAATATAATCCTGTTGATGTGGAACTAACTGTAAAATTGTGTGTGTACTAACTTGAAAACTGCAATAAAATTTCAAATTGCTACTGATTAGTGTGTGATTCATAGTGCAAAGTAATATATTTTTCCCTTTTTATGAACTCTGATGTTTTCAAATTTTTTATGGTCTGGATATTTTTCTCTGTCATGACTGATCATATTAACTTCCTGTTCTGTGGAAAATGCAATACCTGGCTTCTGGTGCTTGTCATGACAATGTTGCTAGAATCATTGAGATCTGGGAATATGGCTTACTGCCTTCACCCCTTCCACTGACGGAATACAAGTTGGTGTTTTCTGTAAGTGTATTCTCTCAGTACAGGCATTGTTTTTTCCAAAATCACAATTTTGTTTGGATATGTAGGCTTAGCAATGTGTAAAAAGCACTATGCCGATCTAAGAAATCTTTTATTCTTTGTCACTATATCATCAGGTTATACCACTTACTGACAAAGGGTAAGTAGAGAAGAGCAGTGGTACTCTGGTGAACTTTTAAGGTCTTTTTATTATCACTAATACCTATGCCTCCTCTGCACGCTTGCTCAAGTTTATGTCCTCTCTGCAGGTAGTATTTCGTAATGTTTTTTTTTTTCCCCTCGTACAAAGCTATACACCCACCATTGGGTTTACCTCCACAAAATGGTAGTTTTAAGCTCACTTTAAGTGCCTGATCTTTCCAGGCATCCTTTAATATGATAAATTGTTAATTTACAATGATTGTCATTGCATTTATACCCCAGTTGCCATTCTCTCCCCCACCTACAAAATAAATCTCATGAGTATCTGAAATGCTTGTTTTGGAGGAGGTAGAGAAGGGAAGTGAAGTGGGAGGGTGAATAGTTTTTAAATTCAAAAGTAATGCAAGTTCTTTCTGTCTTGTTTTTTAGTTAATCTTTCTCAATTGTCTTTAGATATAACAGCTGAAAATATGTACTGAAAGGGTTAAGTCGGCATGAAAGAATTCATTTCCACTTTAATGACCTAGCCTTGCTGGGTTAGGACGATGGGGAACATGCTTCTGACTTGTACTCCTATTGCCAATTAACACCTCCTATAACAGGTTGCCTCAGCTAGTCATTGAAGCAGAGGCAGTAGAAATAGTTTACATGCAGCTTGTTTTTCACACTAGTTGTTTAATACTCACAAAATTAAACTATTAAAAGGTTCTTTCTTAGCTTACTGGGAAAGAAATAAATGCTATAGCGGTCAGTGTTCGCTTGTGTGTCCTATGTTCACATTTAAATTGTTCCAATTGCAAAAATAAAAAAAAAAAGTAGTAATGATTGTAGCGGCTCTTATATTTTACACAGAAATATGTTGTTTGGTGCAATAAAGCTAAGATTTGTTCTACAGCACTTTAGTTCACTGCCTTTTTTATTACAGTTCCCCCTGCAAAACTGAGTTTTTGTTGAAACAGCTATGATGTATTTCAAAATAATCTTTTGCGCTATTAGCGTGCCACCAGAGCAGTGTTTAAGATCCACTTAAACAATAGACAGACAGTGCCTCAATTTGTGGAATATTTCTCGGTTGCTTGTGTAATTAATCAAGTCCACTTTCTGTACCTATTTGAATAAACGTAAAATAGTACAAATAAAGAGCAGTGCTCTAAAATGACACTTTAGTTCACATTTAATCAGCAGGTATTTTAATAACATAATAAAATTGGCTAAATAATTGATACCAGTTCACACTAAGAGAAAGGTGGAGTAATATACCTAAAAGTGTTAACAAATTTGCTAAAAGGCCTGAGTAGCTAACACTTCAAGGCGTTAGTTTTTATCCTGTTAGAATGGCAAATGCCTTTAACACTTCATCAACAAGGGCTGCCCAAGTAAAGGGCTGCTTTTTATATTGGATCATCTCTTTAACTGTTTGAAACAAAAATAGTGTCATGCATAATTTAATATTACAATGTAATCTTCTGTTCATAGCTTGAACATTATTCTTTTTCTGTTACAAGTATTACTGAATAAAATAAGCAAAAATAAAATTTATTTTAATAGTGGTAACTTAATTTTGTCAATTATTGGTGAAATTGGGATTCTGCCATTCTAAACAAAAATAAAATCAGAGTTTGGTTTGGTTTTACGAGATGGCTGGCCATCAGGCAGCGCATTTCACTGACAGCACATACAGTTGATTCAGAAGAAACATCCATTTTCAGTAAGTAGCACAATAACAGTATTTTTTAGAACAGTTTTTGGATTTTAATAATTACTGTATTCAGCTTATACAGGAATGCCTGGAAAAAAGAATGTTCATTATTCCTTGCAGTTTCCAAATTAATTTTTTCTCCAGTTCCTCAAGAAATTATCCAATAAATCTGTGGGCAGGCAGAATGGCGGCAATATTTGTTGTTTTGCGGTGAGATGGACAGTCTTACAAAACTCTGTATTGGGAGAACTGTCTGACCTTCCTTAAATACCATAATGTAACCAAATGTACCAGCAGATCTTTTGTGTTGCAGATACAAAAGCTTTCTTGTTTGGGTTTCTGTCACCAGTTAATTTAATTTGGTACTCTGCTTCATAAGGATGGTGCTCCTTTGTTAAAGTTGGCAGGCAGTGAAGTTTATGAACAGTGATAATAGCACATGCTGTGGAAGGTCAGTGTAAAATACTTTGCCTCCATGTAGAGATTAGCTAATAAAGTCTTTCTTACTCTTTGCTTCATGAAAGAAATGCATGAACTTCTGTGGAAGACTAGCAGAAATGGGCCAAAGAAATCTCAAAATATGTAACCCGTAGCTAGCTCCCACATACTGTGTAACTAGCACACAGAAGCTGCGGCTGTCGCTCCAAGGCTCTGCTAGGTTATCAGCCATTTATGGAAAAGGATGTGGTCTGAGGTGGAAGTAGATTGGTTCCAGTTTCCAAATGTCTATTTTTTTCAAATGGCATCATCTAAAGCCAAGTAAACTACTTGAAAGACCCAAGATCTATTCTCTTGGTTTTATCTGTTAAATCTTTAAAAGTTTTAAGTTAAGAATTTGAGCTTTGAAATTTGGGTTTATAATTTTCTGTAGAAAGACAAGTATATACCTGTAGTATGTTATGTGCCAATTTATCTTTGGTAGAAAAGTAATGTGAAATTACTTGTTGTGAAGGTAGATTCTGGACAGGTTTTGACCTACGGATCCTTTCTTCCTCAACATCCTAGAATTGGTACATCAGAGTCATTTCAGAACTCTTTTGAGCAATTCATTCTAATCTACATTCAAAACAAAGAAATATTAATATGAAAATTAATACACATAATTGGTACAGTGCAATGAGTTGTTTCCTTTTCTCGTAATTTAGCTAGTAATTGTAATCTATAAGGAGAATAGAGCTGACTGAAAAGGAGATAGCGAGGTCTTCACGAAAGAAGTGTCTGTGACCAAGGAAATACTTGGTATGTGCTGTATTTTATAAGACAACTGAGAATTACTAAACCTACATTATATTTGTATTGTATACTACAATAGCTAATTCTTAGGTATTCAGGTAAATTGGTTGAACTGCATGAGAACAGTGGAAGCTAATCTTTAATATTTTTGCTGTATCAGGCATGTGCTTGAAGTGAAATAGTGAAGTTTGCAGTTAATATCTCCTAACACTTAGTGTAGTCACTTGTATATCTATTTAAACTCACGTTTAGTGTGCAAAATCATTCACAGTGGATACTATGGCTTTAAAAAAAAAAAGAAAACATGCTAAGCAAGTTGATTTACACCAATAGAGCATTTCTTTATGAATTAACAATGTTTCCTATGCTGAAAATGAGTTGTTGCCTATGGGTGTTGGCAGCTGGAGAGAGAACTTTAACATAAATTTTGAAAATAGAAACTACTTTATCTCATAGAATGCCTGAAGGATTGATAAAGTATAATCCCCCTTCTCACCAAGGGAAACAAGCATTTGAAAGCTCTGAGGAGAATAGAAATAATAAAAGAAGGAAAGATTAGGAATGAGTACGTTTTGCTTAAACTAAAGGTAATTTAATTGCCCTGTTACAGAAACAAAATGTAATAATGTTTGTCTCCTCCCTATAGCGTTGAATCTACTGACTGATTTTAAAATGGGAAAAGTTATGAAGAATAATTAAACTCTTAGAAGTTGTGAACACAGGTGCCTACACAGGGGACAGAGACGTGATTAATGCCTCGGCTGCAGGAAGGGTGTCAGTGTGATATGCCATCTTAACAGACATTAGAGATTCCATATGGGAGAGGCTATTTAGGAGCCATAGTCTGTGCAATAAACCTCACTTCCAGCTCCTGATTTTTTGAGAAGCTAGTCTCAATCAAACATCAACATTAGCCTTCCAGAAATCACAGAACTACTTATGCTAGTTTGGGGGAGATTTTTTTAATGCTGTTCTTTCTCTAAAAAAACCCCGAATGATGTAATGGGGTGCTTGCTCGCAGTGAAATGTTAAACAAAATCTGGGACAAATATAGATGTGTATGGTGATTACAGCATGGATGTTATGGCTCTTCCTAAAGCAGAAGGTTACTGTGTTTGTACTTTTGCCCTCATTTCAGACCCTTTTTGGTCTAGAACTGGTAGAAAATTGAAAGAGGGCTTTATGTATGAAGAAAGGGATTGTTATCAAACGCAAAAGTCTGTTTTTTATTTTTTTAGTTAAACCCCAACTCATTTCTGCTTTATTCTTAGCAATGATTAAGTGGAAATATGAGTCTTTGTGCCTTCCAAAGTATTAAGACTTCTAAGTGGAAAAAAAATCATTTAGAATAGACTTAAAGTCAAGCAGGAGGGATACAGTTAAGAAAGTGAACTTACATGTTTGTGGAGGGGAAAAAAAAATAGTAACAGTATCAGAAAATGATTGGGCATTTGAAGCTTCAGCAGTCAAACAATTTAGTTGTAGTAAACTTAGAATAAGTGATTCAGGTGCCCTGTGCAGCTGGTTCTCTGAAAGGTTCTGAAGAACTGCTCATAGTTTCTCACTGTAAGTGTTGGAGGAACACTTCTCCACTGGAGCATCTCATTGTTGGGCTAGGGGTAGTCAGGGAAATACTTGATGAAGAGGTGGAGTTGATTAAAAATGGACCTTCAGCGAGAATATTATAGAAAAGTTAAACCTGCTGGAAGGTTGGTGGTGGGAAGGCGAAAGCGTCAGAAGAATTAGCAATGGGTAGTAAAAAGTGAGGGAGAACAAATATCAAGACATGATGGTCAGGAGTATCAAAGTTGGAAGTAAAGGTTTGAAGGTGTTAGGAAGCAGTTGTGGTTGACACAGATCCGTGCATGTATGTGAGTTTCCAAATATAAAGATTGGATTCAAAATGTAATGATTGGATCTGGAGCTAGTAGAGAAGGAATTCATTGACGTTGGGGGGGGGTGGGGAGGGCGGGTGGACGGCCCCCAACTGAATTTTATTACAGTCTTTAGTGTTCCAAAGACTAGATCATGTTTTTGTGTGTGTGTAAAAATGAAAGTATGCAGAAAGGACAATTGCTATACAAATTTATGCTGATTACTGAAGTTCCTGTTTTTATCTTCAGGAGGTAATGTCGTGTGTCAATGGCTGTCTCTTCTGTTTGATGTCATGTGGACACACATTGTACTGAATTTTTCCACTTAAAGTGAAAAATCAGGAATTTACTTCAAGTTTTTATTTTGCCCAATTTTGCTTATAACTGTGGAATCAAAGTTATGAGTTTATGAAATGTTTGTGTGAAGGCACCATTTTTTTCCTCCTTTAAGTTAATGTGGGGTATCTTTTTTTCTTTACCTTACTCCATAGTTGCTTTGTTGCCCTTTTAAGTTACAGTCAATTAGTGTGGTAGTAACCTTTTGTCTTTTCAGTGGAAATTTGTTGTACACAATTTGGTAATAAAGTAATGAACGTACTGTTAATTGGCTGTAATGAGGTACGCTGATACAGAATTCTGCATATAAGAGCAATATGTCTCTTTTTCCTCGAGAAAGGGACATTTAAACCGCTGCCTCCTGTGTTTTTCATTTTCAACAGTACACAGAACCTGTTTCAACCAATCATTCACACCTGGGACAGTTGTGCTAATTTTTGAATAACTACTCATAAGGCAAAGAGCAAAGTATTTTGTTCACAGCTTTTCCACCTAGGGATCGGAGGTCCGTTTTTTCTCTCACTGTACCAGTGTATCTGCAAAGTACTCCCATAGCCTTTATCTGCAAGTCCTCTTTAGCTGAAAGCTGATGAAGCAAAGGGAAATTGCTGTTTGTGTTGGTGCCAGTTAATCATGCTAGCCCAGCAGCATTTACATTCACACCACTGTAAGAAACACATAGTTAATTGGAGAACTGGCCGTATTTTGCAGCTGACGAAGGTTAGCATTGCGGCAAGGCTGACTAATGGAAACTTATCTGACTCTTAGCCTGTGTGTCTTGTAACAGGTTTGTACCCAGTGCAATACTTGCCAGTTTTTTATTTGACGGATTCTGATAAGGTTGCTCTTTAGATTGGTATTGTTTTGGGGTGGGGGAGATGGGACAATGGCTAGGTGACTTGGGTTACAAAATAGGTTAGTGAAGGAAGGTGCTGTAAAGAAGTGTTTGAGGTTTAGTTGTGCTTTTTTTTTGGTTTTATTTGGAAGAACTGCATCTAACACTCCAATTCACAATTATATATACATTTTTCTATACGTTTTGTAATATGGAAAACAAAATAAAATGTTTAGAAACTGCAGAATAATAATGGTGGAGAAAATAATTATTTCTTCTTTTCATAGGGGCCACCAACAGATGCTCCTGCAGTCGATACAGCGGAACAAGTTTATATCTCTTCCCTTGCACTGCTGAAAGTAAGTGTTCTGTGTGTATTGCATCTGTGTATAGTGCTGGAGATAGAGCACCTGGCACCTATCCAAAGTTTATGGACTTGTGCTCCTTACGTGCTAGACAGACTAATTTTTAAAATAAATTAAAACTGTTTGGAATACTCAGAGTAAGAAATTTAATTCTCTTTTCCAGGCTTCATTTTTACTATTTTACAGTTACTTATGGTTTGCAAAAGTGCTACAAGTTGTAAATTATCTCTAGATCAGCAAATGCTGGAAGAACTATCCCAAGTCAAACTTGAACCTCTTGTTAAACATACAGTGTCGTTTGGTCTTAATTCCAGATGTTGAAGCATGGTCGTGCTGGTGTCCCTATGGAAGTTATGGGTTTAATGCTCGGGGAATTTGTCGATGATTACACTGTGAGAGTGATTGATGTTTTTGCAATGCCACAGTCAGGAACGGTGAGTACTTTACACCTAGACCTTGATAATTTTGCTTGCTTGGGTTTTCTTTCCTTATGGTAAATATTTTTTTTAAAGCTTTTTCTGCTTTACTTCATTTATGCAATCTTAAGGGATAACCTACTAGGTATAACTCAAACACGTCTAATGGATTTAAGGGCTTCAGTAAAAAAAAATACTTAAACCAGATTTATTTTATTTTATTTAGCAAATGCTAGTACGTAAGTGTGTATGTCAATATATGGAGATGTTATGTCTTTACATATGTATAAATATATTGGTATAACATCACTTATGAGATTTATAAATTGATAACTTTAAGAACTCCTACACTATGAGCCAGGGGAAGGATTTAAAATGTAAAAGGTTTGATTAGAAGTGTATCATGTCCTTAATTGTGACGGTGCTATAGATATGCTTCAAACTTGCTGTCTTTGACAGATCTTACAGTGGCATATCTGTTAAATGATATTTTTGTGATGTGAAAAGAATTATGTATTTTAATTTTGAGTAAGAATATTCATGTTTTGAAGAGATATTTTAAAGAGATGATGAGCCAATGAGAATAACTGGAATTTATGATGCTTTTTTTGTGTAACTTAAATGAAATACTGTTCTTAAACGAAGCACAGATTCCTTTGTAACTGAGCTGCACACCAATGAAATTTTTTTAATTCTTTTGTCCTGAATTTATTCTATGCATGTGCATAGTATAAGTAGAATCTGCAAAAAGCCAATATGTGATATGTGTCTTGAATAAAACCTGTAGAGCTGAACTTGTGAGAAACAACAGGCCAGAGTCTGCAGAACAAAAAGAGGAGGAAAAGATGAATTCCTATGCATATTTAATCATGTTTACTCATAGTAGCAATGACTTAAATAGCAATTCAAAATCTTCTTTCAGCTCTTTAAAGTCACATTGAAATACTTTTATAAAAATTGTGGTTTATATTTAAGGGTGTTCTATCAAGTAGTTCTAAAGTAGTTGGGTTGCCCTTTAAAACAGATGTGTATGAAAGGTGTTTAAATTTTTGTTTGTGGAAAGTAACAAATTAAAAGATAATAGTGCTTTATGTACAACTACTCTGATTTTTCTGTCTTCTACATCAGGGCGTCAGTGTGGAGGCAGTTGATCCTGTTTTTCAAGCAAAAATGTTGGATATGCTAAAACAGACGGGAAGGTAAGTCAGCCTAAAGGGGGCTGACAGTAACAAGTACTCCCTGCATGTTATTTAGAAGAAACAGCTGGCTTTCCACAAAACTAGTGATCTTGGGGCTATTAATAATCTTTAAAAAGAAATAATTGGCCCAGAAATCAGGTGAGTAGCATAGCATGTAATTCAGTCCACCTCATGCATTTCAATTGTGAGGAGACTGTCACTGATGTTAATCCTACAGCTTTGATTATTGCGCAGGAAGATTAGAATGCTGCTCAATTTAGTATAGGCAGTTACTGGACAGTACCTGCTTAAAAGATTGTTGTTTTTTTTTTAATTTCTTAAGATAAAAAAAATACAAAATTGTAGCTTATTTAGGAGCAATTTTAATGAAACGGGAAAATAATTTTGTAAAAGATCCTAGTATTTAAACAAATTTTTATTTCACTCCTACCTCTCAACAGTTGTCGTCTGCTTGCTCAAATTCTTTTACTGTGGGAAAAACTTCAAAATTAATGTTAGCAAAAGGCTCAGCAGCTGAACAGAACGGTGCAAATTGCTTTTTGACTGAGTTCCTAGTTCTACTGCTGGTTTAATTGATATTTAATCCTTTCCCACCGTTGGTTCCCGTTGTCCGTGTCTGAAATGGACTTTCTGCCGTGAAAATTCAACCCTCGACGCCAAGGAGTTAAAGAGTAGATATTTACTCAAGTGCTGAAAGGGTAAAAACTGGTTCAGTGAAGGTGTGGTAACAGGGTGAAAAACTGAAAGCATGATCTACTACTGCTAATGTGCATCCCTTAATGATAGCCGTCTTTTGTCGCATTTATTCATGTCCATGTTTTCACCATACTATGGTGAGTAATTTAAATATTCCTAATGGTGTTTTTTTCACAGCTCATCCTAATTTATGCCCTGATACATTACTATTTCTTCTCGTTACGTGTCTTTATTCTTAAGAATCTCAATGTTCTCTTTGTTTCAGACCTGAGATGGTAGTTGGTTGGTATCATAGTCACCCTGGCTTTGGCTGTTGGTTGTCTGGTGTAGATATCAATACTCAGCAGAGCTTTGAAGCCTTATCAGAAAGAGCTGTTGCTGTGGTGGTGGATCCCATTCAGAGTGTAAAAGGAAAGGTATAGTAGGCTTGCTCTTTTTTTGTTTTTTTTTTTTCCTTTGGTAAGATTTAGTATAGAAGCACTGCAATTACATTTAAGTCCTTGATTTTTTTGGAGGCCCACTCTGCATTAAAAAATAATAAAAAAAAAAATTCTCATTGTAAATGAAAAGATCATTTTTTAGTTTATTCTGCATCTTACATCAGTAGTCCTTAAACAGGTTGGAAGTCTTTCATATTGTCAGTATACATAACCAATCATAATCCTCCCTTAATATTTTGCTATTCAGGTGTCACTCAACATGTTTGCAACTAATAATGCAAGTATGCATTGTTTCAGATACTACATTTTAGCCACAAAATCTAAGATCATTTACTAACAGATTGGAATAGGTTCAGCCCCTTAACGTGGGTACTAAGGTGGCATCAATTTATAGTCGTTGCATATGATGGCTTTTACTGTCGTTTCTATTCCAAATGTTTTGGGCAATAAAACTTTGCAGAAGGCTTGGTATTGAGCATTTGAGTTTTCGAGAAGTGTGCAGATAAATGATTAAGTATGTTAAATGATTATGAAAAGAGATTAACTTGCAAAGCATATTGGGTTATAGTTGTCCTTTGTTGAAATCTCTTTTGTTCTTGTTTAGTTCTCTTTTTATTTCTTTCTAGCCCCATATGCCATTTTCCTATTTCCTGCCTCATGACAGCAGGGAGCAGCTCTATTATCACCTTCACAGAGCTGTCTGCAAATGTGAGAGGCAATTCGATTTTGCTCAACCACAGGGAGAGTGGATTAGAAAAACTACAGAACGTACAGAAATTGGCTAGGTGGTTTACTGCTTTAAAATACTGCTGAGGTGTTTTGTTTGAGCATGCACTCCCATTGTATTGTAGAATAATTATTGAAATGCGTCATGGTATATATATGGATGATATTAATGTAAATTTATAAATATTTAAAAAGTAAGTGTTCATATTTTGTAAAGCTGTAGTATAATATTTCTTGTGAAACAGATCATATTAAAGCTACCAAACAATTCCACTAAGGGTTCCCTTAATTTCATAATAAAACATTCTGAAGCTTCAGTTGCATTTTCAACTGGGTTTTTAAAGTTCTGATTTTTATAGCAAATTTGTTTATGTAACAAGCAGTTGAAAAATTAATAGCTTCTGGTTGTTTGGAAGCTATTAGACATCTGAATCAATTTTGCTCCCTTTTAAATTGCATAAAGAGTAGACAAAAATTTAGGTGGTTTTTGTGGACGGAAAAAAAACCCCAAACCACGCAGTAGAATATTTAATTACTCCTGACTTATTTTTTCTAGAACTTTTTCCTTTTGCTTTTTCTTATTTTCCTGCTCCATTAGGATTCTTGAAATAGGATTCTTTTAATTTTGTCAAAATATGGTTTTCAGGACTATAATAACTAATTTATACCTCACTAGCTATTAAATCCATTAAGGAGAAAAGCCTCGCAGTAAGTCACGCTACTGTTATACCACACTTGCTCACTAAGTCCTTTTTTTATATATATTTTTTGCCACTGTTTTTTGATACAGATGTCAACTTTGAGGGTCTTTGTTCTCTTCAAGAAAATAATCTTTGGCATATTTATTTTGACTGTGCATAAATTTTTGTCCATATAAACATTTCTGGAATTTGTGTCCATCTAAACATTTCTCAAATACAGCTCTTACAGCATTGCTGCCAGTACTTGAGATCACTGGAAGTCTTGTAATGTTTGTTTTTCATACATGTCTAGCTGCTACAGTCAGATTAAATTACATTCTCAGGTTTCACATTAAAAAAAAGTTTACATCTGTCACGTTTCTGGCAAGTGCATCCTTAAAAGCTTAGAAATAGAAAGAATCCCCCAAATTATGAATACCACTTACAATTAATTTATTGATTTTGGGGGTGAGATTGGGCTATGGAATGTCTATGACTTTAGTGATCCTGGTTGGCAAGATCACTTATATTAAAATGTATTTTGATTTTAGATGAGCAGAGAGAAGAACAGATACATTAGAGCGCAAGGGGATTTCCTAGGTCAGGTTTGACTGCTTCATGTGCATGGCTGTCTTAGTATGGCATCCAGTGCCTCTTTGTGTGTTGGACAACTGGAGCTAAGCCTATTTCAGGGAAGTACCTGCTTTTTCTCAGCGCCAGCAAAAGAACTGCTTGCAGAGGTAGTTTTGCTGGTGTAGTAGCCGCTATACTGCTGGGCTTTTGCTCGTGTATGTAGCTATGCGAGTCCAAGATCATTACTCATTATACCTTTTACTAGGATAACTCTCTGGCAAAAAATTACAGTGAACATGTGGCATAGAAGATTTTAATATGGTGTGTTTTGACTGAGATTAGATGTATTTAAAAACAAAGTCCAAAATAACACACTAGCTAATTTTAAACCTGCCTCAGGGCAGGTCCATGCCCATATAAATTGCTATGGCTTATAGTCAGTGAAGCAGTCATGGTTGTACTTGTGAAGAATAACCGGGGCAGGGGTTATTTTCATGTGTCGGGAAGTTGAAATGAATTCTGATGAGGAGCCTCAGGTTCACCTTGACTAGCTAAAGCATTAAAAAGCAGTTTGCCCTGTCACTGGTAGAAAGGGGAAACTTGTTAACTTCTTTGTTATCTCTTCTCAACTGGATACACATGTTCCAAACACCCAGTAGGACAGGGATATATGATTGCAATTTAAAGATAAGAATACATATAATTCTTATCAGTTAAAAAAAAAAGTCATTTTATGTTGTCTTAAAGCCAATGAGCAAAAATAAGAAGTCACATAAAATCCTTATGTAAAAATAAAACCCTCATATAGATCTGTAGATTAAATGCCAACTGCTTTAATGACCATTTTATGACTGGGATATTGTGACATAAATATAGTAGGACACATGAAGGACAAGTAATTCTAAATACTGATCTTATTGCTTTACATATATATTCTTGCACATACAGTATGGTTTTTTCATGACTGTGTACCATATATTGCAATTTTTAGGCTAATAATGTTCTAGCTGTCTGTAAAATAAACTCACAACAGATCAATGAATTTTATCTGAAGGTCAATGTTGTCAGAACCCAGAGAGAAAAAGCTTTATGTTGCGGCTTTTTTTTAATTGATTTCTATGAATGATGTCAAAGGAAACATGCTGAAATATGGCCAGTGCGGCAACCTGGCTAGTTGCTGCTTCATCTTGTATTTACTAATAAACCTTTTTTTTACCCCCTCCAGTTTTCCAGTCTGTGCAAAGGAAGTTGTAATACATATTTAGAATATTCCACAGAAGCAGTAATTTCATTAAAGATCTGGAATAAAGCTAAATATTGACATCTCATATTTATTTCCAACATACATTTTGAAATGTCTGTACAGAGAACTATATACCTTTGCCAAATGTTAAAAATAATTTTTTTTTTGGACCTTAACTTAGCAGCTGTTCCTCACCTCTTAAGGAAAATATAACTACACTAAATCCACTGTAGCATAGTATCTTTAACTCCACAAGCATTAACTTACTGTGTTGTACTCATATATGTTAAATTAAGAAAAAAATGGTGTTTTCTTTTTTGAAGTGTTTTAAACTTTAAATCTTTAAACAATGACTTTTTTTATAATAAAATGGTTTGTTTTTCTGAGGCAGTTCATTGGTCTCCCTTGATTAATAATGGCTGGCATAAGGATTGGTAAAATTTCCAAAATTGTCAGAAGTCCATTTTGTACATCTGAGAAGTTTGTTGGTGTTTGTGGTATTTAGTAGGATATGTAGCAAAAGCTCTTATTCATACAGCAAAATTTCATGTCTGTTATACTGTAATTTTTCTTAGCAAGGCACTGTTAGAAGTATTTGTAGTGAGATTTGTTGGTTTATGGCAAAAATCTTTTTTTAATTGTTTGCTGAGGAAAAGACTTGTCTATATGATAACTTGCGATAAATTCTACTTTGCATGTTAATTACCTCCTGACAGATAAAAACAAATACGCTATGCATCTTAATCTTGTGCTTAAACCACATCCTGCTACTTTCATAAGAGGTTTTTACTACGGTATTTTATCCTTATCTTAATCCCATTCCAAGGGTACAAGAAGAAAAAAAAAATGTACATTTGGGTAGCCAGGTAAATCAAAATAATGCCAGCTGTAAATGATCTCAGGACATCATCTAGTCCAACCTTGCGCAGAGAACAGTGTCAACACTGAGTTCAGACCAGCTCGCTTAGGGTTTTGTCCACTTGAGTCTTGAGATGCAGCAGCCTCATGGGAATACCTGTTCCAATACTTCATTATTCTTCCAGGTTTGTCTGTTTGTTTGGGGTTTTTTTTCCCCCTTGTATACAGTCAGCAGCTCCCTGCTTCAGTTTATTACTACTGCCAAATAATTCATTGAAGAACCTTGTTCTGTGATCTGAGTAACCTCTTCTGGAATTGGAAGGTTTGATGCTTCAAAGAATAGCCAGAATGTGGGCTGTAGTCTTAAACCATTTTGTTCAAGCAGTTTCTTTTCAGTGGAAGTCATAAATTGTTTTCTTTTGTTCAATTTATAAGATCTTTAGAATTTTATTCTAAAAGGAGTAACAAATGTGATGAACTTTACCATTTGTTCTTTTACTCATTTTTAAAGTGTGAAAAAAATATTCTTGTCATGCTCCTAGAAGTCCCAGAGAGGGACAGTTATACTGTATGTTCAAAAAAAAAAAAAAAAAGAGAGCTTAGCCGAGTTGCTGCTTGGAGATCCATAGCAAAGTTATGTCTGTCCAAAACCAAGGTCATCCTGAGCAAGGTGAAGGTCTCAAAGTCCTTTTGAGCTGTTAACAAAGAAAAATAATATCTTTAAATATTCAAATTTCTATTTAGAATGATAAAGCATTCTACACCTATTGTAAAAGTATGATAGCTTAAATACCATACTTTGAAATTTGTAGTATTCCAGCATGTTTTTAGTTCTTACTGTGCTAATGAGATTTTGTCCATTTTTCAAAACAGACAAAATTTATGTAGGCATGGGATAAAATGCTACTGTGAAGCCAACAGATCACATGATTGAACAGAGCTTTGTTTTTCGTTTGCTGGATGACCTGTTCTGGCAACCTCTTCCATAAAACACTCCTCTTCCTCTTGTTTTGCTCATTGATGCTTCTAAATCTATGTGACAACCTGTGTCTAATTAGTTATGTATATGAGCAATATGATTTTCTTAATACCTGATTTCAGTTTTTAACTCTTCAGAGTAATAGATGGTCATTTTGTTGAGTGCTGACCATACGAAGAGTGATTTGCTACTTTTATGTTCCAGTTTAGATTAAATTTTCTATACACTTCACTGTCTCAGCTTGGTGATATATGCGGGGAAAGGCAGCTGAACTTCTTTTCTGATACAGTTTTTGTGTTGTAAATCCTCCCAACTTATCAAGACAAATATTTATGTGAATGGTTTTACAACTTGGTAATTACTTGAAAGTCTAAAAGAGTGAAACCAAAACCAGAGATTTAACAGTCACTCTTCTGAATGTTGGAATTGGCTTCAAGAATTTTCTTCACTTGAACATAATTCTAACACTAGTTTTCCGAAAGATTGCATGTTTTCAGACCTCCACTCTTTCATCAGAGTGCTGTTATTTTTCCTTTGAACCTGTCCTTTTCCCTTGTTTGTTTGAATTAACCACAGGGTTGGAGGAGATGATGACTGTTTTTAAAGAAGGCAGGAAAAAAGTAATCCTTAAAATGACATGTGTGGGGAGACTAGTATAATGCCAGAGATTTGAAATTTAAAATAGCCCATTAAGAATTAAGTTTGTGAGAACTTTAAGTAGATTGGAGCCACTTAAGATTTTCTTTATATACCCAATTCCCCCTTCTCACTTCATGCATTTGTCTTAATAACCTTTGTCTTCATAAATCTTCCCTAGACACAAGTGAATTCAACAGTCATTAGGGTGCAGCTTGAACGTATTAATTAAAAATAACTGAACAAAACAGTAAATTGACTATATTGTCACTACTGCTTTGGAGACATATCTGTTTATTGTGAATTATTATGCAGGTAATATTTTACAAGAAAATATATTTTAAAACATGTTATACCTACAATATTATGTCAGAAACTTTTATACCTGAAACAACTTTCATTATTTGAACTGGACCTGCTAACACTTTTCTATTGTAAAGGGAAAAATTCTAAAATAGAGAAGATAACTTTACAATGTGTAATTTTGGTTGAAATTTCAAGGGTACATTTCTGTACATTTTGTACAATGTCTAGTACATTTAGATACTTCTATAGTACTGTGGTATTTCTTAACATTGACTGAATGGAGCATTTGGTGCAGTAACCTGCACCTAATTTGATCTAGGCAAGAACTGAGTTTCAACAGAAGCCTGATTTGGAGAATAAGGAAGCAGATACCTTTGTTCAGGGTTTGATTACTGTTGATTCGATAAAGATTGATGTTCTTTTTCCTGAAGAATTGCATGTGTAAGAGATGAATTGCATCTGCACTAAAGTATAGGCCACTTGATCTTTTCAGTTCAGAATGTGTTTTTCTAAACCTAGTCATAAACTACAAAGTATTGAACTGTTTTATTACTGCCAGTATACCACTGTTTTATTTGAAACCCAGCATTTTTTATAGTAGTTGCACATATTCAGAATAACATATTTTGCATATTTTACTTGCTAATTTTTTAATGGGATGCCAAAACTGTTAATATCAATGCTGGTGTTCTAGAATTTGTTACGCCATGTCCTTTGGACTTGCTGTGATTTAATTAAGCAATGTATGTTTACCTACTAAACCATTTACATAGGTTACTTCAGTTCACACCCTTCCTTAAAACAAAAAAAGTTCCAAGAAGACTTTTTGTTGAAAAGCACTAAATGTTTCATTTCCTTTTGCTGTGGTGGATGTAGAATAGTCCATTTATCTTCATTAAGGCATATAGCTTTAAAACTTGTGGCTTTGCTACTTGGGAGTTATGGATGCATGCCCTCACTTGTCAAGATAAATGTATTATACTGTAGTTCTCTCCCCTTCCAGTATGGATATTCAAGTTGTACTGCGGATTTGACCACAAGTAAGCAATTCTCTAAGGATAGAGAAGGAAAATGCACATACTCTGAGGAATATATTTTCCAGAGCTAAAATTGACATTTTATAAATAATTTCCATGTTGCAAACTTCAAACTCACAATCACAGCAATTCAGTGATATGCATTTGGCATGAGTCAGTTTCAGTTCTTAGTGCTTTTCATTGGAAATGGCATAAAAAGTAAGATTTCTTTGAATTTTTTATGTTGTGGGCTTACAGGGGACAGAAGATGTTCTTCACTTGTAGTTGTCTAACAGTGCATGGCAGCATAAATAACGAAATGGTCATAAACCCGAGCTGCACTTCTCGGGTCACATGTTCCATTTCATTTTTAAAGAATCTAGAAACAAACTAAGCAGTTGATAACAGGTCAGTTGCAGGTGATAAAAGAGATTTTAGATGGGACATTACTTCTTTTTCCACACCTGGCATAACCATGTTATATCCTTTGCCGAGTTGTCTTTAAGCACTGGTATGTTTGTTCATAAACATATGGCATAAACAATACATCGCTATTTGAATTCCAAGGACACAATACATTTTTAAAGATAGTCACCATATGCCATAGATTCTTCACTGGAAAAAATATTGATGTTGGAATTTTTTTTAGTTTAAACAAAAAAGGCTGACTTATTTCTAACTGAAGTTTACCATTAAAATATAGTGGGTCTTGCAACTTTCAATATCATTTGTAGATGTTTATATTGGAGGGATTTAATGGAATTCAGTGTGTAAAGTACTCTTGAAATTCTCTTAATTTTGTTTTTTTGAGGAACACCCCATAAAGATATGAAGACTGTTTTAGAAAAAGTGGTAATATATATATGGCATTCACACTCTCAGAAGAAGCTAAAATACGTCTGGGTACTAAGCATGCTAAATTTTAATCAAGCCATTATTTTTAATAACTATGTGCAGACTATAAAAGGCCAGATTTTTTCTAGTTAGCAATTGAGGAGTCCAGTGTTTGTCTGTAGGTTGTGAATAACTATGAATCATATTAATTATAGCTATCCTCAAATTTGTAAATTTTGTTTCTAAAAATACATGATACGGGCTCTACTGTGGGTTGTTGACCCCGGGGAAATGCTTTAAAAATGCCGTATAGTTATTGTTTTTTAGATTATTATGCTTTTTGAAGCTAAGACAGATGTACAAAAAGATGCAGTTTTTATTTTGTATTGGCAGCTTCCAAATATTTAGTATCTATTTCCAAGAGCTGCAATTAGTAAAGCATCCATGGTACTGAAATCCACACATCCCACAAGCTAATTATATTTGCAAGGTCAGATTGAATACATATTTTCAGAAAAATAAAGGGTTATATAAATGTGTCTTCTACTTGGCTGTTATATCACAGTTTGTTGATCTGGAGTATAATGTGTACAATTCACAAATTTGTCTGATAACAGAAAGTGGTGTGTGATTGTGTTTATTTTACTAACCAGTATATTCACAGCAATCACTTCCAAATATCTCTCCAGTAAAGATGTGTTAATTACAAAACAGACAAGGTCTTCTATTATATTAAAGCTACTAACAAGAAGACAGCAGGAATCACACATGTAAATAGCATCATCAACCCCTATTTTAGTCCTCTGTTTTGATCTGTGAGTTGCGCATAGACCAAAGGTGCTATTAAAGACTCAGTATATGAAATAGGCAGCATTATATGAACAAAATTTATTCAACAAGAAAACAGACCTTTAACATGAATTTAACAAGCCTGAGAAATTATAAACTCTCATATGCTGCAGATTCATGCAGTGATAATAAACAAAAAAGGAAAGTAAGAGGTTTCCTTAAGCTAGCCAAACTGCTAATGGTTTTGTTATAAGCTGTCTGCTGTTGAAATGACCTCTGAAAAGTCTGAAGACACTTGTACTAGGAAAAATTAAATGGTCAGAGTGGTGAAAGAGTTGCACTATGGAAGTGCATTTAAAAAAAAAAAAAATCTACCTTCATATTTCTGCAAAATATCCCAGTGGCATAGACTTTTGCTAACTTTTTTATGTTTTTACAGAAAGGAAATTTAGCATGAAGCTTGGAAACTCTAGTTTTTAACCTAAAACAGTGCATGATGCATTAGGTAATTTAAGTACAATGAAAGCTTAACAGTTTTAGATGAGAAATGCTGACTTCTTACAACAAAAATCTAAGTAACTGAGCGAATTTGTGCTGCTTTTAATTAATCCTTAGAGGTTCTTTGTTCAGAATACTGTGTCTAAAGTTTCCACTGTAGAATACAGGGTGACCATGTTGCTGTCATCTGGTTGCATCATGCTGTACTTCAAAATACACAAACGTAGAGAGGAGACTTCAGCTTGTACGCACCTCCAGGTGCTCACCGGGGCTTTTTTCTTGAGTCTTACTGTGGCGTAATTAACACCTGCTTTGCCCATTGCTCATTAGTACACTGGACATTAATGAGTCTATTTATTTTGATATAATCCTCTAAAGGGGGACTGATTTGTGCTCACTGTGAAAAAAAGCAATTATATTTCATAGAATTGATTATGTAGGATTTATTGTTGTATTTGTGTTTTTATTGCGTATTAGGTCTAAATTTAGCCTCCAGGTTGTTGAGCATGTTAGTTTCTTTAAGATGGTTGCTATAGTGATAGCAGCAAATTCCTTTAATCTTAGTGTAGTTAAAGTATTTAGTTACCATTGGTCGTCACAGTGCAACTGAGATGAGAAATATCATTCACACACATACTTTTTGTACCCCTCTGAGATAGTAGAAATTGCAATTTTATCCCTTTTTAAAGCTTAGTATTTGTGATTTTAATATTTCATACCACTTTCTGTTAGAATGATATTTGTTCTGCTTAGGAAGTACTTGCATTTCATTCCTTCAGGAGGACATAGAGAGCTGGCCGTCCTTTCCCATGCAGGTAGTACCTGAAACATAACGAAAATTACTTCTGGTCAGAATTAAGATGCTGGAGTAATATTCAGTATCACTCAAAAATATTTTAGCAGCTAGTTCTCATGTTTTAATGTGAAATTTATCCAAACATAACCTTGAGAACACCAACTGAAATGTTGAATTTGTTATCCAAACCAATTTGAATCAGTTTTTTAATTTTGGGTTTTCTTTTTATTTTACATGACTCAGTCACAAAACAAATCCATGCTGGACAGTGCCATTCGTTCTTGCATAAGCTTAACATTGTCTAGTGAAGTTCTCAGTTAAACTCAAATCTAGAAGCATGGCCATTAATTAGTTATAAAGCAGCGGCTTGTGACTGTAGTATACTGCCAAGTTCATGTTTCTTTCTCCTCAGGGTAAATTTTTACTTGCTTGGGGTTTTTTTCCCCCTTATCTAGCTGGTCTCTGGAGAACCTGTGGTGTGAATTTATTTTTTGCTTTGCTTGACTTTTTAATTTATACTGCTTGTTTGTTATGGCTGGGCATTTCCAGGTGTTCCTAAATTAGAGCATCTGGTTAAAATGGAACACAGGTGTATATATATATAAGAGCTTGTCAAAAGTGTTTTGAGATAGGGAAAAATCTGATAGTGATAAGAAAGGAAAAAATACAATTATTTTGTGTGTTACCACAAAGACTATATAGCTATATAGAAACTGTTTCAGATCTTTTTGAGAATTATGGGGTTTTTAAAATGTAATTCCTTTTTTGTAACTTTAGTATCAGATGGCATGCTTCTGCTGCATATGAAATCTGAATTGTGTTTTGTTTTTATTATTGTTCAGAAAAAAAAGTCAGTTAAATCACTTTAATTGGGTCACAACCTAACACTTTTAATAAAGAAGATTCATTTTTTTGTACGTTCTGCATGCAGTTTTAAGACATGACATATACAGATGGATCTGGCTGGTCAGCCTTGGGTCTGGGCAATAGGCCGTAGTGACACTGAGTCACTCAACATGACTGAAATCATTGGGTCTCAAAAGTAAATACAACAGGTGATAACTTATAAGGCTTTTCCAGTTCATGCTTTGATAATTTTTTTTATATAATTACTTGCCAATTGATTTTATTTCCACATGAATTACCTCAGTATTTATATTTTACTCCTAATAAATTGCATACGTATTTAGTTATTAATATTTGTGTATATGAGGAAGAAAAGGCTAGAACAAGGTGGGAGACGATGTCACTTTCTCTGCAGACTTTCAGTGACAGTAGTTGATTTCTTGTTTGTTCAATGTAAAAGATTTGGTTCAAGTCTAATTTCTCAAAATATCAAACCAGCCATATAAATGCATCTGTTATTGTCCAACCCATAGTACGGAGAGGATGAGAATACAAATGATTGTAGAAAAGCTGTTAAAAGGAGATTTAAACTATTTCGTTTAATGAACTAGAATAACTCTTCAAACATATGCTGACAAGATGCCTGCAAAGTGTGCCCGGTACTGTTTCTGTGGGTGTACAAGCCTGTACGTGCACTGGTCCAGCTAAAAGACTGGGGCCTAAAGGAGAAACCTTACCTTGCAATTATGACTCTGTAATGGCGAGTACCCAGTAAGAGTGGGTTTGAGAGTATTGTTGGTATGTTCTCGGTTCGGTTCCACCTCACATAGGTGTTGGATAGGGGAGTGGGTTTTATTGTATGGGGCCATGAATTACTATTTCCAAAGACTTTCATAGACAAATTCAGCACAGGACAGAATAAAAATCAGTGATGGTTTTACTGTATTTGCAATGAAATAGCACTGAATACTGCCTACCGTGTAGCTTTAAATCATAAATGACCTTGGTTTTCTTTTACTCTATTTTTTACTCCTGAGCATGACACTGACAAGGACTTTTTAATCCATCAGACAGTTTATAGACCCTTTCGTAGTCACAAGAAGCAAAAAGCATCTGACTAGAAGGGAATACATGGGGCAAGTTCCTTGCTGGCTATAATTTTGTTGTCATTTCAAGTATTGTGGTAGTATAATTGATGTGACAGGACTGGGCTTTAGACTTGGTCCCTTAGCTTGTGCTCACTTTCAGTTTTAGTCTCTCTCTGTCATTCATTTTGATTGGATAAGATTTAGGTGACAAACATATGCATACCTTTGAAGCTTAGAGTAAGCGTACATAAAAATTCAATGTTATATGATGATATCATGTATATAAAACTTACAGCTCCATGGAAAAGGTAATAATTGGTGTCACCTTACAATACAAGGTAGTGTAGTGTACTGATAGCATAGCCAGCAGGAGGCTCTTTTTTATTAATATTATAATTAAATGATTTTCTGGATAAAGGCCAAAAACAGATGAGAGTTGATTGTGCCTTGTCCACTGTTGCTTGGCACTATTAGTTGAATTTTCTAAAAAGAATTGACTTGACATCTTGTTTTTACAGGTTGTTATTGATGCCTTCAGATTGATCAATGCTAATATGATGGTCTTGGGACATGAACCAAGACAAACAACTTCAAATCTGGGTCACTTAAACAAGCCATCTATCCAGGTAAACCCAGTGTTGATAGTCCTGTAAATTGCAAGATTTTTTCAGCAATTTTGGGGAAAGGTACCGAAAACCAGTAAGCTACTAATTGTTTATTGTTTTTTCTATAGCATTTTTCTGCATGCATTTATAATTGATGTGATTCATCAATGGAGTTATATATGTGAAGGGTTTAAAATTGAGACCTAAATTAGCTACCAAAGTGTGAATACATGTATAAGTATAAACTGCAAAGGTTAAAGTACAGATTTATGGAAATGCAAACTTTTAAAAGTGACAATTGATGTCATACCATGTGATGTAAGACAGGTACTGTTTTCAGGACTGCAATTTAAGAACTGCTGCTTATTAACATCTTGGTTTTCCTAACGATAAATTATTCTGAAGCAAACTATGGAAAAAGTTCCCTCTTCATTAATAATCATGTCTTTCTACTGTGTGCTTATATAGGTTCTTGCTTAATCAAGGTTTAACCTTGTATTGTGTCTTAAATAACTAATCTTTGATTTTTATATAATGTGGTAATTTACGGAAAAAATGGTGGAACGGATTAAATAGATAAATAGGATGTTTGATCAGCTTCAACTGTAATGTTTCATTTGAGTATGTTGTCTTATATTTGTTGCAAGCACTTGTGAAACTAAATATTCAAAGCTTGATTTCTGAAGTTGACTTTCACTAATAAGACAAAAATGTTGGTCTTCAACAAAGCAAACCTTTATTTTGAGAAGTAGCTTCTGTCCTGAAACAAGTATCATCTGGAGTGATTAATGCTTTTATCTGTGTCATTCTTCTGCCTCAATGTTTTTCCTTTTTTCTCTCCAGAAAACTTTTTTCCCTTACTGTGCATTCTAAAAGACATGCGCACTTGCAACCATGAAGCCTAATTCTTGCTCTTTTGATCTGTTACTTGAACAATAGAAGTAATATTTGCTACATAAACATCCAAGAAAAAGACCATACACTAGTCATAGTAGAACTGAAATAAGGGCTAAACTTCTGCTGTAAGAGAGCCATCCTTTGGGAGTTAGTAGGTCACCATACCCCTATCTTTCAAAAGATCAGTTGTTTTTTATTACTAATGCATTGAAGCCCTCTACTATTTATAGAAATGCTAGCCAAAAAAATCAGACAATTAAAGAGTGTCTGCTTCAGGAGGTTGTTGTGTTCTACTTTTGATTTTTGAATCAGTAAAAACTGCAAACTAATGAGTATGAAATAAGCAGCTAATGCTCTTGATTAGATGTAGGCAAGCCCATGCTTGCACATTTCAGGGCTTTTCTAACTGGGCTTTTCTGGACCGTGTGTAATGACCTCCCTTGTAAACCCCTGTAGTATTGTTCAGCTTCATTATTTTAATATCACTGTCACTACAGCATGGCATATTTTGGCCATGGGAGTTTTGGGTTTCTGTTGTTGCAGTGGGTATTTGTTGTGTCGGTTTTTTGCAAGTTGGCAGTGAGAGGTTGCAAATGTCACTGTTAAGCTAAAAATCATAGTTCAAAATTATACTCTGTTTGTAAAACTGCAAGCGTTCTTGCAGTGTTGTTTTGCTTTTATTCTGAGGTTGTGAATAAAATTTTGACCCGGTTGAGGTCAGCAGCAAACTCAATATTGATTTCAGCTGGGCTAAAAGCAGGGATTTTAAGTCATTCCTTAAAATCTCAGGCATAAGAATAGTATATGGCTTGACCTCATTCCTTTTTTTGTGTTTTTTTTCTTGTGTTCCCTTATCAACAGCTTTTTTACTTGCTCTTTGTGCATCGAATTTGTAAAGCTTGTTGGAATGATGGTTTCCATTTGAAACAAAACACACAAAGAACAAGCTTCACTTTAAAGCGTTTTATGGGTTTTAATTTAACCTGTTGCAGTGGCTAAGCTATAACTACTGTTCAAGTTGGAAGTGGAACAGTTGTTTACCTTTTGCATTTGTCCACTCTTTAAAAAAGAGTGACTTTGGAAGGGGAGAGGAGAGAGAGAGAGAGAGGATAGTGGGGGAAGGCGAAGATGTTTGTCATATTTTAGGAGCTTTAGCGAACTCCCTAAATATCTACAACTGAGTTCAAACACAAACCCCAAAACATCATATGCAGTCATTTTGAGTGGGATAAGAAAATGGCGGTGGAAACTACTTATTGCTAGTAGTTTTAACCGTAAGTTACTTTATTGATGATAAAATCTGTATTTTCCAATTTTAATTATAATGAGTGGCACAAGTAATGGTTATCTGTAACTGCTGGTTCTCGTAAATGTAACCATTCCAATTGTTTTGTGTCTTTGTATATGTGTTTGCAAAAGAAATCTGTTTAAAATGTGTGTATGAGAACATTTTCAGCTTTCATACAGATAATTTTGGAATCCTGAAATATTAAGTTGCATAAGATGCAAATACACATTCATTCCGTGTAGTTCTAAAGACTATATTTAAACATAAATAGGTGGAATGATTGAAACATAAGAAATATTTACCACTAATTCTGCATATTGTATGTATGATTTATCATATCTCATTTCTAAATGTATACTTCATATGTCAAATTTTATTTGAAAATAGACAATTGTAGTTGTGATGAGGATTTATCATAGAATTTTCTTACCCCCCACCCCCCAAATATTTATCTAACTCATCTTCAAGTCATAAATGTAAAAAAAAAAAAAAAAGAAAATGTAGTGCATATGAACAAAATAGAAGATACGTGCATATAGGTGTCAATTAACCTAATTTCAGTTGGTCAGATTATGACGTACAAGTTTAAGGACAGATTTGCAAAGGACATAAATATAATGAGAGGGGCTTTTTTTCATTTAAAGTTAAAAAAAGAAAATCAGCTTTAATATGCAAGGTTAATTTCATGCACATAGTTTAACCGATACTGGACATGTTTAATCACTGCTTCAGCTACTCTCTCTTTGTATTGTACCTTAGAGAATTAACTTGGGAACATTGACAGTGGTTGTAAATAAATAGATAGCCAACATTCTTTTGTAACAGAAAGAGCCTTATATTTTAATAGAAGTGATAACCGAATTTATTGATTTGAGAGAAATATGTTTGTGCATATGTATCGGTCAAATGTTTGCAGGCAGTTACCACTCTTTCCCATGATAGTTGTTACTGTGTGAAAAAATCCGTGGTTTAGAAATAGAAAGTATAACTGTCAGTTAACGAACACTGAAAGAGAAATAAGAACAGGTATATTTACGTGATGCCTCCTTACAGTCTCTGTGCATTTGCTTATTTGTGGGTTTTCTTCTGTTTAAGTGATGTTTGAAGACGGCTTTGTTTAAATGAACTCTTCCCTTCTAATATTTCTTCATTTCAATGGTGGGTAATTTTTATGCAAACTTTCCCTGAATTTTACAGGCACTAATTCATGGACTAAACAGACATTACTATTCCATCACCATCAACTACAGGAAGAATGAACTAGAACAGAAGGTAATTGGTTTAGCTTTTATTCAGAGGATGAAAAACACTACACAAACTATTTAAGATTTGTGGCAATGTCCTGATTTCAGCTGCTGCTATTTTCAGTAGTTGTTTTAACTCTCCTGGAGTAGATGGCTTCTCTTCCAGAAAGCACTTAGATGTGTAGTCATGATGATGAAAACTTCCAAAACCACATTCTGATATTCATATATAGAGTTTGACAACAGTTTTGTCCACATGTTTTATGAAAGTCCTTAAGCTGTTCTCTGCACTTAACAGGTTTGTGCAAAGTTCCGAGTTTTCAGGGATGAAACCAAAAGACATGCTAGCTGCCTTACGTTTTCACAGGCTGGAATTCCTGAAGTTAGAAAACCGTATTTTCCAAAATTGAATTGGATAACCAAGGAATCTCAGGTTTTTATTGGCTATAATCACTTTGACAGAAAGGTGCTTCCAGCTGGTATGCATGGAGCTCCCCAGGACTTCATTGAGTATCAGGAAGTAGTGATGTCCTGCGTTTACAGAAAAAATATTGTTCAGTTACTGACAACAAATACTGTCAGTTACTTATGTACCAAACTTCCTCCGTTACAAGTAAAATCTATCTTGACAGTCTCGATCAGGAAAACAAACAGAAAAAAGAAAAAAGCTTATTTATCATCTGCAGAAGTTAATTCTTGAAAAGCCAGATTCTGTCCTCAGTTATGCCTGTGTATGTTCGTGGCCTTGTTAGGGTTATAAATTGATCTCAGAGTTGGAGTTTATGATGAAATGGTCAGAATAGTTTTCTCACTTAATTTTGACTTTGAGAGGGCTAGATGTAATTTAAAAATCCGATTTTGAATAATGGAAGAGTATGCATGCAAATCAGAGAGCTGAAAAGAATTTGTGAAATGCATAACCCTTTTTAGGATGGTGTCAGGTGTTCAAGACCTCTCTGTTGCGTAAGAGTAACTGATTCAACAAAACCAGCTCTCAGAAAATGTCTGTGAAGCTTCTGGAGGTTACTGTTTCCATTCAAATACAACAGCGTGGCCCAGTCTTTTCTGAAGTTCCAAGTGTGTATTTTCTTTAATGGCTTTACATATGTAAGTCATTACCTGTGCAAGTGGGAGGATAATCTTGACCGAGTTAGGGAAACTTTAATCTGTGAGGCAGCAACTATATCTACGCATCTGTCATAAGGCAGGTTCATACATATCTCAGCCCCCCGCCTATGTGGTGGTGGTGATCTGTTACCTCCATCTGTAGTAAGAAGAGTACATGCTTCATGTATTAGATGAGGAGCCCATCACACCAAACCACAATTTTAAAATCCAGATAGCCTAGCTAAACTGTGCATATGCAGTTTGCCTACAACTCCTTCTGTCAGTAACTAAGATCTTGTTAATACAAATTATGACACAAACTTTCAACTCAGTTCATATGTTCCAAAGTCAGGTTTCTTTGGAAGCTGTACATAAGATGAAACAGAAACAGGCGCTTTTATTCAGGCAATAGCAATTACAGGGCTTACGGGTTCTCAAAGATGTCTGTAGTGAGTGTTTGCAAATTGAAGGCAAGCTGAAACTGCTGAAAAGGTCCTCTCTACAGTCCTCAAGTGTGTGGAAGATCCACAAAATATGCTTGCTTTATTCATGAAAATCAGGAAATTGCCTTTGTAACTATTCCTTCACGCTTTCAAGAACGACATCAGAGTATCAAGTAAAATGTTTCAGATATTTCTAATAGTCCCCGTGTTTCTCACCATCAAAACTCTGCATCACTTTATCGTGTTGTTTTTAGGGCTGTTTACTTTGTCAGAGGACAAACGCGCACAAGTCATGCTTTGGTTGCTTTTGAAGTTCACTTCATCACAACTGTGGCAGCTGCTTGCATACAGTTCAGGATAATCAGTGAAGCCTAAATAACTACTTCATACGTTTAATCCAAGCATTAAAATATTTTTCAACTTCATCAGAGGCCAGAAGCTTCAGCCATTCCTTATTTGGCAGCTAAAATACTCACCTTTCTGTTAGCTCTCCTGCAATGCCATTATGCATTTTCAACCTACAGCAAAAATAAAAAATTAAAAACTTAAGTATTCCCATCAAACTAAAAAAAGTGACCCTGGTTTCCGTTCCTCACTTTCATATTTAGGGTTCGAGAAGTTTTGATCTTTAAAAACTTACGTGAAATCTATTGTCTGCTCTAGCAGAATAGTTGATTACTGTGTTTCCTGTATTTAACAATATTTTTTTTTATTATATTCTTACTATTATAAACAGTTTTTCTGTCAGAGCTCTTCATAGTATTATGAATGCATTTTATGATGAATGCTCTAAAGAGGTTTTGTTTTGCAGATGTTACTAAACTTGCATAAGAAGAGTTGGATGGAAGGTTTGACACTTCAGGACTACAGTGAACACTGCAAACTCAATGAAACAGTAGTGAAGGAGATGTTAGAATTAGCTAAGAATTATAACAAGGTATTCATATCCCATAATGGTAGTATAACTGTACCTGTGTTTATGAGGTGAAGAAATCTACTACTTTATTTCAGAAGTAAAGAGTTTGTTATCACAAACTTTACTCAGAATTATTTGTAAAGGACAGGCTATAAGAACAAAACAAGTGTTGCAGGAACTTTTTTGGATCTTAGTGGTTATTTGATTTGTATAGTCTGTTCTCAGCAAAGAGTTTCCTGGGATTTGGTTAAATTAGGTGCAAGTGTGGCTTTAATGGCCTTGTGGAGACTGTGTTTCTTATTAATCAGCTATGTATCATTTCTATGTGAAGTTGCCTACTAGCTCTTCGGGCTTTGCCACCCGACTCTTTGCTCTAAACTAGCAAAGCATTTAATTACATGTTTTGCTTTGCAATTTGAGTAATCACATCAATTTTGTATTTCTACTTAGTGAAGAGAATAAAAGATCCCTGTAGATCAAAATAAGCAGTTGATTTGTCTTCTTCATTCCTTCAGTCAAGGACTACTTGACCAGTATAGCAGAATAAAGGTTATTTATCTGTATCATTCCGGTAGACAGACAGTGAGTATTTAGAACACATTCTAGAGCCCGGCGCAATGTTCTTTTTAGATAAAGAAGTTGTTATTGGTGTTGTAAGAAAGAGGAATCACAGTTATTTGTACTGTTTTAATACTGGCACTTACACTTAGAAATATTTTTTATAAATACTACATCTCAACAAGCACTCTATGAGTAGTAAGCATGTCAGTCATTCTTGATGAGTGCTATTTTTTTTTAACTTAAAGTCCTTAAAAACAAAATTCAAAATTACCTTCACTAGTTAAGTTAGTGGATTTACTTTATAAAGACACTGTGTTTGAAAGCAACAGAACATTATAAAAATGTATCAAAATAAGTTACTTTAAACAGCATAAAAATTTATTGAGATCAAACCTCCAGTAGTTGAAACAATGTAGGTAATGGGTTTTTTTGTTATGCTTTACTAGTTTAACTATCTTCAACCGTCTTTAACTATTGATACTGCTCATTTGAGATTTTTGCTTAAAAACAGTTTTGTGAATATCTGACAATAAAACCATTCATGAGTATTTGCCTTGATCTTTTGCACTAACACTTAGTAATTAAAACCACGTCTGCTGAAAAGCTGAAGTACCTTTCCTTTTGACTTTCTGAAATGTGTTGCTGTTTGATTTTTTTTCTTTTTTTTTTTTTTTTGAGAATGAGAATTATATTTTGAGAATCTTGTGGCTTGGGGAAAAAGTAAATGAAATCTGAAACACTGACCTTTTCTGTGTTTCTTTCACAGGCTGTTGAAGAAGAAGATAAGATGACACCTGAACAGCTGGCAATAAAAAATGTTGGCAAGCAGGTGAGGTGTGATGAATTAGAGTGAGGTGGAATGATATGCTTCGTTCATTCTAAATATTAATTTTTTTACATGTGCGTAGGTGATTTTTAGTTCTACGTGCAAGATATTCTCAACGCTCCAAATAATGAATTTATTTTTATTGAAGGTTGTGTAAGGAACAAGGCTTTTGACTATAGGTAATCAGCAGAATATCTGCAAGTCGTGTTCTACATGCGTTTGTATTACATGCTGAGGAGTGCTGTTGAGACTTGGTAGTTTTTCTTTTTTATTATTTTTTTTAACTTCTTTCCAAGAAGAGGCATAAAGATATCCAAGTCTGTGTCAGAGAGGCCAAAACTGTGGAGACTTTTAAAAAATAGTAATAATTGAAAAAAGGTGGGAGTGTTGTTTATATGTTATCATGGTTAAAGGGCAGCTCATCCTATCCTCAGTTCATGAACCCACTGTCAGTGTCCAATACATATGTATACGAGTAAGCTGCGTTGCTTTGTAATGCTGTTGAGGGAAAGCAGTTTAGGACCATAGCTGAAACTGAAAACACCCACTCAGTTCATTCTGTGCCTTTGCAATACGAGGCTGTAATGTCTTTGTAGAAGACTCGACAGAAAACTATTTCTACGTTTGATTTCAGCATAAAGGTTGAGGAAATGTGCTTTGGTGAGGGAGAGGAGAGCAAAACAAGTTTGTAAGAGGTTATGTTCAAATTCAAGAAGGGCAATGGAAACAAGAAATAGCTTTAAAATTATCCAGTGTGTCCTTAAAGAACCAGTATTTTTTGTATTGCTAGTAGCAGTAGCAGAATTTAAAGGCTTCTGGATTGCTCTTATGTGTCAGTTTCTAGCAGCTATGTCATAACACATCTGCACTATTGTTCAGTCACTCGTGTATTTCTGTAGCATTCAGAACAATGGAGTTTATGCACACCTACACATACATAAATACATATATAAAACAAAACATGTAAGAAGGGTTGTATTTTAAGGGTTATGATGTCATCTCAGTCAGAACTTGAACTTCACTAGGTGTTTAAATCATTACACATACATGAAAAGAAATCTGTTTTGATAATTTTTTAAAAAAGCAAAGAGATTTTTTCATGATAAAATTAAGTTTTCTTTAAATTACAAAAGGGTTCAGTTAAGCAATTTCCATGTAGTTTTTAATGCAATTTATATGAAAAGCATTGTAAACAAACAGCTGCTCACAATAGGGATATTATGTTATTAGGTTGCATAATTTGCTAGGAGCAGAGAGAATATTGGAGAACTATATGATCTTTGAAGACGAGTTATTTAAGGGCAGCTTACACAGATTTTTCTAGTACACTTTTATGTAAACTTAGATGGGTTCATTAGATTTTTGACAATAGTTCTTTTTTTAAAAAGTTTAAATTCCCACAAGATTGTAATAATATCTTAATTTCTTTACACACAAGAATGCTACAATAATACTCCAATAAAGTTTAGAGATGTTTTTTAAATGTGCCTGATAATTTTGCACTATTATTTCCTTAATCTCAATTCTGAAAAAGAAGTAATGTACGAGTTTGGTTTTTCAACCAGAAATAATCATATTGTTCTACGCAGATGCCCACAAATACCTACATCAATTGAGTAATAGTGTGTGGGGATGTGTATTTTCAGAACACTGCTAAGGCTTAACATTCAATTTTTCAGAAAATTTGAACGTAGCATTGTGCATTTTCTTATTTTTAAGGGTATAAATATGCTAATTTTCTTGCAGTCAACACAACTATTCAAAGACTGTGTTAGATCATGCTTGAGTCTTTCTTTACAGGATTAGAACACACATTTGCACAAAGATCTGAAAACAAATTGCAATGTACCGGAACTAAGATTAAAATATTGGCCTTAGTGAGATGCATAGTAAATTCCACATACTGTGTGTTGTCCTTAAAACTCACAGCTGTCATGGTTACTCGTCAGATGCTGGGTAGAAATTTACTTCCTAAACATATCCTCAACTTATCTGAGTTATGACAGTATGGACTAATAAAATCTTACTTGTGGAAATTCAGTCATTTGCTAGGTCTTGTTAGAATGGAAAATGAAGGAGCGTTGCTGGACTGTTGTCCTTAACTCACAGTCATCTTTAATAGACCTGAAGTAAATGAAATCCTTCCGAGATGTGTTTCAGCCGTTTCTCTCATGGCATCCTTTGTATTTCAGGACCCCAAACGTCATTTAGAAGAGCATGTGGATGTGCTGATGACCTCAAACATTGTCCAGTGTTTAGCTGCTATGTTGGATACAGTTGTATTTAAATAACCAATTTACTGTTTGTGATGCTTTCTGTGTATATTTGTTTATTGTTTCTAATACTCACAAAACAGAGACTGTTGAGGCTATATTTGATTAAACAGAGACATCTGACTTTGTTTGCAATGTAAGTGCAGCACTATAACACCTTCCAGTCTCTAATTGTGCAGTTGCTTCAGTTTCTTTATGTCAGGGTCTTTACAGACTCCAAAGCATTCAAGAACACAATGTGGGCAAAAAATGTATTACATTTTCATTTAATATTTGGGGGAAAAATCAGTAGTACATATATATTTTGATTGTTGCAACATAATAAAAATACATTTACAAACCTGTCTTAAGTTCTGGAAGGCCTTTTTTGAGAAAGGATGGTGGGAATTAACACTGTTGGTAAAGGTTTGTGGCTACATACTGTAAAACTACTGAGATATTAATTGCTAGGACAGCAAACATTCTCTAATGAAATTTGGCTCCCATTGATTACCAGATACGCTCATTGAGATTAAAAAAAAAAAATAAAAATTTATAGTAGTGCAGAATTCTGAATGTGCACAGAAACCAAAATGCTGAAAATTCCCCTGCCAGCTCCCTTTCAGTATTATTCAAACCCTAATATCCACAGAAGACAATTGACCTTAAGAAAATGAATTCAGCTATGCTGATAACTGAATCGCACAACTCTCACAAGTGGTGTCATAAATAGCAGTATTCTGAGAATAAACATTAAAGTGATAGAGGCTGTGCTAGGTTATATGAACCCTCCCTCCTGCAAAAGAGAACGTACACGAGATGTCCGTTTATAAATATATGGAAAGAGTCTCAACTGGAATATGACATTTAAAACAGTTTCCACTGACTAGAGAGGGAAACCCTGACCGGAAGGCAGGGGGGTTGGCTGCTTGGTTTTAACCAGGCAAAGCCAAATAACTGGGTTTGGGGAGTGACTTTGGGTTTTGGGCAGGGGGTTTGTTGGGGTGGGTTGGTTGGTTGTTTTTTAAGGATGGTACTTGGGCTGAGCTGATTCTTTTGTCTGGGGAGAAGTGTTCTCTTTCTATGTCACACAATATTTTGTTTACTGGGTGGTTTGGTTTGGGTTTTTTTTTTTTTAAATGAACAGCAACAATTGTGGCAGGCACATATTTTAAAACTAGATGCATCTTTTTGTGTTAAAGATGATTTTTTTTAAATTTGACTTCTTACTTGCATAAGTAAAAAAAATAGCCCATAAAACTGTCTTATTTTCCACTTTGTGCCCAGTAATTTTCTATTTATTTATTCATTACCACTCAAAGATTTTTCTTTTGTTTGGAATTTTTTATTTAGGCCTTTTAATTTACTATTTTAGAATAACTCTCTCTCAAAGTATATTTAGCATGCACTTACTTCAGAGGGAAACATGCAGATTTTTGCAGCTGCCCTCCTTATGGCCTTCCCTCTGCCCCCACAGTAGGCAGTAGAATATCAGGCTGGGAAAATGGAGACATACCAAACGACATTTGCCTGCATGTAGTTAAATGGAAGTGCTTTCTGGCGACTCGCACTAAAAACCTGCGTATTGTCGAGGCTGTATTTGGGCCTTGCCGTTGTCCGACGTGTGCATACACTGCCGCACCCCAGGGTGAGATGGGGCAGGAGCTGATGGAGGTGGGGGTAAACCTGTCCGGGGGCTCGTCTGCCGGCGGGGCTCTGCATCCCTGCCGCTATCTACGCCCACGCGCACGTGTAACACCACGAGGGAGACATAGTTTGGCAGGTCGTGGGTAACATGGCACTGCAGTACAGGAGAGAAGCTATCGCAGTGCTGCAGTGTGTACATGCCTGAAAGGCCGGTGTAAGCAGGGAGACAAACCAGTGAGTCTTGCATATTCTAAATTAATTTTGACAAACGTACATCTTGCAGAGGGTAGCTGAAGGGAGTCCGTTGGAGATGCAGTTCTCCTGTAGTATGAGCTTGTGCCGTGGTACCCTGCTTTCTGTCCGCTCCTCGGTTTGACTTGGAGGCACGATTTTCCATTTACTAAGATGTTTCATGAATAATCAAAAGGCTGGTTTTTTGGGGCATCTTTCCTCATTTTTGTCCAGTGCTTTAGGAGCTACACAGAGGATTTGGAAGAATGTGCGCATGCAGTAACCTGAAAAGCAGCAGCCCATATACCATCTTGGAGGAAGAAAGAGGTTTTGAAGCAGCCACCTTCTGAGCCTCCAGCCGCAATGGAGCAGACCTTCATTAGCAGCTTGACCCCTCGTCACCTGCCAGCACGAAGGACGGGCATATTGTATTAGCGAACCTCTCTCCTCCTTTCTATGACGATTCTATAACACCACCTGCCATTGCATATCCCCCTATTATACCAGTTTAGGAGTTGTGCACTGAGGATTTTTGGCATATATTAGCACTTCCATGTGATTGGCAGGATACCACTGAATTCATTGCAGCTCCGCATCTATATGGGTGTAGCTCCGTAATTCCAGGCAGCGTTTCCCAGGGTTTATCTGCATTTTGACCCATCTCCTGCCTCCATAAGTCCATTACCTTTCTGTTGGTTTCAGGCAGGGAAAGGGAAGGGTGAGCACGCTGGTGAAACAAGTGTTAGAAACAGTAGCGAGAACTAATATTAATAAAACTATTTTCTTAGCACTGAAAGGAGAAGGTGTAGTATGGAAAGTTGCACGCGCTGCACCACCCGACTGCGAGTAAAACAGTGAACTGCTTGGGTTTTGCTTCATAAATTATTTTATTAGAATAATTTCCTTGCGGAGAGTGTGTGTGCGCCGGCTTTTATGAAACACTAACAAACCGAACCGGCTCACAGTTAAGCAACAGAAAAATAAATGGCCGTGGGATTGGAGTGTTGAAATACGCATTCTGACAAGTCATCATCCTGGTTCTGGGCTTCTCGGGGTTTGAGTTTGCAAAGTTTCAGCCTGGCTTCAGATGATTATACGCTGGTCTTGGTTTTATTATGTGATCGTCCAGGCTGCGTTAACTAGCGGTGGAATTTGAAGCCGGCTGCTGCTGTCACCTGGAAAGAGGCACGATCTGTAAAATACCTGAAGTCCTAACCGCTAAGGGGAAAACACTAAGAAAAATGGCACAGGAGAGCTCCACCCCGGGCAAAAAAAAAAAATAATCCGGTGCTTGTACAAACTCACACGCTTGCCTGGGCAGGGCACTCGAGACCGATGCTGGGCAGAGGCGGGGTGGCAAGCGAGTCCCCCGAACTCTTCGGGCGCATCTTCACGCCTTGGAGGGTCCCGTTCCCAGTTAGCCCGAGGCTCGCACGGACGGGCTGCGGGACCCGCCGGCCGCTCCCTCCCGTTCGGTGGTGGTGGGGGGGGTGTCCCCGGCGGGACCCCCGCCTCCGCCCCCCGCCCCGGCCGCCCGCCAGTGCGCACCCGGGGCTCGACTGGGCCCGCGGAGACGCCCTCCCCTCCGCCGGCGGCTCCCGCTGCAGCACCGCGGCGGTGGGGGGCTTCTCGGTCGCCGGCCCCAAGCAGCGGCAGCGCGGTGCGGGCAGGCGAGGCAGCGGCTCCCGACAAATCTATTAGCCAAGCGCTCTCCCCTCCCAGCGCTGCCGGGGGACCGAGCCACGGAGGGGAAGCCGGCACCGAGTGGCAAGCAAGCCGGAGCCGGATGGGTAGATGGATGCCTTCCACGCTGTTTTGCTGATAATCTCCGGCATTACGGTTCCCAGATAAAATATTTATTTACTAAAGAACCCGTAAACACGGCGGCAAATACATTAGGGCACTTCGGCTGCGCGGCTTATGATTATTTCAGAACTTAAAAGAGATGATGATACGCGGCCGCTGCCAGGGGGGCCGGAGGGTGTATTTTCCCCCGCGAAAGCAGGCACGGGTGGGAAAGGGGGGGGGGGGGTGTCGCTCACTGGAGGTGGGGGAGAGGGGCTCTGCGCCCCGAAGGGGGAGGCAAATCGCGGGGGGGGGGGTGTGAGCCGAGGGCAGCGGCCGCCCAGCCCGGCGCCCCCCTGGCAGCCGGTCCCCGAAGCCCCCAGCACCCGCGCTCCTCCCTGGCACACAAAAGCGGGGGACACGGGCGCAATATTTGGGGAAACGCGGTGGGGGGGGTTGATTTATTTTCCAGCCGTAGTAAAAAAAAAAAAAAAAATGCTGGAAAGGTCACATAATAATGAGCTCTTACAGCAAACACACTCTTCCCTTCCCCCTTCCTTCTATCTCACAATAAAATCATCTCCTTCAATTTGCCATGATCGTCGCGACCAGGAGCCAGGTGATTATCCTAATTAATGTCTATCTAATTAAATTACTGTCAGCGGTTAACCAATGGCAGAAGCCGTTTCATCCTCTCCACAAGCAGCAAGATCAAAAGTGAGTCTTTCCTGATTGCTGCATAGTGTCAATTGGCCAATCTCTTCTCCCAGGGAAGGGAAAAAAAAAAAAAAAAAAAAAAAAGTAAATCAAACGTTTGGGAAGCATTTGGTGGATGAAGTGCTTTCTGTCTAGTGAGGGTCCCAGGATGTCTAGCTTCTGATACTAAGGAGCCCTTTCAGATCCAGGGACTGAAGGGTTATTACTGTGGTGCTAGAGCTATGCAGCTGGAGCATTGTCTTTCTCCCTCTATCATGCTCTCCAAGAAATTTCTCAATGTGAGCAGCAGTTACCCACATGCAGGCGGATCTGAGCTTGCCTTGCATGATCATCCCATTATCTCGACCACTGACAACCTGGAGAGAAGTTCACCTTTGAAAAAAATTACCAGGGGGATGACGAATCAGTCAGATACAGACAATTTTCCTGACTCCAAGGACACACCAGGGGACGTCCAGAGAAATAAACTCTCTCCCGTCTTGGACGGGGTCTCTGAGCTTCGTCACAGTTTCGATGGATCTGCTGCAGATCGCTATCTGCTCTCTCAGTCCAGCCAGCCCCAGTCTGCTGCCTCTGCTCCTAGTACCATGTTCCCTTACCCCAGCCAGCATGGACCTGCTCACCCAGCCTTCTCCATCGCCAGCCCCAGCCGCTACATGGCTCACCATCCTGTGATCACCAACGGAGCTTATAACAGCCTCCTGTCCAACTCTTCTCCGCAAGGCTACCCCACGGCGGGCTACCCTTACCCCCAGCAGTATGGCCATTCCTACCAAGGGGCACCTTTCTACCAGTTCTCCTCCACCCAGCCGGGGCTGGTTCCCGGCAAGGCTCAGGTCTACCTGTGCAACAGGCCACTCTGGCTGAAATTTCACCGGCACCAGACGGAGATGATCATCACGAAGCAGGGGAGGTAAGCCACCGCGCGGACCCTTCGCCGGGTGTCGGGGCTGAGCCGCCGGGCTCCGCCGGGGGAGCCGCCCGGAGCCTCCGCCGCCCCGGGGGAGCCGCCCGCCGCCGGGGCCCCTGCGCTGGGCGCCGGTGCCGGTGCCCGCCGGGGCAGCCCTCCCTGCCTCCCCCCGGGGCCCCGCGCCCGCTGCCCGCTGTCCTCACGCCTTCCCCGCGGAAAGCCCGACGCTCCGGGGAGGGAGTTTCTTTTGATTTTTTTATTTCCCGGTCGCTACCGGGAGCCGCGAGGATGAAGCACAACGGGCTGGTTCCTCCGCGGGTGCCTGTCGCTGCCGGTGCCTTGCTTTCCTGCTTTCCTTTTTTTTTTTTTCCCTTTCCTTTTTTTTTTTTTTTTTTTTTATAGGCGTATGTTCCCTTTCCTAAGTTTTAATATTTCTGGTCTCGACCCCACGGCTCACTACAATATTTTTGTGGATGTAATTTTGGCGGATCCCAACCACTGGAGATTTCAGGGAGGCAAATGGGTTCCTTGCGGCAAGGCGGACACCAATGTACAAGGCAAGTTCCTCCAATTAACACTTTTCCCGACACATATGTAGGTGAGAATGATTAATTAAAGCCTTTGTGGACTGGCTCTGGCGACTTCTAAAACGAGAATGGGCCAATGATGCTTTTTAAAAAAAAAAAAAATGGGTGGAGGAGAAAGTAAAAGGTGTTCGGAAAACGCTGTTTTAATCCTTTTCGGTTAAAATAAAGGGAGTTTCGGCAGTGAAATGCTGCTAACTTTAACAGTGTCCTTCGACCTCGTGTGCTTACTGCAGTGGCAGAACCGGGGTCTACGGGAGAACTGTGATGTGGTTGTGTTTTTTGTTGTTTTGCTTAGGAAACCGGGTGTACATGCACCCCGACTCCCCCAACACGGGAGCCCACTGGATGCGCCAGGAAATCTCCTTTGGGAAACTAAAACTCACAAACAATAAAGGAGCATCAAACAACAACGGGCAGGTCAGTGGGGGAAACGCAGACGCTCCGCCAGACTTATTTTTATTGCTCCAGGCAAAATCCTGCCGTTTCCGAAAAGACATATATATATATATACACATTTATTTTTTTTTTAAGATCCTGTCGTTAGGTGAAAATAAAAGGGTGGTGGTGGGGGGAAAGCCCTGCCGTTCATTTTGCCACGGGCCTCGTCGATCCCGAGCGCGTCGCCCGGGCTGACAGCGGTGCCCGCTGCGGCCGGGGCAGCCCGCAGCCGTGCCGGGGAGGGGGGGGTTGGGGGTGTCCCGGGAGGCGACGGCGGGGTCCCGGGGTGGCGCACCGTTCCCCGCCGCCCGCGGGCATCGCTCTCCCCGTCCCTTCTCGCTCTAATGTCCTCCTCTTCCCGCGGCCCCCTCCCTCCTCTTCCTCTGCCTGACAGATGGTGGTTTTGCAGTCCCTCCACAAGTACCAGCCCCGCTTGCATGTGGTGGAGGTGAACGAAGACGGGACGGAGGACACCAACCAGCCGGGCAGAGTGCAGACCTTCACCTTCCCCGAGACCCAGTTCATAGCCGTCACCGCCTACCAGAACACCGATGTAAAGAGCTCCCCGGTTTATCCCGCTCCCGTCCGCCCGCGCTCCCCGCAGGGACCCCGCCGAGGCCGGCCCGGCCCGCCCGCTCCCACCCCCCCCCGCCTTCCCCGGCTCTCCGCCGCCGGGAGATGGGGCTGCCTATGTCCCCCTTTGTGCCGTTCTGCCCCGGCCGAGGCTGGCGAGCCCCGAGCCCCTCCGCCTTTGCCCCGGGAGCCCGGCGTCGGCCGCCCGCAGCCGCGCTCGCCCGCCCCGCCAGGCCGGGCGGGGATCCCGCCGCTCCGCCGGGAGCTGGGCGTCTATCCGCGGCGTTTGTCTTCCAGTCGGAAACGGCTCAGTTAGCTGTTAAGCTGTTAGCTTAAGCTTTGAGTCTGCAAAGATCAATTAACAACCTCATTGATTGCGCCGGGGGTGACGGAGCAACTTCCTCAAATTAAAAGCTCGTTAATGCCTGGCGACGTTTCGGAGTGGTCTGGCTTCGCTACAGGCTGGTGTCCCCTTTTTCAAATGACATATGTTCCGTCCACATTCTGGCTTTAATTATTTTGCTCGATGCAAATGTAAACTCTTAGCTACCGTTCTGCCGTACGCTTTGCCTAATTTCTGGATTTAAATATATTCCTACCCGGGCAGTAGGAATACCGATACGTCTCAAAACGTGGGGTTAAATATTACATTTTATCGTACTTTTTGCAATAAAGTAAATCTCAAAATTAGACCGCGGTATCTATAAGCACGCCAAAGCTTTATTTTTTTTCACGTTTTAAAGGCAATTTGATCGACTGGAGTTAAGCTTGATCCTTTTCAAAACGTGTTGGCTGCAGCAGGGTCTATTTTTCCAGGCTTTCACAACGTGCAAATCCTCTCTTTCCCTAGATCACACAGCTGAAAATAGACCACAACCCTTTCGCAAAAGGCTTCCGAGACAATTATGACACGTAAGTAAACCGGCTTTTTATTACCCTTCTGCCGGCTGCGCACACATGTCGCGGGGGGGGGGGGAAAGCTTTAGGACGCGGGCCGGCTCCATTTCACACCGAAATGTGTAATGTGAGGCTTTTCCAGCGCCCTCCGAGGGGGGCGGGGGGCACCCGCAAGCTCCCCCGGCGGGGCCGCGGGCGCGGAGGGGCTGTCCCTGCGGCCGGCCTCCGCGCAGCCCTGCGCCCACCTCCGCGCCCGGGGGCCGCGCAGCCCTGCGCCCACCTCCGCGGCCGGGGGCCGCGCTGCCCGCACCTGAGCCCGCATCTCGCTTTGGCGTTTGCGGCGGTTTCGTTGGTTTTTTTTTTTTATTATTATTTTTTTTCCCTGGCACGTATCTTTGCGCCCTTTTCCAACTTCCCGTTCCACTTGCGCGCAAGGGCTCCGAAAGCAGCCCCCGAGCAACCCGGGCTGAGTCCCCGAGCAACCCGCCGGGTTTGCCCAGCCCCGGGCTCCGCAGAGCCGGTGTCCGGAGGAAAACGTCTTCGTCTCGTTTTGTTCTTCTCTAGGGCTGGATTTTAATTTTTTAATTTTTTTTTTTTTTTCCTTCTGGGTGGAGCTAAAGCCTCACAAGTTTTAATCGCGGTTTGTCCCCGTGCTGCCTCTGCCCGTCCGCCCCGGGTCCGCCTGTCCCCAGGCTCAGCCCTGTGACCCACCGGCCGTGGCGCCCCACGGGAGCTGCGCCTGGTGCCGCCCCGACTGCGGCTCCGTGGGAGCATCAGCGCCCGATCCCCCCCGCCGCCCTCCCCGGCCGTCGGGAGCCGAACGGGGGACATCGCGGCCCGACAGGCGCTGACGGCTGCGGTTTCCCCCGGGCCGGGGTCCGGCCCGCCCGGCGCCCCCCTGCCCGGGCCGAGCCGGCGGGAGGTGGCGGGCACAGGGCGCCCCGCAGGCCCCGGGGGGACGCGCGGCTTTGGAGCTCACCTGCCCCACCGCAAGCTCCGGGGCTGCGGCTCTGAGAGGGGAAACCTCCTTTTTCCTCTCTAAACCGCGGCAGGGAGCGGCCTCCCGGAGCCCGCGTGTACCTTCAGAGCCCGCTTAAACCTCCCTCAGCTCCGACAGCGGTTCAGCATCCCCCAGCAGCGGGATTTCGGTCCAAGGGTGCCGAGGCCTGAACTAGGGCGAGAAGGGCCCGGGGCCGAGCACCGGCTCTCTCCCACGGGCGGGGATCGAGGAGGGGGAGCCGGGCCCCGCCGGGAGGGGAACGGCGGTCCCGGTGGCACGGAGGGCGGCATCCGCGCCTGCCCGCTCTTCTGGGGGCTCTGCGAGGGAGATGCGCGGCCTTTAGACAGGCTGCGCGGCCTTCGGCCCCAGCCACGAGGGCTTTTCTCTTTTTAATAGGAAAAAAAAACTTTATAGGGCGTCACTTGAAAGGAGACGGGGGGAGGGGGAAGCTTCAATGTTGTCTAGCACGTTGAATTTGTTTAAGGGCCAAGTTTATTTTGGATAAGAAATTCCAGGAGGCGTGGAGGGTTAATTAAAGCACAGTTTTAGCCTGAATTAAATACAGATAGTAGTTATTCATCCATTAAAGTTTTTATAATCGCAAATTGCAGCCCAGCATGGGAGAATTATATATAGGCCACGCAGGGAACACTGGATGCGTCTGGTTTTGCATTTCCTACAGTAGGTGTTTAAAGATTAGCTTAATTTAAACTCGGTGAAATGTTGATGGTTCGTCTGTGACTTCCCAATAATAAGTGCTAAACAGCCGATAGAATTCCGTAGTCTGCCATTCATGCTGTTGGCGGGAAGTGACCGGGTTGCCTGTTGCGCATATGGCGGCACCGGTCAACGTGTCCCCGCGCGGGATTTCACGCCGTTGGGATGCCGGGCTGGGACCGGAGGAAGGGATCTCGGCCCCGCCGCCGATGAACGGCCAACCGGTTCGCAAAGACCCGCTCTCGCTGCCTCATCCCGCCCTCCCCCTGCCCCGTTCAGGCCCTCGGCGCTGCTGGCGCCGGAGGCCGAGCCGGGAGAGGAGCGCAGGGCCCCGGGCAGGGCCGTCCCGTCCCGTCCCGTCCCGTCCCGTCCCTGCCCCGAGGGCCGCGGCCGGCCGGGTGCCGCGCCGAGGAGGGCGGCGGCGGGCACCCAGCTCTCTCCCCTTCTCTTGGGCAGGATCTACACGGGCTGCGACATGGACCGGCTGACGCCTTCCCCCAACGACTCGCCCCGCTCGCAGATCGTGCCCGGGGCCCGCTACGCCATGGCCGGCTCCTTCCTCCAGGACCAGTTCGTGAGTAACTACGCCAAGTCCCGCTTCCACCCCGGGGCAGGAGCCGGCCCGGGGCCCGGCGCCGACCGCAGCGTGCCCCACACCAACGGGCTGCTCTCCCCACAGCAAGCCGAGGACCCGGGGGCCCCCTCGCCGCAGCGCTGGTTCGTCGCCCCCGCCAACAACCGCCTCGACTTCGCCGCCTCCGCCTACGATACGGCCACCGACTTCGCCGGCAACGCGGCCACGCTGCTCTCCTACGCGGCCGCCGGCGTCAAGGCGCTGCCGCTGCAGGCGGCCGGCTGCGCCGGGCGGCCGCTGGGCTACTACGCCGACCCCTCGGGCTGGGGGGCCCGCAGCCCCCCGCAGTACTGCAGCAAGTCGGGCTCCGTCCTCTCCTGCTGGCCCAACAGCGCGGCGGCGGCGGCCCGCATGGCCGCCGGCAACCCCTACCTGGGGGAGGAGGCGGAGAGCCTGGCCCCCGAGCGGTCCCCCTTGCCGGGCGCCGAGGACTCCAAGCCCAAAGATTTGTCCGACTCCAGCTGGATCGAGACGCCCTCCTCCATTAAGTCCATCGACTCCACCGATTCTGGGATTTACGAGCAGGCCAAAAGGAGGCGGATCTCCCCCTCGGACACCCCGGTGTCCGAGAGCTCCTCGCCCCTCAAGAGCGAGGTGCTCACCCAGCGGGACTGCGAAAAGACCTGCGCCAAGGACATCGGCTACTACGGCTTCTACTCGCACAGCTAGGCGCGGCCCGCCCGGCCCCGCCGTCCTTTTGCACAATAACTCCTCCGCGTTAGCGCACTGACCCCCGCCCCTAGCTGCCCCATCCGCACCCCCGGCCCGGCAGGCAGGCAGGCAGGCAGGCAGGCAGAGCCGCGGCTGCCGTCGTTCCACCCCCGTCCGTCCTCCCCTCTCCCCCCCCCCCCCCCCGCCCCGCTCCGCTCCGCTGCCCGCTCCGGCCCGGCCCGGCCCGGGGGCGCGGGGGGTACCGCGCCGCTCCGAAACCCACTGATAAGTAGGATGCTTAGACTCTCTCCAAACCGTACAGCGCTTCCTTCCTTTTACCACGGATGGATACTAGGGGATAACAGTAATAGTGGGGGAAAAGAGCCTGTGAAATGCCTGTACATAGTATTTAATTTATTGTAACCGATTACTTTGATTTGGTTCCGTTTACTTATTTGTTTGGATTTTTATTTTTTTTTGTTTTCATTGTTAAGTCACAAAACTTAGATCCTGTTTAAATTTCTTTATCCCTCCTCCCCCTCTCTTTGCTCCCTCTTCCCCCTGCCCCTCCCCAGGTAAACACTCTTTCTAAATGCCTCTGGAAACGTAGAGTGGTCCATAGCTGTAGCAGCGAGTAATGGGTTTCTCACTTTCTCTGCAATTCCTCGCATGAAATAATTACGCTGTGCCCTGGGCTAACACAGCTAAGGAATAGCTCAGCTTTCCCTTCAAAAGAACAGAAATAACGTCTCGTAGGAAAGTCGATTAAAGTAGCATGACGCCTTCCAAAAGCAAAATTAACTGCCTCTGTATTTTTCTTTAAAAGGAGTAGCTCGACATCAGCAATATTATTATTTTTTGTGGTATTCCTTCTCCCCCCCCCCCCCCCCCCCCGCCCCCAAGTGCCAAATCCATTACTGGTCCCTGCAGGTGCCAAATATGCTGACAAACTCTTTTCAAATTTCTTTGCAGTTTTCCCCTCTTTCTTTATATTGCTGTAAATCTTTGTAATGAATAATCTAAAAAAAAAAAAAAAAGATATAGACGACTGAATTGTTGGTAACCATAGTGTAGTCCAGTGAAGATGAATCGTGAGTTGTATATTTTACTGCATTTAGTTTTAGAATTGACTTTTTCATAAAGTAGCTAACCGAGATCTGACTTCCTGGGGAATCAAATGCACATCGAAAGTAAGAGCGATCTTTCCTTGTAAACCTCTTATTATATTAACGAAGGAGAAGTAATATCCCTCCAGGTCTCCCCCCCCGGCGAAGCAGAATAGTAAGTCTTCGAATTTCGAGTAGCAAATCTATACAATTAACGCATTTTTATATGGAAAATAAAACAATTACAAACTGAAATATGCATCAGGCTAAATATTCAGTCTAGATTACACCCGACGGGGAAATTTCCTAATAGAAATTCAGGGTCATAAACGTGTGTATATTTTTGACTCTTCTGTAAATCGAATGTTGTGATTTTTATATTTGTTCTGTTACGTCTGTGGAACTGAATAATTTATACCAGTACATGCTCCATTGAGAAATGTTTCGGTTTTTGCCCGTTTGTATCGTCTGTGTATAACGAGTAAAATAAACCTGGCAAAACGTTAACGTCGTGTCGGAAAGCACTTTGCCGTTTTGCAAGGACGAAATGAGGCGAGGGCACGGGGCAGCGGCTGGCGGGAGCTCGCCCCTCTCCCGGGCCAGGCTGCCGGGGGGGGGGCCCGCCGGTTCCCCTCCCTGCCGGGGCTGCTCCTCTCCCCCAGAGTTTTGTCTTAGTTTTTTTTGGTTTTTTTTTTTTTTTGGGAGGGGGGGAGTAGGGGAGAGCGCCTACACCGCGCGGCCGAGCGCGGGGGTTTGCAGCAGTCGGAGAATGATGGAGATGAAACCCCGTCGGGTTTGCGAGGTTTAGCGTTATCCCCCGTCTTTGACGCTTGAAACCCCTGCGAGCATCGTGCGGGCGGGAGAGGTGCCCGGGGGTGGTGGCGGGGGGACCGCAGAGGCGATGGGCGCAGCGCTGCGCCCCCCCCCCCGCCGCCTCCCCGGGGCGGGGGCTGTGCTGGCCGAGCCCCCGCGGTGCTCCCCGCCGCGTTCCGCGCGGTGCTCGGCCGGGCCCCCCCCCCGGGGGCTTCGGACAAGCGTCAGAGGAGCCCCCGCTCCCGCCGCACCCCCTCTCCCTCTGCCGACCTTCCAGGGATGCTGCCCCCCTCCCTCCAAAAAAATCCCTTTAAGCTTTAGGGAAGGCGCCGTCCCCCGGCACCTGCGTGGGTCGGGGTGCGCAGGTCCGTGGGGTAAAAGGACAGTTTTATTCTTGATACCTCGGCGGGGGAAGCGCGGGTGCGGAGCCGCCACGGGGATTTTGTCCTGTCGCGGTATTGATGGGGGGGGTACGACGACACACGACGACACACCTGAGCAGCCCAAGTGCTTCTCCCCCCCCCCCGCCCCGGAGGTGCGAGGCTGTACCTGAGCAGGGCCCCTGCGCCCCCAGCCCCCTCCGCCGCCTGCCGGGGGGCGCGGAGGGCAGCGCGGGCCTGTGGCGGCGGCCCGGCCGCTGCCGTCGGGCTCTCGGTGCTGCCCCCCGGGCCGGCGGTGGGGGGGCTGCGCGGCCGCGGGACCCCCGGGGAGGGGGGGAAGAGGGGCAGAGGGGCGGGCGGCCCGGGCCGTCAGGCGGGAGAGGGCCCCGGGAAGGCGGGGGGGGGGGGGGAGCCCGGGCAGCCGGGGGCGGCGGCGGGGGGTGCGTGGGGGTGTGGGGTGCGTCCTCCCCGGCCGCCCCTCACCGAGCGGCGGAGGCCGCGGCGCCGCCCGCGCTTCTCCGCCTCCCGCGGAGGCCCCCGGCTGCCCCCTCCGCGGCGCGGTGAGGGGCTGTCCCGGCGCCCTCCCCTGGGGGAGCACGGCTTTGCGAAATTAAACATTTTCGGCCCTCCTTCGCCGCTCTCGGCCGGAGATAAGCCGCCCTTCCCGCCCCTCCGGCCCCGCCGCGTTGTGGCCCGCCGAGGGGGCAAAGGGACCGGAGCGAGGGACGGCGGCGTTTGCCGGGCGGGCAGCGCCGAGGGGACCCCGGCGGGCGCCGCTCCCCCCGCAGCGGCGGTGCGCAGGGGGGCTCCTGCCCCGGGGGAGCGGCAGCCGGCGCGGGCAGAGCGCTGGTCAAAAGCCGAAATTTGGTGGGTTTTATGTAGCGAGGGGGTTATGCAGCGGGTCCGGAGTAAATACGTAACGTGTGACTGGTCTGAACAAAATCCTTCCCCGTGCGTGAGTGGTTAATGTCATTCCCTAACTATTTCGGCAGGGTAATTCCATAACTACTTCTGCGGGAGATTGGAAGAGATAAGGGGCTGCAGAAGTAAAAAAGGCTATTTGCTGTCGGTAGGTCACTTTATTACTACTATAATTTTTTTAGATTATTATTATTATTATTATTGTTTTTAGAGGTGCACCTGTGTGTCTGCTAAACATATGTTTTACCGACACGTTAAAATGTTTGCGTTCCCCTAGGGTGGAACATGCAGGTTCTGACCCGGTGTGTGTAAATGAGAATATAGTTGCAGGGCGCTCAGCTTAGTAGAAGCGAAACCCCGTGTATGGGTTTGTTAGACCAGCAACTAATTGCATGAATTTTACATGAAGTATAATTTGTATTGTTATTCTAGGCATGCTGAACGCTCTTTTAATTTAATTACTGGGGAAAATCATCTATTCAGTTGCCCTTTCTTTGCTTTATTTGATACAGCACAAAATCGAGCTCCGAAAGAGACAATCCGTGGAAAGTAATTCAAAGTTCTTATTGGTAATACTTTCTACGATGTTTCACATTAATACCGTATCAAATGTAATACAGTGATTTATGCTCTGCAGATTTTGCACGAGTACGCTATGCATATTTGATGACACATTGCATATTTTAACAAGGTTTTTAATGACTGATTGAAATGTTTGCTAAGATATTTTTTAAGAGCTGGAGGAGAAATGGTTGTGGAAAATGTGTGTAATAGAATAGTGATAAGGATGGGAAGGTTTTGATTGACAGTATGAGGAAGCAGATGGATGACTAGGTAGGTCAGAGGTAAAGATGCCTTTGACAGCTTTTTAAGTTCCTTTGGCCATTTTGGTCCAATGAATCATGCAAAACATGTGTACATTACCAAACTGATGTCTCTGCATCGTTTACTGTTGGAATCCTCATCTTTTCAAACCCACCCTAACCTTCTTTCATCACCACTTGACGTGCTATGTCTAAACTAGATTGCAAGATCCTAAGAAGGCAAGAATCTGTCTTGTATTACTTGTCAGCAAAAAAAAAAAAAAAAGAAAAAAAAAAGAAAAAAATCATGTAAACCTATGGAACTAGAAGAACAACCGCGACAGATTGGCAGAATAGGCGTAAGGTGGGACACGTTCTTCTTAATTTTCGCTGTCTGGTCATCACTCCCCTCCCCTAGGTAGTGCTCAAGGGAGATGTGGTGAACAATGATTTTTTTTTTTCCCCCCAACTGGCATAAATCTGAATTTTCATAAGTCTGATAAGAGACCTAATTGCATAATTTTCCTTATAAAATTATGCAGTGAGTGCTGTTGCTATAGTTAAAATGGTTTTCTTCGCAGTCTGTGTTTTCAGGTGCTTTGTATGTCCCTTGCAAATTACTTTGTCAACTGGAAATGCTCTGATTTATCCCTGTAAAAGGTTAATGTTTTTGGAAACCTTATTTAAATTACCTAGGACAATTTAAAAATCTCTATGATACAAAAAAAGAATGTGTGTGTATTGGGAAAAGCAGAAAAAAGGATTTTGCATGAAAGTATGCTTTCCAGGTACTGTTTCTGTGCAGAATGGACACAAGTTTTCATTTTAAGTATTAAAACTTGTCATGAATGTGGTCTCCAGCGGGGAATGTGCCACTTGCTAAGATACGAGGGCAAAGTCAAGGAAAAAAAATTGAAATAGCGCAGTGATAAGTAGACGGAAGGCAGCAGACTGTTTGCGTTCAGTACCCCGTTCTTTCCAGCTAAATAGATGTAATATATTTGTGGTACGTCTAGAGAGCCGCACAGCTTAGTGATAACATTTCATGCATTTATCAGATTGCATATTAATCTGGGAATGCACAAACAAAAGCACCGCTTATTTCAGAGCGTGGTCACTTGAAAGCTGTCTGTTTGTTCAAATACGTGTATCTGAAAAAAAATACATATTGATTGGAAAAATATATATAACTCTCTTGAATTTTTGAGCATACATAATAATATTTTCCTTCTTGCAGATGTAGAATAATCATTAATTCATAAAGATCCAGGGCTGCCATTGCTGATTACATGTAACTTTTGGCCTTATAAAATATATTACACAATAAAATCTGCGATGTTTTATTCATGCTATCACTGTAATTTCTCATAGTTGCAGTGTTTCTAACACTAAGGGGCTGATACGAGTACGAATGGTCTTGTTGGTCTTAAGTTGACTTTTTAGCTCAATTTTTTTTTTTTTTTAAACTGAAGGCAGAATGAATGAAAACTGCAGGTACATTACTTCAGTGTAAAACCATACTATTACATTGATACTAACAAGCATTTATTTCTTAAGCTTTAAATAAGAAACAGCTGGTAATGACTTTGAATCTGTTTTAAGAGACATTTTAGGTAAAATGTTGATAGCTTGTAAATGTGTATTCCTGCCTTAGTCTCTGATCGTGCATGCAAGTTCATATGTGTGAACAACGTAAAGTAAGAGGTCAGTCCTACAAAGACTATTCACTTGTCTAAAAATTCACAGACATAAATGTTTTCAGGATCAAGGCCTTTTTCAATAATTGTGATAGTCGTGTACCTTGAAGTGACTGACTGATTTAGAATACACTTAATAATTTGATTTTTTAATATAGTAGAAACACTGCATTGATGAGTTACCAAAGCGCATCGTACAAGCTCCGACTTCAGTCATTTGTAATATATTTTTTTGGCTGTTTGGGTAATTTTTAATTTTTTTTTAATTTTTTTTTTTTTTTTAGTGACGGCAGTGATGCATAATTTAAACTTTCTAAAAGTCAGATCTTAATTTCTATGGGCTATGCTATGGAATTAATTTTTGTAAGTAGGCTTCTTCCTTGAGTTATATTTAGTTACATGTGGACTGCTTTTGTTTATCCAAGAAGCAGATAATAGTGGTCTGGGACTGAAGGGTGTGAGAGCAATGCCGATATTTTGAGTTGAGAGAAATTTTAGGTTGCTGAGAGGTGTCCTAGTTTAGATGGAGACACCCACCCACAGAGAATTAAAGTGAAATCATAAATGTAAGCTAACAAATGCTTTTGGTTATTGATTAGCACCCTGGTTACAGCTTATTTACCTTTGTGGAAATGTTTGTTGAAGGGGAGGCATTATCTATCAGGAGTCGACTACAACTAGCCTGTCACATCGCCGTCTCCTGTAGACCTCCTGCTGGAGACACTTGAGGAAATATGGTGGTTGCTCTCTGGCCCTGGGAAAAGTCAGGGCTCACCCCGTATCATATGGGAATCCCACCCGAGGGCCTGGCAGCAGCGTCTCCTGTCTCGCCTGTTGCTCTATGATCAGTGCCCACATTTCCCTAAATTAGATCTGCGGTGCAGTAACACAGTAACAGTAATTGTTCTCCACGCTACATCCTCTTTCGGCAAACCCTTAACGCATCCCTCCCTGCCCGCGTTGCCGCCACCTTACCACTGTACTTCTAAAGCACGATGGTTTTGTATGTAGGTATTACTTTAAGCTTGGTGTAAGCTCTCTTCTGGTAGCTTAGATTACTTTTTGGGAGCAGGGAGTATTTCACTTGAATTAGATGCAAGGTATTGAATAAGACGTAAAAGGTTTTGTTTTCTATTGACAGTTCCTGAATTTCCTATGGAAACCACTGTGCGTAAGTGATGAGGGATAGGGGCATTTTTCAGAAGTCTCCGAGTGGTTTAGTAGCCCGTGTTAAGAAATGATGAAAAACTTACTGAAAAATCTCCAGTGTTTGAGGTTCTAAATGATTTCCACACTTCTTACAGTTGTACTCTTGGGCGCGTTACTGAGCAGTTATTTCAGATGTTCATTGGGGACTGGTATTTGTTGCAGAGTTGGGGGCAGAACCGTGTGGATTAAATCCTCAACTGGTGTACAATTATGTCATCTCATAGGCTTCAGTGGTTCAATACTGATTTGTATCATCTGAGTGTTTCCTTTTGTGGTTTAGGTACTATCCAAAGCAGGTGCTGTTTGATGGAACGAATAGGGCCAAGTATTAATATGATACACATATTTGTTTCTCCTGTGTTAAAATAATTACCAAAACATCAACTGATAATCTTACTGTACTTACATTTTTATTTCTCTCGTAGATTATAAGAATAATTGAAGCTTCATTTCTGCTTCTTGTCAAGGTTGATTTTGATGTTTTAATTGTCTTCATAATCCAATCAAAGCCAATTTTGTTGGTGTGTGTTATACAAGAATTTTTCCCTTTTCAGGGGCAATATTTAGGCCAACTGTAGTATTTTAATATAAAATAAATGTTCAGAAGTTGAATGGAAGGAAATTAATCAGATATTTTCAGTCATTCTTATGTGTCTGGAACTTTGTAGTGCACAAATATTTTTCATGTTTCTTGCAGTCTTATCTAGCGTAGCACTTTCTTTTTCCTTTGCGTTAACTGTAAACCCCCTCTGATGTTAACATCCAGTGTTGTATTTTTAAACATTTTGGTGTTTCGGTTGTTGTGGTTCCATATAATGTTCACTTATAACTTCCCTCTGATCATTGATTGAAATAAAAATTATTTAAAAATTATTTTTTTTTTAATCACAAACTGATTCATTTGCATAAGTAGACGTAAACTGAAGTAACATGAAGTCTAACAACAGAAATGAAAAATCAGCCTTTAAAAATTAACATTAAAAATTACTGTAACAACATGTGGATGTAAGATTGCTTCAGGAATATATTTCCCTGTTCACCATTTAGACAGATGTAATGTAAAAGGCCAAACCCAACAGTAGCCCATTAGCAGTATATGCTTCTTTTCCACATACGTTACAACTGGAGAAACAGCACAAATAATTGTCCTGTGACAGCGCGAAGTCTAGCATAGACCTGCACAGAAGTCTTTGCAGGATCAGGGCCTGAGTCTGTTTTGCTTTGTCAGTGTTATCTGCTGTGGGGTTTGGGGTGGGTTTTTTCCCTTGGTAATTAAAATGCGGCACTGTCGCTGCGGTCACATTTCCCAGCTATAGCGGGACAAGGGTAATGCCTGTGCTAAATACACACTGTGCTAAACAGTAGTTATATTTAATTTTGACTTTATTTTGATATCTACAGCTGCCTCGGGGTAAGGATCTCGGAGATTTTAAGTGTCGTTCTGTATACCCAAGCCTTTTCACAAGGGTTGGTTTGCTGTCAGTGCAGCTCTCTGAAGTCCCTTGGATGGGGATGGTGCTGTTGCATGGGAAAAGCTGCCAGGCTGGTGGGTGCAAGGGCAGGACAGCAGGAAGCCGGTGATCCCTTTCACAGGCAGGTGGGTATGAGGTGGGCTTATCTATCACCCGAAACCTGCCCTCAGAGAGTTGTTTAGGGTAACGCGTGCATCGCTGTGTTCCTGGGTGATGAAGCAGCAGAACTCCAAGCTGATGGAAAAACACCAGTAGTCCCCAGATGGCCTCTGGTCTCCTTCCCCTGGTAGATCTCCGGAGCTTCCCATGAGCTCTAGCCTCTGCCTTGCTCTCCTCCATCCTTTTCCTTACTGGGGGGGCACTTCACCGGCTCCCCCGTGGTTTGTTCTGTTAGAGCGCGAGGCGAGTGCTCTCTCCTTTAACTCCTTCTGTGGAGGATGCTTAAACACGGAAAGCCTTGCTCAGAGTTAGTGAAGAGGACGAGATTCGTGGAAGGCTGCCCTCTTTTGTACCCAAGCTTTTTAGTTTACATTTACGTACAGTTCCTTGTGATTGTAAAGGGTTTAACTCATACAAAACATTTAACATGACACATCTTATGAGAATCTACAGTGTAAATATTTTTAGCATTTGTAGTTGCATAACCAGGGTGTCTGTTTCTGAGTTTTTTCTTAAGTAGGATGTAACAGGTGAACTAGATTTATGGGTGTTGCATTATAATTTATGGGGCCTCTGCTGATCTAAGCTTGATTCTTTATAGCTTTTTTTTTTTTTCCCCACAATTTTAACACTGTTTTCCAAAAGGCTACTGGCCAGAGGGTATCTTAAAATAACCTGCTTAAAATTTATTCTTTTATAAAAATATTTAAACCTGTAACAAATTCTAGTCTATTGTGTAACTGCAAGAATAAGTATGTCACATTTAGCCAATATAGATTTAATCTATAGGATTAAATGTTGTCTTAAATAATGTTATTTCTGAATAATGGGAGAACATTCTAGAACCAATATGCATTTTTTCTGGGTTACATAAACACACTGTTTTACCTGAGTAATCCTGAGTTTTATGCATTTTATTTTTTTTGTTGTTTTGTTTTTCACAGAAAAGCAGCCAGTATAGTGGAGCTTTAGACCATCTTCTGTATTTTTCCACATCTTGATGTCCTTGTATTTTTCATCAGAGATTTAGGAGCAACACAGCTAGTGCTCTTACTCTATGCCATCACATTTTTCTTTTTTTTTTTTTTTTTTTTTGTGTGTGTAATTTTAGATTATTATTATATTTGCAATATCCTTTGCAAAGTTTCATCTTGTATTACAGTGTCTGCAATGACAAACCACAGCTCATCTGAGACTGGGAAGATTTTTCTTGAGCGTCTCCACCATCAGACTATGGTGTGTGTATGTCAGTTTTACCGAAAGCTTGGATAGGGTATCAGCTGTCATTGAATCTTGTCTAGATTTATATTCTAGCTGTAAACCACACAACTGTGTGAAAACTAGCCTCTGCAGTCTAGGAGATGCATCTTCTAAATTCTTCCTCATGGCTGTTACCAGTGGCTTTGTTTCTGACAGTTTCTAATTTTCTGTACATAATAAAATCAATTATTTTGCACGTATATGCTAAAGCTAGAGGCTGTTTTTTGACTGTGCATGCTACAATTAGTTATGTAAATAGCAGCATATGCTACAAGTTTCCAGTGCTCACCCTGCCTTTATGGAAGCGTTGGCTCAGGCTCTGCTTCGAAGTTAGTTGGCAGAGGTGGTTGGTGCTCTGTGGCACAGGCTCTGAAGACAATGCTTTCTTCATCGGTTCCCGCTTGTGTTTAGTGTTTTAGTCTGTAGTACGTGTTTGCACAGCAAAGCCAATTCATGACTTGAATGTGCTAGGCATTTTGGTAGTCAGACTTTTAAGCTTCCCAACATCTTTATTCATTCATACGTGGAGGTATACTGGTAATTGTAGGTGTGCTGTTGGTCCGCGTGCATCAGTCAATCTTCCTCCTAGCCCACTTAGGTTACTTCTTTACGTTGGAACTTGTGTTTCTGCCTAATGATTTCTAAACCAGCCTTTTCCAGAGATTTTGGGGGTATATAGTTAAGTTAACATTATTTATTCCCATATGAAAACCAGTCTCTTCCATATTATCAAATATTTCTGTCTTCTTGCAAAATACTTCAGCTGCAGAGTGTAATCCAAAAGGTAGGTTGATAAAGCAGCAAATTCCAAGTGGTGGTTTAAAAGTGCTCACATACAAATTGGTTTGTTTTTCACCTTTTCCTAGAAGATCCCGCTGGAGCCCTGATCAAACACCCAGTGTGGAGCAGCGTTTGGCACTTTGTTTTTCAGCAGGACTTCTGAATCTTAAACGACAAGCTTCCATAGGCTGGGTCAGAGAAACTGGACAGGTTTGTTAAAGCTTGTTATCTATTGCTTTTGTGCTAGCTCTCTGTATAGGGGGGACATTCTTTAAAGGTAATTTTGGTTAGGAATTTTATATATTGTGGCACCTGCTCATGCATGGCATTTGTTTGATATGCAAGCTCCTCCAGAATTCACTGATAAAGTTAACTTATCTCTTAAGTTAACGCTGCACTATTGCTTTTGAGAATCATGTATTATTTGTATCTATGTGATAACACGTTACTGCCGAGGGCATATGATAGTCAAGCCGCAATGTAATAGTAAACAGGAGCTTAATGGCTGGCATGAGATTGAATTTAGATGTTGTGAAAAGCCTCTGAAAAAAATAATTCAGACAAAACTGAGGTGAGAATCCAAGACCCTATTGTGAAATGACCAAAAAAGTCCGTGGATATTTTGAAGACTAGTTGACACGCTCATTTCTAAGGAGTAATTAATTCAGAGTCTGCTGGGTGCATAAGAATAAAAATTAAATATGCTGAGTGAATATATGTCTTCGCAGATAAGGAAAGTTCCTAAATCTAAGACAGCAAAATAATGACGTTCTTCTTTAAAAAAAGAAGCTGGCATAGTCTGAAAGGTGGGAAAGAAAATCCTATAGCACCGTGCAATTGATGTGCTGCGTTGGTAGAAACAGAACTGCAAACGGAGAGACAAATCCTAGGTAGTACGAGCAACAGTCTTCCATCAAAATCCTTCATCTGTTGTCTTCTACCAGGATCATCAGCAAGTGATTACGTGTATGGGACCGTTTATTTTATTTAGGGCAAGGGTTACTCTTTGAGCTGGAAGATTTTAATTCCTGCATATTGCTAAATAGTGCATGCATTAGGCTTTTCCTTGGATACACGGGTTTGTTAGCACACGCCTTCTATTTCATCATACATGAAGTACTCATGCCTTCATATTTCTGAACGTGTATGGTGGCTCATGAAAGAGTAAATTCCAGTGGCAAAGTGACCTGTTGGTCTAATTGCAGCTACTTTCATTAAGATGTTGGCAACTATACTTCTTAAAATTAATTTTTTAGCACTTTGTTCAACTTAAATTTATCTTTTAAAACCCATTCCATTAAACATGCATAAGGTCTATGCCTTGGCAATTATTTAGAAACCAACTATAATTATGATAATCATATTATCGATAAGGTAAATGATAAGTCTGGAAGGAAGTAGATTAATGTGGCCTCATCAGTGGCTTAAAATGATGCTTTTGTAAGTATTTTTTTTTCTTTGAAAGTAAACCTATTCTCCAAATGTATTTAAAATGTTAATAAACTATTAAATGAACAAGTAACACTATATTCAACATTTTTACACCATTTCTACAGTGGGTAAAATTGTAGTATAAAGTTGGTGTATACTCGATAACAATTTACATGTTTATTTTACCATCTGGTAAATGTGTAAACGATATTTTGAGAAGCACATTTCAAATTCACTTTAACAACTTATCCCCGACAATATGTATCCTATCTCATGTACTGACTGGAAGGATTTTGAAAACCTCTCAGAGAGAAATGCAGTAACAAAACATATTATTTTTTTTTGTGATGCTTAAGATCAGGCTTAGCATCAAGTTGGAGGTCTTTTGCTATTTGGGAAGGATTTTGGTACGTTAGTGGTGTCAAAGAGAGATTTCAGGCTGTTTTGCACACTGCAGTATAAAGATATCATATCATCTTCCCTAAAGAAACCATAGGGTGCATAGGTAGTAATAACAAAACAAATACAGTTTGCTATGTTGTTGTATAACTGCATTGTATCCTTTCCAGGGGGTTTGAATTTGCTATCTCTTGTGTCTAAATATGGGAAGCTCATTATTAGAAGTGTTACAATGAACCCCAAGTGGATTGCTTTTCTCGTGTACTTTAACAGCACTTTGACACTGCAGCCTTCTGCCTTTTTATTTTAGTCTTCTGTTTATTGGTCTCTCTGGATTAAATTGCAGGCGCTTTCTTAAATATAACAAACTAGAGAATATTCTGCTGTAGCTCAGCTTTTATTCACCCTTTCCTAGCTGTTACTAACCTTAACTGGGGGAAAAAAAAAAAAAAAAAAGACTTCCTTTTCTCCTCCCCCAACCCCAATAAAATTTAAAAAACCCTGCCCTGAAAGCAAGTCTGCCTGGAGAACACCTCCACACTAATTACCATCTGGCCAATCTGCAAATGAGGTTTGAGAGCAGATTTCAAATGTAGGCTCCAGCTAGTCTGTGCCTTGTATTAGTCCATTAGTATTTATTATGAGATTTGAAAGCATTTAGGCAACTAGAGAGGAGGCAGGTACCTTAAGTTTTGGAAATCCAGTCAGGCATTTCTTTGTTCCTTCTGGGATCTAGATGCCTTTGACCTGGTACCTGACCAGTGATGCTCCTCTACAGTTTTTGGCAGCCAGATTTGCTTGAGTACAGACTTTATAGTGGGCAAGGGTCTTAAAACGCCATTTAAAATGCATTGGTGAAAAAAGACTGTATAAAATTATTTGTAAAAATTCTAGTTAGCTCCTGTATCAAAGTTAATGAATTACACCATTCATTTCTTTTTGTTTATGTGCTGTTTCAGCATGTGGGGAGAAAACCTTGCTTAGTACTGAGTCAAATCCAGTACTGATCTTGAGTAATTGGAGGAACCTGTGAGCTGCTCTGATTTTGTGTGCATCTAAAAACAGATTTTAGCCCAGTAATAATAATAAAAACAGGTTGTCATTAAACAGCAAGTTTAAACTTAAAAAAAATATTGTATTTTTGCAAGTTAATTAAGCACACCACATTTAACGCTACTGTTTTATTTAGGTATTAAATGCATTTCACTAATGAATTTCAGGTTTAGCAGCTACTTTCTTTTCCCTTGCGGAGATTAGACAGGACCTTTCCTGTTTGTAAATCAGCACAATTGAAGATGATAAAATTCTTAGCAGACTGTTAAAGAAATAATTTTGCTTTTCACCTGTCTTCCCTTTGCTAGCTTCTTGTTTTGTCTCAGCTCTGTGAAAAGTGCTGTCAACCTTAGGTAAACAATAATTTCTTGTTTTGCTTTTAACAATAAAAAAACCGACCCAGACACCCTTTCAGCAAAAGAGTAGTAGTTGTTTAGGACACCTGCTGTTATAAAAGATCTTCCTACAGGAGCTAATTAGTCCACAGGTAAAGTCCAAATTGAGAGCACCTGGGAACATGCAGAACTGAATCTAAGTTTTGTAGCACCAACAGCAGTTTTTAATGTGTACTGAAAACGTCTTTCTCTTTAGATTGGCTGCTGGTATCTCGATTGCAGAAGCAGATGTTCCAGAAATTACTCAGAGGCTTCAAATGGTGTTTAATTGGAATCACCTGGAAAAAATGGGCAACACTTGGAAAATCTACTTGATGGAGATCTGGGGAGGCTTCCTGAAATGATACAGGTTTGAAGGTAGGTAGTTAATAGGCTATGCCTTGAACAATGGGTAGCATTGCCTTTATTGTTTTGTATTAGAATTTTAATATAGCAATTTTTGGACAGAAAATAGTTTTATTCTGTAGCTGCTTCCTGTCAGACATGGTGCCTGCAGTCAGGGGTGCCAACACCAGGAAGGAATCTGCCCCTTACCCCATGATCACGCTTATTGTGATGGATTCCAAGAAGAAGGTCTCTTGGCTTGCAAAATGTAAGCTGTTTCCCTTTAAGTGAAAAATATCCAGGCCCATTTAAGAAAGATTAATAAAAAATGACCTTTCAGAAAAGTGAGTTAAAATGATATATTTAGTTCTCGTATTGTTAATAACTGGTGCTCATTGGCCTCAGAAGCTTCCCCCCTCCCCATGCTTTTCTGTGTGTCTGCTTATTTCCAAAAATTGTAAATATCAAACTATGTATTCAGAGTTCTAACTTTTAAAATAAAATTTTAAAATTAAATGTGACATTTTTATAGATTTTGATATTGACTAAAATGGACCTTTTAAAGTGACATAAATACATAAATGGAGATTGATAAATTTATTGCAGACTGCCATATGGGAAGGCTGATTACAAGGGCATGTGAAGCACAAAGCCAATTAAAGATACTCTTACTTCTTACTGTGGACCATCGCCGCCTTCCCCATGTTCCCTGGAAGCTAAACTGAATAGCATTTACGAAAAATATTAAGCTGAGGGTATCATCATAAATTCTGTCTTTATGTAGTCCTGTTCTCTATTGACAGTCAGATTTGCATCAAAGAACATGACACCAGTGACTTGCTGGCAGCTTAAGTAATTGGGGAAAAAAGTGGTTATTCATACGGAAACAGGAGTTGGCTCATTACAGCCAATCACCTGAATAGCAAATGGTATGGCTGCCAATAGATGAAGAAAAAGGCAAGTCTAGTGGAAAATAGGAGCATTTAAAGGCCAAGAAAAGACATATGGTCTGACTATGCTTGCCTTATACGCCTGGAAATTATAAATTAAGCTACAATATAGCCCACCACCTTAATGTGAAAATTCTCCATTTTTTCCCATCTTAATCTTGAGAAATTTAACAGATTTGGCTGGTAATACCGACATTGGCTTTTGTGTCAGTGTTTAAGTTCTGTATAAAAATAATGGCTGAATTGATTGTTGTCTAATATTTGATTCTGTTACGGCCATAAAGGATGTACTTCTGAAATAAATTCTCCTTCATAGCAATTGCAGATGTGGATCTGTTCTGTCCTTTACAGGTGTCTGTATTTTCATGAGGGTAGGCAAGAGGAGAAAGTGAATCATTCTTGGCAGCTACTTTTTATAAGGTAATCTTATGATGATGAAAGGAAATAATTTGTTTCTTCAAGAACGGTAAATACTTTAGCGGGTATCTCTCTCATTTACTGTTAGTTGTAGTCATAATTTTAACTTATTGTGCTAATGCTCTCCTTTACTCTTTAAGGTATATTGTATTATTCCTGTAACGAAACAAGAGTCCAAGACCAAATTCGCCTGTAAGTTTCAAAAACATTTGGCTTATTGAGGTGTGTCCTGGTTTGAGCTACACAGGACTAATTTCTCTTTTAATGCTTGGGAAAACTGCACTTCTAGGAGACTAGTGTGTGAATTTGTGAAAATATTTACTTTATAGTCAGCTATGGTGTGTGGGTTTCAAGGTCTCAGTGTTTTCGAGCTCGCCAGGTGCTGGGATGAGGAGGAGCGAGGCCCGAGCACTTGACCCAAGCTGGCCAACAGGGTTATTTCATACCATGAATGTCACAGTCAATATAAATTAGAAAGTTTGCTATGAAGTGCTCCCTCTCCCTTGATGGCTGCCACCCTGAGAACTTCTTGCCCCGGTGCTGGACTCCTGAGCCCTTTCCTTCCTCCCAAAGCCATAGTGCTCGCAGTGTCCCACATTTGCTGTCACTGCTGGGAGTGCACAGCTTCTTACTGATGGAATTGCCTGAGTATAATCTTTGTGTATTTCATATTACTATTGGGATCAATATTGGTTCTTTATTATTACTAATGTTAATTATCTAGTCTTATTCTGTGAAATCTATTCATATTTCAACCCTAGGGTTTCCTTGTTTTGTCCTGATTCCCCTTCCTGGGTGGGTAGAAGTCATTGGGTGATAGAATAATTGTCTAAATGACAATAAATTGTTGTGGGTTCCTCAAATCACAACAAGGTGGCTACCAGACCACCTTTGTGGTAAAGCATTAGTAGAAGTTGAGAATACGAAGTCTTTTAAAATGTGCTTGTACAGACACATTTCACTGGAGAGACCAAGTTCTTGAATGTCTGAGGGCAATTTGAGTTGTAAGATTTTATGTGGCCTCAAGACTGTGGAGGCTTATAGCCTTTTTCTTCATGAGCTTTTTTTTTTTTTTTTTTAAATAGATTCCTTATTCTAAACCATCCCATGATACATAGTCATGTGGAGAACAGATGCTGAATTCTGCCCTTTTTTTAATGTCATGCTCTGAAACTCCGGTGGTTTCTCCTGTTCGGTTAGAAATACTGATAAAATAACCAACGTGGGACCCTGACATAAGCTTCCTGGCCTGCCCTTCTCCATTTTATGTTCCTGAAAGAGTTACTAAAGCTATTATTTCTGGGTTGCATTCATGGGCTCTGAAAATACAGCACATTTTACGTATTCCAAAATTTCTCTGATTGCATCTGGAAAAAATACGAATCTCTTTTTAGTCTGTAAATAATTTCTGACTTCATAGTAGTGCTGCTGGGGCAATGAAGCTTAAAATTTTGTTTTGAAGCAAACTTTGGATTTAATGGAGGAACAGTGGATAGCAAAATGGTGTATTATAACTAACATGCATTTAAAATTTGACATGTGATAGAAGTTGTGAAAACCATGGAATTTGGAGCTGCATAAAAATGTATATGTACTTATCTAAAGTAATTATATCTATAGAGTTTCTAATTGGATCCAGTGACATAGTACACTTGTAGTTCTTCCCCAACCCTTGCCAACGTTAGGTCCTTTCACAAGTACTTCTGTTCTCCTCTCTCCCAGTGTTTCTTTGCGGGTGAGTGACCTGCTGGCTTCGTTTCCCTGTCTCATTTCGGCACAGGCACAATCAAATCATCCCAACTGGTGACCCTTCTGACAAGGAACTGCAGAAATGAAGCTACTTTATCCACTTTGAATCTGACGCGTGTCCCACAGGGTTATTTTGGGATCTCTGAGGTGCGTGCAGGGCAGGGAGAAGTAAATGTTTGCACAATTCTGAAAAAAATGCTGCTGAGAAAAGTTCTTATGAAAATATTGTTTTATTCTGGGATCATCCTGCATTTAAAGTAGTACAAACTTTTATTTCAAGAAGTTCTGTCTTGGTGATGTTTTTAATTCAGATCCAAAAATCACCCCATAACTTCAATAAACCCTTACTGGGTCAGACCAGTGTAGGTAACAAGAGCCTTTCCCCACCAGTACACACTGGCATCACTCATTTACTGTAGCTCCAATTAATGGTAGTAGAAGTTACACTTGTAAATTCCCCCACGCATTAATGAGCGAACAGACCCCCTCAGTTTAGTTAACCGTCTTCCAGTTACCTGGCACTTTCCCCATCCCTTGTGAGATCTCAAATATGTAATTAAAGCCTTTCCTCTTTTTTTTCTTTTTTTTTTTTTCCCTTTTTCTTTTTTTTTTTCTCCCCCCACTCTCCTTCATTCAGTTTGTTGAGTTGTAATTCTCGTTGGCCTGATGCCTTGGCAACATTCAGCACTTCTAATTGCCTGTATAGTCTGGCCTAGTCATGGAGCCTTTTAACTTTCATTCAGGCTTCCAGCAATATCAGCCTCACTGGTCACAAGCTTCCCACTCAGGTTCCGTTCACAGCCCTTTCGCTGATTACTTGTTATGTATTTAAAGAGCTCCATACTGTTTATTTCATTTCCTATTTGAGATAGTCTGTTTGCTTAATTTTTTTCTATGCTAATTTAATTTTAAACATATAGGGCTGTCTTCCTGGTCAAACAAGCCAGAATTTTGCATCCATATGTTACATTAAATAATAATAATACAACAAATAATAGTCAATGCTTTCTACTTCTATAATGCCTACCATTCAGTGATCTCAAAGCATTCTTATTTTACAAGTGGTAAAATGGTGTCAAGAGACATGAACTACTTGTTAAACATTATGTATGACATCTGTTACAGAGCCAGACATAGGATTGAGTAGTTTGGTTTTCACTAATAGCAGTTAGTCTAGTAATTGCAGTACACTGTAGGAATGATTAGGTTAAAATATGCTTCGATTGAATGGGCTGTACCCTTGTAGCGATATCTATTGTAGAGACTTTTGTTCTCACAATTTCACCTTTATTGGTATATAAGACACAGAACGGACAGTGGAATGCAATGGATATTCATGTGGACCCTGTAAAGGTTAGTAACCCCTGTAATTATAATTGGTGTTGGCTTCAGAGTCATTATTATTAATCACAAATAGCCTGGCGCGTTTAGTTTTCTGTGTGAAGACCTGGCGTTCCCACTTCCCTAGACTTCAGCGAACCTCTGGCTTACTATGGCTACAATAACTCGTTTATGTCTCCGCAGAGATAATATGCTAATGTTACGACCTACGCTAATATAATCTGGATGTGTCCTATTTCAATGTCAAACAGCACACAGGGGTCAACTGAAAATGGTCACTACAGTTTTTGTTTTTTAAGGTTGCTGTGCCCAGCAGCTAATCACGGCTGTAGGCTGTGAGGGCTACCAGGACCTCCCCCATGACCAAGGTCACATTCCTTTGTATGATCACTCTGCAGGAGTCAATAGCTGATCTTTAATGCCTGCACTTGACTTTTAGGATGTGAATTCTTTTGTTAGCTGTTATTACATACTTAAGAGAAAATATTACATGTGTGTGCTCTTCTTCCCAAGGTCAGCCAGCAGAACGCAAGGGCAAAGAAGAACCAATGAGATTGTATCAGTAGCATACGTGAGCGGAGGCCACGCAAGTAAAAAGAAGAATTCACTGCTGGCTGTGGTAGGTTCCCTAACATGGTGGTAAGCACTGTGAAATGATCTTTCATAGTTTTCAGGAGTGAAATTAGCTTAATCCCTGCGGTGATACAAGGATTACTAGGGACTGCATAGGAATAACAAGGTGGATTGGAAAGCTAACAGCTGAGGCACGTGGAAGTACAAGGTTATACAATATCCTTGAAAGAAAAATCTTAAAATGGAATCTGGTTGTTTTCTTAAGATAAGAACAACTCAAACTGTGATCATGTCTGAAAAGCAGCAATATAAAGATCAGTTTGTTACAAATACAGGATTTCGTTTGTAAAGTAAATGTATGTCCAATTATTTTTATTTTTTTCCTTGTTTGACCAGTGTGTATTCTGAGCTCAGCGTTATGCATAACTTGGTGCCCGTGGATGCGTTTGGATAGGGACTGTGTGGGCTTTTGAACAATAGTCTGCCAAGCAATGTATCATGAATCCTAATTGTTTTAGAAAACAGTTGTTCTTTTTCTTCAGCAAATACTGTTGTATCCACATTATTAACATAGATATGTATAGTCGTTTTGAAAATTGTTCTTGGTTTGAAGAATTCTAATGCTTCATACAGTGATTATGCAAAAGTCTCATGTATAAGCAATACCGATGTTACTGGAAGCGCCTCATACAGAGTCCAAATATAGCAGATCAAATCAAAACTGTGCTACATCTTAAGCAACTGTTGACCCATTTCCATATCAAATTGGTTTCTGTCATAGAAGACTTTGCTTTTTCTTTTAGAGATATTTACTTGCGCTGCACCAGCTCAAGTACAGTAACAGCACATTTTATTCTAAGGTCACTTAATAATTAGTCAATTGGTTTTCAACTTTGTTTACTAACAACTTTCTATTTAAGAGACTGTCATAATGAAAGGTTTGTTCCTGCTCTGTGATATGTGAACGTACCACTGGCTCCTGTAAAATCAGTCGCCATGATTCAGCACACGCAGAGAGCCGGTGCTCGGTGCTATGCCATGTGCAGGATGCCTACCAGTTGGCTTGATAAGCTCAGTCCTAAATATCTAACTTAAATAAACTGTGGGGAGGAAATTCTATTTTAAAGGTTTCGCCTTTTTCCCTTGTTTATCCTACTTTTTTTTGGGGGGGGGGAGGGAGGGGAGCCAGCAGAATTAATAGACTGTGGTATATCAGTAAAATTTCAGAGATGGCTATAAATACCTAGAGTAGGAAGAAGGTGAGTTGTTAGCGGTGTAACTTGTTTGTGTCACTTTGTTAGAACATTAGCAGTGTCTTAATATAGATTTCTTTTTTGGCTTCTAATGATACATTCCTTTCGCTGGGGAGGGGATGGGGAAAATGTGCTACTGCTGTTTTTTCTGGCACGAACTGCCATTCCCCTCCACGGCTGCCGGAGCCCTCAACCCGGGCGGTGACAGTCCCTCTACCGGGGCTCGCCACCCAGCCCGGCTCCGGCTGCTGCCGTGTTCGGTAGGGGTGCGGCATTGTGTGCGAACATCAGTGTAGGCGACCCTGCCGAATAGTATATCCCAGGCCCATGTAAGATTTTAAAGCGGGATTTATTTCTTGGACAAAAAGCATATAGCCCAGGCAGCAGGCCAGCTGGGACCGCAGCGGGCCTGCCACCGCCTGGGCTCGAAATAATCTGTTGTGTTGTATACTATCAAGCCACGCCTACAGAATTAATTGCATAATATCAACAACATTTGAACATTTTGACTTCAAAATTTCAAATACATTTGATTTTTTTTTTCCAATGGTTGGTATTTACTTTGCTTTTTATGTGTGCTGTTGTCTAAAATACGAGCGTCATTAACAATATAAATGTTACAGAAAATAATATTTGAAGAATAAATGTAATAGATTGTTTAGGTGATTTTGATACCTTAACTGCAGTTCTGTGCTGAGGTCATACATTTTTTTGTCATCAGTGACTATGCAGATGATTCAAATGTAGAAGAATATAATTTGCAAACAGTATATTTGTACTTTTGCAGTCTTTCCTTTGAAAAGTGGGTTCTGGTCACTTTGGAGAGCAGTACTGTTAACATCAGAGTTTTCACTAGAAGCTAAACTTCTTTTCTGAGGACATGGTTTTACTTGCTGACTCCCAAAAGACGTTTCTGATCTCTGTTAGCAGAAGCTACTGTTCCCTCCCCAAACTCAAGATCGGCATGTCAAATATAGAAACAACAAACATGTGCGGTTTTACATCTCGCGTCAAAGATGATACCTTCAGAAAGCGCAGCCGTTTCCATTACGATGCCAGGGCAGGGTACAATATTAGCTGAAAGGCATAGGAATCTTATATTTTACAAGGTATGTCCTAGCGGCAGAACTAGCCTAGTTCACACCCTGTGAGCCGGCAGGTTACAGCCTGCTGCGGCCGCCCTGGAGCTCCTGGTCCTCAACGGTGCTGAGCTCTGTGTCCTCCACCTCTGCATGTAGAGGACCTCCTGGAGCATGGGGTTGTTCAGGGACTGGTGGCCCACAAGACAAGCTGCCTGTCTCGACAATAATCTGTGATGGAAAATTTCCACATTGGAGAATGCACATATATTTTTTTTTAATGGAATTTTTAATAGAGATAGATTGTTTGAAGAAGCAAGAAAAGTCAAGAAACTTAGCTAATTCCCAGAGAGTTCCTTGTCAGCCTGGTATTCCAGCTTCCACCTTTTTGGTGACCTGTGTATCAGGGTGATCTCACAACTGGACAGTTTCAGGTCCTCCCTGTCTTACTGATAAGCCTCTTAAGGCTGAAGGATGCAAGTTTCTGGTTGCCTTGCTCCTGTTAGAAGCCCAAGAAGCCTAATAGGAATTCAAAAACTGTGGGGCTTTGAAGTTCCTGTGCAAGGCAGGTCTTATCATCTCCTAGTTTTTCAGAGTAAGTGGCCTATTATAATTCCCTCCACCACTGATTATCAGGCCTGTTTTAACTGTGAATGGCTGCGATTAATTTAATTATTGTAACTCTAGTTTTACAATACCAGGGAAGCAAAACCTGCCTTTGTAATGGTGTGTTAGGTTGTCTCTGGCTGCAGACGGTGAATGTGCTAGATATATTGGAGAATTTTATGGCAAATACCGGTGAAGGGAAGACTGAATCTTGGCTTTGTTATCCAGCCTTTCACATCTGTCAATTCCAAATCTACCTGAAAGGAGAGAAAGCAACACAAACCCTGTCTTAAATCTAAGCAGTATTCTCCAGCTGGAATGATGTTACACGTCATCAGATACAAATATTGTTTTTAGTGATCTCCTCAGATTGATGGCTTTTTTGAAATGTTCCACTGCACTTGGCAAAATGATTAAAAAACCCATGTAATTGAAAATTTCCTTGGAATAAATAAAACATAGTTGCTATTAGCATTTAGCTTTGTATATGATAAAAACTATTTGTGTTCAGGTTTGGTGATGATGCGACTTTGAGTCATTCTTAAATCAGAGGCATGGGTCTGAATCACAGCTAAACAAGTCACATTTTTTCTTTTCTTCTGGGATCTTCAGCCTGGCTTTGTTCAATGAAACTGAATATGCCACATTAGAGCACAAGCAGATGATTACCAACAATGTTTATTGATGCTACCACTAAGAGAAAATGGCAGACTGATATAAAATAAAGAGACTTAGCAGATGGGATATTGGCATTTGAATTGGTTAAAATAGATTACTGATTTTACCCCAAACCTGCCCTTTTATGAACACTACGGTATTGTTGCTTGTTGAATAACTGTAAATTATAGTAAACCTTATAAAATTATTCCTGTTGCAGACCCAGACTATTTATTATTACATATGCAAAGAATATTTTATTATCGGGGAAATCTAAAGCAGTGGTTCCTTGTTAGAGCTCCTGTCAGCACTGACTTCAGACATAAGGTGTTAGCATAGAAAGTTAGATGAAAAGAAACATTTACTGTTTCTAGGCATTCCCCTCAATATAAAACCAGCAAAAACAGATCTGCAAACATAATCAGACACATGGCTCTGATTGAAATCAATGGGAGTTAGAAGCAATATCAAATAGCCTGCCTTTCACTAAACCCCTGTGACCCAGCAGTGCCGAGAACTACATGAGCCTGACGAGAGGTTCCGAAAGCCCAACTAAGGGGTAGAGCCGTGACTGGCCTCGAGCCTGCTCAGAACAAGGTGCTAGAACAAGGTAGAATAGGCCTAGGATAGGTGTAAGAACATTGTGGAGTTTAGGCTATCTGAATCCGGCTCCAGGTGCCTCAATAAGGCTGTAAGGTCTTGGTCATGGTAACTCTCAGCCTCCAGGCTAGCGTGAGGAGGCATGCAATGATTAATTAGTTCTTTGGTTTTAACATCTAGCATTTTGTGCTCTGAGTATCCCGCAAGCTCTGCAGGGGCTGTCTTCATTATTGGTAACCCTTTATTGTGGGTCAAGGCATGTTCTTTACATGTAGGTCATGAGAACAGTCCTGACTCACCAATATTTGCTCTGGTGGCTTTTTGCACTGGATACAGTTCTTGGTGTATTTGAATTAACAGTGACCCTTAGTATCCAGGATGATTCATCACAATTGCCAATGCATATTTATAGCAGCAAAAATTCATTCAGTGCTAGTCAAGGAAATCATGTGTGAATTTAAGTCCAGTTGGCAAGGTAGTACAGTATCTGAAATGTTGGCTGTGCAGCAGCTGTCATTCTATGCCAATCTATTCTATCATACAGTAAGCAGGTGGCTCACACATATTGTTTTTACTACATATCATTTTAATTTTGCAATGTCTCACTGAAATAGGAAATGTGTGCTACTGATTTCAATAAGATTTTCTTTATTGAAGCCAGGAGAGCATGTTAATAGCATGCAGCAATTTACAGTGTAGTTGGAGTAATACAGCAGCTGGTGAACCTGTTTATTCCCTATGGCTGTGGTTGTGTATCAGTCTTAAGTGTAGCTAATTAACTTCTATTCATTAGGGATTTTACATAAATTCAAGCAGGAAAGAGAATACAAGCCCCAAACAGTTTGTGTTCCTTCAGCACCCTTTTGTGATGCCATACTGCGGCAACCCGTCTCCTCTGGTAGACATGCGTTGTCCTCAGGCCAGCCGGGGGGGAACTCTGCGCTCTTCTGTTATTTCTGAGATTGGTAATTTTTTGAGGGCTTATCTGCTGAAGGAAGTGTCTTTATTGCAGCGTTGCATGCTACTTGTTGTTGTGTGTGATAATGATACCTTGATGTATTGTAAATAACAGTTTTCACAGTACAGCCCTTTGGTGTTTCTCCGCTCGTCAGCATTAGTGTTTGTGTAGGTCAGGTGGGGCTGGCAGGACAGGCAGTGACAGTGTCTAACCATGGACAGGCTTAGCATCCTTGTGCAAAATGTGGTCTCTGTTTCTAGTATTTGATGATCTTCTTGGCTTTCTTGATTCCCAGTATATTTCTTTGCTTCATCTTATTCTGGTTGGGCAAATAATATTTTCTTTCAGAATAAGCTAAGTCTCATACTCTTATTTTTGTTTCCATTTATGTTTTTTAGTTTTCTCACATTTATTGGCCTGGGAGGATATCTTGGTTGGTCTGATTGGGACTCCTATTCATATTATGGAAAGTTCTTATAAGATATTTCTCTTTGTGGAAATTACTGTTGATAGAATGGATAACGTATTGTCTTTTTTTTTTTCCTTTGCGAGTTGTTTGTTTGCCTTTCACTTAGAAAAGACGTTGACAGCAGAACCCTTATTTTGGCAAGGTGTTTCAAAAGTGTATTCTCTGAGGGGGGGGGGTTCAGTTAAAACAAAAAAAAACCCCACACACCCAAAAACCCCCCAAAAATAATTAATGGGGATCAGGAGGGAGAAAGAGGGAGAATGAAGGAATATAGTATATGGGATTGCTTCTCGTCCCTTAGGCTGTAATGTCTCTGCATTCAAGATTTGCATTTCAGTGAAGATGAGTTTTTCCCCAGGTGAGCCAAAAGACAGGGATAACCTGCCTGACTTTTCCTAATAGCTTGTGCCTGTTCCCTTGTCCCGTTCTCTTTGTGTTCACTTTGTCCTTCTCTCACTTGCACCTGCTTCCTGGACATCTCTTCTTGCTCCCTCTGACTTTGCCTCGTCTCCTGTGCCTTGCAAACTTCTTTCACTGTCCCTTCCTCTCTGCTGTTGATTTCTTTACTTGCGGCCGTGGCAGTTTACCAGTTCATGTATCATTTTAGGCTGAACATCCAGTTCCTCTGAAAACCCCACTGTGGCTTGTATGCTTTTCCAAAACAGAATAATTGAAGCTGAAGATGAGATCAAGTGAAGGATCAACATCATCCTCTCTTCTAAAATTCAGCTATTTTCTACGAGTTAAAGTATCGTTCCACTGTGTATCATGCTCCTTGGGTGCTCTGCTACAGCAGCTCCCTGCAGTTGTGTCATTTGAACACTGAGTGGCACTAAAGCCCATGTCACTGACAACACAAGGTATTCCAAAATAGGGTCTTTAACTCAGGAGGATGCAAACTACTAGGTAACATATGAGAGGGTTTTTGTATGGCTGGGAAGAAAGGTTTTATAGATGCAAACCTGTAACAGGCATTGCATATCTTGAACATGTTGCCTCTCCAGCTATTTTTGAGGAGGAATTTATCTGAAGTTTTTGCAAGGGATCATTCGGAAACCATGGAAGAATTCTTCTGACCATGATGTTGACTTTTTTTTAAAAAAAATTAATTGACTTTAATTCTTAGCCAAGCAGGTTCGATATATTAAAAGCAAGCCATTCTTCTGGAAGTCCTACATCAACATGAACTTAAAAAAAATTTCTCAGTTTGTTTAGCTCCGAGAAGCTGTAGAGAGATGTCCGATTCCATAAGTGCTGTTGAACAACCTTGATGTCATTTCTAAAAAGTATTTGTGGTCAATAATTCATGTTTTTGTAATACCCCATTGTTCTGCTGAAATTTTGTACAAAATTTCAAAGTTAGCTGAGACCCATCTCCTACTTACTCAAAAGGGTACAGTTCGATCAAAGGATTTTAGTTTTCCTCTGAAAAAATGGCTCAGTCATATCTGCTTTTATTGTAGGAATGCTGTTTTTGTGACTAGTTCATGACATAAATGTTACATTCAGTTTTCTTAACAGTCCAAAATCATCTGTACTTGGACAAAACACCTGGGACTTGACCTTAGACAGCTGCATTTTTTGTTTAATGATTTTTACTGGAGCTCAAGTCTGGGCCAGATTTGGCACATTGCCCTTGTTCATCGTGCTGAGGACAAGACCATACTCCCAGCCCTGACCTGAAATGCTGGAGGGGTAGCCGTAATTTGTGCTTAAAAGTGAAACTCTGTGGAAGACAACCAATTTCAGGCATAGCATGGCAGTCCTGTTTCAAAGTGTGACTTAGATGCAGTGGCACATGAAGCTAACTATAAAAATCACTTCCATTCCTCTCCTTACTTATTTTCCATCTTCTCCTATGACAGTGCAGCCACTGGAACTTATTTAAACTTGGGGCACTAAATCAATTTCTTAGTTTCCCATAGAATCTGCTCTGGATTTTAATCCTTTCTGGATGGTGACAGAACACATGGTAATACCAGCATCTAACTGGTTTTGGTACTTGATCAAATTTACCTCAGTCATTGAATTGTGTATACAAGTGGTGTGTCCTATTCATTTAGTACAAGTGCACTAATCAGATTGTGCATTACTAATCAGAATAGTACCTTACTTCTCTTCACAGCTGGCAGATGGTTGTTAGGTATGGAAGGATTTTAAGTGGGCGGGGGGAGTTTAGTGGCATGCATTACTTTTTGTCACCTTTCACCTGCGCACTGTGGCACTGCCTCGCTTCTTCACACCACTTTGTGGCTGGTAAGAACTTCTTCCAGTTAGGTGAAACTGAGCCAGCTAGGCATGGTCTGGCATCACCTGGAAAAGTTAACAGTTTCCATAATGATCTACCTACACTTAGAGGGGGGAAAACCTATGTCCACAGCTTAAGGTGGTTTTGTAATTATAAAAGGCTATGGTGTTCTGAGCTGAGTTTTATCAGAGAAGGGTAAATCAGCTTTAATCTACCACAGGGTCTTTCAGCTCTGTGGTTTGCATTAACTTTCTCACTGGCTCTGTATTTGAGATACGGGAAAGTGAGACTTCTGAATTTTGATAAGACTTCTGCTCATTTCCCATATCTGAACCTTGCTCAGCAGTATGGAAAGGGCCTTGTGCAAGTTGATGCCCTCTTTTGCAGTGTCTGGCCACTAGCTAGCAAGTATCATAAGCGCCACCAGTGACCAATATGTTTTCTCATGAAAACATCCCATAATAGTGCCATGGAAGAGGAACAGTTAATAACTTGATGCCTTACATTCATACATCGCAAAGATAGTATGGTTTTGTTGCATTTTGCTGGGATGAAAGAGACAACTATATAAATGAACAAATAAAAAATCTTGGCTGTATGGTCTGTGTTAAACAGGGGGTCTGGGTCTTAGAGGGGTGCCAGACAAGGTTCCTATGTTAATATTACTCTCTAGACAGGTATATACGACGGAAAAAACTCATTCCTATGTTCTTATTGTGTGACAGTTATCGAGTTCCTATTCAAAATTGGGAATGTTTTTTGATATTTGCTTCTTCTGCAGTGGCAGATGAGAATTACTGCAAGGACCCTTATGTCAAGTGTTCTGATGAACTCGTCAGGCTTCCATCTGTGGGTTACATCACTGACATACTCTTGTAGCTCTGTGTGTCATGTGTCAGATAGTTCACCAACATGTGGTGCTTCAGACAAATGTGGAATTGCCTTTTCACGTAACTCTAAGGCTCTATGCTCTAAGGCTTGTGGCTTCGCACAATTACCAAAAGCTGTGCAAAATAGGTTTTGTGAATTTGGATAAGCTGTATTTGTGATGTAGTCACGATTGCTTTAAATGACCATAGATGATGGCAGTATCCCTTATGTCTCAGAGGTTCTTCATTTGGATAGTGAATTCTTTTTTTCCTGACAGCAAATTCTGCAAATTCATTAGTAGTTGGAGAATCTTTTTTACCTTTCTTCTATTTAATATCCTTAAACAGGTATTCACTGTTCCACAGTGTGAATGTTTTTTTTCATACATAAGCCAGCCTGGTGATATATTATCATTCCTGCCTGGAAAATGGGTAATTTATTACAGACGTTTCACAAGGAAGAGAAAAATGTCTTCCATTAAATTGTTTTTTACTACTTCTAGGCATTAAATCATATTCTTTTCTGATTGATGGTAGCCTTGTGATTTGGACAAACAACAGCAATCAGCTAAGGTGAAAATGTACTCTTCTCACCTGAGGGTTTGTTCATGAGCTAAAAAGAAATGGCAGAACTTGTGACAATAGTACTCACAGGGATATCTTGGGCTAGATTTCCCTTTGAGAGACAGCCTTTTTCCATTTTCATTATTGGAAAATATGTTTAATTTTTTTAATCAAAATTTAGTATTAAATACAGTATTAATAATTACATATAATCACATCCTTACAATTTTTCTCATCATGGTGAAATGGTGAAGTTTCCATGCTGAATTTGTTAAACCCACTTTCAGTAATTTTTGAAGTTTTTGACGCTGACCTACAGAATCATACAGAAACTCATTGGTGTTATCTTCGTTTTGTTTGCTTCTTTTGAATGATCTCCAAACTTAAAGCCTCCTGAAAGATCTTACAGGGAGGTGCTCCTCGGTTATGCTCAGCATATCTTACATCTGTTAGGCTGTCATAGTCGTTATTAGGCAAATGGAAGTTAAGCCTTCCAATACTATCAGTTCCTCCAGAGGAGGACAGCTGTTAAACAAACTTGCAGCGTACTTGGTGCTACCACAGTTCTGCTGCCAGCATTATCATAGCTTAGTAATTTAAGCATGGCTCAGATACGAATGTGTGTGCTGCAGCGATAGAAATATAGTTATATTCTCTGAAATAACACCAAGAAATATAATAAAATACAAATTATCTCCAATGCTAGGAGCATTGACGTGCAAAAAAAGTGCTCTTTCCCCTAAATAGGTTAACCTCCTACCAACCCTGAATACAATTCAAGTGACTTAACGTATTCCAGTTGTGTAGTTGTAGCTTGGTCTGAGGATGTGAGAGAAATCGAAGTCTGTATGGAGAGGAAACACCTCTCAGTGTGGTGGGAAAAAATGGCTACACTTCTGAACTTGTAATCTTTTCACTAGATCTAGCAAGTGGCAGCAAAATTCAAGCAAAATGTAGGTTTTACAGAAAAGGTCCAGGTATGATGCCAGACATTTGAGACGTGAATTTCTTGTAGCTGAGACAGGTAGCATTATCCTGATAACCATTGGTTCTTGGGGTAGAACAGAGCAATTTGTTCTCATGAGAAGGCTCTGGCCTGGACACTTTCCAGTCTCTCTGGTTTGAGTGCTTCGTGGGGTACCTGGCACAAGCCCTGCACTCTTGGTGTCCCACTTGTCACGGCTGCAGTACGCTACAGCTTCCCAATGTCATAGTTTCTTCTTTGTGGGAACCAGGGCACTGGGGGAGAAATGGTACAATGGTCTTCTTTTGATACAGGTATGTCAGAGTGGGAACCACGGGAGATGATCAGTGTTTGGTCCTTTAGACATTTCTGTCCTACAGTCTAAGCTGTTTGAGATGTTGAGCACAGTTTATGGCATAATTTTGATTGAAAGCTATCCATCACTGTTTTCAAGACACGCAACCTGATGCCAACATCGAAGTATGCAGCAGTGCCCCAGGGTACATTTCCAGCAGTGCAGTTCAGTCAGTGCGATATTTATGCTTGATGGAAGCTTCAGGTGATCCTGATAACCTCACACTTCCACTCTAAGGTGTTTTCATGTGTGCACTGAGAGTAGTAGAGGAATTCTGGAAGCTTTGGCAGCTTCTGGTCCTGCCATCAGACGGTAACATATTTTACCTGTGTCAACATGTTGGCTGTGTTTTTTAGGAACAGGCAATGATTCCTCCGACTAGAGCACTAGTACGGCATTGCTGGGTGTAATGCAGTGGCGACGGAGTGGATTTACATCTGTGTCCTTACACTTACAAATCTACCAATAGTGTATTTGCAGAAATGGCAAAGAGATTACATGCACTAAATGGCTTGTGTGCCTTTTTTTTAATCTCTTAATGGGCTTAAAGACCCTATAAATAGATGAGATACATAAACTCCACACTCACTGTCTTAGAGATCCACAGACATGCAGATAAGATTTTTCGAGAACTCTGATAAGAGTTCTCTACTGCTCTGGTAAGAGTTTTTACAAATCATCTTATCTGTGCATTTAATGTTACAAAAATAATTCCTGTAATATTGGCATATAAGTACTTTTCTCTTTATATCTGGAATTTTAATCTTACATTTTTTTCATCTCGAGGAGGAAAGTACAATTGTATTTGAGTTTAATTTTCCTTCTTTTCCTGAGCAAAAGTTTTGGGCTCAGTTCTGTGGTTGGTGTGTTTAACTTTGGTCAAAATTGGATAAAAAGTGGAGTCCAGACTTTATGTTGACATCTACTCTGTAAATGGTCTCTCTTTTTCATGTGTAATGCAAGACACCTTGAGGGGTTACTATGACAGTGTTAGATGTGTCAAATGTGGCTATTGGTATTCTTTTGAAGTAGTCGAAGAGGAACAAGTACTCCTAGATCATGATTCACTTTGAATGTTCACCGTAAGGTGAGATGAATTATAGCTGAGAAATGCCTTTTTTTCTCTCTGTAAATTATAAAATGAGTCTAGATTGCTCATAGAAATTTAGGATATCAGTGCTGTTAAGTATATAATCTGAACAGACTCCAGTTTGTTGACCTTCCTCTGTGTACTGGGGACCCCAAAGCGGAGCCACGTTATTTCAGATGTGGCTTTGTGAGTGCTGAGCAGAGGGGGATAATCACACCCCTGTACCTGCTGGCTGTCACCTTGCTAATTCAGCCCACAGAGTTGACCCATCCCAGATGCAGGACTCTGGACTTCTTGCTAAACTTCATGAGGTTTCTGTCAGCCCACTCCCATTTTTTGAGGTCTCCTTGAATGGCTGCTCCAGTGTATCAACAACTTGGCCCAGCTGGGTGCCTCTCCATGGGCTTTAGGAGGGCTCATTCTGTCCCATCATCTGGGTCATCGATGTTAAACACTTGAGGCATTAGACAGGATCAGCCCCAAAATTGACTGACTGCAGATGGGCACCACTTGCAGCTGGCTGCAGTTATATTTTGACTGACTGACCACTAGCCTCTGGGCCAAAAAGCCTATCAAGCTTCTCACTGACTTTGTGGTTCACCCATCCAGTTCATACCTCCCCAGTTTCTCTGCAAGAATGCTACGAGGGACTGCATTGAAAGCCTTGCTAATGTCAAGGTAGATGACAGTGCTTGGCCTCCCCTTGCCCACAAATACAGCCATTTCCTTATGGAAGGCAATCGGGTTGGTTAGGCCCAACGTGCTTCGTTTAGTTCTGAGCTTTAGGACAAACACTTTGAAGTATTGTTGCAGCTTACAGAATATATGTCACTAACAGTTGTGTGCTGGGATCCCGAATATATTTTTAGACTGTGGTCGCTATTATCAAACATAATGAAACAGGGCTCTACCCCATACTGTGTAGTCTTCCTAAGGGAAACCTAATGCGGTGAAATTCTTACAAAACCAAGGAATTGTTATCGTTGATTTCAGTGAGGCCAGTAATTCAGTAAAGATCTCACTTTCTATGTCCTAATTACCTCCCTGTTGGGAAACATGGATGAATTTGTTCTATTTGCAGAATGTAAAAGCTCAAGTGAAAAGTGTTTCTCTTTAAAGAGAATAGTTACTATTTTGTTGTGTACTGTGTATGGCAAGAAGGCTGCTCGGGCTGGAAGGAATGCATGATTAGAAAGTACAATAAGAGTTGTGTTTGTTCATTTTTATTTGGTATCTCAGAGTATTGTGCCAGAGGAGAAAATAATTGCATCTGCTAAAAGAACTTTATGATACTAGGTCCAGGTTCCCACCAAAGGTGATAGGTAGAGAGGGAGCTAGATTGCTAACTCCGTAAATTACCTGGAGCACTGGTTTGAGGAACTTCACTGTTACGTACAATCTAGAGTGGGATTTTTATTGGAATATTTGTAACTTTAGTAGCTTTGTTTTCAAAATTTTAATTAAGAAATTACTTTTCATGGGTTTTTTTCCCCTTTCTCCCCCCGCTTTAGATTTGACCTGTGTTGAATGAACTTTGTATCCTGAAAACTTGAGGGGGAGGTGGGTGCTTTTTCTGCCAGGAGTAATTGATTTAGCCAAAGTGGTGTTGCAAACAAACCCCAGGGTTGCCTGCAAATCAAGACAAGGTTGAGAAGCCCAGCAGTTGGGATAATACTTCTTACCCAAGCTGTCATGAGAAAAATGGATTTTTCTTTCATCCAACAATATTTCCGCCCCTTTGGTAGGGACTGTTCAGTGTCTGACAAGGGGAATATATCGGAAAGTTATTTAATGATTTGGGGAAATACTGTATTAGTACATGAGGTTCTAAGCTCATGAGTGGCATAATCAGAAATAAATCACTAGTTTCCTGAGTTTCAGTCTGATCTTCTGTACCTGGGTGAAAAAATACCTTCCTTAATACATGGTCAGGCTACAAAAGCTTCATGCCAGCAGCCCTTTGATTAAACGTGAGTTTAGCTAGTTCATCAACATAGCAAGGAAATAAAAAATTATTCAGGCTTTACTTGTTTTCTGTATTGAAGCATGTATCATACTGTATTTTTTTTTAATATAACAGGAGAAATGCAATTGGTACAAACTTAAAAAGATAAAAGTCTTGAGGTGAGATCTTACTGCCACAGAAGTTGATAGCAGAATTTCCATGGACTCCAGAGTCAAGACTTCATCTTTTGGTTGGTACTGTTAGGCTTGTCTGGGTTTACATCAACTTAAGTACATCTTACAGAAATATTTTCTTTCATTGTTCTCTTGTTCCTGAAGCTTGGAAATTAATTTGCCTTTTTACTTGAAATATGATCACCAGTAAAAGGTTGCAAATAAACCATCTTTTAAAGGTTTCTCTTTATTAAAGGAATATTTTTCTGATGCATTTGCACTAATCCTAGTCCTCTCATTGTCCAGTTTTGAATATTGTGTGAAATTGTTCACACTGCTGCTAAAATCTGCTGGCAGCCTTGTGAATGCATTTTGGTTTTTGAATTATTAGGGTAGCGAGAGCATCAGAGAGACATAAAGGACTGAATTAGGTAGACCTCAAACATTTCTACTATGGGGACACTTTAAAATGTGTAAGCAGTTCTTTTGTTTAGTTTTGTAACTGAGAAAGCTTAGGTCTGAACATCTGATGAATGATCTGTGTCCCTGCCTATGGCAGTGGGGTTGGAACTTGATGATCTTCAAGGTCCCTTCCAACCTAAACCATTCTATGATTCTATGATCTGATCTCAACCGCAAGAGTTAATTTGGGTACCTTTTGTGCTGAGATTGTGGAAATCTAGAGTTTAGTCTTGTGTATGGAAGCTATTAAGTGTGCTTTTGGTGTGAATCTCATTGTTAGTTCTATACTAACCCGATTTTGGAGCAAATAGTGGAGACCCTGGCCTGGGACCATGCTACATTAAAGGAAGTAAGTCACCCTTGGTATCACAGTATCGTCAGGGTTGGAAGGGACCTCTGGAGATCATCTAAGTCCAACCCCCCTGCCACAGCAGGGACACCTACAGCACATTACACAGTGTACGTGTTAGGAAGGGCAAGAAGAGCCCATACTTAAGACTCCTGGAAGGGGTGATGACTATGACACCACGTTAACTAAATACTGTTCTGGTATTCCTTTCACATGCAATCTTAACTTTCTAGCTGGCTGAGACAAAGCCAAATGTCTGTGTAAATGCCCTGTCCAAACCGAACAGCTCAGGCATGACGCCATGCAAAATCTGCACTGCTTCAAGGACCCACGTGGCTTGGGTGCAGATGAGTCTGGTTCTCATGGCTTAGTGCTTCTGTTTCTGGGATTAACACAGATAGCTTTGGTGTCTTAGATCTGTGTGCAAAATATTACTGCTCATAAATTGTACACATCTCAAGGCATAGTTCTTTTTATAGTTACATGAGCACTTATGGAACAGCTGTTCCTGAAGTTTTGTGCCTTTTGCTCGATCACAGTGAAGCCCCGTGATCATTGTGGCCTGTTACAGAGGCTGGTAGACTCCCTGCTGAAGTGCTTGTAGTCTAAGGCAAGTGACAGACAAAGGATATGATTAGGATTTAAAAGGTGAAAGTAGGTACATGCCCTTCATAATATTTACTTTAGTATGTATTTACAAATCTGAAATATTGCAAACAAATAAAACCACAGCCAGCCTCCTCCATCGTTCCCAGTAATCATCATCCGACCCTGCAGATGCCCTTGTTAGGGACTCTCCTTGTGGTGCAGTGCTTAAGGGAACGATCACGTTATATGATGCGGGAAACAGGATAATCCAGAGGTTAAAAGCATATAGTCTGGCTTCTGAATGCTGCATTGTTAAGCCAAGTTTTGGAATATTGTGGTGTTCCTGTGCAAATTACAGTTGGTCAGAGGAGTTACAACAATGGTGCGAAGTCTTCTCTTGCAGTAAGGAATTAGAAGCATTATAAAGGAAGAGAAGTATTAACACAGTACCTACCTATATAAAGAAAATGTTCCTAATGTTAGAGGACTTCAAGGCCTAGAGATAAGAGATGTAGCAAGATCCAACGACTTGAAGCTCAATCTGGACAAATGTTGTCTTATATCTGCAAGATACATGTTTAGTTATAGGTTGCTGTTAGAATAACTGAGCAAGAAACAGTATATTATCCCTTCCTTGCAGGTTTTAAATTAAGATAGCTTAATCTTTCTGAAGGATTATTTAGGTCAGTGACTAATCAGGGCCTGATTCAACATATTTTATTTAGAAAGTCGGATTAAATGGATGATATGTCTGAGGAATTTCACTTGAAAAATAACCCTAGAAAGGACAGCTATCTTAATAATTAGTAAGCTAATGTATTGATTAATTTTATGTATTATTTTATTTTATTAGGTAGAGTCTGTAACAACTCAATTTTATTTTAGTTTTTTTAAATAGTATTCTCTAATATTAACTTAGCAAATAGCAAAAATCAAAGGCCCATCTTAGAATCAGAATACCGTAAAATTCATAACCTTTGGTAGATGATGCATTTTGGAGAAAATTAAGGAAGTAGCAAATATTTGGTGCTCTTTACCAACACAGATTGTCTCACTGTGTTACAGGAGTTGTAGGATTGGGCTTCTGGACACAGACATATTTCATTGGCATGACTTTTTTTGGCTGAAGAATGTGAGAAGTTACATTAGTGAGACAATTATTAGAATACTTTCTGCAGTTCTGATGCCAATAGAAAAAAAGAGATTATATCGCAATCGAAGAATACATCCCAATCAGCACTGAACCTTTTTGGATCATATTTCAAATGAATTAACTTAGAGGCAAATAATTTCAGACAGAGTATATTAGCAAAAGAAAGAGCCATTACCGCTTTCCAATGAAATGAGAAACATAACTGAGTACCACCTGTCACAAAGGCAGTACAATGATCCAGATGGTTATTTATTTTCAGATAGGAAGGAAGAATGGAGAGAGGAAAAACTGCTGCCAGAATTTACGTTTTTTTTTTTCGCTTCCCCTTTGTTACCTTTTTGTCAGAATAGTTTCTCTAATTACAGAGAAAATTTTTTTCTAGGAACAGGTTGTATCAATGGGATGTTCCTTTTGATATCTAAAAGTAGTTCACTTTTTCTTCAGTTGCATGAAATGCAGTTTGAGAGGTTCACCCATTACTATTTCATCTTGTATGATCCACGAGACAAAAATAGAATGAAAAGGGTTTTGGCTGCTTGGTAGTGATTTCTGTTCCCCCTGAAGCATAGAAATTAATTTACAATTTTACTTGAAATAGAAATACCTGTAACAAGCTGAAAATAACCTGCAATTTTTTTTTTTTAAAAAAAGGTTTCCCTTAATTAAAGCAGTACTTTTTATGATAAATATGCACAATATGAGCATTTGAACTAATGTGGATTGTGCGTGCATTTTATTTACAAGTGTATTTGAGACTCAAAGCTTAGGCAGGAATCAAGAGAGTGCAAACTCATCTAACCCTAGTCTTTTCTGATTTTTGAATATTGTGTGAAATTGTTCACTATGCTGCTAAAATCTACTGGCAACCTTGCAACAAGGCAACCTTGTTAGGTCTGACGGAGTGCAGGTTCTTTTTGGAATTAAGAACATGGTGAGAGTATTGGACATTGATGAACATGAGCCAATTAGGTTTCAAGTGTATTTCTGCTACAGGGACATTTTAAAGTAAGTAGCTCTCATGTTCAGTTTTGTAACTAACAACTATGTGGAAATCAAAAGTTCACTCTTGCATAGAAGCAATCCCCCCCATCCATCCCGGTAGAGTGACATATTTTTTGGCTAAACTGGGAGAAGAGCCAATACACCCAGGATGTATTCCTAGAACAGGAATTGTATTCAGAGAAATGGTTTAAATAAAGCATTTCTTTGAAATTATAGCTGTATTTTGATCACAAAATGAAAACTGACAGAAAGGTATGGCAGTAAAAATGGAAGTGGTACTGGGCCAATAAGTGATGCTAGGCTTCTGTGACAGCTTTTATGCATATATAAAAATATACATATACAAATAGCATTGCTTATTTCTATCAGAATACCTTCTTGGGACTTAGGTGGAGGAAGGACCTGTCACTCTTCATAATTAGGCAGATCATTTAAATATAAAACTGGAACTTTTATTACAAAGATATAATAAGAGAAGTATTGCAGGACCTCTCATGAACTTGAACTCTGTGATTTTTAGGTCTGTTTTAGAGCTGCATCTTACCACACACCTATTTTTGTATATACAGAGCTATGTCAGTGACGTTCAATCCAGTGGGAATTATTTACATCGCTGACCATTTTTATGCCCAACCCAGGTAGGTAGATATGTGCCATATGCCTCCAAAATCTATGCTATATACCTCCAAAGGACTTTGAGAATGGTCTGAGCCCTCTGAATGTATTTCCCCTTATATATAATATATACCCCTTGTGAACAAATTTCAAGGAATGAAACTTCTGTTCAGTGGCATTTAAAAACGTTGACCATGATTCAGGAGAACATCTGAGTTACTGACTTGCTGCAGGCCAAAGGCATAAGAGGCAATTTTAGGAAGGAGAAGAACAAAAGTCAACTTTCACTGTCATTATTTTCTTCTGGAAGATGACAGCAGGCAGGGATCAGGTCAGTTTCTGACCTATATTCAGAACATTATTGAACAAGAAAAATATTTCCCTGTTTTCCCATTGAAGTTTGCTTTAGGAGCTTTATCGTTGTAAAACTAAATGTAGAAGCCCTTGCTATTTCATTTATGTAATACACTACAAATATATATAAAGACAAAATTAAAGTCTGACATAAATACGTCACAAAAGCATTCATTTCAACAGCATATCCTAGGTATTCTTAAAATCTTAAAACGTCAGTGTATCTGCGTGTCGTGATTTCACACTTGCTCTTCTTGTGTTCAAGTTTCTCAAATTATTGATGACTTAAGAACCTCCTCTTAATTTTTTCCTTAGTCTTCATGTATAAAAGCTTGAAGATACCCCCTAGTTGTGTACTAAAAGTTCAAACTTGATTCTGAAGCCTGCTTTAGCTCATTATTTTCAAACTAATACTTTTGGGCTGAGAAATGGCATTGCTACTGTAATCGAGTAATGCTGCAAACCAGAAGATCGCTGGACATGCCTGGGAGTGTGGCTCACATCAGATGCAATAGTGGAAGGAGCCAAACTGAAGACAGGGAAAGCAGAATTTGAATTAAATTATAAAGCAATTAGAGAATAAATCTATTACTTTCTCTTCATTCTCTCTTTGGTGTGATATACTGCTAGGATGTTACTAAAAAAGAATTAATATCTTAGTTATGTTTGATTAAAAATAAAGCTTTCAGCTCAGTCCTTTATGTTCTTTCACTTCTGTATGTGGAAAGCCTTTGGCTTTGGAGCTTTTGGCTTCAATGTTTTGGATCTTCGTGTTGGAACACGTTTGTCACAGCTGTTGAAACAATGACTTGCACTTTGACTTTGGCTATTAATTTGTGGCTTTGTAGCTATGGAGGTCTGTGATATTTTTGTGTGAGTGGAGCAGGATGATACAGAATGATTTGGGGAGGTTTGTTATTTAACAGAGTTTTGCCGTATTTCATCTGTTATTCAGTAATGGTGAGCTCCTGACTGTAAAGCACTCTGACAAAAAAACCTTTGCAAAACCAGTTACGTGACTGATCCTAACTCTCTTTTGGTGGCCCATTCAGTAACTCATTTAGTCTTGATTCTGTTTCTCACTGTGCAATGTTGGGGAATAGCATCATGTACACAAATAAGCTGATACCCTTCCTCGTGGTCTTCGTAAAATCTGATTTGTTCTTAGTCTTTGCTTTTAGATGTGCGTGTGTATGAACGAGTGTGTTTTGGGGGAATCTTTTGGAGAGTGAAAGATGTGGAAATGCCATTGAGCTTCATGTATTGCAGTAGCTTATTGAAAAAAATGCTCAGGGACAAGCTTGAGATATTTAGGCAGAGAAGTCTAAGGATGCTTATACTAATTTACATTGAAATCGCTGCCTGTAGACTGAGGGTTTTTGGTCTTCGCGGTTTTGCAAGTGGTGTATTCACTTTAAGTCGTTTTTCTTTAAAGAAGGAAAAGCACTTTTAAACACATTCCTTTTCCCAGCTTCATCATGTCTTTTATAGCTTAATTATAAGCTTCTGCAAATAGGGTTTTACTGTACAAACGCTGACACAGCCTTACCTCTAGTGACCTGAATGGCCTCCAGTGTTAATTACTATAGATCAGTAATCATGTTATAAAAATATGCATCTGGCTTCTATCCCAGAATCTGGACCACAGTGTTGTTTGTCTTTCTGTATGGTGTTACACGTGTGTATCGCTTCGTACAAAGACCAAATTCTCAGTTGTGTCTCAGAAAAATAGCCCCCTTCTTTGTCAGAACCAGCTTTCACTCCCCTTTCCTTTATACTGCCTCCTTTGCTCTGTGTCTCGCTTGACTGAGGTACAAATAAATCGACCTGGAAGATCTGTAGGAGACTTGAAGAACATGCCTCATGGCAGATGAAATTAAACCAGATTTAGCGAAACTATTTACTCATCTACTTTTAGACCGCAAAGGATATCCAAAATGTCAGGAATGCCCTGCTGGTTTTGCAAGGAAATCAGTGTTAACAGGGAGATAGAGGTTTGCTTGTTAGCTTTTTTTTCCGAGTCAGGTCTCTGTTAATTTTGATTCTTACGCACACAGGCTTGGGTGGGCATGTTTTTTTGGGGAGATGTGTTGGGAAGTGATGAATACGAGAACTTTTCTGGCTCTGCTGTCTTGGTAGGCAGCATCGCACTTGCGTCCTTAATAATACAAGTGTCGTGGGGGCTCAACTATCCTTATGCTCACTTGGATAGCCAAATTTAGGCTTTGACAGTCATTTGTGTAGCTTGTTGGTTGGGGTTTTGGTATGGCTGAATGTAACCAGAGTTGCAGGGGCAGGTAGACTAGGGGCAGCTAAATGCATAGCAGGCTCGAATGGTAAAATTGGGTGAAGGAGGGGGTGAGACTCCTGTTAAATCAACTGTGTCCAGAAGGGATGTAGTAATCAGGTACGTGTTCATAACTTACATGTAAAAGGGGACGGTGGTTTTTTTTTTTTTTAGCGGAGAATGGGACAGACCTCTATGTTGAAGGTGCTGCCTGTGTGTGAGGGTCACAGCCTGGCGGGACCGAGCAGAGGATCGCTGTTGCTCAGCGTCCTTCTGGTGCTGATCACACCGAAACGCACCGTGGCCCGAGACTGCACTGAAGCAACAGCCTTGGGGGGGGGGGGGCCGGGGCCGGGACTGTGGCCGAAGCCCGGCGCTCAGCGCTGACCTCCCGAGCCGGGTCTCCATGTTTGCAATAGCGGCACTCGGGTGTGTGTGTGTGTGTTGGGGGTCCGGTACCTCCGCTCCCCGCTCCTTCCTCTTCGGCCGCGGGGACCGGGCGGAGGAACGGTGCCGTGTGGAGGAACCGATGGTGACCGGCGCGCTCGGGCGCCGGTTTGCAGCCGCAGCCGTGCAGGGGCGCGGTCCGCCCGCCTCTCCCGCCCCGCCGGGGGCGGCAGGATCCGTCCGCATCCCGCAGGTGGATCCGGCTCCTGCCTCCCCCCCCGCGCTGGGGCCGGCGGTGCGCGGAGCCATGTGACTGGCGCGCGCTTCCTGCCTGCGCGCCACCTGATCCGCGGAGGGAGCGCGGCGGAGCGCGGCGGCGGAGGCGCGCGGAGCCCCGCGCAGCCCAGCGGGCCCCGCAGCGCCCCCGGCAGCGCGGGCGGCGGGGAGGGCGCCGCCGCGGCGGCCCCCGCCGCCGCCGCCGCATGGAGACCCAGGACCAAGGGGCGCAGATGGAGCCGCTGCTGCCCACGGTACGGCTGTCGCAGCGCGGCCCCGGCCGCGGGGGGGTTGCGACGCGCCCCGCGGGGAGGCAGCCGGGGAAGGGGGCGCGGGGGGCGGGCGCCCTCCTGCCCGCCGGTGCTGGGGGTCGGAGCCGGTTTCTCGGTGCGCGGGGAAACAGGTTGGCTCGCTCGGGTGCCGGGCGATGCGGCGGCGGCGGGGGTGCGTGTCTGGGGGATGGAGCGGTGTGTGTTTGCGCGTCTGTGTACGTGTGTCCCGCCGGGGCGAGCACACTGCCCGCTGGCTCCCCCCGCTCCGGGCGTCCCCTTCCCTTTGGTACCCCCTCTCTCCGCATCCCCCCGCCGCCGACATCTCCTTCCTCAGGCTCCTCCTCGTCCCCCTGCTCGCCGGCGGTGGGGCAGTGCTGGGGAGGGAGCACCTGCGGGCAGCTCCGTGGGGATCCAGCCCCGGGGGCTCGGGCTGTCTCGGCGGGTCCCCGGCCCGCCCTGCCCTGCGCGCAGACCGCAGAGGGATGTGCTGAGCTCTGGCACTTGCGGCGCCGGGGCTGGCTCCCTCCGGATCCCGCTCTCTGCTTCGTGCCGCCGTGTCGCAGCCCCTTGTGCTCGGCCGCGGAGCCGGTGTTCCGTGGGGTTATTGTCGCCTGGGGGCGGGGGTGCACGGTGCCCCGTTGCCTCTGAGCGCAGGGTGATTGCACAGCTACGGCTGGGCAGCGTTTCCCCAGCAAGTGCGAAAGCGGTCAGTTGGTGGGGGGACTTCTTAGGCTGTTGCATCAGTGGGGACCCTCTTTCCTGCCTGGTCTCCCCAAACACGGGGTTTGCAGACACACACAAGGTGTAAGTGTGGGTGTCAGATGTTGATCTCGTACCGAGAGTCTGTTTGTGAATGGGGGTTCCTGCCTTGCGCTGGAAGTCAGTCTGTCTGGGGCAGGAGGAAGTCTCTCATGTGCATCCACCAGTGTCTGAGTGTGCGTACGCATCCCTGCGAACACACCGCACAGGTCTGTGGAGGCTTTGCTGGTTCCTGAAATGGCTCTGTGTTAGCACAACGAGCCTCCCAATGTTGATAAAGCTTGAAAGAGACAAGTCTCAGCTGCCACAGGTTGATGAGATGCACTCGTGGCAAGCCTGTTTTTCATAGGGTCTGTTCCCATCATGTTGATGTGGTCCATTTTGCAATCAGGCGGCAGGGTACTACACAGTGTGAGGTTATCTCTAGCATCTTCTTTCTCCTTGTGATGGGGACAGTTTTTTCTGTTGCTCTCTGGATACCTTTTATGAATCCTAATTCCTGTTACTTGCTGCTCTTGCAGTTTCTGACACTGGAGTAGAAGAAGATTGAGTTGTCTTTACAGACAGACTGGTTGCCCAGTTCCTTTCCTTAGAGAGACAATTCAGTGTAAATCCAGTTTCCACCTGTAGTTCATGATCACCGATTCTGTGGCAAACATAGTCCTCAGTGTTTCACGCCAGCGCGGTAGTCTGCAGTCGGTCGCAGTCTCACTCATGCTCATACCTTGCTAGCCTACGTGCTGGAATCGCTCTGTCAATGTGCGTTGTCTCTGGTTGTGCGAGGACCGCTGTGCAGGGAGTCAGAGGAGCCAGCTTTCAGAAGGGACAACCTACAGGATTGCCTTGTGCTCTCTGGCTTTAAGTTTTGTTCCTCCAGGGCTGTCCACAGAATAAAAGGCTGTTGCTGTGGCTGAGAGGACCAAAGGCGACAGTATTTCTTGCGTGCTGATGAGGGAAGGATTGTCCCTGCTTCCCTCTGCAGCCCTGACTGGCAGAGCCCAGCCCTGATGCCGTACCTGTCTGCAGAGCTGCAGGTCCCCGGCAGTGCTGTTGCTTGTGAAGTTTGCGGCCTGGTTCCCACCTCTGTTTACTGCAGCTAACTCACTCAGCAGCTGTTGTGTTTGCTTCAGGTAGGGAAGGGAGACTTCTGTAGTCCATGTAATATTTATTGTGACGCATCCTCTTCCTCAGTCCTCTTGTATTCTCGCTGTTTCTGAGAGGGTCTCTGCAGGTCAACAAGGCAACACTGCTTTCCTGCCACAACGATGGTAAAGGCACAGCTGCTTCAGTCTTCCCAGTTTCTCTGTGCTGGTGGCATTTTCTCTGTGCGCCAAGCAATAAAGTGTGTGTATGTGCTCTGGCAGTCTCAGCCTGGCTGGCGTCTGGAGCCCTGCATGTGGTAAGGCAGAAACGGCGTTTGCATGGTGGGAGTCTTGTACCTGGAGTCATGGCAGACTTTGAGGAGCAGGGATCGGTGCTAACTTCAGCGCTGTTAGCCTGGGAGGTCGCACTGGGACATAACAGCACCTTTAGAGTACTTCTGTTTTAGGGGTCAATCCTCATCTTGACTGGAAACGAACAGAACAGGAATGCAGGCTGTAAACCAGATACAGTTCTTTTCCCAAGCGTTGTCCCAGTTTGGTGGACTCTGGGTATGAAGAAAAAAGCTCCTAGCTGAAAGAGCTTGTTTCCTTCAAGGGCTTGGTCTATGGGCTTTGGTGTATGCAACAGAGTTAATCTTTTTTATGTGAAACTGTAACACATGATACATTTTAATTGTTATTTATAGTAAAAAGGCAGCGAACGTAGTCCTTGATTAACTTTATCTTCTAATGGTGCTCAGAGATTGTGAAGCCTCAATATAATTTCCCACCAAAATCCCCCAGTCTGTACAAAGTGGAATTTATTTTTATTGTAGTGTAAGTCATCTGCTGTTAGTGATTTATTATACGTCTTCTAATTAAAAACCCCAATCCCTAGCAATTTGCAAAATCATAAAATACATTGTTGCCTGTGGTTTTGAGGAGTTAAATAATTTCCTTACCAGTCTCTTTTCACAAACTCCTTTTGGAAACAGTTCTTACACAGTGACAGCACCTTTGTTAGTGGTTAGGCTACTGCTTCTCATTTTTTTTTTTTTGCAGTGTACGCAAATTTCTGTGAAAATTACTAGAAATCTATTAGAAATTGTCCATAAGTGCAATATTGTAGAAATAAATGAAAAAGGAAATATTTCACCTGGAAACAATTTCTTCAAACCGCTCTTGAAAACATAAAGGTAGCCTTACATTTATTGTTCAATACATACACTAATATGGTAACAAAATACAGACTTGTATGTTTTCTGTATCATCTAATGTTTTATTTAGCAGTCATCAAGAATATTTTTTTCAGTATGATTATTCAGGGTGCTTTAAAATAGGTGTGAGTAATTGAAAGATTGCTGAGGAGTCATCATTTGTTTACAGAATGGGAGAAACAATCTGCAGATCTTCTCACAAAGATCTTTTATTGGTTTCTAATCAAAGGACCAGATATTGTTAGTTTGTCTGTATACAGGCATACCTCATTACGTGTAAATTGTTTTGCAAATTGTCACTTAAGGTAGTGTATTCCTAGCAAAAGTTATTCGTAGAGTATTTATTTCTGTCTGTTCTGGATCTGTCTTGTGTGCAGGTCAAAATTGCCTCTCAAAACAGTGTTGTTATCTGACAGAGGTTTGATGCTTCAGATATAAGGAGCATGTATAGACGAAGTGGAGATGATATTTTTCTTAACCATGTTTATTGTTGGCATGTTGTTTTTCTGTGTTTTCTGAAGGTGACAGTAAAACCTGTGTATGTAAAGCCAAATGGACCCTTCCTTTCGAAGTTCATAATTCTCTTGCCTTCCTCATTCAGTCTTAAAATTCAAAAGCTGTTTGGTTTCATTGGTTTGTTCGTTTATTTGTTTTTAAAATCTGGTAGATACAAGACCTTAAAGCGTGCAATTGCTGATATATGTCCTCAGATATATGTAATGCAGCTGCATGCACTATGGTATGATGTGATATGTATGCACTAGGTAGATACTGTTTGTATCCAGTACTCTTGTCACTGCTGCAAATGGCACACAGTTATTACTACTGAGGCTTCCGTATGTGGGAGAATGGTATAGCGAGATCTTGGGTAGTCACTATTTTTAGTGTAGCAGGTGAGTGTGGGAAGCTGCTCACAGTAACAGGCCAAATTCTTTTGCTGTTGTTAATGCTGAGTGGGACCTCCGGCGAGACTTGCATATGAAATGTATTGCTCATTATGAGAATGGATGGCAGAGCCTGACCCCACAGTTTGTGTGTAGCAGTGCTAACTCCCAGTTCGCTTCACCAAAATTTAACGTTATAGCAACAGTTAAGGCAAGTTTATAGAGACTACAGGAATGTTGTGATTCTTTTGGAAAAATACAGAGGCAGTATTACGTTTTCAAGACAAGAGTACTGAGATAATGGCACCACTGAAAATAAAACCCCAAAACCTAATTAGAAGTATAAATTTAGGATTGAATTGCTGCTTTGGGTGTTTTCTTTTTTACTGCCTGATTCCAAGTTCTGAGTGAAAAAAAAAAAAGAAGTCTTCCCCCCCCCCCCCCCCCCCCCCCCGGAAAGTGCTAGAATGAAAGGGAGTAACAATCAGAGATACATATTTCTTTTAAAAAAAACAACCCCTCCCGCTTATATTTGCCAATGTCATGATTAAAAAGGATTTCTCTGGATCATATGGTGTACTGTGGTGTTACTGTTTAACAATAATCGGCAGATTGATATATATTTGTGAAAAATAAAAAAGTATGACTCCTGTGTGAAAATCGTCCCACTTTAATGCGTCTGTGTCTGGTTTGAGTTCTTCCCACTATTTCTACTTGTTAAATATACACTTTCAATTTCCTCTGCCTGATAATTGCATCTTCCCTTTCTACTTTTTCCCCGTGGAGAAAAAAAACAGAATCAATTCTAAAACAAAATACTTCCACTGACATCTTTTAATGCTTCTTAAATAAGTAATGTTTACAACCTCAGTGGATGAGAGGATTTAAGCAGGTGAGGGAAAACTTAATCCACTGTAAATCGTCTTGAACAATTAGTCGTGTATCTGATATGAGAAGCGAAAGCCATAGGCATAGCATGTTCCTTTCATTTCTGTAATACACTAACGTATATGTTCAGGTCTGCATTGTAAAAAACCCAAACTTAAGAATCATGCCATTGTGACTCCCTTTGCAATAATACTGCTATTTTTATGTTGTCCAAATTAATGGAGGCCTGAATGCATTCAACACAGTTTTCAGCGTTGGTGAAGTTGCTTGTATGAAATGAAAAAATAAGTTTTGCATATTTAAAGATGATTAAAATCCACCCCACTTCTACAAGGTTGTTGATTAGGATAGGCAAGGTGAAAGTCGGAAAAGATGGTAAAGGCGACTGCTAAAAATAGAAGGAAGAAAGTGTCTTGGGGGGGAAGAAGCTGCAGGGTGAAATGAGGGTAAAATTGAGAGTGTGGAGAGATTGTGCAAACTTGGAGAATTGAGGACATTATGGCTGTGTTATGGAAGGCAAGAGGGAGCTGATTAAGTTGCACCAGGAAGAATTGATTTGGTTATGGCATGGGGAAAGAAACGGAGGAACAGAAGAAGGAAAGCCAGCTCATGCCCTTGTACAGCTGGGGCAAAACGGGATCTTGAATCCTGATTCTTCCATATCTTTGCTGATTTCCCTGGCCACCTCCTGGAGCCTTTTCACTTTGTTTACTTAGCTATTTACGAGACATTGAGAAGGTGATTATACATAGGTTTTGGAATTCAGTGGAGATGGGAAAGATATGTGAAGATTTGTAAGTTCTCAATTTCAATCAAACGGAGCAGGAACTTGCTGCAAAGAAACGGGCACACAAGCATATTTGGGAGAAATTAAGTCTTCAAGGCACATGAGGTAGTATTTAGCATTTTTAAGGTATGAGCTGATTAGTATGGTACTACGTACTGTGTTTCAAGAAAAGAGTAGCAATTGTAGAGCAATTCAGGAAGGACAACAAAAATCAGAATGGGCCTAAAAAACATGAAAGAAGATTTGAAGTAACTGGGATTCCTTACCCTGACCATGGCGACACGCACGTTCAGTATGTGAAAGGCTGCTGCTGCAAAAACCACCAGTTTCTTTCTTATATCCTTACTGAATAGGAAAAGAAGAAAAGGTTATGGGACAATATTAAAAGGATGTGAAAATCACCTGTATAATGCTAAGGATAATGAAGCAGTGGAACAAATTGTCTAGTATATTTGTGGAATCTCCATTATCCATCTGTAAGAACAAGTAAGATGAATATCTGACAGGAAAGACGCATATACAGTTATTGCTGCTATAGGGCTGAGTGATGGACTAGAAAACCTCATGAGATCTCTTCCAATCCTATCATTTTGTGGCAGAGACTCACTCTTGTCTTTTTGGAGAGATGTTTTATAGATGGATGGTATATTATGTGCAAACTGAGGAGAAAGGAGCAGTTTATCTGGATTATAAATGTTGGTACCTTCAGTTAAGTCCATCTGACTCTTGAATTTACACATCTGAAGAGTATATTAAGATAGATGCTTACCATTCATCCAATTTTGTGATTGCAAGCAGGTTTTAAACCCACAGAAAAATATAAAATGTAACATCATTTATGAATTTGTGTCTGCAAAATGTTAATCTTAAATGTAGATTTTTAAGCCTTCATGGAGCCCAGTTGACTTTTTAAAGAGTGTAGGAGTCTGTCTGCATCAGTGGGGCTGCGAGAGCTTGCAGGGCAAGTTTCACTGGGAGCAATTACTTTGTAGCTGTCACACTCAAAAATGCCAGAAAGTATTGCATGTTTGTGTTGCTTTTTGGAGAGAGATTGGGATCATTTTGCGCCTTTTTCTGGAAACTTGTATTAAAAGCAGTCAAGATGCTATAAACTAAGAAAAACTGATCTGAAGCCACTGTTGTGAGGAATTGGTCCAGATATCAGTCACTAACAATTGCGCTGGATTCTCTCTAGAGGCATTCGTAGTCACTGAGACTGCGTAAGTATGGGAAAAACCCCAAACCCTGCTATTAGATTCTGGCAAAAATAGAAAAAAGATACTTAAATTGTAATTAGTCTGGCAAACTGTGTCATTAAATTCAATAGCAAAATGCCATGTCATTTCTCGAGAGGAAGATCATATGTATGTGTAAACTTCCTTTGCAACATATGAATATGTACAAGGGTGGTTTTTTTTTTTCAGAAGTATGCAGCCGTCAGCAAGAATGTGATTTCATGTCAAATCTTTCCCAGTGAAACACTCAAAACTCTCTAGTTTTAATATTTTTTCTTTATAGAATCAAAGAATAGGATCCACAAGGGAATAAATCTAACTCCAGGATTGCAGGATTGTTCGTTCTTCTCAAGCATTTTCATTTTGGGGTTCAGGGAAATGCTACTGTTGAATTTGAATAATTGGATTTATGACTGTAGACTACAAATTAGAAATAAAAAAGGGCTGCATCATATTGATGTGCTCAGTATTTGTAAGATTCAGTAAAATTTTCAATTCTGTGTTTTGTTAGTGGACTGAAGCATCAAGCTTCTGAATACTAAGATGCAGCTATTTTATTCTGTAAAGCTATATTTCTGTTGTAAAACAAAGCAGAAAAAAAAAGAGTAATTCCAGGATAAGATCCTGCAGTCTCTCCTAGATCTGGGAGGACCAAAGATGCAATCAATAAATTTGTGCTAGAGCGTATTTCTTCTAGAAAGGATTTTGCTTTCAACATCTGTCTACCTACCTACCTACCTGTATCTTGGACTCTTTCCTAGTAGCAAAACAGGAATCCTATCAGTCGTATTGTTAAAATTCAGCTAAGAAAAATATCGATGTCTTTCCTCACAAATGAAGATGTTGACTTTTATGTTTTTTTTTTTGATGTATACTGAAAACATACAGAACAGTAGGAAAGCTTTCTATTTGGAATTAAGCAGCATAATGATGTCTAAAATCTGCTTCAGGAGGTTGCCAAAATTCCCATGTGACAATCAATAAAGTCTAACTGCAGCTCTAGAAATGTGCATCTTTTTTCAAGGCCCAACTGAGTTGAAGATGTCATTATCATTCTCGTTTAATTATTTCATCTGCTTGTCTCATAAGACAAAGCCAATTGCGACAGCTGCAAAACAAAAGTGAATCTTGAGCTTTTCGCTAAATCCATAAATTATATGCTCTGCTAAACATAGGAAGTTGATATTTTTCATTTGAACTGCAGCTAAGTGATGATAACGATAAAATGAGAATTTGAATGGCAAGTATTAGCCACTCATTTGCTCTGGGGATTTGTTCTTTACCCTGGGGTTCAAGGTTGAGCTTATAAATACCAGTGCTCCCAAGGACTGCTAAATAGCTACGCATAAGTGGTTGAACCACTATTTTCCCTATTAACAAAAAAATTCTCACCTGTTCTGTCCAAGTGGGAAATGGATAAAGTTTGATATCATCTCCTGAGAATGCAGAACAAGTTTTAATGAGATTGCCTTACCAGTATCTCAAGTATATTGATGCAAAATTGAAAATATTGGAAGTTTATGATCTGAAAATTTGTAATGAAGAGGATGTATTTTCCTGGTATGCTCTATAGTATGACAAATGTAACAAAAACTATAATTTCATATTGCCTATGGAAGAGTAGGCATTCTTCTGCCTTTGATGTAATGAAAATGTGGATAACCTGTATCCTTTTTCAGAAAAATTGGCATGCTTTAAGAATTTCTTTTAATCATTTTTGTGACCTATTTAGGTAAGTACTGAAATAGAACCAGAGTGTCCCAGAACAGTACATTATTGTGCTGACAGAAGGGATATTATATGTATTGGTGTTTTAAATGAATTTATAGAATAAAAGTAGTTCTCCCTTCCACCCCCTCGCCCCCAAATCTGTGCAGCAGTTGCTGGCAGCCATCTTAGTACTGTCCTCAGAAACACCTTACAGTTTCCAGTTCATTTGAGGCTACTGCTGCCTTGTTTGAGACTCGTATGAGTTCCAAAATTTCATCATCAACTCAAACATTCGTGCAGTTCCTGCAACTTCGCTGTGTTCTGAGACTTTAACGTACTTTACTTTTTTACAGGAAATTTTGTAACTTAGGTTGTAACTGGTATTATCCATCTCCTTCAGTTACTGTCATCCTTTCCCTTTATTTCAAGAGAAGATAGAAATGCTCAAACATAAGACTTGACTGACTATATAATTATCTTTTAGAAAGCTTCCACTTTATTCTGTTTTTCTTCTTAATGATTGTGTTTTAGTGAAATACTTAACTATGTCCATTTGTTGTTATTGCAACGTTATAATAGCTTTTGAAATTAAATGTGGCAATGATCTGTAAAAGCACTCATAAAGCTCTGTTTCATACTCATCCAAGAATCTTCTCATGTGAAAATTCTAATAATAGGTGAATCCCGTATCTTTTTTATTTGTTTTTTTTTTTGTTGTTTGTTTGGTTGGTTGGTTGGTTTTTTATTTGTTTGTTTGACTTTTGTTTATTCTTGTGTAAATGACTCAGACCTGTACAATCCAGTCTTGTGCACATTTGTACCACTAGCATGTTTTAGGTAGTTCAACACAGAGGATGTAGGTTTTGATGAAGCATCCAATGTAGGATCTGAGAAAGTCTGGTGGGAAAATAGTGTTCTTGTTCTGAAACCATTTTTGTGATCTTAAAGCCTACAATTCCAGAAGTGGTCTGGTATTTAGAGCTACTTGTCATATAAAAATTCTAAGTAGCGTTTCAGTGACAATATTAGAAAAAGGTAATCTCTACAAAACTAGTTCTTGGTGACTCTTAGGCTATCAAAATTGCTAACTGTGGCACTCGTCAGAAGTTATTCATTATTTCATGTTTATTTGTTTGTGTCTATCAGTTCTCCCTTGACTTGCATACAAAGGATGGCTGTACAAAAAGCTACTGCGAGGTAGGTGGTGTCAGAGCCTTCTCTTCTCATTCCTTAGTTGCATGCGCTGACCTTACATAAACGCGAGGTAGGTTTATGCTAGATAAAATTGGGGTAATCTGCTTTGTGCTTGGCATTGCATAAGAACAAACACAGTAGTTTGTTACAGCATGGATAAGATACTGTAAATGAGCCACCAAGTTTGGGTGGTTTTATTTTTGTTTGTTTGTTTGTTTATTTTTTTAGACAAAAATTTGTGTGAACCTTTTGGGGCGAGGATTGTATTTTTGTTCTGGGTGGATGCGGGGTCTGTCGCAAAGGGCTCTTGGTCCATGACTGGCCAGTTCAGGAGTTAGGACAGTACACATATAAAAAACTTGTTTGTTGGCTTGATTGCAAACAAATAGATTTCTGGCAATGTGAAAATAATAGAATCTACTTCTTTTCTCTAGTTTGTTATTCTCCCGTTTGCTCATGGAAATTACTGAGCTATTGCAGCATAACCATTATGACTGTAATCACATAAAGTGCTTGCTGTAAGAGTGCAAATAATAATAGTTATAAATTGTGAATGGACAGAATTAAAAATACCTCTTGGTTTGTGTTTGTATTTCTAAATTTGTTTGTTTTGTTCTGCTGTTTTAGACTAATGAAACTTTAAATTTTCTTGACACAACAAATAGCAAGTTTTATAAATTAGGGGAAGTGCTCTTTTATGGATATGAAATTTAAAAATTCTAGAGGGTTATGATTAATCTCATTCAAATACTGTAACCCAGAGACTGTTATTTTGCTATCTGCTATACTTTAATCTTTGAGTCTCAAATTTTTCATTTCATAGTGATTGCAGAAATAACTGTTTGTATAGTACTTCCATTATGAATATTCATTAAAAAATAAAAAATGTCATTAAAATAAGTCTTGCAAGATTGTCTTGAGCAAAACCAAAAGAGTTGATAAATGGTCTGTGCAAACTAGAGTACAGTATCGTTAATGCTTTACAACTATAGTACGGGTTTTAGTAACTCATTTTATTACTAAGGTGAGTTTATTTCTGCCACTGATGTATTTTATATAGGAAAAGAATATGGATTTATAATTATTATGAGTGATTTAGTTTTGTGGCATTTTTTTTTTCTTTTTCCCCACAATGTAACTGATTATTTTAACTGCTAACATTTAGTTTTTTTTCCAGCAGTCTTTTCTTCTGTGTTAAGAAAGGGTGTGTTTTTTGTGTCCATATGTATGCAAATATGAAAATATATCTCATTCTAATGGAATCTTTTTAAAAATTTCTGCCTGGTGGCAAATACTCAATTGAAATGTTTTCAGCTTCCAAGAAATACAAGACTAAATAGATTTTCGTTTGGTATTGTTATTAATACTGTGATTTAGTACTAGTAGTACTCGATTTGAATGATCTAAACCCAGGCTTTGTTTTGAAGTGACAGGTACTCAGCATTTTCTAATGACCAAACCTTCAAGGCGCTTAAATCACACTGAGATTTAGTACAATATTCTAAGCCTTAAAGCAGCTTCCAACAAGTGCCTTTAAAAATGGTTGTAGTATTTTAAAAGGGAGGAAAAAGTCATTTTCCTTTTCTTATTTGGAATGGAAAAGCAACTTAATCCACAGTCAGCAGTGGGATTCCTTCACAAAGTCTCAATTTTCAAGTGTTTCATTTTAGGCATCTTGATTGGTAGGGACAGGAATACAAGTGACAGGAAAGTTGCTATCATTTAGAAGTGCTAGGATTACAGATGTGTTATGAACATGAGCGATCCAAGCACGTGAATTGTGAGTATGATGAAAAGAGCAATAAATTAAAAAGAAAATCCAGTATCAAATCATTATTGTCAACGTCTATGTTTCTCCTATAATCTTACAATCTTGTAGCTTCAACACCAAGACAACAACTACATTCTAGATTTTTACTTAAAAGGTAAAAATAAAATAGGCAAGATTTTAGCTCTCATGGTAGAGATGGAAAATGTGAAAATGTGTCTTGATAATCCAGAAGGCAGAAATCATCCTATGTGCGCTTCTTTTTTAATCTCATCTTTTGAGCCAATCTCTTGATTTTTAGGTGCTACTGCTGGCTCTCAGTATCCTTTTTCTCTTAACAAATTCCATCTCTCTCTAGGATGGTTTTCTCTCTGCTGTCTAGGGTGCTCATTGTCTAGGTTGTGCTCCTTTTTGATTTTGTGCTCTACTCGGGCATTTCCTCCTGCACTTCTGTTGCTTGTGCTTCACACAAGTGTATCTCGATGCTTAAGGGGAGATGGGAGTTAAGTGGCTGCTGATGTTGACACAGTATAAAAAAATCCTCCCAGAGCACCTTCTGCATTTTTTTTTTTTCCTTTCTTCAAGAAAAAATGAGGAACACTAAATGTTATCTGACCTGTCCACAGCTTTCATGTGGTACTGGCAGTCACCATCTGGAATGGTCTCAGATAATGTCATTGAAGATAGCCTTGAGTGCTGGCAACCCGAGACTGGGCTTTCCCTGAGCTTTCAATTTCAGGACTGCAAAATCTGGATCATGTTTTGAGGTTATGTCATTCAGCATTTTTTGACTAATGGGGAAATAGTTTCTGTTCAAATCAAAGCTATGTAGATTAGGAGTTGTTCTGGAAATGAGGCGATTCAGGAGACAGGATATGATAGCATTAAAAATAAAGGAAAGGTGAATACGGAATAAATTCTAACTATTTCATTATGGCAGAAATAGTGAATTTAAATAAAACTATCAATCACTAAGTTAAAGATAAGAGAGAAAACTTTTTCCACAAAGTGTAGAGTTCAAGTGCAAAACTTACTGATATGGGATATTGTGGTGGCTGTAAGTGTAAATAGGTTAAAAAGGAATTAGGTAATTAAGCACCATGATCCTAATTCAACAGATGCAATCACCAGCTTAGGAAAACCTTCAAGTGCTGATTACCAGAAACTGGGGCTGAATACCAGAGGAAAGACCATTTGCTAGTTCCCTTTTTTTTTTTTCTTGTACAGTAAGAACCAAGTAGTGGGGCAGCCTGGGACAAGATACTGGATTTCAAAGATTTCTGTAGTTGTGCTTTTGCTTTCCTTCCTGGGGTCCATGAAATAGGGTTTGTCATTGTTAGCTTGGCAGTGATGGGTTGTGTCTCAGCTGTTTTTGCAGAAAGAGAAATAATTCTTTTTGGTTTTACCAATGACTTGTTAATCTGTAGGTGAGATCATTTAAAAATAGCAGGTGATCCGAAGTGAGTTGGGGTTGCCCATGCACTGTCATTACTTTCTTGTGCCAGAGTTTGTTTCTGATCGGTTACATTTTTTGTTGGATTGGATATTTCAGGAGAAAAATGTTCTTGATTAAGGGGTCTCAAACGTAGGAAAATGTAGTACTTGTCACATGTTTGCTGTTTTAGCAGTGGGCAGCAATGACCTGGGAGAGGTCTGTCAGACTCTGTTATTGCTGAATTCAGTAGTAAAGGAAGAGGAATCTTGTTCTGCTGTGCCCATGCATTCTTTTTTTCTTGCAAGCAAATGAGCCATCTAAATGTGGACATCTTCACAGCCTTGTGAACTGCTGTCCTTCTTCCCCAAAGCACCTCCCTTTGCTGAATTTTTGGAATTTTGTTAATGTCATTGCTCTGGCTGTCATCACAGAACTGATTTTTTTTAATCCAGATTGCCTTGAAGCAGTTTCGACAATCATTTTGCGTGTGTTGCCCAGCAATTTGTAGGCTACATCTTAGCAGGACATGCCAAATACTTGCTTTCTACAGTGGGCAAATAGTTGTATGTTCTTTTACAGATTCAATTATGAACTTCAAAGGAGGGCACAAGGCTGCCACTGAGCCAGGGAGAGTCATTGAAGGAGCTGATGATGGATGCCAAGTGCTTTCACTTTAATTGTATTAATGACAGACTATTATATTGGATTTTGCTTGGTTGATTAATTTGGTTACCAGCTGCGTGTGATCCAACTGATGTGCCCTAGATGGCATCTAGTCTGTCTCTTTGCTGCTGCTGTGCACGCTCTTTTTGCATCTTGATTGTGTACTTTACTTTGGCAAGCAAAGAGAGCTCATTGCCTGGGTGATGGCAACAAGTGGAGGTTGTAATGGCAAAACAACATTGTAGCATTTGTGGGAGTTACAAAATTTGTTGGTTTCAAAGGTCCCGACAGGTTTTGGTGCTTCAGTCTTTGGATACTGAAATTGAGGTAGATTTTTGGTCTCGGTTTACTCTGCAGTTTCACATAAGAGAGTCCTAGTCTCTAGAATCAAGCAATATAGTCATGCACGCTCTTAGTAAGATCTATTTTTCAGATGCATAAATGCTCAATATGTTGGAAAATCGGCATTTTTTTTTCCTGATTGTTTTGACAGTACCAGAGCATGCATCTTCATGTATCTTCAGATGGATCAGGAGACACACAAAACCAGGTTTCTAATTTACACCACTGCAAATATTTAAAAATAACATTTAAAACAGTGTGCAGGGATGGTAGAATAAAAATTGAACACAAAGATCTGTAGAAAAGAGATGTTTATGAAACATTTTCCTTGCAGGACTGGGTAAGACTAGATGCTTTGTAAGAAGGAAATCTAGGAAAATATTCTCTGTGTCAGGATTAAGGAATTAAGTTCTCAGTTTTGGATTGTGTTTTGCTGAGAAACCAAGCTTGAATTCTGTTTTAAAGGCTAATGCTCAATTTTGGATTAAAAAAATCTCAAATTTTTTTACCAATGTTTCAGTCTCAGTCTCTAGTTTTGGATCTGATGTATAATAAATGTCTAGATACAGAGGTTTTTCCATACATATTTTTTGTTTATTTGGATAGTGAGACTTGGCCAAATTTTATTTGGGAAGGTGTAATGCAGTGTAACTTGGTCGAAACCAATGGAGTTATTCAACATTAATACTAAAAGCTGAAAATGGGATTTCTCTCTCTGTCCCCCAGGGTATTTCTATAGTAGTTTTACAGTTTAAACAAACATGCAATAGCGTCCTGTTTTCATATGCCAGCATCTTCATCCTTTTCATTATGTTTTCTGTTTTTCTCCCCTTTAGTTCTCTCTTTGTCCATTGTGCCCCACAATGGACACAGTTGTGAGTAGATTATCACTTGGCATGATTGTGCATATGGTTCTGTACAATATAGGTTTTCTAATCCTGACAGCTGAGAGCTACAACGGCAGCAGTCTGAAATTAACTTAGAAATTCAGGATCCTAATCATTGGGTTTTGTGCTGCTTCAGCTGTCTGCACTTTCAGCCAGCTAAACCAAGACTATATTACTTGCAGATGTGTAAGTGTGATAGAGCTGATGGATGGGTCAATTCAGGATTCATTCAAAGCTGAGACTCCAGCTGGGAGTTGAAAAGGCAAGAAAGCCTTTCTTCCACATATGTACATGGAATATATTGGAGAAGATGAGATCTAACTCTTGAAATTTAAAGGATATGTACACACATTTTCAAAGACATTTAGACATCAAAAATACATGGAAGTTTCTCCTGAGATTTCAAAAAAAAAAAAGCGTAACTAGGTTTGGTGTAGTATTTTCACTGGATTAGGCTCTTGGGCAATTTATCTGATTAAGACAAACAAAAAACAAACCAAAAAACCAACTAGCACTTAAATGCCGTTGTTTTCTGACAAAATAATGCAAATTAACACTGAACAAATGATAAAATAGAAAATACACAGTTACCTAAGGAACTATGTAAACATACATTGAATCCTCCTGGCTTTTAAAAACTGACCAGATGTATTAGATCTTGGTTTCCACTTCAGTATACTTGCAGTGTTATACTAAGGAACAAGAATAGATCTCTTTTTTGGAAAACATCTACAAATCTAACTGCATAACATGATTAAAATAGACTATTTAACTAAAATGACCTACAAGGTAATTTAAATAATGTTTGTATCAATTTTGCTTTAAATTGATCTGCTTTGCCTAGGGCACAATACAAAAGGGCAGAACCTGGAGAGAGAGCTACACAGGCAAGATGCCTGTGGCAAAGTCTGCTGTACATTTGGTTAGTCAAATGCTTAAAGATGCTTGTTTCTCTAGGTACCTTTTAGCTTTCATCCCCTTCAGCAATGATGAGTCTGTTCTCAAGCTGTATTTTCTTTGTGATCCCTCTAATGGGATGCTTTCTGCTGACTGGTTTTCATTTGGAGAAAAAAAAAAAGAATTACTGTTCTCTCATTTACTTCTTTGTATATTAAGAGGTGTAAGTCAGAGGTAGCAAAGATGAGCATAGACTAAAATAGGAGCGCACTCTCGAGTGTCCATTTGTTGCTTGAGAACATCTTCTGGATCACTGTATCCAGAATAGTAACATTCTAGATAATTAGCTATCTGTATTCCGTAATTCTTATTCTTTACAGAGTGTAGGGAAATTTCAGGTCATATCGCTGAAATACAGTATCTGAATTGCTGCTATGATTTGTACTGGTGTTTCCAAAATGTCTTATTTTGAGGACTTCTAAAACAAATAGAAAGAAAAGTAGAGGAACTCTATTTTTTACCTCACAGCCTTCCCTTAAAGCATGGGTGATCTAGTTGCATTTTCTCTTTGGCACCTGTGAGAGCACTTGAACACGGATCTCCCACTTCCAAGGTGAATAACTGATGTGCGCCAGTGCATCACAGCTGTACCTGCTAGTGGACCTTTCCAATACCACGCAGAAGATGGGGATTACTGGCGCATTGCAGAGGTTTCATGTTGTTGCATAATGCATTGAAAAAGTTGCATAATGTATTACATGAGAGTTGAGGGTTTTTTTCTTGTTAATTTGCCTAATTAGTTTCTTTTTAATTCACGGAACTTCATCCAGTTACTATAGTAATTTATGGAATCTTCCTTGACTGAAGTCTTAGAGCATAATTGAGTGCTTTCTCTACATATCAACCTGTAAGGTTGTTTTGTGTTGTGATTTTTTTTTTTTTTTTTTATAATTTTTTAGTATGTTTCTTGTTGGCAGGGTTTTTTTTTACATAAGGGAGGTGTAGTGTTATAACTATCATTTTTAAAGAAGAGAGGCTTTAGTTAAACAAGACTTTGCAGAATTTCCTAATGGTGCATGATTTGGCTGATCTACTGTGGGACTTCATTCTAGTACCAGATTCTCTCCAGTCACGATTAATTTTTCCACCCCTTCCTCAAATACTTAGTGATCTGTGTTAGGAGAGCATGGTGAAGCCTTCGCACTGTTCATAGGCTTCCATTCAGTCTTTGATCTACGTATATTTGATTTGATTAGGATTACAGTCTTCAGTTACGAGTTGACTGTAAATATTTTGAAGACCTTGATCATGGGCCAGGGATGCTCAGGATGGCCTAAATGAGGATAATCAGAGATGGCTGGTAAAAAAAGGGGATCACACACATGCATCATCAGTTGCATTAAGTTACAGTAACCTATCTAGATGGAGAAAATTTAATACTTTCACTGTAGTCAAATTTTGAAATGGAGGGAATGGGCAGCATTTTCAGATTACTGGTATGTACTTCTTACATGCTTATAATGTTCATACTTTTTTTTAACTGATACGGTTTTTTTGGTGTTCATAATTTGACACCATTTTATTGACTGTAGTTTCAAAATAGGAATGAAACATTGGCTTAATTGTTATTTACATAGAGAAAATATGGTCATTTTTCTAGCATAAATACCAACACTTTAAAAGAAAAAATCTTGACATACCAAAGAATTACATTCACTTAAGAAGCCAGAATTTTCTCCAACTAGTTATGATTGGAAAATGGATTTAATAGTCTTTCTCCCTCTGGAAAAGACTTGTTAAGGCTAAATGATATAAAGTTTCTGAAAATAGGGCAACTGTTATTAGAATAAATGACAAAAAATGTAGTGAAAGACATTTATCATCTGAATAATGTATTTTTGCATGGAGGCTTACTTATATTTAGTCTCCGTGTCATAAATATCACAGTTGTAATTTTTTGGTAGAAGAATCACAGCAGTAATTGTTCTGATACACTAGTAACAGAGGTTTTGGCATATTCTCCAGCACCCTGTTGTAAAATTTAGATGATGAGATACAAAGATGGAGATTTTTTTTTTGATGTTGCCTAAGTGATTTTGATGCTTATTAGTTTTTAGTGACATCTGAAAATCTTCTGCATATATAACTTTATCCCTTTATTTTTACATTTTATTTATGAGAATTCAAAAATACTTCCCAATTTAATTTTCTTCCTGAAGTTTTAGAGTCTCATAAAAATGCTTGCAGCAGGTTTTTTTCCATTTCCATTTTCTTGTCTTGCTGACAAGATTAGGTTGGTTTTCTAAATTGTGTTACCTGTCAAGGAAGTTTTTTGCTCCTTATATGGTTATCTCCTGCTAAGGAATGAACAAAGAAATATCTGCTTGATTATTATTTCATTGAGTCTCTCTACCTGATTCCTTTAGGCCAGAAATGTTCTTACCCTTTACAATTAAAAGCTAATTTAGCTGTGAAGTGGATAAGATTAGCGAGGATACTTACCTCCGGACAATGCAGAGGCTTTATTTATTGTTTCTAGCGATTTTACTAAGAAAGTGTGGGCTGTTACCTTGTATTTTGTTTAGTCTGGCACTTCTGGGTGTCTGGAAAGTTGGTTTTTTAATTTGTTGAGTTCCACAGTCTTTAATAATCACGTTGTTTGAAAGTTCTTGCTGAAGTTTATCTTGAATTTTACAATGGAAAACTTAATTATGTTGTTTTGAATTATGCCTGCTTAATCTTGAATCATTCTCCTCAACCCTCAGTTTAAATAGTATTTTGTTATCGTCTGTCTTTAAATCGTTTAAGCTTTATGTTTGTCATCCTTTCTTTTTTAAATGAACACATTTGTTGACCACTTAACTGTCTGGATTTCATGAAATTTTTGGGGAGTATTTGAATACACACCTCTTTACCTGCTTAGGCTCTTTAAGCAAAATTCAAAGATTAATTTTAAGAAATTACAACCTGGCCTACAGCCTAAATTATTCAGATTTGTAAAACGCTTTCAGGATACTTAAAAAGAGTTAGCTGTCAAAGCACAGGCATTGATCAAAGATGAACGTAAACGGAAGTGGGAATGATCCCTCCTTTCCCTAAAACATTATTTGCTACATTTTTAGTTTTTTAAGAAGTATTGTAATGCTTATCATCTTAGTACCTGAGCTCCTCACAAGGATGTTGTTACCTCATTGTCTCTCAAAAGCAGAACCATCATTGTTCATCAATGTATTTAATTTATTCCAGAAAGTATGCTATGTAATGGTGATGAGAGACTCCTTATTGGATTTCCTGGGTTCTTGTTGTTAAGGTGATTTTGGAAATTAAAACTAAAATCTCTTGCAGTTATTTTGCCCAGGTGAGCAGTAAAAATCACTCAATGCGTTTTAGTTTATATATCATGGAAAATGCACTAGAGAAATATATCCCATGGAACTGGTTCAAGTTCTGCTTTTTCTGTGCCTGCAGGGCTTTGTTAAATCAACACCCTTGTTTGACAATAAATGTATGTGTAATTGGACTCGCTTATAAGAAATCCTTTGCAGGTAACTATATTCAGGAATGAACTGAAATGCAGAAAGGACGAAAAATGGTATGCGGGCTGAGGGAAACAGCCAGTAGAGACACATGAACTCTTGCTAGAGTATTAATTGCGCTTGATGCTGTTCATGTGTTAGAGGGATGTGTCACAGGAAACGTTGCAAGTTTCTCCTGACAGAAGCTCTGTGGTTCCAATGCCGTGAATTCTTCTGGGGGACAAACCATAACCACAAAGAGCTGTTTCTTTAGACACCTCAGTTAATTTTTAGGGTAAAAAACTCTACACAACGGCTGTGGTTCTTGTGAATTTGGGTGTACCTCATGCTAATATGGTCTGCCCTGCATACTTAGTGTGTTATCCTCTCTAAGTAGGTGTTTGTTAGTGCTGGGCAGTGGCATGGTATGTTCTTGAAGGAAGTTTACTTGAGACTAAATTTTCTCAGAAAGGTCATAACTAGTGAGAGGTGAAAGACCTTGCAACTGAGTGCTCAGAAGTTGGTGTTAATAAGCTTACACTTAAGCTGTGAGCATTAGGGATAATAATGTTTGTGAACCTCGCAGCCCGTTGTGAGTTTGAGCTGGTTCCAGCGGTTCTCTTCAGGCCTTGCCTGAAGGATGGCCGCCATCTTGGCGTGGAAAAATGCGCGAGGGCAGAACTTGCAGATGTGATACACATGTTTTTGACTGTCTCTGGATAAAATAAACCCAGAATTGGAGGCAGACACTGTGCCTCTACTAACTACGTCCACTCGGGAGTATCCAGTTAGCTCGAGCACACTGGAACATGTGTGGAGCTGCACAGTTCCTGGGCTGGCAGCTGCCACAGCGTTGTACTGGTGCACCAGCTCACCCCAAATCACCCAGGTATCTGACATTTGACAGGGCCAAATCTTCTAATTTTCATGCGCATTTATGAAGGTGTTGGGCTTCATTGTCAGGTGCAGACTCCTGGACTCGGTGCAGGCGTCGGTGCTCTGTGCGAGGGGTCTGGGTTAGGTGCCTTGGCAGGGTGCCTGAGCGTCCGCCTCCTCCCACAGCTCCCTTACCCTCTCTTGTGGGAAACCGGGGCCATGCTCATGGCCTTCCTTGTGTCAGTGTTTCTGTGGTTAATATAATTATGCAGGACATGGGGAGTCCTGGGTTCAACTCCTTTCCCTGTTTTAAAAAGATAAAACCTTGTTTCTGTCGTGCCTAAAAAGTGACGCAACTGTGAAGCAGCTCTCACCCTCCTCTCCCATTGGGGCCATTTTCTAGAGGTGTGGGAAGAAAGTGCCCAAATCCTGTCAGGCGGGAAAGAGAAGCAGACCAATATCTGACATGTTAAAGTGGAACAAACAAGAGTGGATGGTATTACAGTATTGCTGGAAAACAAAGCAGTGGTCATCTCTGTATTTTAGGTGGCATGGGACGTACATTTTTTGGAGAACAACAGAGAAAGGTGAGTGGACACAGGGGAGGTGAGAGCAACATCTGAGCCCAGGCCCTGGCTGGGTTTAGGCTCTCGTCAGGCATCAAGTTGCTTTGCCCTGTTGAGACTGAGATGTCTCACAGCAGAATTTTAGCTACAAATGGAACTTTCATATAAAAAAAACAAAGAGGGCCCTCTAGGGCTGGGTGGCTGCCGATCTGTCTGGATTGTTTTGTTTCTATTTGTATGTTTGTGTGGGGGTTTTTCGTTTGTTTTTTTTCTTTTTTAAGTTTAAGACTCGCTTTGAATTTATCCAAATTCTATCCAAATTTCATTGCAAGTGCAAGGTTCCTTTTCTGAATCTTTCTTACTCTTTCATACTAGGATTCACTTTTTAATGACTCAGTACCGAGTTTAAGAAAGAAATTAAGTAGTTTGCTTTTGTCATGAGTAGTTTACTATTGCCAACATCTGTCATCTTTGTTACTGTTATTATTTCAATTGTCTCCTGAAGAAAGTACAGACCTTTGTTTTTTTGAGAGCGCTAACTGGATTTTTTTTTTCTTTCTATTAACATGTACATCAAAATGCTTTCTAGGTTTGGTCATGCCCTCTCAAATCAAGTGAAAAGCAGGGGGGACAGGATATGGAATGAAAAAAAAAATTTAACATAAGCTTGGAGTATGTTTTAATTGCATGCAGAACATTACATGGGCTGTATTCCCAGTGCTATGCATATGTATGTGCATTTCCCACCAACGTTTGCCCCCTGTGAGTAGGAGTTTAATTAATAATTTCTTGCTTCTCAGTTCTTTTTCTTACCAAAACATTTGATATGAAAACCTTAATCTCAATTTTCTTAAAGTAAATGTAAAAAAATGGGAAAAATGTTTACGTAGTACAGAGAGAACAGATAACTTGTGCAAATAAAATCAGATTTTTGCCATTTTATTAACAACACCAACAATTAAGTACTGCTTCCTAGGACCCGAATATGTAAAATTCCCAGTGACAGCACATTGTTTATGGGCTTTGAAATGATACTTTCTTTGTTAGAGTGCCAGTTCCTTTGGTATGTATTTCCTCTGTCACCTGAGGCTATTTTTCCAACACGTAACACATGTGATTTTTTTTTTCTGCTTTCTGAATAATCAGCTTTTCCTTTTGCTCATTAAGCATAAAAATACGGCCAAGGTATTAACACAATACAAGGTATTAACAGTGACCAGTCTCTACCAAATACTAAGTTCTTTTTGTCTCTTACCTAATTAACATACTTTAATTAGTTCACTACATTTAATGAACATGTTATGTAAAACTCAACACTTTCTACCTTCAGGATAACCATGACATTCAATCTAATGTGTCAGACTGGACTGTATGAATAATTAATACAGTCTATAGTTTTAATTTAGTATATGGACTAGCTTGGCAGACTGGGTAGTGGGGTTGTGCTCAATGTGGGGGGTCAGGCAGCAGCCTGCTGGAAAAGGAGCAGGAGTAGCACCCTGGGAGGCCTCTTCCTGGGGGAAAAAGAAAGGATGAACCTGAACAGAAATCAGGACCTCGCTGACACCAGGTGTCCCTGAGCCTGCCCAGGGTCCCCCGCTGGGAGGAAGCAAAAGAAGTCCTTGGATCTGTTGTCTTCTTTTTGTGCCTTTCACTTCCTTTCGTTGCTTCATTGGTAGCACTGGTTCAAACCAGAAGTGCTTAATGATAATAATTCATATAAAATGCAATACATGTATTTCTTTAAAAAAAGCCCTGCACTTGAGCTATTAAAATCAGGAAGATAATTGTTGAATACTAATTTTTTAAGCTGCTTGAAAAATGAATTTTAAAAAGAACCTGCTGTTTTAATACTTCTGATAGCTGCCTGAACTTCAGTATGCCTTGGGTTGTGCGAAATGAAATTATGTACAAGAAAAAGTATAAAACTGCAAAAAAGGTTGAGCTGAGTGGAAACAGGCCTTTTTCTTGTCATGTCAATGTGTTTTCTGTTTTCTGTAACCAGAATGGCCTGTTATGCTTAGTGAGAATTTTTGGCTTTCTGAACATCTGAAAGCCTGGTGGTCAGCCTTTGGCATTGCTTTGTGCACCATCTGGGTGGAGTGCCCAGTGCTCCAAAATATCTTGTATGATTAAGACACATGAAGATGTCTCTACAAAGCTTGAAATCCTCTAGAACTTCTTTTTAGAAGACCCAAAGGCTTTGCTTACCTTACTGGTAGCAAAAGTGATAGTGTAAGTTTCCATGTGCACATAATGCCATCTAGCTATAAACACCCGTGGCTGTAAAAGGCTTTGCACAAAGGTCATACTGATGACCTGGAAAATAAGCTTAGACTTAGGAATGTCAAGTTGGTAGAGGAGCTTGAGAGCATGAGCAAGGGAAAGCAATGCAGTTTTCTTGGAATAGGTTATGACGGTGCTAGGAATGAGAGGTTTAGATTTTTACTCATGATGCATTTTTAGGCATTGTATTCTTGGGAGAGGTAATGAGGTGAGTACATGGAGCATCTGTTTGAATAGAGAACTCATTTCTTCGAATCAGACTAAGTCTGCTTCTCCTGATGGTGAAAGATGTTTTTTGTTTTTCAAGGTGAGAAAGAGGCAACAGGCCCAGATATAATTCTATCTTAGATTCAAGCTCTGATTTGGTTTCCCTAGCCACCTTTCTCTCTTCCTTGTAAAGTGGGTGAGCGGTTTCTGACGAGTTAGAATAGACTATATATAAGCCTATGGTCTATCGACTGCTGGAGGCTAAGTGAAGTAAGAAAGTAATTTAAAAAAAATGAAACATTTATGAGATTTTCTTTTTATGATATGGTCTGAACTGCTTTTCTTGGCTCATAATGCAAAGTACTGTCTTTTACATCAGCATGAATTATTTCCATTGCGTTTATTCTAAATACTTCTGCTATCATTGAGTGACTTTTGTAATCTTTTGTTGCTGATTACTTTCTTGAATGAGTTATTTATAGGGGTTCATGTTATAGCTGTGGGATTTATGGTAAACCGGCTTTTGCATAATTTGCATGAGTAAGAACTTCAATAATGTGGAGGAATTTATCAAAAAATAGGTGGAGGTCTCTCATCACCTTGCTACCAAGTGGGTGCTGGCTGCTATGTATTTGTTTTCAAAGTAAATCTGTTTTCTTTGTAGGGTAGGGAGGAGGCTACAATTGAGATTTACATTGTCTCTGGCCAGCAGTTGGAAAATGCTGGAGATAGTTGAAATGTTCAAAACTTTTACTAGTAGTGTGTGTCAAGTATCATGTTTGATTCTTTTCATTCTCCTTTTGCATGCTATTCTCCTTTGAGTTTGCACACAACACTGAGCATGTTCAACTGTAGAGCTTGTCCTTAAAAACAAAAATGGGGTCGGTGACTTGATGAAGAATCATTATGTAGAAGTACTATACAGGGATTTGAGAATAATCAGACTATTGAAATAACACAGGTATTCTTGGATTGTATCTGAGGTGGAATTTGTATGTCATATATTATCTTGAAAGGCAGTCAAAAACTTCTTGAAAAATAGATTTGGGAGGAACTAACAACAGTGTTATTCCTTACATGTAGTTAACGAAGTTAGAATACCAGTTATTTAAAACTAACTCAAATCTTCATGTGTTTTTTTTGTATCTTCTTCATTTCTGAAAACCCTAACTTTTAGTAATTTATCTGAAAACTCTTCAGATTAATGAGTGTGTCCTTTAACATTTCATTATTTTTTGTTTTTACGTAATAAAAGTAGAAACAAATCCAAAACTTAGAGGTCATCTGTTAGAATTAATTTATATAAAACAAGCTTGATAATAGCAATATTCAATGCTACTGCGACTAATGTCTTCATGATGTTATTATCTCATTACAAAATTGTGAACAGCAGGCAGTTACAATTTACATTAGTTTCCTAAAAGTTTTTTCATAGTAAACTGCATTTATTATTTTTACTTTAAAAGACTTTTTACCTTAAGCCAATCCAAGAACCAAACTAATTTAAACTTCTCTGGGTTGGTGGTGTTACAGCGATGTGGTACCACTTTCATGTAAGGTATTTAAGTTGCCTGATATTTGAGACTTCAGTGTATGGCATGATACGGCTAAACAAGTCATGAAGTGTGACACTAAGTACAATTTTTTAGTGCATTGATAATAAAAGATTGCTTTGTGAAGGAGTTTTACAGCATTTTGTCCAGCTGAGTTTTTAAAGTCCCTGATAGTAAAGCTAGCACTATTTCCCATGTGAGACTGTTCCACGGGTGACATAGTTCAAAGTCAGTTTTTAACCATGTACTTTTGTGAATTTCACAGTATTAAATGTCAATATTTCTTCTAACAAAGAGAAAGTAGCATAACATTTTTGTATCACATTTGGAAATATTTTTTTTAATATTGAGGGCATTTATGCCTCAGTGACAGTATTTTAAAGAGGATGTTGGAGAATGAGGGAGAGAATGGAAAACCATATCACTGAATATTTCTCTGGTGGATTGATACCACATCATTTTATCAATACAAATTTAGCATTGCTATGGGCCTTCGTGTGGTTCCCGAGTCTGGTTTGAGAACTCAATGAATCAGGTTTTAGTTCAAGTACGTATGGTAATGTCTTTCAAAACATTGGAGATAGCACAGGCTGAAGCCATGTACCCTCTGAGGAGTGTGATGAGGCTGCTAGACAGCTGTCTTGTGGTGAGAATGCCCTTGCTTTATAGTTACCCTTTTCTCTGAAATGTGTATGGATATTGGCTTACAGCTGTAACGTAAGAGGAAGTTTTAAAAAGTGTTTTGAGCAGGGGGAATGTAGTGACTGCTTGCTTGCAGAAGCAGACTGACATAATTTCTTTCTCGCGTAGCCTTGGATTTCCTTCCAAACTCATCTGCTTTTTTTTCTCACCAACTTAGAAAACAGTCAGTCTTTAAGAGTGCAGGAAGGCCTGAAACAGGGCTGTGCTGGTGGTGATCCCACAATGATCATTGGAGGGAGACGAGAGTAGGAGAGAAATTGTCTGATTCAGGAATCTTCTGTCTGCCATTGTCAGTCTCTGGGGAGGTGGTCCCACTGCTGTTTTTCTCCCTCTCCAAGGGAGAAGAAAAAGGAAGTTAAAATTGGCTGCTACTGAATTTGTCTTTCAGGACAAAGAGGGAGGTTTATTATCCTGGATATATTTAGATGTGATAGATCTGATCGTTTAGGTTTTAGGCTGTTGAACAATAGCTACATTTTGTGTGTAATGCACAGAAAATCTTTCAAGCAATCCAAGTTCATGCAATAGTTTAGGATGAGGAATGCTACTCTTTCTGCATGTGTATGTATATGGTGTATATATATACACCTAAGAGAGAATGATTACGAAGAATCATGGAAATAAAAGTCTTTGCACCTTTGGCAAAAAAGAAAAAAAAAGGTTAGCAGTTACACAGCACCACAGTTAATATTCTTATTTAAGGGTGAAGAGTTTTTACAATGGGGCTATTCCAGAGGACCTGCTATTGCACTCCAGATATCATACATACTCACTCTGGTGTTGGCAGTGCAGTATTCTCTTTACTTAAAGTGGGAAGCAGTGTTTAATAGAACTAGTATTCACAAGCATTGACTATTTTTTATTTTTTTTTTACTGTTGCTTATTATTGTAAGACAAACATACATAAAATCACCAAACCTCCTTCAAAACTAGGAAAGTCCCCCTGGCTGGAATGTGTCTTAAGTATTAATTTTTCTTCATTTCAGTGTTCTTTTATCTTTCTTTGTCCTTTACACCTTTCCACTTTCACAAGTGTCTTGTACTGAAGTAGTTAGCTGAAAGGCAGTTAAAATGTAAAAGCAGGCAGTGTCTGACTTTTGAAGCTCCTGTGGGAGACTGTGTATGTTCCAATGGGCATTTTGTCCCAGTTTTCTATCTTTGAAGCAATCATAGGCAATTTTTTTTCTTCAGATCTTAACATTTTTATCTATGTCCTTGCATTATTGGATGTAAAATTGTTTAAATATTTAAAGAAATATATGGGCAATTAATTTTTAAAGCGTTTTGAATTGTTTGAGGAAATGATATCTTCTTCCCTATTTTTATCCATAAATATCTGTGAGTTTGTCTAGTTTATGTAGTTTGTATCTCTAATTTTTTAATTTAATCCAGAACATCCCAACATCAGATTTGGGGCCTGGTCCTAGTTTGGGGGGGGGGGGGGACACGACACTTCTGTTAATCTTCTCCCCTTTCTGTGTTCTTCCTACATCAACCAAGGGGGGCTGCCCCCAACCCAGTGCCTGTTTAGGCTGTGGATGCCTGGCCTTGCACAGTCATAAATAAGACATTTAGCTTTTAGTGAAGCTTGTGCTGCTTGAATAGCTTTTCTGTGTCCCCTCCCAGAGAAAGGATGGCAAGACAAAGCTGGTGCAGTTAATCTTAGCCTGTTTGCATCATTTTGTTAACTTCACGAGAAAGCATTTGTTTCAGAGCTCACATTTCAGAATTGATTTTGGAATAAAGTACTTGATAATTTTATTTATTATTTGTTTTTGTAGCTGTTGGGGTGATAAAATTAGGTAGTAATCTGCCTGATATATTACATATTTATACATTGCATTTATAAAGCACTTTTTACTGTCCTGCTCTCTTCCCATCATACGGTTTTCGTCAAGACTACTAACCTAATCCTAAACTTGTGCTCTTGTAACAGCTGTTTTCCCCAAATGCTTCCCTTCAAAGCAGTGGCTTTCCCTCCCAACCTTTTGAAATTCTTATCCCACATTACAATCTTCTAAGACTCCAAAGGGTATTTTGCATGTGACCAATGTTAGGTTTGTGCTCTGATATTTAAGGTTACAAAACCACTTGTTTTACATGACTGAAATAAGCATTTAAAACAGCTTGGAAAATTTTGGGGAAGCTGATGTGTCCAGCAGTTTTCTTTTTGGATGGGCTTTGACTGAGTAATATTGGCTAAAATTGATCTTTATGTATTATCACTCTCATGTAGAATCAGTGTATTTTATAGCAACTGAGAACATTTTAAGTGTGTATGTGTATGTAGATGGATTTTTAAAATATCTGTGTTTATAGCTATCTATCTTGCCTGTCTATAGTTTATTGATAAAAGTAAAACTTTCAAAGGACTGTGGTGCACAAATGATGTGCAGTTAAGCTGGTATCTGGGGAGTTGCAAAAGTATTCAGACATTCTGATTGCATAGAAGTATAGGTAAACTAATGAGGAGTGCACAGCTAGCTAGTTTGTATTCAAAGTAACAATATGCCAATATTTTTATACACAGTGAAGAAACTGAACCTGTCGTTTGCCTTTTTTTCCCACTTGATTGAACTGAAACAGAGTTTCATCTGATTTTGGGCTAGTTCTGAATGTGTTGTAATTGGTCATAACCTTTTTAGAGTTCTTTTAAGAAAAATGCCTGGATTCTCTGCTCACAAGGGAGTTTATCGGTGTCAAAGCTCAGCAATGTATCAGGTAATTCTTAAACCTCTACAGAGATCGAAAAGATTATTGAAGAATGCACAGACACTTTTTTTGTGCTAAGTCTGAAATAGAAGGGGGCTAAATCCCTGGTGGGTAGAAATTATATAATTTGGTGATGCTATGCTGATTTATGCCTCTTGAGAGTTTGCCTGCAGCAGAAGCTGGAGGTGATGAGAAGAGATTGGATGAGAGAAAGACCATCCAGGAAAAATTCATCAAATTTGTCATTCTTGAAAGGACCATCATAACATATGGTAAGGCATATCATTTACCTCAGGCTCGGAGGAAAGTGATTTCTGCTAGGAGAATATTAATTTTATTTCTTACAGGATCAGCTGACAGGGTAGGCTTTCTCCTGGCTGGTCTTCCCCTTCTGTTTTCTCTAAAGGGAAGGATGAAGCTTGGAAATGTCTTATCTGTAGCAGACAAGCAGGTTGGCATTTTGCCATCATTTTCTGCTAGCAGAGAGGATAATGGTAATTATATGTCAAAATTTAACATTTCTCTTCTTTGAAAGAGAACTTTTTAATGCAAAATATTTAGAAAAGTCAGATCTATTCTGAGGTGGATAAGAAGCTACGATTAGTGAACTGACAAATTTTTCTTATGAAAAAGGAGTTTTTCTTCCTCTTCAGGGACAAGGGAGAGATGAAAAGGATAAAAAGAAAGAAAGGTATGAGGTGTGCATTATAACTTAGGCTTCAACTTCAGTATTGTGTAGTATTTGGGAAATACCCAGAGCAGCATCGCCTGCCCTGCTGTTCCTTCTGTGGAAATGCTGGTAGCACTTGATTTGCTAACGGGTTCCAGCATTTTTTTATTAAATTGTTATTTCTTTGTTCATCAGGCAAATGAATTTATGTTGTGCTGTACAACATGGAGTCCATATTCCATCATCACCTTTTTGAGGAGGGGAAAATGTTTTCCTGTAATCAATTCTAGCATCCCCAATGGTTGCAAGTTAAGTTGTTAGTCAGCGATGTCCTTAGTTAATGAAAGGAGAGAGGTTTTCTGAGGCCATGGCACAAGTTACAGTGCTGTTGAGATGCTTAAAAATGTGGAAAGCTTTGCTTTCTTTAAAGTCAGAAAAGCAAGGCACGGTCATTTAAAATATCACCTATTCACCTTGTAGACAGACATTTAAAATTTATCATTTCAATCTGATTTTACAAATAATTTTCTAGAATACATGATTTACATAAATATAATTTTGCTAAGAAAATGAATGTATGATTGCAAACTTTGAGGAGATTTTTTACTCTTTGTTTTCTGTATTTTTTCAAGAATAAATAAATACACTTGTATACACTGTAAGTATGGGATTGCTCCTCAGCAGTCTGAGAGAAAGGAGATGTCTGTGTTCTTCTACATTATCTTCTGGGAAATGGGATGCCAGACATTTTGAAGTTGTTTTTGAAGATAAAATACTGGATAGAAATCTTCCTTTCTTGTCATTGTTTTAAACCGGTTTTAAACTGTTTTAAACAGGTTTAGATTGGATATTAGGAAGCATTTTTTCACTCAAAGGGTTATTAAACATTGGAATGGGCTGCCCAGAGAGGTGGTGGATTCACCATCCCTGGAGGTGTTTAAGAAAAGGGTAGATGAGGTGCTTAGGGACATGGTTTAGAAGTGGGTGTTTTTAAATCAGGGTAGGTTAACGGTTGGACTTGATGATCTTAATGGTCCCTTCCAACCTTACTTATTCTATGATTATACATTTATTCTAATTTATTGGCAACATGTAGTGCAGTGATCTGGATCGTCAGGGACCGGCCTGAGATACAAGCTTGAGTTCTAGTGCCAGGATACAGCAACACTTACAATGGGGTGTTTGGAAAGGCAGGTTTTGGTACAGCTACATTAACTGTTAGACAGAATTGGAACCAAGCAGTTCGTTTGCAAATTTTGACTATGCAGCCATGGTTCAGGTCTGCCTCTGCTGGTTTTGTTTTATAAATGTTTAGAGTTTCCTTTAACCACAGTCATGGTTATCCGCAGATGAACTGATTAGACTTGCATAACGCCTGTTGAAATAATCACAAAAGGAGAGTGTTTGAACAGTGTCTCATTTGAGAGAACAAAGTATGTCCATAAAATGCAACAAGTTTTTACTGAGTTAATACATTTAAACTTATATGTTCTAAATGACTTTCCTTTTTGCCTAGAGAGGGGTATTTACACTTTATAACTAAAACCCCACTAATAATTTTATGGGAGAATTAATTCAGAGATATATATGTAGGCTAGAGAAAGGTACTAGAAACAATCCTGTCATTAGGATTAAAGGGGAATGGGCTATCATTAATTACTTTTGAGCTTATTCCACTCAAGTACAAAGATATTTTTTAATCTGTGTTGATCTGAGCAATCAGCTGAAACTTAAGAACTGATGAATTATTTTGGTTAAGAAAAATTGCTGAGCTATTTATATTGTTAATACCACTCTATGTATTGAGACTAAAGCTCAGTGTCTTCAGTACAGGAGAAACCAACTGTTAACGAGTCATTCTTGTTTGTTTACTGTTTTTTGATTTGTTTTCTGAACTTATTTCCAATCAGTGTTTAGCCCCAGGGCAATCTTCTGATTTTCCTTAGGTCCTGCTCTTGGTACCAATTCTGCTATACCTTGTGTTTTCTGCTTTTTCTTCACTTGTCTGCATTTTCATGATCATCTCTTGTAGAAATATAGCAGTGAAAGACACACTCTTGGTCTGTGATTTTGTGGTCTTGCAGACCTTCAACCTCTGATAGTTAAAAACCCTGCAAACATTAATGGCAACTTTGTATGGATTTGTTCTTGTTCCAAAATTGTTCTTGTACTTGAATATTTTTTCTTTTTCCTTGGTGGTCCTGTCTTGACATCTACACAGATCTCCCACTTTTGTTTGTTAAGCTAAACAAAGCAAATGTTTTCAGTTTCTTCTCAAAATTTCCCTGACCATTGTAGAAGCCTTTATATCTTGCAGTTTGGCTTCCTTTTTTAGGCATAAATGATCAGAATCAAGAACAACAAGATTTTAAGAGCTTCATGTTGTTGCCTTAATGTTGATGTCTATGTACTAGAAATGTCTTCCCTGATAATTTTACAGTTTCATTTCCATAGGGACATCATGTTGATAGCTCATAATTATTGTGACCAGCTTTGTCCCCACAGTTTCATGCACTGTAATTTTCAAATGCTGAGCTCTCAATTCTTAGCAGAAACTTAGTATAAGTTCACATCTTTGCATTTTGCATTATTAAATTTTACCCCAATTTTATTCCTGTGGTCCTAAAGGTAATCCATGTCTTCCTGGTGATGTTCCATTCCTTATATATTAGCAGTGCTTTCCAATATCAGAATTTTTTTGAACAAAGCCAAACTGTGATTTTTGGTATCATTCATACTACTTATGCTCTGGTCATTAATAAATATATATAGTAAAATTGATCCCCCAAAATGTTGCTGAGGAATATAGAATCATAGAATGGTTTAGGTTGGAGGGGACCTTAAAGATCATCTAGTTCCAACCCCCCTGCCACGGGCAGGGACACCTCCCACTAGACCAGGTTGCTCAAAGCCCCATCCAGCCTGGCCTTGAACACTTCCAGGGATGGGGCATCCACAACTTCTCTGGGAAACCTGTTCCAGTGTTTCACCCCCTCATAGTGAAAAATTTCTTCCTGATTATCTATTGTAAATCTCCCCTCTTCCAGTTTGAAGCCATTACCCCTCATCCTATCATTACATGCCCTTGTAAAAAGTCCCTCTCCAGCTTTCTTGGAGGCCCCCTTTAAGTACTGGAAGACTGCTATAAGGTCTCCCTGGAGCCTTCTCTTCTCCAGGCTGAACAACCGCAACTCTCTCAGCCTGTCTTCATAGGAGAGATGCTCCACCCTTCTGATCATCTTTGTGGCCCTCCTCTGGACCCTCTCCAACAGGCCTGTGTCCTTCTTGTACTGAGGACTCCAGAGCTGGATGCAGTACTCCAGGTGGGGTCTCATGAGAGTGGAGTAGAGGGGCAGAATCACCTCCCTCAACCTGCTGGCCACACTTCTTTTGATGCAGCCCTGGATGCAGTTGACTTTCTAGGCTGCGAGCGCACATTGCTGGATCACGTGGAGTTTGTCATCCACCAACACCCCCAAGTCCTCTCCTGAGAGCTGCTCTCAATCCATTCTCTGTCCAGCCTGTAATTGTGCTTTGGAGTGCTGCAGCCCATATGCAAAACCTTGCATTTGGCCTTATTGAACCTCCTGAGGTTTGCATGCGCCCACCTCTTAAGTCTGTCCCTGTCCTTCTGGATGGCATCCTTTCCCTCCAGCGTGTTCACCACCAAACTTGCGGATGGTGCACTCAGTCCCACTGTCCATGTTGCCGACAAAGATGTTAAACAGCACCGGTCCCAGTACTGAGCCCTGAGGAACGCTGCTCGTGTGTGTTAGTATTGTTCTTCCAGCTTTTTTGGTACAGCACTACATCATCTCACCTTACTTTTACAATCTGCAATACCTGTCGCTGATCTCAAATGTTCTCTGTTGTGATTATTAGTACTAGCAAACATGACTTAAATATAATTTAAGTAGTTGAGTGACAGAGCTGGTGGTGTTTGCTCATGTACTGCTTAGGTCAGGTCTGTTTGATATGAAGCTGATTTGTGATAGATTCAAAGTGACCATTATTTTACCTTGTATAATCCACAGGAACTCTGAATTTGCTTTTTTTTTTTCTTTCTTTTTTCCTGTGAAGAAAAATGAAATAAAAGCAAACTATATTTGTGAGTAATGCTTTTGTATGGTATAAAGTGATACCTGTTGATGTTCTAAATGAATTACCAGATTTTTGCTTTGACATCTCTCAGAGTAAATAGCTATACTTTATAAAATGGTACTGTATGTGTGCCCTCTCTCTGTTTTTAACATTGGTAATTAAATGTTAAAATTTTCACTTTCGCAAAATAGTAATTGTATTGCCATGAGGAAAAACATGGAGTAACTTCTGGGAAAAGATTCCACTAGCTGGGATAATATGCAGTATTTCTTCATGCATATTTGAGTGCATTTATAATTTGTACTGAGATCTTAACCTAAGTCCGGAAAATGGTATTCTATCTTGTCTTTTGCTAGCTCCTGAGTTTTTCAAATGTCCAGCTGGAGGAGAGATTATGTACTCTTTCTGAGGAGAAACTGTTAACTGATGAGTGAGCCGGAGTAGGGAAGTAATCACCCCCCTGTACTCGGCACTGGTGAGGCCTCACCTCGAGTACTGTGTTCAGTTTTGGGCCCCTCACTACAAGAAGGACATTGAGGTGCTGGAGCGTGTCCAGAGAAGGGCTACCAGGCTGGTGAGGGGTCTGGAGGACAAGCCTTATGAGGAACGACTGAGGGAGCTGGGGTTGTTTAGCCTGGGGAGGAGGAGGCTGAGGGGTGACCTTATCACCCTCTACAACTACCTGAAGGGAGGTTTTAGAGAGATGGGGGCTGACCTCTTCTCCCACGTGGCAAGTGATAGGACAAGAGGAAACGGGTTCAAGTTATGTCAGGGCAGGTTTAGATTGGATATTAGGAAGCATTTTTTCACTCAAAGGGTTATTAAACATTGGAATGGGCTGCCCAGAGAGGTGGTGGATTCGCCATCCCTGGAGGTGTTTAAGAAAAGGGTAGATGAGGTGCTTAGGGACATGGTTTAGAAGTGGGTGTTTTTAAATCAGGGTAGGTTAACGGTTGGACTTGATGATCTTAATGGTCCCTTCCAACCTCACTTATTCTATGATTCTATGATGTTTCTGATATCTGTGGTTATAGCTCCTAGCTTTGTGTTTTTCACGTTTTTAGTGGTGATCATCATGTAATACAAGATTTGCACAGAGAGAGCCTACATAATATTTATGAAAGCTGGCTTGGCAACCTACACTTTTTATTTGGTCACTTCTTACCACCTTGCAGGCCTCTATATACTAGCTAGGTGGCATGTGGGGACGTGGAAGTGGTTGCCAGCAACTCACAGATCCAAGGTTGTACTCCCTTACATAGTTGTAAGTAGCTACTGATCAGAATACAGTACTGCAGAACTGAGTGTTTGCATAGGAGTAAATAACTTAATATTTAGTAATGCTGTATTATTATTAATTTTTTAAATTACCTTTGGAAATAAAAATATTACCTTGGGAGATATTCCCATTTCATACTGATGTGGGGAAAGCTATTTTCCTCTTTTTACTGCTGAATCACTCTTGTCTAATTTTGACGGGCCTTTTGTCGCTTTGTGTGTATGTATTTATATCCTGTGCACACAAATTTATTAGTATTTTCTTGGTTGAAAGTGAATTAATGAGTTACTCTGGAAAAACTTTAAAAGTGGCAGCTTTCAAGAACATTCACAATGTTCAAGGTGGCACCCTGACTGCCACTGGCATCAGCGGTAAAAAGACAAGTGTCGGGTTGTTGGCTCTCAGGATTAACTCTCTTGGAGAATATAGAAAGCAGTGTCAAGTCTGGCCTGATCTGGTTCCCTACTGCCCTTTAAAGCCTCCTAAGGCATCACTGACTAGCCTCTGCTAGGCTACTGAACATGTCACCGGAGACCCTGTACGAATGTGCTGCTAACTGTGAGTTCCCTTTCCCTGTAGGTGAAGCATCCTTATGTTGAGGCAGTTGCACACTGTATAAAGTCAATCAGTTATAAATTGGTATCACACAGTTTCCCTCTGTAAAGGGGAGTACGTGGTATTCATGGATGAGACCAGTTTGCTATTATCAGTGCCATAATGTGAATGACTATAAGCCAAACTTGATTACTCAAAACAGCAATTACTACAACTGTATAATAATAATGTTAAACTAACAGAATAGGATCTGGGTGAATTAATTTAGAACTGTTTACTTCTAGTTTCAGCTTCTGCTTATACTTCAAAGTAAAGAAGGACATCCAAATTAATTTGAATAACATGCAAGCGGTAGTTAAATTAGGGAAGATTTTTTCCTCCAAGCTTTATTTCAATTCAGAATTCAACCGGTAGCAATGTATTTCAAAATGTGTTGAAGGGATGTTCCTGTGTGTTTAAGGATATGGCCTGAGTGCCTTAATAGGACTTTCTCACTGTGTGAACACGAGTAATTTTTCTGTGGGTCTAGAATTCAGAGGGATTATTAAATGACAACTTTTTCCAGTTTGTTGGTGGCACTGTTTCATCTTAGTTCTGCGAAGTGATTTTTTTTTTTTGTGTTAAGTTTGTTGCCATTATGATATCAACAATAAATATAAATAGGGATTTATAATAATCAATTTCACTTGCATCAAGTGTGTGTTTTAATAAAAAGTCCGGCTATTACTTTGTAGTCGTAATAATTTAAAAATTACTAAGGAGGATACTGTACATTTGTTAGCTTGAAAGGTCTCTCGTATCTGAAAAAACCCGTGCATGATTGTTTTGTTTGATATCAAAACACATTTTTGCTGTCATAATACTGGCACGTTTTCAAGGCATGCTGTTTTCTGGCTGCTAGCAGGGAGTAATGGAAACAATGCAGTGATCATGCAATTTATTGAAAATAGACACTAAAAATACTTAGGCAAGCAATGTTTTTAATTTAGTAGGGACTGGGATTCATAAGGTTGCATAAAATAGCTGTTTCAGTACCACAGGAGTATTTAAATGCCTTGCTGCCTATGAATTGTTTATAATTTCTTTCTGGTAATTTTCCTTTGGATCAGATTGTGATGCTGCTTCTGAATGGTGATAGTGCTTGTTGAGGAGTGGTCATGCACGCAAAATTTGATAACCTCGATATGTCACTTCATCTGCCGTTTTTCTTTTGTTAATGCAAAGCTGGTTGCATAATATCTAATTTCTCCTTTAGCTGACCACAGATGAAAACAAAATCTATAATGGCAGCGCTAGGTTTTATAAAAAACGCAAGTGAGGAGTTGAAGGATGTGGCTTGTTCTGTTTGGATGATGCAGGATTGCTTTAAGCAGTAAGCTTACTGTTTTCAGATGGCATTAGCAGCATCAGTGATATAGCTGTGTCAGCCTCCTTGACTACTGGATGTCTGTAATCGCACGGAGGGAACTATATTTAAGATCTGATATCTTGAGGGTAATGACTCCAGCACTTACTGATGGACAGAATGGCTGTTAATGCTTTCTTCACTAGCCCAGAAGATTTTGAGAGATAGATGGGTCTGTGATGCACTTTTGTAAGACAGGAAATGCAATTTTTGGGGGTCTCTGGAAATAGAAAGGTCATGCAGCTTGGAACCGGTGAGACATTACAGTCTCTAAGTCATCAGGTATGACCTCATGGTTTATACTAATATTTCTAACACAAGGGTTTGTTTTACAGTTTTAGGTCATTTACAATCTCTTTGTCTGTGTAATTGCTTCATGTTGGATTTGCTACAGGATTTATAGGGTAGACTGTTTACATAAGCAGAACAATGTATATCTTGGAAATCTAATATGTTGTTAATTGCTATTCGAACAATGTAAGGTTATTGCATATTTTCAACCTGTTTTTATTGTGAATGTGATTTCTTTTAACTAATTCATGGTAAAAGGTTATGCCTTTGCTGTAACGTAAAATGACAAGATTGTATTGCATTTTTGTTTTGCTTTATCTTTACATGGCACACAAAGCTATTGTGTGAATGTGTGTTTGTCACATGAAATGCAGTATAAGGCAGCTGTTTACCTACAGTGGCAGGTTATTTAAAACAACGTATCACATTGTGTAACAGGACTGAGCTATTCTGCAGGCACAGATCTTGCTTCATTTTGCAGTAGTAGATTTTTTTTTTGCTTCATTTCAAATCAGTTTTAAAAATAGCTCCCTGAACATAACAGTGAAAGTTTGGCAGGATAACTCTCCCCTTTTTAATAATTACACTTAGTGACACATATTAATACTAATGGGCTGTACAAGAGAAGATTAATAACTTAAATATTTAGAATGTTGTTTAAAACCAAATTAATTTTACTGAAGCATGTCTCATCCTTTTTGTTTTTAACTGTTGCCAACTTTATTGAAAGGCTGATACTTTTGTATCTGCTAATGTGTTGTGGTGATGGATAAGAAAGTCAGAGTACATAAACGAAAAAAGTATAGGGGTATTTCACATAGGAAGATAGTGGCCTAATTTCATGGAGATACTGTTATCACTTTAGGTGTTATAAATGCTAGATAATAGCCATTGTTTCCCTTGAATACAGCATAGAGCAATTATATTTGAAATTGTAGGAGAAGTTTATTTTAAAAAATTATATTCAGCTCCATCTTAAGAAATCCTAGATGTATTTGGAGAACATTTCCATGGCAACGTGTTTGGCCATGTGTTTTAAAAGCTCAGCTGAAGCCTGAAAGTAGTGTGCAATTTTTCTGTCTCTTGCTTTACCCTTGTGAAACAACAATTTTCACATATAATTGGACTGCAGATTGGCAGGGGTGAGCAGTATTTCCTGACCCCAAAGCACAGGATTAAGTGATCAAGATTTAAAAATATTTTCGTATTTCCACCTAGAAATGTAAACATGTAAAACATGGAATTGATTTTGCATTTAGATCTGTATTCTAGTTTCACCACCATTTAATAACATTTCTTGGAAACGTATGTGTGTGGGAGACCACAGAAGACCAAACTTAAGAATGTGCAGCAAATTGCTTCAGTAAAAATGGCTGTCTCTTCATTTTTAATTAAAAACATATTTGTAAAAAATGTTTTATTACTTTTACTGGCCATAATTTATAGTTTCCCAGTCTACTTATCCAGCTTACATTCTTATTAATAATGGGGAAAAACTGCCCTGCTTTTAAGCTTGATTATGTTTGGAACGATTTAACTATACCTTTCACTTGCTACAAGATCTTTTTAATCTGTTAGAATTTATTTTCAGTATTTTAATGTATTAGTCACAATGAGTACATTCTGTTTCTTGGCATTGGAATGAAATTCCTGAAAGTATTGGTTTCATGGTATTTTGGTGCTTTGCAGGGTATTTCTGGACTTTTTAATAGGACCAACCCTCCCCCCCAGCTTCTTTGTTTTCCTTATTCAAGTATAATCTAAAATCTTGATTTACCTGTATTTTGAAGTTGCTCCTGAACTCTCCTTTGCTTGTTTAAAATAATTAGATCTCCATGGAATTTTGCGTAACTGGAAACTCAAGCAGTATGCCATGTGCTTATCCTGGACTCTGTTTCATCACTTGCATTAATTCTGCAAATTGCATTCTGTGGATGTTTTTGAAATGTAAAATTGATTATAATCTACAAATACTGCAGTAGACATCCATTGTGGCCTGTTTAGGATAGAAACTGTATTTACAGAGGAAAATAAATTGATGAAGAATGCTTGCTTGAGGAAGTGTATGTTTAGGTCATTCCATTTTGAAACAATGGTATTACTGACTATTGCAAGTGAGTTTGAATATGTTTTTTCAAAGGACATAGTAGTCCCATTATAGGTCCTTTTTCATTTGGAGGGACTAGAGAATAATACTCCAAAGGAATATATTAAGGAGGTGAAGTTCTTTTGTAAGAGAAGGAATTGCAGCAAGGTAGAGATACACACATGAGAGCAGGGGTTGAAGTGATCTGAAAACTTAAAACTACAAACTATTTTGCTTGTTTAACACCCCCTGCCCCCGCTGCCACCCAAAAAAGAAAGGTTTAAAATATCCTTGCTGATATTTGGACATATTGCACACACGTGAAGTAATTGAATCCCATGGCAGTGTGTTGGTAGCGACAAGAAGGGGTTTTTATGCCTTCTTTAAAACTATACCACCCCTCTTCAAACCAAGTTGATTGCAACTGTTGGTTTTTGAAGAATGCTGTGTAAAGAAGCATCTCTAACTTAAAAAATTCTTTCCCCTTGACTGTGCATAATGAATACACATCTGTGAGTATGTTTCCCTATCTTTAAACATTCCTATTCGCAGAACTTGATGATAAAGGTCTTATAAAGAAGCAAAGCCCTGTATGGATGTTTTAGGAACAGTGTTAAGTAGCACATTGGCCAAGAAGCCCAATATTTATGTCATTTACCAATTCTAAACACGAATGCTCACACTCACGCACATACTTAGTTGTTTATTACTGTGTTTTACTTATTACTGATTGCTGTTCTAATTCCACACTACAAACTTTTTTTGTATGTGCCAGATTTTAAGGAAATGGCAACACTGGGACAAATAGGAGAGATCATAGCCAAACATTAACAAATGGCAGTACAACACTAGAATAAAAAGTACTTTCAGAGTGAGTTGAAGGAATACAAGTCCTTTTGTCCTACATTAGTCTCCCTCCCTCCCAAGAGGTGATTCTCTTCTCTGGTTGGATTCTCCTCGTTTAGTGCTTTAATTCATATACCAAGTCATTGGGCCTAATGACCTGAATTAGGGAAGGCTTAGTCTAAGCATGTCAGAAAGGTCTAAAACATAAAGTAACATAGCATAAAAATGTAATAGCCAGCTGCAGGGTCTCAGAATATATAGCTAAATGACTAGTGTTCCAAGAACGCTCTATTCCATTTAGTGGAATATCACTACGTGATCATTCCGAATAAAAACTATTTGAAGGAGTTTTGCAGGGATGCAGTATGAAAATGTGAATAAATCACAACAATAATGGTATAGTTATCGGTTAGAAAAATTTAAAATAGAGTCATAGTTGGTCCCAACCAATTCCTGTAGAAGTGGGACCACCTAAGAGGGAGTAGTAAGGAAGGTGACTATATTAATGCAGTAAAGGAGAATGGTTATGCATTACTTAGAATGGCATTTTGGAGAGAAGCGATCCCTGCTATGGTTCATTCTCTCTGTCTCCTCCTCTCTGTCTCGTAATGAGCCTCATAAATAATATGACTTGTTCATATTGTTTCTTGTTTCCTTGCAAGACTATATTTATTTTGCCTTACTTAAGCTTTCAATAAAAGTTATAAATAAAAAAACCACATTAATATGAGTGCTGTTACACTACTGTGATCAGGGTCTTTGGTCTCATGATAATTTCTTTGAGCAGAAGCTAAGTGTAAGTAAAAGTTGATCCATAATTCTGGTAAATTCCAATAGATTGCTTAATTAGTAAAATCAATATGAACTATGGAGTAAGCTACGTAATGCTTTCCATTGTGCCATGCTGATTTCAGTGTGACCCTAAAAGGGAGAACATCACTTTCCTGAACCATTTAAAAAATGTAAATACCAGTAAGAGATTACAAGATGTGACTGATGATAAGGTGGGGAAATACTGCTATTCCTATTTTATTAAGGGGATCAAGTTCTGTCTTATGTTTATGCAATACTTCTCATACTTTAATTTGTGCCCATTTCCTCTTGCTCTGTCACCACTGAGAAGAATCTGGTTAAGCCTTTGCTACTTCCCCCCAGTCAGGTATTTGTATGCCCTGATAAGACTCCTCTGAGCCTTCTCTTCTCCAGGCTGAAACAGTCCCAGTGCTTTCAGCCTCTCTTTCTGTGACCTTTGTGGCCCTTTACTGGACTTACTCAAGTATGTCCATGTCTCTCTTGTAAGAAGGGAGCCCAGAATTGGACCGAGTACTCTAGTTATTTCTCTACAGGGCTGAGTAGAAGGGCAGAATTGCATTATCTGGAAAGGAAATTCAGATCCTCTATTAACTTGTCAAGCAAATATGGGAAACTCTGGACAGAAATCTTTGAAAAATGAGGACTGAATGCACTGAAAATTATAAATAGTAATGTTTGTTGGTAATCTTATGGAGAAGAAAAGCTATGAATGTAGCTTTGCCTAAGTCATAAGAGTTGTTTTAGTGATGAAACCTCCTGTTGTTTTGGGATGTCTTATGTGGAATCTATGTCCCCCAATCCCGTTGATGTAAGCAGAGAATAACTCCTATAGGGAAAGGTTAAGCTTTAATATTTTCAGCTAAGCAAATTTTAAACTGAATAAAAAGATATCATCTAGTATGGTGTCACTTATTTTAAAAAAAAAAAAAAAGGTAAACTATGGGGAATGTGTACTGCAGGGATTCAGAAGTTGTGGTTTTAGTCAGCTTGCCAAAAATGATTCGTTAATTTGTGGTGGAAGCTCAGATCTTGCACAGAGCTCTCAAATGTTCTCAACTGATGCAGCAACAATCAACTGATACAAAATATTCATCTTGGTGCATTGAATAAAAATGTAAAAAAGGCATTAAGTGATATGAGAGAGTGTTGAGGTATTGTAAAAATTTGCTCATTTTTATAATAGCTTCCCCCTTTTCCTCCAGGCTGCTTAAATAAAGCAAAAATGTGTATGCAAGCCTTCAGTGATTCAAGATTCATATGCTTCTCTCCTGATAACATAATGAGTTCACTTGTTTAAATTCTTTTTATTAAAGGTTTTATGCAGGCACACAGAGTCATTAAAATACATGCAAGAAATCATACCCATATGGTTTGCATCCACATTTAATGCAATTAAAACTATTCTAACAAAAGCAATATCAGTTTTATGTCCCAATCCTGCGATTAAAATTTTCCAGGAAAAGCAGTGTCACTTTTATGCCTGAATCTTGCAAGTGGAACAGCAGAGAAAGACTTTGTCCTTGCATTAGTTAAGGGGAGCAGCAATTGAGCAATTTCTTTCAGGTGTGGAGTCTGTTTGGCGATAGGAATTTGCATGTTGGAGACCTGATGTCAAGCTTATTAGGTGAGGGGGTTAACTGTGCTTTAGGGGATTTCTGTCTGAAAGTTAGCCATGCAGGTCAGTTATACCAGCTAATGTCACTCTTTAGTTCAATTTTTAAAGTTATTTAAATGTTTGTTTTCTATTTTCCTGCTAAAGTTATTGGAAATACTTCAAAATTGAAAAAAAAATAAATAATCAGACTTCTTTCCCCTTTTCTTTTCCTTGTTGTTTGTCTGACTTTTCTAGTCCTGTTCCAGGAATAAATTTTGGTGAATATAACATTTTAGACTTCGTGTGTGTATGTGTGTCTTAAACAGCGGTTGTGCATATCACAACTTTAAATTTAGGCAACTCTCAGTTTATAACAAAGTGGAGGTTGGTTAGTGTTACCTCAATGTTGACTGCCATGTAACATTTTTAATGGAGTACACTGAATGATCATTAGAAAAACCTAACACATATGGAAAATACAAAATGATAGTTTTCTAACAATGACAGTAATATAACGATTTCTTATGGCATTGTATTTTCTCCTGAAGATTATTACTAGGTGCTTAGATTCCACATGGCAAGCATAGGCCTAGTTCTGTACATGCTACCAAGGATGAAGCTCAGTGTCTCATAACTGTGACCGGATCTTATCTTTAGAGTATCAGTTGTGATAGTTGTGCTAATACATGTCAAAAATATGACTTCTTAGATCACCAGGTTACAGGATTTAATGGACGTGGCTGGATGTTGCCAGTAAAGTTTACCTAACATATGAAATGTGAAACATATGAAAATGAAAAGCTGTTTTGGCATTCTTTTGTTCTGGAAGGAAGTGATCTCTTTCTCCAGGAACTTGATTGCCTTGTTGCCTTCACCAGACTTGTCCCCGCTGCTAGATCTCAGTGTACTGTCACCAGTCCGTCTGCGCCTAGTCATGAGTGAATTTCTCATTGCTGCTAGTGAGCGTCTTGCAGTGACTCACTTGGGCTTGGTTATTGCCCAGTCTGCCTTCTGCTCTCCTCCTCCTCTTTCCTGAGTGGTTTTCTATTTGTAGGGTGCAGATGTGCTGAGATTTCTCAGCGATCTAACTTCTAATATAAAGATGCATATTTGCTGTGGATGTCAGTGAGAGATGTAATCTGTGCTGTCAAAAGTAGTCACTAGCACTGCCTTGTGTCCTGAACATCTACAGTAGCAGCAACCTCAGCACAGATTTGAGACGTGCTCTGGGTCCTTTTCTTGCCTGCTTCGACAGATATGAAGCGTTAAATTGTTTCCATTTTAGTATCCTTTGCAATTGCTGAGACAGGGATTAAATTTACATTTTTAGCAATGTCTGTATCATCAGCTATAAACAAATTTCCCTGGTAATCGCTTAGACTTTATTTTCCTCATGGGCCTCTTTTTATATCCATAAAAATGTCATTATCAATTTCTAGTTTAATTTCCTTTTAATTTTCCTGTCTTTGGCTACACTGTACACACCTGTAGATCTCTAATTAAGTATAGGAATGTAAAGGATAGCACCTTTATCTTCCACTATGCACAGCATGAAATTTCTTCAAGTGAACTGAAGAATCTCTTACACTGTTTATTCAGTCATAGCAAACAAGATTTGGGATCTTTGGCTTTGGACACTTTTGGTGCCTGCAGCAGGGATCGTATAAAGTAAATTGGTTAAGCCCTGGAGCTGATGCTGTTCCCATAACGGCTGTTCCTGCCTTCCTGGCATGTTCATCACCATCTATCTTCCTCTCTTGGTTTACGGTTTACCTATTTGGGATAGACATAGTGATGTATGCTGATGTAGCAGACAATTATGGAACAACACTGTTCTTCTCAGAAAACAGCAGGGAGTTACATCATTTCCAAGACAAGAAGCACCCCATGCTTAGCAACCCTCACTTTGGAAGATTGTCTGTGTTAATAAAAGCAGGGTTTTCTTTGCTTCCTCAGGTTCCTAGAGCAGTTCTGCTCAGTTTGAATTTACGTGTATTTATAACTTCCTAGTCTTTTATCAGAGGACCTTTTGATCAATCTGCAGATCTCCTTCAGATACCTCAGTTGCCATGTCTTTCCCTGGAACATAGGAGTATAAAAATGATTGTGCTGGACCAAACTAAAGATACTAGCTCAGTATCTTGTCTCTCCGATACAGGTCAAAAGCCTAGGGAAATGTGTGATAGCAGAGCAGGTGCACAATGATAGTTCTCCAGGGTACTCTTTGAGAACCTCACAGTTCACGGCTCAGGACTTTCTGTTCCAGAAACGGTGGTTTTGGATTTGGTACCTTGGATAGATGTCTGTTGCCTGAACATCTCCATGCATTTCTTGAACTCAAATAAACTTTTAGTGTCCACTGGAGTTCCACAGCTTGCCAATATGCTGTGTGAAGAACTATGTCTTGTTTGTTTTGAACGTGGCTCCCGCTGTGTTCATTTAATACCACCATCCTCAGTACTATGTTGGGAAAGACAGTGAACAGTAGTTTCCATATTCAGCTTCTGAATACCCATCATGTTTTTGTAGACTTCTAATATAACTACCTCATACAGTGGATATTCTTGTTTTCTATCTCTGAAGCTTTTTCATTTCAGCTGTATCCTTTTTGACAAGTAGGAACCAATTACACTGGATATTCAAGCTGCAGGTAAACTTAAGATGTATACAGTGGGCATAAGGATATTCTTGTTTTGGTCCCTGTGCATTTTCTAATTTGTAGTGTTCTGTTTGCTTTTTTCCCCACAGCTACTGAACTTTGATACAACATTTTCATGGAATTTTTAACCAAAACTCCAAGACCCCACTGCTAAGTAGTGGTGCCTGGAAAGTTTCGCTATATGTGTGAAACTAGGATTGTTTTTGTTTTGTGCATCAGTTTGCAACTCTCCAGCTGAATTTCATCCAACATTTTATCATCCTTAACACACTTGGTGTGCTAAGGGCCTTCTGCAGCTCTTCATATTCAAGCTTTATCTTTATGAATCTGATTAGGAAATTATCATTAGCAAACTTTGTCACCTTGCTGCACATCCAAAATCATCTATACATTTGTACCAGTGCAGATCTCACCAGAATTCCAGTGATGACTTCTGCACTGGTGACCTCCCTCTGCCAAAAGAAATTACAATTTGCCTGTGGCTTATGTTTTCTACATTTTATCATTTCTTAGCCCAGCAAAGACCCTTCTTCTTATCCCACTGCTGCTTAGGTTCTTTCAGTTGCCTTTGGTCAAGACTCATGCACAAAACCTTTTGGCAGTCAAAGTAGACTTAATTAATCAATTTCTTCTATTCACAGATTTCTTTACTCCTTCAAGGAATTATAGTAGGTTTGTGAGGCATGATTCCACAGGATCAATTGTTTTCCAGTATATCATATTTACTCATGTGCCCTGTAATTTTATTCTTTATAATAGTTGTTTCTCTAAATCTGCCCATTACCAGCAACAGGCTTACTGGTTGATGGTTTACAAATGCTGTTTGGAAATCTTTTTAGAAGTTGACATTGTATGTATGGTCTTCCAGTTCAAAGGTACTAGAGATGAGGTCAAGTAATCCAGTTCAAAGGTACCAGAAGGGATTTCAAGCAAGGATGTTACATACCACCTCGAGTGTCTCACGTGTACAATTTGGGATTAGAAGTGATAGGATGAGGGCTAATGGCTTCAAACTGGAAGAGGGGAGAGACAGATTAGATAATCAGGAAGAAATTTTTCACTCCGAGGGTGGTGAGACGCTGGGACAGGTTGCCCAGAGAAGTTGTGGATGCCCCATCCCTGGAAGTGTTCAAGACCAAGCTGGATGGGGCTTTGAGCAACCTGGTCTAGTGGGAGGTGTCCCTGCCCGTGGCAGAGGGGTTGGAATTTGATGATCTTCAAGGTCCCTTCCAACCTAAACCATTCTATGATTCTATAAACTGGGTTTTGTTGACTAGAATATCTTGAGAGTAATTCTTGGAAGGATATACAAATTTAATACCTCTTTACTTCTAGGCTGGCTGGATCTTCACAGAAATGTAGTGCAGCAAAACAGTAACAAGAAAACGGAGGAAGCAGGAACATTCAGAAAGTGTTTAAAACACAAGATGGACAAATACAAGATAATAATGTCACATAGAGTTTCCATTTTTTCATGGACAGATTAAAAAAGTCATCACACCTTTGCTAATCTTTTATCATTCCTTGGCATGAGCATTACTTTTGTGATTCAGGGTGATGAAAAATGAACAAGAATGAGAGTAATGAATAGATTTTTCAAGGGAATAATAGTAGTATCTATTAATGGAACTATGCATAGGTTTTATTGACTTGATCTTTATGCTATTGAAAAGGAGACATTCCTTATCTTTTACTTACTAATTAAATGTCACTTGCTATTCCCCCCCATATTATATTTTTGGTAGATGAATAACAAACGGGCAGAGACAGAGTGCTAGTGAAGCTAAACTGGCTACTCCAGTGATTGTGAGGTGAATGGGCAGGCTTCCTGACTGCCCTGTGCAAGTCAGATCTACTGCTAAAGGGAGAAGTGGGGACATTTGCTTTTTCTAGTTCTCTCTTCTTTTTTCCCTCTATTAGAAATTCTTCATTTTAAATGTAAGCTGTACAGGGAGATGCAGTTTCAGTCTTCAGTGCTCTTATAAAAGCTTTGGGCCTTTTTTGTTTGAAGGCTATACAAAGGTTCAAGGGAGATTTCAGTTCTGTTCTTCTGGCTTCCTATTATTGCCTCTAGTCTCATGTTGACTTCTTCTACACTCTGTCCTAGTTTAAAATATGCTTGTTCTGCTTCAGTGTTCTGTTGCAGTCCGTGGCAATGCTATAGTTTAAAATAAAAATTATCTGGAATCGTATCTAGCTCCCATCCTGCTGGGTTCCCATTGACTGCTCAGCAGTTGTGCAAGGTGCAGGATAATGTAGTATTTCACATACCTTTTGGGGAGTAACATCTTTGTCGTGATCCGGTCTACTGAGAATTGCACCACTTGGAAATGGATTTGTAATCCTGATGGATTAAAACCTGCTTCCTTGAGGTTTGAATTCGGTCATGTTTACATCAGGAGATGAAATTATATTAGAGCATAAATGTTTCAAAGAAAATAAAATTATTACTCATAACAATCCTTTTTTAAGTGTTGGTGCCCCTTTGCTTTTTAAGTGTGCTTATTTATGACTTTAATAGCATATCAGAGTGACAAGGAAGGAGTGAATTTCAATGAACTTCCCCCCCCTTTTCTCAGGCAGATCAACTCCTAGAGCTTTAATGTGTTAGCTGAAATCTGTGGTTCCCATATATAGCAGCCCTGATTGCACCCTTATTTGGGCACCAAAAGCCCTGTGTAACTTCCTGGGCTAGGTATGGTTTAAAATACATTAGCTGGCTTCGTTCTGTTTACAGTCAGAAATCTTCTACTTGAAAGCAATCTTTGGTAAAGTTAAGTATCAGACATACTAGTTGTGGTGCCGGGCATTGAAAAGAATAATTAGGCTTAAAATAACGAAACAAGCTCCTTAAAAAAACCCCAAACACTCACTCCGCAAGAACCCAGACATCTGTACATCCAGGGATGCAGAATGAGACTTAACCAGTGATGTTATTTACTCTCTTGTGTACTATATCTTGAGAAGAATTAAGCAATCAGTATGCTATTCTGGCAAATGATCCATAAATACGATTAAAATTCCTGGGAGAATAGGACTCAGATTAGTCCAGTTCTACATTACAAAAGACTTATTAGCGTATGTTGGCATGAACTTCCAATATGGTTACAGACTGCACAAGTATAAAACGCCTCGACCAATACTGCTTATATGGACTTGGCATGCAATATAAGCTTCAGCGGATTAAATCTTTTCCTAGTATAACTATGTCAAAGCAAATCATCCTTATCAACTAGCATTTTAAATCACCATGTAATTTGTTAAAACAACTAATGTATGTCAGAGAGAGTATATGTAACAGCTTCAGATAGCAGAAGTTTCAGGATATATGAAGGAGCAACAGTCAGGAAACTGTTATCTCCAACAATATCTGCTCTGAATTTGGGTGAAAGAAGTTAGTACTTCTGTGCTCTTGTTCTTAAGCTCTGCCCGCTCCTAGCTCTTTATCTTTTTTTTTTTTTTTTAAAACAATAGCATTTCTTTCTGCCTGCCTTTCTAATGTTTTTATGGTCTGCATGCACACTCTTTCTCACCCTTCAGTTTCCATATGGATAACCAACCAACTCTGTAGCTGCCCTGGTGCTGTTGTTTCTCATTTGAATTGTATCCCATGTGCCAAACCAGCTACACGCTTGAGTTTGTCTTCTCTAAGCACCATGTTCTCCGAGTTCCTTTTCTGCAATAACCATTTGAACTTTCTCAACATTTTTATTCTCTCTCTTTTCAAGAATGGGACTTTGTAAAACTTCTGTGTCATGGTTTGTGCTGGGCTGGCCACTAAAAAGAATGACAGATGCTCTCTAACTTCTCTCCCAAGTGAGAGAAGAATGAGAAAAAGAGAGAGACTTACGAGTCAAAAAGAAACTAAACTACTTTAATGAAATATTTTTAATAATAAAAAAGATAATATTAATAAAAAAAAGAAATGTATGCAATATATGCAAAACCATATCGAGCTCCCAGGATGACAGTCATGTCACTGGCAGGCACTGGGAAAGTCCCAGACTGGACTCAGCGATGGGTACTGAACTCAGGAACCAGATTTGGGAATGCACGGATCGGGACCAAAGGCGGATGAACAGAGAGAGTCCTCCTTGAACGTTGGCCACTGAAGAAAGAGGCTAACCCCTTTGATCCCTCAGCTTTTATACTGAGCATGATACAGATGGGATGGAGTATTCTGCTGGTCAGTTTTGGGTCACCTGTCCGGTCCACTTCTCCCCGCAGGTGCGACCCCTTTCCACTTTTCTGGTTCTGGCCCTCCAACTTGGTGTATAACAAAGTTAGCTGACCTTGGTTGATATAGCAATAAGTATAAGCAAGAGCCTCTCTGCATACCATTTTTTGGTATTCGCTATAAATATGAGACCTTATCTGCTAGAAGCAGATACTGTCTGAAAAGTATGCCATTAATTTCAGACAGTTAGAAGAGGCTTAACTGAAAAGTAAAATTATTGAAAGAAAAATGGTTCTGTTTTACCTCAAACCAGGACACTTCTGTTTTGTTGATCTTGCTGACTTCTTTTCTGCTCTTATTTTCTTTATTCCTCTATGCTTTCTTTTCCTCTATAAGCTTATCAGTTCCCTTTAGGCTCTGTTTTTTTGTTCTTCTCATACACTTACAAACCTTTTGACAATTCATGGTCCTGGCTGACTCCCAGTATCCACTTTCTCAGTTCCTAATGCCATCTGCCATGCTTCAGAGATACTGCTGACTATCTCTGTTGAAAATCTTTTTGATTCTGCTGACTTTCTGTATTTCTTAATCTTTGGGATTTTTATCATCTGTTATGAGTATCTGTGCTTGCAGTTTTGCCTGTTCTGTATTTTTTATTCATCATGTAGCCCTCCATTCAGTTTATCTATTACCCCCTGTCTCCATATGAACTTCTTAAACTAACAAACCAACTAAAGTCAAAATTCAAGCTTCGTCCTCGTTTACTGAAACAGACATTAAGATTTTGTTTTGTAATCTGTGAACCTGTTCCAATGAACCTATACCTGTCCCTATCCACCTTCTGACCTTCTGCTGGGTTTTTTTCATTTCTGTTTCCTCCTTGAATTCCTTCCCATAAACAAGAAATATGTCCCAGTCTCTTTGTGTTAAAAAAAAAAAAACACAAAACAATCCTCAACTTCAGAAGTTTCTATTCACCAGACTAATGTCCTGTCCCTAGACCTCCTTCATCTCCCTGCCCCCTTAGTATGCTTTCTGCAATTGTTTTCATTTCTTGTCTTCTGATGTCTTTCTAGAACTGCTCACTTCTGGTTTCTGTCTTTTGCACTGAAATTTCTCACTGATGTTCCACTTGACTTCTTCCTGGAGGAATTCCAGGCTAGTCCTTTATTCTCCTCCACTCCATCTGTCACCTCTCTGCGATGCTATGTTATAGTCTTCACTAAATTTTGTTGCTCTTAGACATTTGTAATTTTGTCTTTGTTGATTCTCTCTCTTTTGAGACTCAGTTTCTTGTTGGGTGGGTCTTCCTCTCCCGCTTCTCTTTCTGTATGTAGGTGTGTGTTTAGATGTCTCAGGAATCCATCCTCAGCCTTTGCATCCTCTGCACCTTGAGATAATGTAGCCATAAGCGTGATCTTTATGAAGGCATCGCTACTTTATTTTTCAGTGGTCTTCCCCCACTCCAGGTAAACTCCACCTATCTCAGAAAATGTTCTTGGTCTTCAGCGGTTGTCTGAATATAATCATGTCAGAAACAATTCCTGGATTTTCTTTTCTTTCCTGATGTGCTCGTCTTCCTCTGTGCAGCTCTGAGGTCTGACAGTTCCTGTTTGTCCATGTAGCTATAAATCGGAGTGAAGGCCTGATCATCTCAGCACCGTGACTGTAATGATCTCATCTGCCTGTCTGACAATACTTACAGCTTTGCTTCACTTGATTACTGGTGTTAATATCATCTTCGCTTATCACTCTGCCTACATCACTTGCTTTTTAAAGTCTATTTACTCATCTTCTCAAATACAAACTTCTAGTCTTTCTTTTAAAAGCTTTACAACTTGCCTTCTTTCCCTTCCAAGAAAGACATTTTACCACTGAGTTGAATTTTGTGTTTGCTCTACTGGCAGTATCAGTTTTGATTTCCCAATTACTATTCATCTTACAGTCGTTAGTGTACTTTCTTTTACTGTGCCCAGTCTTTGTTGAAGCTCCTCCTCAAAACTCCTTCTGCAGTCTATAAAGTATAACCTGTTAATGACTGGGCAGGTGTGTTAGTTGTGTGCATCTTATTATACTTAGGTTGCCAAGTATTCTTAACCTAAGGTTATTTATTGTTTGTATACCTACAGGCTATAATGTGTCTTTTAAATTATATGACTATTAAAATAGTTATAAATAAAGTAAATTATTTGAATTATTGACTATCACATCATGCATATATTTGTAGCTTGCATGTCAACGGAGCCCACAGACACTATTTTTCTTTCTCCACACATGCATACATGTACACATTTAACAACAATATTAGTTAAAGAGAAGGTAGGCAGAATTTGCAGGTATAAGGAAAGATGCTTGTAAGACCGAATACAGATCAGCAGATTATTATTATTTATTTAGTACCTACATTGAGGTGGTGCCAAGAAGAGGAGCCTATTGTACTAAGCCTGGTACAAACCTGTAATAAATGAAACCCTGATCCAAGTAGCTTGTGGCATAATGTTTAAATGATAAGAATCTTCTTTTTTTTGTGTGCACCACAAAAAAAAAATAATCAATTTTTTAATAAAAAGAGGTGGTGTTGTCTTGGCAAGGAAGAGCATGAAAAGCATCTGCTGGATATTATTTTTCATCATTGTGTTTGTAATTGTTTTCACTTTAGAGCCGTATAATGAGATGCAAGTAATGATACGTAATTCAAAAATGTCATTACTTGTTTTGTGCCTGTAAAACTTGATACCTAGTAATTTCTGCCATTTTCTCAAAATACTGAACACTGGGGGCATTTAGATCAAGGAGGTGGAGTTTGAAAGGTGAAATTTTATGTGATACTAGTTGTCCAGTAAATACATAAATAAACAGGTAAATACTATGCCTGTGAGAAGGGTTGAAAAAAAATTTGCTTTGGAAAGGTTTCCCTACCAAAGCAGGAATGCAACCCTGACAGCCTTTCTATTTCAAATATCATAGCTACCACCACCAAAAAGACTTCCAAATTCCTAAAGCAGACAATAGCTGAAGGCTAGCTGATATCCTTCAAAGCTCTGATGGAGGTCGTTGTACCCTCCTTTGCTGTTCTCTGCAGCTGCATATGTGTCTATCAATTTAGTGGCACTATGAGAAAATTTAAAAATAATAGCACTCTTTTCTAACAATAAAATCCTTTCACGTAGAAGCACTGAGAAAACATGCATAAACTGGTAATGCCATGTTCACGTTTACTTTCTACTCTATAGCAATACTTGTCCCCTTTCCTTTCCAAAAGTTATGTTCTGTAATTTCAGTATAAAGCACACTGTTAAAGTCATATCAGTTGTTTCTAACTTTTAGCTTGTTTTTATTGTCAAATATCTTGACTAGTCTAGAACAACAAGGTCATGGAAAGGATGATGTTTAAAACTTCCAGATTACAGCAGACAAGCAATTTGTTCAAGTCTAATTCTTAGACCTCTGACAGGTAGGAAGACTAGTTGAACTACTATTTATAATTCATATTTACCTTTGATCCTTTGGCAGCACATTACAAATTCCTGAATGTATATCCTCTGTGCTTATGCTGTCTAGACTTCTAAACTATGCATATCGCTCGTTATCTAGTCCACTGTCATGATCACTTTCCCAATATATTTTGAGTGAGTCTTTGATATGAAAATACTCTTTACAGTGCAGTATTTCATTCCCTGGGCAGAAGTGATACACAAGTAACTTCAAACTTGGTATCTGAAATTTGTTTATTTGCCCTGTTATTTCTCAGAACACATTATCAGTTTCATTGTCTCACTTAATTCTTTTCTGCCTTTCCTCCATCCCCTGTCCCCGCCCCCTGCTTCTGCACTGTTTACTGCTTTCCTTAATCCCTGTGTGAATTAATTAGACTACCTGAACTTTCAGATAGCAGATCATATCATCAGTCGCTTGGAGGACATAATTATTTTTTATCTTCTTTGTGACTGGAATGGCTCCTGTTTTCTCTGGCATTGCCCTACCCGGTCACCATGGCTTACTGATGACCTGAGACAGATAAAGAGTGAGAGCAAAGACAATCAGAATGTCAGTGTCTAATTATGAGATGGAAAGTTTTTCTTGTCTTATGCTGTGACTATATAGAGAGTGCAAAAGGTCTCTTCATTTCCATTAGGGTAACTGTTCATTTGCATGCAGTAGAACATTTCTGCGTGATACAGTCTGTGTTTTTCAATCACATCAATTACAGTTGCCTGGATAACAAAATTGCTCATGACAACAAAATCACGTAGATGAACCTAAGTCTTTGGAGATGAGAAGTACTGGGTCACCTGTTCTGGATTTTCTGCTGATGTTACTCCCTGAAGATATAGATGGTTTGGGAACTCATCAGACTAAACCCTACATTTGAATTTATACATTTTGGCCAAGAAGGATTTGTCAGTTGTCTTCAAGGAAGTTATTTACAAGTTTCAGTTTAAAAAAAACCCAAACAAACCAAATGCAATCTTATTTTCTCTTCCGGAGGATAACAGATCATGTAGAAGACGACTCTGAAGGACTCCAAGGAATCCAATTTAATCTCTGGGCATGCAACAGAAAATCTATGTTATTCTAAGTTAATTTTGTCCTGACAGTGGATGACAAAAGGGCCATACTATTTTTTAACACTTCAGTTAGATTTGGTTCAGTCAGGCTACCTTCACTGCTAGTAGAGCAACAGTATTACTGGTGTTGGCAAACTTATTTGGAAGCTTAGCAATGAGTTTGGCTACATAGGAATGCTCACACTCAGTCAAACTAACAGTCCATCTAGTTTACTATCCTGTCTTTCCAGATAGTCCTAATTGGACTCTTCTAAGTCTCAACAATTTTCAGCCCATCTTCAGTGAGAGTCAGTCAACCTAAGATTTTGTTTATCCTGTAGAAGTGCCCATCTCTTTTCATTAACTATGAGCAAAGTTGATGGTGATGTCATCTCTAGTAAGGCAATTTCTGTTAGGTGTCAAAGTTTTATGGAATTAATCTGAGTTTAGAATACCTCAGTCCTGGAACATCTTCCCTGCTGCCTTGATTAATCTTTGGGTTATGCTTGTAGAGAGTGATTGTCAAATACAACTGAAGATTGTGGGTAGGTCTGAGAAACAGAAGAATCATTGAACGTTATATTGGTTTTTCAGAGAGAGGGAATTAATTTTTTATTATTGATCATGCTGGTTTGCAGTGTCAAAAAAAAGGTGATATTTTGAACTATGGCTGGCATACATTTGTATGTATGCATACATACATGCAGACTCCAGACTACATCATTTTTGTGCCTGTAAAGGAAGAGAAAAAGTCCTCTCTCCTGTGTTGTAGCTGCTGTTAAAACAGGTTCTGATAAGTTGGTCATGACCTCTTTTCTTCTTTGCACTTGCTACTTCCACATGAGTAGCTGCTGCAAGACGACTGCCTTCTATGATTCTTCTCCCTGACCCTATTTCTAGGTAGAGAAATCTGAAAACATGTCATCTTTTTGGAGGCTGAGAGCAGATCCTTTGAGATGGGAAGTGTATCCAACTTAAAACTCAATATATCCTACTGCTGATTAAGAAGCTAGCAATTAACATAATTTACTTTTTTCCATTTCCTGCCCAGCAGCTAATATCCTATTGCGTAGTGGGCTAAACTCAGCACGTTTAACTTCCAACTGCACCTAAATAATGCTGTTATCCTGGATCTATCCTCACCTGGCATTGGGCCAAGAGAGAGCCCAGACAAGCTAAAAGTAAATCTCATTTGGGCTTTAAATAAAGTCTTCACATCCATCTTCTTGCTGTTGGACTTCTCTGTAGTAGTTGACATAGCCATTGCTATGAAGCGAGAAAAGAGGATTTCAGCTAATGGAACTGTACGAGGATGACGTAAGACATTCGAGTAATGTCCATAGAGGAAAAAATAACCGTGCTTCAGCTTGAAATCTGTGCTATTCTTGCCTCTGTAATTTTTAAGTATTTGACAGTGTAGCAAAGAAAAATACGAAGCAAAGGGAATAAAATCTCAGTCATACAGATATGACCCACCTTCTACATCCCTTAACTAGCAGGGAGGAACACTGTCGTTTGTTTATTCAGAGGTTTGGCTGAGACTAGCGATTGAATAAAGATTAGCTTACAAATCCAGCAGATGTGATACAATAGAAAGAAAGGAGAGAAGTTATGAGAATCTTAACACAACTGAAAATGTTCAAAGGAACACGACAACCTAAGTGCCTTGTTCAGGTTTTGTAAGGTGCTCACGTCATTTAGTTGTTCCTGATAATTTTACTCCGAGGCGTACAAAACATGGCAAGCACAGCTGCAATTAAATGCAGGTGCTTAAAACAGGTACCAGAATCCAGAAAGAATTTAATAGTTTGTTATTTCATTATCATATCCAATGCTCCAACAGGCTTATCAAGCCTTTTGAGTGGGAACGTTGGGTTTTTTTTGTGTGTTCCCTCCCCCCCCAACCCCTTTTGTTGCTGCAGCTATTAGTACAACAGAGTCTTTTTCTGGTGGGAGAGTGCAGACAGAGAAAGTGGGGCATCTAGGTACTGCAACAAATTAAGTTACTATTTTGCCCTGATTTTCTGTTTTATCATCTTTAAATAGAAATCTTGTCTTCAGTTGGATAGATGTATGAAGACTAGATAAAGTAACATATTTGCCTTGAAATGTAAGAAATGCGTTGTTTCTACCTAAAATGGCTATTCTAAGAAAGAAGATTCCTTATCAAATGATAAGGAAATATTTTAGTGATTATGTATTCATTTATGCATCAGTTCATAGTGGCTGGATTGTGCATAATGGCATATAACCAGCACAGTATGCTTCAATGTAGATAAACACAGGAATTACATGTATTAGTGAGTATTTACTTGTCTGTAAAACTGGTTTGTTTTATTTGTGTGTATATTTTCTGCTTGTGTTTCATTTCATTACGTTTATGACTATAGTAGATACTTAGATTTAATGTTTGTAATGATTATCTATGTTTATGTGTTACAGGAATTGCATTATTACATTAAATGTGTGCTCAGTCTCAGGTCAGTAGCAAATCAGTTCTGTGGAGCCAGTGCTGATTAGTGCAATTTTTAGCAGCGTTGCAGAAGATGGTATTTCTTTATTGAGTCATGCTAAACAGTGTCTTGGCTTTTGCTATAAAAAGAGAGAATAGGGAAAAAGAGACAGAGAAGGATGCTTTTATGCATATGATATGCAGCCCCGGGGAAGATGCAAATCTGGAATGAAAAGTAATTGCCTTCTACTTTGTTGCATAGCCTGAACTATGTGGAGTAGAGCTGACCAAAAGAAAGATGTGCTTTATGTTAACTGGTAGTGATTACTGCAGAAAGCTGCCACAAAACCAGTACAATTCAAGGGACACTTTTAAAAATAATTCTTCAGACCTTACAGAACAGACCTTATCACATTATAAATGTGTTTTGATGGGTCTTCCTTGATAGGTGGATAGAGGGTAAAGGATGATACAGTGTAGCTAGCGGAATGGAAAAGCAATTATATTTAATCAGAAAGATAAAATTCACTGTACTTTCCACCTCAGAAGATTGCTAAATATGATTATATGCAATATAAGCTGTTAAACACAATAATATTCAAAATTTGTTTTTTCCTCCTGTGCTTGTCTTCGGAAAGAGAGAAGAATTGTAGCATCTAAATTGTGGGCATATGCGTTGTGCATTAAATCAGTTTTGTGTGACCGTGTCTGCTCAAGGACAGTTTAAAGGACAAGGCTGAACATGGCAGTCACCACTGATTTGCCTCCTACAACAGGGAGGCATCCATCTACATATAATAGCTTTTTAGCCATTTAGGTTAATTGTCTTTACAAGATATTTCCAGTATGCTCTTGGCAGCTCCTGAGTTCAAATAACTCACTTTTCTGTATCTTTAGTAATGCCATCTTTATGAAATGTCAAGCTGAACTTAACCAAAATGATCTTAAAAATACAAATGTCATGCAATGGTTCTGTGAAATAAATACACCACAAAGTGATAATGATGGAATATCTTCAGACTGAGAAGGCAACCATGGTGTATATGTGATGTCTGGATAAATGTTTAGAATTTCATTACAGACCATTTGAAAGGTGAATACACAAGGTTTATATCACTATCTTTATGATAAAATATATAAACTGAAATTAATATATTACAGCGTTTTATCTTTTAAGTATATGTAATTATTGATAATATAACTAAAATAATTTTCTGTTACAGATTCCTATTGTTTATAGGAATGCAGTATTTAATGTTTTATGCTGACAGGCGTTCCTTAGTTCCAGATGGCATTTGAGAATTATGTAGGTTGTCTAATCATCAATAAGTGGCTTATATGGAGTAGTAATTAATACCATGATTATTTTCCTTATGAGTCAGCAGGTGTGTCATATACATAATTCCTAGTGTGGAAAAAAGCAAAATGGCTTCTGCTCTGCTATATATTTTACGGAAAGGAAGATGCTGAAAAAGGATTCTTTTTGGTTATGTTGTGATTTGTGCTGCAGGTGTATTAAGAGTGTAATTAAAAAGGAAAAGGATTTTATCTGAAAGTTCAAAAACCCTGAAAAATTTTCTGGAATACTAATACTCTTTATAGCTGATTTTTGCGTTGCATTTCAAAGAAAAGCAAAAATCTAGTTTATTGAAAACACTGACCAAATATCAGAGACAGAAAGTAAAAGTAGCCAAATATGAAGAAAATTAGAGAAAAAGAAGGATTAAGAAAAGAAATAATTTCTAGTTTTCCATGTAAAATGAAAATTTTAGTGTTATCCGTTTGGACTTGTCTGTTCAAAATATATTAGCACTAAATATCATACCAGTGGAGCTGAGTACCTACCAAGGGAAGGACAGCGAGACTTATTAAAGAATTTCCTGTTGTCCTAACAATTTCCTATTTCCTAATGTATATTTATTGTTATACTATTATTTCATTTACTGTGGTGATCAGCACAGATGATCTTCAGTAAATGTTTGTGCAATATTCAGGTAGCTTTTATGATATTTGAACAGAGTCTTTTAAGATCATGTATTGGTTTTCCTTTTTTTGTTAATACATATAATGAACGTATAGATAACTTTAAATCTGTGTACTGCCACCTAGACTTTAATCTACCTTCTTACCATGCAGAACACAAGGAACATGTCCTAATTCCATCATCCAGAAATGAACTGAATTTCTACAAGTGTATGTGTTTACGTTAGCACGTGCATATTTAAAAACTGTGTGTCATACGCCTTTGTACGGATCCACCTTTGAAAGGAGGTACTTCCCTCTTCTTTCCACTGAATGATCTACCACATGATGAAAGTGTAGACAGTTTATAAGAGCTATAACTAAAACCACCAGAAAACATCTGTCATAAAATAACGTTTCTCAGCTTTTCTAAATGTGTAGTTTCTCCATTAATTAAATTGATCTGAGGTGTGGAACGGCAGTGCACAGTTCTGGGAGGTGACAGGTTTAAGGATCAACCTTTAAGCAACACATTATGAATTGCAGTTAGGGTTGTATCATAGCTAAAGAGGGTCAATTTGGGAAGCTTTCCAGGAGGATATTTATTTAGCTTTGGAATATCCTGGGTAGTGAGCTTTATCAATACCTGGGTGGAAGGGGCACTTCGGACATTTGTTTTTGGTTTCTAAACCATGGGCCTTTTTATTCCTACTAACCAATACACTTATGATTCCTGGCGACAGCTGCAGCCTGACTTTATACTCTGATAAGCAGGTTGTGGATCTAAGGGTTGAAAATCAGTACCCCTAGCACTCATGACCTTCTTCCTTCATGACTGCATATGAAAAAGTAGAAGCCAGATGTCTTTGAAGGCGGTTTATTTCCCTTTAATTTTATTCAACTTTAAATACATGTTTCAGTGTTACAACGGGCAGTTGCACTGTAAAGGATGCAGAGGACAACTCTACTGTCTGCTTTTCTATACTCACCACTGTGTTTAAAATTCTAATATGAAGTGACAAAAATACTAACAACCGTATTTATAAGACTCTTTCATTAGAAGAGATTTTTGCCTGTGAAATAGGTGCAGCAGATGCTGCTGTGTGGTGAAGGTCATTTCAGCATTCATTTGGAAAATGTAAGAGGTGAAATCCTGGACTGAGTAGAGTTGCTGAGCCCTGGTCTCTAAGGAGCTTGTGGTTTCCATGTGAAAGCCTCAGCTTTTTCTTACTCTTTTGATCCCAGATACATTATTTCTTCTACTGTGTGTTTGCTGATATTTTATTGCTTTGGGGAAATAGTTTTGTCCCTACATTTTAGGTAAACCATTGTGTAATAACTATGTAAACCCATAAAATACTAACAAATATAACTAAAAAGAGAGAGAAATGTTAGGGTTTTTTATGTATTTTTTATATATGACAAGTTTATTGCACTCTGATTATAGCTTCAGAGAAACGTAATTCCACTGGCTTCTGTAGCATTGCTCTTGAATTAGCTCAGAAAGGAGCCCAGTATATTTATTTTTATGTAAACTTTGTCCAGTTAAGTTGTGAAAGCTGTGCACTGTAAAACTATTACAAAGTATTAATATATGTTGGTTTGATGTCAGAAAAACATTTTATGCCTAAATGATGATTTTTGTCAATCTGTTGTTTCCTATCATCATCTCTTCACATGGGTAAACTGCGCACTTTCCTAAACTAAATGACTTAGCACTTCTGTAGTGCTTTACAGTTCTGAAATGCTGTGTGAATATTAATTACGGCACAGAGCAGCCTGGTGAGGAAGGTAGATAAGTAAGTATTATTATCCCTATTTTACAGATGGGGAAGCTGAGGCACAGAGATTAAGTGACTTTCCCAAGGCCACACAGCAAGTCAGTGGCAGAGCCAGGATTAGCACTCGGGGACTTCCTGGATCCCTCTCCCATGCTTTAAGCAGTAGACCACAGTGTTCACTGGACCCAGCAAGCAACTCATTGCAATAATGGACAGTTCCAAGGACTCGTACCTGGTCAGTGTGTCCACACATTTGTTTGCAGACTGCTGCAGTATGTCAGTATGGTTTGAATACCTCAGTCCTAGCAGATTTGTGCACTATGTAAAATTTCTGACCTTCATCGTCTTCAAATGTGGCAAAAGGAAGAAGTGGTAGAATTCTGACATAAACATGGCACTGGCTGTGAAAAACATTTGGTTTTCCTGCCTTATTCTGATCTTGCTGAAACTGATGGGCAAAACTGCAGTGGATTCATGGTTTTGAGAATGTTAGTGTGGAGGTTGGTGGCATTAAAAGTCATCCAGAGCATGAATTCTGTCTTCCATGACTGTTTTACAGTTGGTCTTGCCTGTACTTTACATTTCAAACTCTCATTTATTGCAACACCTACAAATAATAATTTCATAGTTTTCCTGACATGCTAATAAAAAGCAGAGCATTACCAACTGAAATTAAGTTTCTAGTTTCTAGTCATGGGAAAGTGGAGCAGATCTGCCACTTCTTTTATTTGTATTGCGATAGTGCTTACCTCCAAATAAGATTAAGACCTAATTGCACTAAACTACTAGTGAGCCATTCCTTCCCTTCTCCCCTCCTCCAAGGAGGGAGTACAGGAATCACAGAAATGGCTTCTAGACTAAATGCAGTGTGATTCTTGTACTGGTAAATGCAAGGTGGCTTTCAAACCACTCCCTAGGAAGTGAGAGAGTACAGTGCAAGGCCTGCTTAATTGGACTTTGCTCAGAGTTTGACAAGTGAATTGGCAACAACACAATACTCCCAATTAAGCTGTTTTCCCCTGCAATATTAATGGAATAAACCCACTTCTGCGAATGAGGCAAGGCTGAGACTTGCTGTGACATTACAGGAAGAGGAGGCAGGGAAGAAAAAGATTGCCAGAAGCTGAAAATTGAACACATGGGAAAGGAGAAGTCAAAGTATATGAGCATATTTTGATAAATATTAATGAATTAATTTGTATTTAGTTTACTGAGATGATCTGTAAAGGCTTTAAACTGTCCCGCAATGTCATATTTTCCCCATTTTAGAATTTCCCCTAACATTGCTTCTGTAAGGCCTTTTCAGGATCAGTAAAATACTGATGGCTATGTCTTGTGCTAAAATAGCACTGCTTCTGATGTGGCTGTAATATTTGGCCTTTGGCATCCTGCCTAACCATTCACCCAGGGGCATGGCATCACGCCAGCATGACAAACATGCCCAGTTATGTCTAACTGCTTGCATTAATGGATTCATTTTACCTAAGATGATCAAATGGTTTGTGCAAAATTATGCTGCCCTGGTGCATCTTGATAGATTATTAGCTAATTCTAAATTATTAAAAGACAAAACAGTTTCAGTAGAAAGCCTTTTCTCATTGTCAGATTTTAGTATTGTCTGTGGGGAAAGCTCTAATAAAGACACTGTAACACTCTCAGTCTCTTTCTTTAACAGCCCAGATGCTTGGTGCTGACACGTTCCTAGGATTTTTCTATATAAGATAGCTACAGCATGACAGCTATTTTTAAAAAAGAGAGGAGCCTGAAACAAAAACTTATATCCAGAATGCATGACATCCAGCTCTAGACGTGAATCTTTTTGCCTGGGGCATCTGCTCTTTAAGGAGAGGTGCTCATGTAGTTTAATTTCTTGTTATATTCTGTTGCATTCTATATATAGATACATATTTAGCATGTAAGGTTGGTATTCAAATTCCCTTGCTTCAGACTTCCATTAAGATACTGATTTTATATGTTGAGATCAAGTAGTTCTTGTTCTAATACCGCTTACTAAAACCCTTCCACTAATTACAAGTAAATATATATTCATGACATATTAATTGATGTTTTTGTGTAATTCATCCTTATTTCTTCATCATCATTTACTGGAAACCATGCTAAACCATGTTGTGAAATATGGTCTGTATTTAACAATTACAATTGGTGATGTCAAACTCATACTGAAGCCAATATTTGTTTTAGCATGGCATCCAGTGCCCTGTTGCTGAACTACCAAAATATTTCTTTACTTAGGGAAATGTGATTTGTTTTTTTCATGTCAGAAGTGACCAAAATCACTAATTCGTGTAGCTTTTTTAACCTGAGCACAGTACACTAATTCATTACATAATACATTTACAGTGCAGTAGAGAATACAGTTAAAATGCATAGATGACTACAGTATAAAATTAAACATGAAATATATGTTCCTGAGAAAGAATAGATTTTCTGTTTTCTGCTATTAGTGTGTGCTATTTGCCATTATTGCAATTAGAGTTTGGTGTTTATAAGGAAAAGGAAAAGCTTTGCAACTCACCAGTAAGTGAAGCCAGTTGTTTTCATGGTATTAAAGTTTTCTTTCTTAGTGTATTGTCACCGAGTATCATTCTCTAGCTTTGCCAAAGTATAAGGAGTGTTAGTGCTAATAATTTGGGAATTCTGCACGTAGCTCAGGATCCTGGTCTAAAGATAAAAATACACATACAATCCCTTTCTTCAAGAGTACAAGACTAAAGCTGCCTCAACCAGACATTTCTTCTCTGATCTCTTTCATTGTCCTATTGATTCATGTTTCTCTTAGTTCTCATTAACCAGTGTTTACTCATTATCTTGCAGGTTTTAACAGGAGAACTTATTTATGTCAAAGTTAGCTGTAATCATACCTCAGTAAAAACTAACGCATAAGGAATAGATTTTTAATAAGGAAAATTGAATTCTTAAAAACTTATTTTTCCTGAGTAGGAAGAGTAAATAAATATATATAAAAAGCATCTTTGTTTCATAGTACTATACGATCTTGCCAATAGTTTCTAAATGAGAAGCAGCTTACCTGTCCTTTTTTCTGTTTCGCAGAGAAATGATGAAGAGGCTGTTGTGGATAGAGGTGGAACTCGCTCCATTCTCAAAACACATTTTGAAAAGGAAGATCTAGAAGGTGAGAGATTATTTTTCTGTGCATTACATCGTCTCTTTCTTCTGGAAGTACTGAAATGCAATTCCAATGTGTAAACTTACTGATTTGATCAGGGATGCAAAAGTGAACGAGACAATAGTAAAAAGAGAAATACTACTTATTTCTCCCAGTGGTGCTCAGTTACATATGATGGTGGAACAAGTTTGCTAGCTTTTAGTCACCTCTAATCAAGTCCTGTAAACATAATGTATGACTTTAAATAAGTCTTTCTACCTTTAAGTTTCCAAAGATGTAAATACAAGCAGGACTGATGATATAGTATCACAGTATCGTCAGGGTTGGAAGGGACCTCTGGAGATCATCTAAGTCCAACCCCCCTGCCACAGCAGGGACACCTACAGCACATTGCACAGGACGGCATCCAGGCGGGTTTTGAATGTCTCCAGTGTGGGAGACTCCACAACCTCTCTGGGCAGCCTGTGCCAGTGCTCTGCCACCCTCAGAGTAAAGAAGTTCCTCCTCATGTTAAGATGGAACTTCCTGTGCTCCAGTTTGTGCCCGTTACCTCTAGTCCTATCACTGGGCACAACTGAAAAAAGGCTATTCTCATCTACCTGGCACCCTCCCCTTAAGTACTTATAAGTATTGATAAGATCCCCCCTGAGTCTTCTTTTTTCTAGACTAAAAAGCCCCAAGTCCCTGAGCCTTTCCTCATAAGAAAGATGCTCCAGTCCCCTAATCATCTTTGTAGCTCTTTGCTGGACCCTCTCCAGCAGTTCTCTGTCCTTCTTGAACCGGGGAGCCCAGAACTGGACACAATACTCCAGATGCGGCCTCACGAGGGCAGAGGGGGAGGATGACCTCCCTCGACCTGCTGGCCACACTCTTCTTGATACACCCCAGGATGCCATTGGCCTTCTTGGCCACCAGGGCACATTGCTGGCTCATGGTCATCCTGTTGTCCACCAGGACTCCCAGGTCCCTTTCCGCACAGCTGCTCTCCAGGAGGTCTGCCCCCAACCTGTACTGATGCATGGGGTTATTTCTCCCCAGATGCAGTACCCTACACTTGCCTTTATTGAACCTCATCAGGTTTTTTTCTGCGCAACTCTCCAGCCTGTCCAGGTCACGCTGTATGGCAGGACACCCTTCCAGCGTGTCAGCCACCCCTCCCAGTTTTGTGTCATCAGCAAACTTGCTGAGGGTACACTCTGTGCCTTCATCCAGGTCATTGATGAATATATTGAACGGGACTGGACCCAGTACTGACCCCTGAGGGACCCCACTAGTTACTGGCTTCCAACTGGACTCTGCACCACTAACCACAACCCTCTGAGCTCTATCTGTCAACCACTGTTCAATCCACCCCACTGTCCATTCATCCAACCCACACTTCCTAAGCTTGTCTGTGAGGATGATGTAGGAGACAGTGTCGAAAGCCTTGCTGAAGTCAAGGTAGACAACATCCGCTGCCCTCCCTTCATCCACCCATCCAGTCACGCCATCATAGAAGGCTATCAGATTAGTCAGACATGACTTCCCTTTGGTGAATCCATGTTGACTACTTCTGATAACCTTCTTTTCCTCCAGATGCTTGGAGATGACGCCCAGAATGAGCTGTTCCGTCATCTTACACTAGCTTTTACGCTTGCTTTAAAATCCTCATGTAGTTGCCTAGCCACATCTTCAGCTGAACAAAATCACTTTGAAGTGTCACAGATTGGACAGATAGTTGATAATATAGACTGCTGAAACCACCTAACATCACTGTGTAGAAGAAAGTGAGAAGTTGTGAGAACTCTCTTATGATATTGGCCTAATAATTCAGATAGTCTCTGAAAGAATCATATTTCAGTTTGTTTAGTGGATCCCAAACTTATTCTGGTTACTACTGTACTTATGCTCTTGTATTGAGATGTGTGACTCCCCACCCCCCACCACCCCAAGTCGTAATTATTGAATGAAACTGGATTTCTGTTGCACATATGATATCCTGTACCAGAGACTGGAACCTGCTGATTTTAATTGTTAGCTTATTTTGGTGCAGCATGGAAGGTTCTTGTCTTTGTCGCACGGAGCCATAGGAACTAGCCAAAACAAAATACTAAGATCTGGGGTGTATTTCAACATTCTACACCTGAAAAGTTACCTGCCTCAGGTCTAAAGAGAGGTATCTCCATCTGTGCATGAACCTGAACTTTCTGAACACCTACACTTGATTACTTTTTTTTTTTCCTTTTTTCTCTGGCTGTATGAATTTTTCTCTGCTGCATGATGGCCATATTGATGATTTCATGTGAATGTTAACATGATGCACAGTGACTCCCTGTTACTGCTTCCCTCAGCAGTGCCTCAAAAAGCAGACATGGCCGCATTTTGAAAGGGGCCTCGCTGTATTAGTTTGTATGAGGTAGTCTCTCACAGAAGGATGTAAAATGTCACGCGGTGTAGCACGTATGAGGTAGGTAGCTTTTTGCTCAGTCTGGGGCAAGTCTGAGCACATGCAAGGGTGGATGTCAGGTAAGATGCTTCCAGGGTGGCATTTAGGGTTTTGGTGTCTTCAGGGATAAGTGGCTGCCAGTGGATCAGGCTGGGAATGGCAATTTTGGACTTAGGCACAAAACCCCCTTTTTTGACTCTTACACTTAGTGTTCCGTAGTCTCTAGTCCCTTCAGCGTGTCCTTTGACAAAATGAAACTATTGTATCTGGTGTCCTTAGAGAAACACCTGATAGAAGAACAGGGGCTCCCTGCCTTCCCTTCTCTGTAATACTGACTCACAAATTTTTTTGTAGGGTGAACCTACCCCCAAAAAATGTCGTTTTGCTGAGTCATTTTACTGATGATGGTAAGGTGGCATTTTAAAAACAGACAACTTTCTGGAGAATCACATCTTTAAGCTCAGTCATGTGGGTAGACTCAAGTGTTAAGGCAATCAGAATTACTATGATGTTCCATATGTGACTACGTGGAACCTAAAAGCTGGTGAAGGGTCTGGAGCACAAGTCTTACGAGGAACAGCTGAGGGAACTGGGGTTGTTAAGTCTGGAGAAAAGGAGGCTGAGGGGAGACCTTATCACTCTCTACAACTACCTGAAAGGAGATTGTAGCGAGATGGGGGTCGGTCTCTTTTCCCAAGTAATAGGCAATAGGACGAGAGGAAGTGGCCTGAAGTTGAGCCACAGGAGGTTTGATTGGACGTGTAGACGTGCTTAGGGACATGGTTTAGTGGTGGACTTGGCAGTGCTAAGTTAATGGTTGGGCTTGATGATCTTAAAGGTATCTTCCAACCATAATGATTCTATGATTGTAAAGCCTCATCTCAAAATTTGAACAAGTATGTAATATAAAATCTGTATTTAATTACTATTTTTCCCCGCCATCCTATATGTGTAGAATTGCTGCTGTGAAATATCAGGGAAAATACTCTTTCAAAAATCTGCTCCTAGGATGTTATCAATAGAAATTGGAACATGACAGTGACACCCCCCTCCACAATCTTTCCATCAATTTAAATTGTTTAGAACATTGAAAAATTCTGTAGTTAGCCGGTGAGTCTTCTTTTCTTTAAAATAAAATCACAGTGCTTCATAATGTTCTAACAAAACAATTATACAATGTAGAATCCTTTATAATGCAGTTACCTTTCTCAAATAAATTTCATGTCCACTCTAAGATCAGATCAGTATGCCTTTAAATATATAATCACTGCATCCAGAAATACCAAGTGACATAAAAAGATGTGAAGCAATTGTAAATTTTAATATCCAGTTGCTGTTAATAGCACGTCCATTTTCGCAGCACATCTAGGCACTTTTCCATCTGGAAACAGTGGATGTGACTCACAAATATCACTGTCTTATTCTTATCCAATGTACATTGTGTTGGGTTTTGTTGAAAACTTACCTTTTTCCTAATGACATAACAACTATAAAATATGAAATTATATAATCAGGTTCTAATTGCATAGCTTAGTAAAAATCATATAATTAGATAATTAATATGTATTATGTAATTAGCTCTTTGACAGACATTTAATTGGGTTTATGTTTTAAAAATCTAAATAGCTAGTTACTGAATATTCTAGCAAAGTCTAGTTTTGACAGGTTTTAAGTTTCAATAGCATCATATCAGCAACATTTCAAAAACTGCAATTCACAGGAAGAGCTAAAGATTGTTTAAATCTGAAAATCGTAGAATGGTTAGAGTTGGAAAGGACCTTAAAGATCATCTAGTTCCAACCCCCCTGCTGTGGGCAGGGACACTTCCCACTAGACCAGGTTGCTCAAAGCCCCATCCACCCTGGCCTTGAACACCTCCAGGGATGGAGCTTCCACAACTTCTCTGGGCAACCTGTTCCAGTGCCTTAGCACCCTCACAGTGAAAAACTTCTTCCTGATATCTAATCTAAATCTCCCCTCTTCCCGTTTGAAGCCATTCCTCCTTGTCCTATCATTGCATGCCCCTGTAAGAAGTCTCCATCTTTCCTGTAGGCCTCCTTTAGGTACTGGAAGGCTGCAATAATAAGGTTTCCCTGGAGCCTTCTCTTCTCTAGGCTGAACAGCCCCAGCTCTCTCAGCTTGTCCTCATAGGAGAGGTGCTCCAGCCCTCTCACCATCTTCGCGGCCCTCCTCTGGACTTGCTCCAACAGGTCCATGTCTTTCCTATGTTGGGGGCTCCAAAGCTGGATGCAGTACTCCAGGTGGGGTCTCATCAGAGCAGAGTAAAGGGGCAGAATCACCTCCCTTGACCTGCTGGCCACATTTCTGATGCAGCCCAGGATTTAATCTTCTGATTAAATCTTAAAATTATAAGTATTTTGCTATTTTTTTAATTTTAGACTGTCAGCATTCAAATGTCAGAAATACTGATTTAAATGTGTACTAAAATTCCCATCTGAAATGTCTTGCCCCAGCAAATACTTGTATTTGTATGCTTTGGGGCAGCTATTGTGCAAGTATATTGCAGGTACGTATCTTCCTGAAAGCATGAAAATATCATGGTGATTAATGCTGTCTGGAAGAACATCTACAAGACCAGAATTTTGCCTCAGTCTCTCTAGATCAGTGTTTCTTTCCCTGAGCAGTATAGTAAAAATTTGGGGAGATAGGACAGGAACTGCAGTGCTTATGGGAACACAAGAGATGTGGTGCTCATCTTAGTGCCAGTAATGGTAAGGTACTTGCAATGTGTACTTCAAATTGTATCTTTTTACTTAAGCTTTGCAGTGCTTCAGAGGTGGATTGTTTGCAGAGCTTTGGCATTCAGATTTTCAGCATGAATGATTTTTCCACGTAATTCATTTTTCCTGAATTGTAAGGTCAAGATCAGTCACTAATACCGAACAGGTCATTTGTCTGACTGTTGCATTGATGAAGGGACAGAGAAAGCATTTCTAAAAGTAAAACAAGAAGCCTCTGTTCCCTGGTTATAATCACGTATTTTGCATGTTATCTTTCAATGTGTGTACAGACAAAATTCCTGCTGAAATAAATATGCTCTTATTTTTATCAGTAGTGGAATTCCTGAATGAGAATTGGGCACTGATTCTGGGTATTAAAGCACTTAATTGCAAAAGGACAGGTCGTACATGTACCTGTACTGGGAGCAGATAGGCAAGTTTTCATAAACAGATGTGCACATCAACAAACAGTTGCGCTCAGCTTACTCCTTGTTGTTGTCTCTGGCTGTCTGCCATTGCTTCAATGCATGTTCAGTAGTAACAGTTTTCTGACAAAATGCATATACCTTCTTTTTTTTTTTCCCATCATAGATTAAGAATATTTGGATTTATCTTTACATGTCTGGAGATCTCAGATTCTCTCAGATCACATGCTGAGACCTTTGGACTATGTAGATTTGCAAATGAATTGGCAGTAAGTGCACTCTGACTGAGGCCTTTTGCTTATGCCCACCATATCAGCTGAGAACGAAAATGACTGTTCCATGGCTGTTCTTGCTAGAGGTGGTCAGCTGCAAATTCTGGATTTTTGTGGCAGGATTTCAGAACTTCTGGGAGTATTACTGTGGCCTGGTTTGAGACGCAGCTTCAATAGGGAAATGGCTGAAGATAGGATTAGGTGGAGGTCCAGGCATGAATCAGGGATGAATCCTGGCTCTGTTGGAAGAAATTGCAAAATGATCCTTGATTCAAGGAAGGCAAGATTTTGCTTAAGCTTGTCATAGTTCAAACATTTTAACTGCCTAAGTGCTGTGGGAAAAATTGGTCTTATGGGAAATCAAGTTTGCCATCTTTCATGTCTCTCAAGATGCATAAAACACCGTATCCAGTATATAAATCACTGTATATCAGAATATGCATTCTGACATTTTTGATAAAATTTACATTACATGAACTGGTTACTGAAAGTCACAGAAGACTTGAAGCTAAATTAGCAAATAAACATCACTAGTACAACACTGAATATGATGCAGAAGCTAAGGATTTAAACTTAATAAACCAAATATTAATTTGAAATGTTGGTGTGCTTGTAGAGATGTTTTGTATTTAACAACCTGCATGAAGATCAATTTTGATAGATGTTATACTGACCAAAAAAGGAGAAATCCCAGAGTATTGACTTATTCTCATTTAGAAATAGTTATTTTAGTTATTATTTCTTTCTAGATTTGTTCTAGCTTGTGAAAGTAGTTTAAAAATTATTTTAATGAAATTTTGATTATATACAGTTAGGCTTAATACATGAAAAATTCAGTGTGATTGAACTCTAATTTCCATATATTATTTAGTAAAAATCTGAGTGGCTTCAGATATTGAAGTAGGCTTTTATTTTCAGAGACTGGACATTTTTTATAGAAATAACATAATACTGGACCTGTCTACCACTGACATTATTTACCTGAAAATTAATAGGACCTAGCAGCTCACAGGACTAAAAGAATATAAATCATATGAACCTGCTGGCCTTGATTCATCCTTGCCTCTACATAGAAGCAAGTCAACTACTAATTCTGCTTGGCCAGACGGGAACGTTGACCAAGGTCTCCCCTCCCTTTGGCTGCCAGGACACTACAGCCTATTGCAAATAATTTGTTACCCCGTCGGTACAGATCCCCCGTTCCAAGCTTCCTTGCCTCTGCTTCCCTTGGGCGCCCCCTTCATCCTGATGTTCACTCTGACCTACCTCATGCTCCTTGTGGAAATGTCCATTAGACTTAGAGGGGTAGAGTATAAGCTGTGGAAGTAAAGAGCTGGAGAGAGATTTGGGTTAGTCTATGCCTGTAATCTCAGATGTGGTTGTATAGCTGTAGGTCTCTACAGAAAGGTCTCTTAAAAAAAGAACCATTTTGGCTTTACAAGCACAGAATTCTTTCATTTTGTTGCCTACCAGATATTACATGCTCTAGCTTGTTCCATTGCCATTTCTAAGGCACATCTTTCTGTAGTGCCTCTCATCTAGTTTTTTCTTCTTTTTCCTGTGTGTCTCAGTATTCCTTGAGATTTCATTTTTCTCTTGAGCTGTGCTTGCACTCTTGCCTTGGCGATCACCTGGTTTGGTCCCTTTGCAAGGGTCTCTTGTCCCTTCCCAGGTGTTCCCGTGTTTGTGGGAAGGTGGTTCACCTTGAAGTTACATGAATAACTCTGCAGGACATTTTCACAAAATCTCTTTGAAAGTTCAAATGAAGAATAATGAAATAATGAAAGCAAACAAGTTATCACATAGTGTTGGCTGAACGCCAGAGTCTTCTTGATCATAAGCTTTGGGTTTTGAAGTTTGACTTTGCTCTAAGCTTCACTGACAAGAAACCTTTTCAATGTTTACGGGGACTAATATTTCCAAATATTTCGCCTTGTGGAATTCTTATAAATGAAATTGGCATAAACCAACTTGCTGTTACTGGTGAAAGCTGCAAAATTGCAGCATCAGAAGACAGGAACAGTTTTCAACATACAGTTGTGCTAGTACTGAGTTTGCCTGTTTTTTTTTTTTTTTTTTTTTTTTTTGGTGTGTTGCTAATTTAGAAATATAGGTCAAATTCTTCCCTCCAATAACCACAGCTTCACTTTCCATCAGTGGAAAGTGTGTGTGTGTCTGAGAGGGTCCTTTTACATTCTGTGTCTGCTGACTTTTTTTTTCTATTGTCTGGCAAGGTCTGAGACCTGATCTCGTGATAGGAGCATGCACATAACACCTCTGGACTCCTCTGGAACAATGTAGGGAAATAGGAAATGAACATAAGTGCAGTTAAAAGGACTTTTTAGCCCAGCCACAACCTGAAAAAATGTTTTGTTAAGAGATTTGTTGGGAGGGCAGTGATTGATTTGGGGTCTTTAAAAGGTGCTTAACTTTAATGACTTCAGTGAGATGCTCTTACCTTCCATATTCGTATGTCCTTAATGCTTTCTTGGGCCAGGGATATTGTTGTTTGTTTTTTTTCTAATATAATGTGTATTGTACTTTAACCTAGAACATAAGTTACATGTGTGATCTAAAAAGTTTGTGAAGGCTTTCTTGTCAGTTCCTCCAGTTTATAGCATGGCAAAAAGATGAAAAATGTCCCTTGAGCAAACCATAACGACAAACAGCAATGTAAACTCTTAGTTTAGGAAGCATTGCTTTTGTCCTTTCTGCTTTCTCTTTAACTCTGCCTCCCTGCTGCACTACAATAACAAATCGTGAGTCATGTACTCTCTACTCCTACACAATTCACCATAATCACTTTTTCTCCTATAAGGAAAAAGACAATTTTTTTAACTCTACATGGACTGCTGGTTTTCTGTCTCTACCTCACTGCTGATTTTTGAGTGGATGGAAAATTGCATTTGGTTCAGCTCTAGCTGGCAATACATAAAAGAGGCTTCAAGGCACTCAGTGTTTTCCAGAAGAGGGAGAAACCCCTCCAGTCCTGCTGAGGTCAGCAGTCATTTGAGACTTGGCTCGAAGTGCTGGCAAAATATTCTCTCTCAAAGCATCTTGACTTTGCAGTGTGTTTCCTTAGTAGGTCACAGAAGCCTGCCTTTGCTCTTTCTGGAGATGTTTCAAGACCCATCTGTTCCCTTATCTGCCCCCATCCGTCATGCCCGTGAGCAGGGATCTGAAAGCCGTGGTCTCAGCAGGTGCCTGAGGCAGATTCAGATCGTTCCGGTTGGAAGGCAGCACAGGCAGATGTAGCATGAGCACCTGGTGCTCATGGACATTCAGATCCAGGACAGTCACTTTTTATGCAATAGGCACCAAGTTGGCTGGTTCACAAAGGAGCTCTTAAAGTACCTGCTTGAGTCCCACACGCCTGGTGTAACGTGGAGGACCTGTGGAGCCTCTACTGATGGGGAAGTGGGGAGGTGAACATGCTTCATATGTATGTTCTTCCTACCCAATGGGTGTGTGTTTTCTGTGCTAAAATTGTGTTTGGAAGGAGAGTGGGAGGCCCTAGGGCAAAAATGTCTGTACTCTTAGTGTTCTATTAAAAATATCTTAATTTCTCTAAATTCAGGGAAACGTTTACAATTCCATTCTCTCCACCTCCATTTTGCCTTGCAATGTCACATTCATTCAGACAACTGTAATAGAATTTGCAGAAGTTCCTAAGTTAAGTCATCAAGCACCATAAATTATAATGGGATATATGTTTTTCAAAGCTTTAAAAATACCACTACATTTCTTTTCCTTTCCATTTATTTAATGAATAAGATAGGTAGCTAGGACAAGCTTCTGTTTTAAAGACCCAGAATGCCAGGTTCTGAAAACCTTTTGTAGATGTTACATCTGTAATTTTCAAGGATATGCAGAAAATATTTGCTTTTCTGAGGTTGCCTTTTTAGATGGTTAATTTCCTACTGGATTCTGAAAATAAAATCTAGGTGTAAGGAAGAGTTTCTTCTTTAGAATACAGTAACCCAAACAACCCTTCTACTTAGATTTTATTCTGAGAAATGTCTCTGCAAGATGTATTCATATTAATAATGTATATTTCATATTTGTCTTTTCTAGGGCAAAGAATTCATGCCTTCACAAAGTGCAGATATTTACAGCACAATATACCTTTTCTTCAAAAGTTTAGTGGAAATCCTGATTTTTACATATTGCTTATATGTACTTTCATCTGTCTGAAAATTAAATATAATTAACAGGATCCCTTTTAAATATTTTATAATATAATTTGGATTTATTAATGTAATCCTGTAAAAATTAACTTTAAAACAAGAGTTATTATTTCTTTAATCCTTAAAATATTTTTACTTAAGAATTGTTTTAATGCCTCGAAGGTAAACCACAAGTGGCCAAAGCCTTGAATGCTATAAATGCATAGATTTGAACTAACTTTATATTCTGGGTTTTGTTCCCAATTGTGCAATTTGATTAATAATAGTCTTTTTTTTAAAAACAGTATTTAAAAAATTTAACAGTGGATGTGTAGCATTGTATAAAGCTGACATTGCAGAACAGATAAATTCAGTGTATTACGTATCTTTAATAAACTTTCAGATTGTAAATAATCTTTGTATATTAATGTATTTTCTCAGAGGTTGAGTTTTTAAAAATGATTCACTCCTAAATACTAATACTGAAAATATTTATGCATGTGCTTATGTTTAGCTTTCCTAGCGGCACATCTGGAATAAATCGACATTTTAGTTCAGAGTGTGTTTTTGCAGGAGCAAAATCATAGTCTTTCCATGATAAAACTCTGTTGATGTTAATGTAAGTTCTGGATAAATCCTATGGCTCACTGATATCTAAATTAATTAAGATTTTTAAAATTGTAACATAAACATAATGTTAAACATGGAGAGGAATAAACCTTTCTCAGCGTAGAAATTCTTTCATTTATTTTGAAGTAAGAATTAGCAGGACAAATCCTTTTTGATCTATTAGATCTACATTTTTTTTTATAAAGGACGATACATCAAACTCCTAAGTGTGCCCAGAACCACAAATCCGCATGTGTGTACCCGAGTGCATTGTATCTGTATGTTTCCATGGACCTGATTAGGTGTGGCTATCTGTGCACGCACGCACAAAGTATCTTACAACGTATCCACCATAGTCCTTGGCTGAGAGGTACGGAATAAAGAAATGTTTCAAGTATGATTTTTCCCATTACAGGATGCTTCTTTGGAAGAGGGGAGAAGCAAACCAAGCTAACTGACTAAATATAGTAATAATAAAATAAACTGTAATTGACCACTTCAGCTGTTAACATTTTTTGCAAGAAAACAGAACCATTGGAAAAACACAATTGAAAAAAAAAAAGGTTTGTAAACATGGAACAAAACATAAAACATTAATCCATTTGTATGTTTTTGGTGAACAACTTTAGCCCTTTCTCAGGTGATGGGACTCTACAGCACATGGTGCACAGCGTAGGTGATAAAACTGTCCAAAAGTGATGCCCTGCATTGTATTTTTGAAGGCTTGGCTTTAAAGAGTTATAAATCCACTTTTGTTCTGCTCACCTCTTAAAACCGTGTGTGAATTCTGTGTGAGAATGGTTGTTAGGTTGTACCTGGTGTTGACAGTATGTACCCTGATGTTACTTACAGTGGTTACTACTTCCTATACTTCAGTGCCTTTGTAGCCTTTCCAAAAGAATGAGAAATTATGATCTAATTGAGTGAGACGCTGTGCAAATGTGCAGCAGAGCAGAATTATTTTACAATATCTAAGTAATATTCAGGCATCTTTATATGGCATCCTGATGAAGTAAATAGTAAAACACACAAAAAGCTCTTAAAGGTAAATGAAAGAAATGCCCTTATACAAATAGTTATGAGCTATAAGCAACAGATCTGAATCCTGTTGGATATCCTGCAATTGACTTCAGCCAAATTGAAATTATAGCTGTTCTTTCCTTGGAAAATTTAGTCAGATTAATTGAGACCTTATAGTAAGTGTAGGTGCTGAGGGTGTACAAATGTCTGTTTAAAAGAAACCCAACCAAACAACCTTCTTTACCCAGTTTTGCATATTTGGGGAGGATGTCAGTGATGTTCGGGAGCTATCTGCAACCTGTATTCATGTTACGCTGGAACAGAAATCTTCTAATAACAGCTTTTATGCACAACACTAAAATGACAAGAACATAGCTGATTCTTGGGGCTTGCTTATGGCAACAGGAATAAAAGCACATACTCTTTAGATCCTCTTGAAATGTAGAATTTTTGGAAAAACGTTGTTTTGGGAAAATCCTTGTTTTAGAATTATGTGTTAAAGGTTCATTTGGTATTTCTGTTAGAAGTTTTATATTAAGCAGAGTTCTTGTTTATTCTCCTCTTCAAATTACTCTCATCTTCAAATAATGTAAGTCTTTAGGGGGAAAAAAAAAAATCTGTTGAAGAGCTTCATTGGAACAGGTCTGGATGCTTCTCTCCAGAGTAAGGCAGCAAGAAATTGTCAGAGAAAGCATGGTGTTTCTGCCCTGCTCTGTCCTGGAGGCTGTATGGGAGCCTCCTGGTTGGGAGGTTGGGAGATTTACAGAGCTCACTGAAAACTCTTCTTCAGTAATGTCTCAGTCAGCTTGTACAGGAAGAAATACTTTACATTCTGGGCACTAGTTTATAATCTTTACCATCAAAAGGTTACTTCAAGTAAGGTCACTTTACTCCTTTACTCATTGGATTTCTTTTATCTTTCCTCTTTTTTTTTTTTTCTGCTTCTATCATTCACTGTCATTTTGCCAGCAATTTAGAATTCATTAATTTTTCTTTTGTTCCCAGCTGTTCTTTTTTTTGCTCCAGTTTTGCTCTTTTAATAAGCCAGAACTTCTTAAGTCTTTATTCAGTTTTTTTGCTTTTGCTTTTTGCTCTGTCATTTTTCTGTAGAAAACTATTCCTTTTCCCCTGTGAGTTTCTTTTTTTTTTCCTCTTATTTGCCTGAACCTCGTTACAAGGACCTAGATTCCTCTCTATGTTTATTGAAATTATACCTTGGTAAAACAGTCTGCCTCAGTCGATTCACACAGAAGGAATAAAACCCATTTTGCTTTTTCTCGGTTATCCATTTCAGTTCCCGGGTTCCTATTTTCTTTTCAGCATGAACTGATTCTGTCTGTAGAGGTAGAATTGTGGTATTCAGACATACATGAATGTCGTGGCATTTTAGGGCCCGTTTCCCAGTCTGGCCTCAAGTTCTGGATTCAGCCCTAGAAATTAATTGAAGTGTGAACCTGAATCTGCATTTCCTGATGCAGGTACAACCTGAGCATTGAAGTGGCACAAAACTAGGATAAGCATGCCCACTTCTATCACAAAGCAACAGGAATGTATTAAATTACTAAATCAAAAAAGCAATCTATTTGCACCTCGGGAAATGATTAAAGTCTTAGGAATGGTAGTCCCGTTCCTTTCAAAATGTTGTTTTGGGTTTTTTTTCTGCCCAAGGAAGGGGACAAGGAAGTGTTGAGTACTACATTACTGCTGTCCTTTAGTGTCTTTTTAATGACGTCTTTTTATGGCATACATTTTTCCTTGTTTCATGCACCACTGATTGCAATACATTTGAAATACACCAAAAGCAGCAGTTCTCTTTAAATCATTTCTTGGGTTAAATGTAATAAGCAAGAAGAAAGAGGTATCTAAAAAATAAATTAAAGAAAAATAATTTTCAACTTGTAGCCTGTGCTTCAGAAAAATCTCCTGACCCTGCAAGAATTAGTCTCCCCAGAATTGATGCGTCTTCTTTCTAGTCTACTCTACATGAATCTAAGTTGAGCACACAAGTAGTGTGGTGTCCAGAGCCTTTCCTCCAGCTTTTTTAGCTCTGCCTCTGCAGAGAATTCCTGTCAGCCTTGAATTTCTTTGATGCATTGTGACAAATGCTGCCTTGCTGTGTTTTCTGCCCCCGCTGGAGTCTCCATGGGATTAGAGATCACGTGCTACCTTAGTTTAATGTTCTTGACCTTTTTCAGATGATTGACACTGCTGAATGATTACAGCAAAGCAGCAATTATCCACTAGCTGTTTTATGCTCATTTCAAGGAGAAAATAAATGTTATTTGAGATGAGTAATCTGGACACTGTCTTTCTGCTGAGTAAATGTAGGAGACCTGCCTGTAGTGAGTCATGATTCCTTTCCCATTTGTTCTGTTTTGTGGTACTTTCTGCACATTTCCCCTGTGCTCTCCCCCTTCTAAATGCTTTACTGTGCACTGATCCTGTTAGCTAAGAGAGCTAAATCTTTAGGGCTTGATCAGCAACATAAAATTCCTTAGGCTCAAAGGCTCAAAGATGGTGGCAGGCATGGCAAGGTGTACCTTCTTATGTATTTTAAAAAAATAAAATAGAAGAAATGAAAGCACCCTAAGCTACCAGCAGTGTATTTATGACGTGAGCACATAAAGTTGCGTGTGGATTTGTTTTTTCAGTATCTTCTTATCTTTTTTTTTTTTTTTTTTTTTAATTACCCCTTCAGTGAGTTTCCCACAAGAATTCTGTCAAGGTTTGGCTCATAAATAGCAACGAGTTTTGTAAAGTTCCTGTACACACAAAGCAAACAGCAACTTTACCAAATGTTCAGTGCAAAGAGATCCATGTGTCTCTTCGTGTTACTGTTTTGGAAGACATTTTACAGAACACCTGTCTGGCTTTAATGAAAGTTCACACACAGAGATGCAAATTTGAAGAAAAAATAAATAATATGGCATTGCATCTTAAGAACTCAATACTGGGATTTTGCCCTGTATGCAGGGGTTGTATATCTGTGACACATCATCATCATTATTGTAATCAATAATGTTATGACTATTAATATTAGAATAATCTACATTATACAATTACACAATTATAGTAATTATTATACCATTAATACTCTTCTGGTTATTAATATTGTGTTGCCCCAGCCCCTCTTTAAAAGGTAATTTTTTTTTTAACTACAGGCCATCGAACATTGTTCATTGGAGTTCACGTGCCACTGGGTGGAAGAAAAAGTCACCGACGCCATAGGCACCGTGGACATAAACACAGAAAGAGAGACAGAGAGCGAGATTCAGGATTGGAAGATGGCAGAGAGTCTCCTCCTTTTGGTAAGATAAATTTTATTTTTGCACAGATTTTTTAATAATAAACATTAGTATGATTGTGCATGCTCTGTCCTGTTATGGCTTGGACATGATTAGCAGCAGGGTTTTGGAGAACCCACCAGAGCCTCTGCAGTCTGCCGAAGAGCCAAGATTTGTAACTCTGATGAAGGGCAGCAGCCAGTGGCAGTCAATAGATGAGACCTCGGTAATTTCTACCACTGTAGGAGACTGTCCAGGAGTGTTCTTGTAACGGTGGACTGCCACCACCACTGAGAAGGGGATGTTTTATGGCACCAGCTGCCCTCAGTGAAGGCTCTGGAGTATTTGCCCCTAAAACATAACATAGAGCAGTTGTGGTTCTTTACAATTATTTTTCTAATAATGTTGATGTTACTGAAGCTGCAGCGTTATATCGGATATGAACTACAATCCAGATTTTGCTTGCCTTTTTCCTTACATGACCCTGTAATATGCCATTGTGAGATGAGTCTGATAACTCAGGACTTGAGAGCAAACAGGAAAAAATACCTTTCATGAAATGAACCTGATACAAAACTCCTAAAATTCTCAACATTTTAAATTAAAAAACATTACAAAGGACACAAAAAGGTAGTCATGAATAAATTAGTCAAGCTTTGTCTCAAAACACATGAGAATATTTGCTGTTCAAAAATGAAAAGTGTATGAGCTGAAATGTCCAAGGCTGTAGTAAGTGTTGAAAATATAATGGAAGCATGTATGGAAAACAATTTGTCAGTGTGTAACAGAAGAATGTTTTTGAATCATTAGGGAAATGTGCCAATGTAATTTCAGGTTACAGAATACTAATTATAAGACTTTCTTTTAATCCTAAATTTGTATTATGTATGTAGAAAGCTTTGGAGCAAGTAGATTATAACTACTGACGGTTAAGTATATTGTAAAGAGCTTAGAATACTCAAATCTTTCACAATGAATTGTACTGGGAATGAAACAAAATCAAGACTTTTTCAAACTTAGGAGATATGAGTTATGTTTTGAAGACTGAACAGTGAAGAAAAAATTGGCTGTGGTGGTTCTGTCTGGAATGTATTTCAAATGTACAAAGACCTGATACTTTATTGAAACTGGTTTCTTGGAAAACAACGAAGTTCATAAATTATTAAAATAGTTTTCAAAAAGAATATGCATATATACATATAATGTCAGATTAAAAAGAAACAATTGAAAGTTACATTAGCCAAGAAGTGAGATATCTTAAACTATGAAGCAGTGTCTTCTGTTGAGTCATCTGGTTTTATTTAAGTGCCAGTATGTGACACATTTTGGCTGAGAACCTAGCTTTGTTCTTTCAACTTCTGGAGACCTAGGCTTGTGTCCTTCCTAATGTCAAAAGTAAAAAAAACCAGAAATTATCTGGCTGAATCTGTCCTTAATAGTCTTTGACAGTTGTGCATAAAATAAAATACACAGTTGAACGCAATTCTGTGTTAAGTAAAAGTCAGCCTATGTTCAAGATTACTCTAAGAGTGGTATAGCAGTAATATGAAAAAGATAGTTTTGAAGTGCATTTGTAAGTTGGTAAATCCGAAAATTATACAGTGATGGAGGCGTTAAGCACACTCAGAGCAGGCAGACAAAATTATACAGGGATTAATTGTAGTCAATATCCACATCCTCGCATTTACAATGGATTCTCCTTACAGGAGTTTCAGACAGGTTGTGCTGCCTGGGGAGAAGCATTGCCTTTAGAGACAATATAGGCATAGTTTTTTCTATGCTTTATTTACATGAGTAAGCAACAGATACTTCCCACACTAAATCTGAATCCGCTAAACCTCCAGAATGCTTCTTAGCTCTCTTTCCCCATGACCACAAGGTTATAACGTTACCCACCGGCTGAAGGAAGTTGAAAGGAAGACAAATGTGTTTCTTACTCTTGATGCATAACTTAATATGAGGGACTGTGCTACCTAAGAAAGCAGATCCAAAATAGTCCCTTAATTTATGAATCATTCTGATTTAATTGAACACGCAGAAATGCTTAGCTCCCTCTCACCATATACCCCTTTTAACGCATTTCTGTCAAATAGTAGGAGGCTGTATTCATGGGAACTGGGGGCGAGGAGGGGAAAGAAAAAAACATTTCAACGAGCAGGTGCAAGAAGAAAGATAGAGAAAATAAGCACTGCGAGACCAGCTGATAGAACACGGTGCTTTGAAGTAAGTCAGAAAAATACATTAAGATTTTTATGATACAAGAGAATAAATTAGCAGTGTTTTGAAGCAGTGAAGTATGAAAGGAGGTATAATAAAAGCCAAAGATGCGACAACTGAATAATAGAGATGCTGGAACAAGTAAAGGCCTGAAACACTCAGACATGAAGTGCTCCAGACTGCTCAGTTAACCAAGCATGGGATGAAGCATTATTTTTTGTCATAAGTTATAATGGTATAATTTATAACTTCATCCGTGAAGTACCATTACGTGCAGATCTTGCTGTGCTTCAGGAGAGCTTCGCTTCACTGCTTCAGGGAGCTGCGCAGTGCACGTAGTGCCGTGGGTCTGTGCAGGCCCCACTCAGAGCGGACAGGTTCCTATCCAGTGAAAAACAATTTCTTAAACGGTTTTCTTTGTATCAACATGGCTAGAAAACACCTGTATTCAGTGTAATGCCCGTGGCTGTAAGCTTCCTGGTAATCCCTTTGAATCCTGGCTGGGAAAGCTGTACCAGCTACTTTCTGAGGGAATGTTTCTGCAGAGAATAGATTTTTTAGAATATTCTGATGGCAGCTCATAAGCTTTTTTTTTTTTAAGTCTCCTACTGTCACTTTTCAAAAATAACCTGAGTGTTCTTAGTGTGCAGATTCAGAGCTTGTAGACAAATAATATGTAGAATATGTAGTTAGTGGAATAAAAAAGGGTAGAGTGTTGTCATTTGAGGGCACAGATCAATTACTCTGGTTTCATTTTTGTTTTCCCCACACCTGATTCTTGCTGTCTGTCTGTTGCCTCTTGATGAGATGAGGTTGTACAAGATGTAAAAAGTAAAAATTGTAAGCTAAGTGATTTCAAGATCTAGATTTCCTCCATCTTGCCTCATAATTTTTTGGAAGAAAAGGAGAAATCCAGTGAAATTATCAACTCCAGTTAAAATTGCAGTAAGGCTATTTGCTTTATTGAAGAGGTTTACCGTTCTCAGCTGAAATGCTGCTGTTCTAATTAAGGCCCTGGTTTCATGCCCGCTTTAAGCTCCCCTCCTCCACAGCTTTCCTTGTGGGGCAAGTATTGTGGTTACTCTGTGAATTAAATTAGGGAATTGATACAAATCAAAATGGAAAAAAGCTGTTTCTGGCCTACAGCAGCTCCTTGGTGCTGTTTGCTGGGAGGGTGATGGGTGCCAGCCCCAGTGGGCTGCAGGGCCACAAGACAGCTGTGACTGCTCCATCAGTGCTGTGGGTCCTGGTGGCACTGAAAGTCTGGTGCAGATTTCCCTTTGGCTGGTAGGGTTGCACTTGCTTGGTATGTACGGGGATTTTAGTGGCAATTTTCGGTGTTTTTTGGTGTCTGTTTTTTTGCCTGTAACCAGTGAAACAGCTCTCTTGTACTTGCATTTATGAGTTAAAGATATTCATGTTTCTGTTTTAGAATGGGGTGGAATAGGAAGACTTTAGTTCTCAGCAGGGTGTCTTTAAGGACAGGTTTTGTGAGGGTGAAGTGAACACAGCTGTGAGGACTGGGATTTGATTTCAGCCTCCTGTGGTGTCTTCTAGGACTAGATGCTGTTGGGGCTCCTGCAAGGTTTAGTTTGTTCTTTTAAGAAATCTGTCTTTAATAATCTCTAGTTTTAAAGAGGCTTAAATTTGAAATTCATGATATTGGACCTGGCAAGGGAAGCTGAGCAGCTCTGGAGGTGAGCCTAACAGGACTGTATGCACGATTCTGGAGAGGCTCTCTGAAGGTAATGCAACCAAAAAAGTGAATTGCAAAGGGGGACTTCTCTTAGTTACTAGAGGGGCTTGAAGAAAGTGTAATGAAAGGACTCAGCTCACTACGTAGCTAACCTCAAGCCTCAAAGGGGTATTAACGGGGCAAATTAAATTATTTGTGAAGAGTATGGCTGTTAAGAGAGTTCTCCTACCCTTAACTATAGGCTTTGTCTGCTGAAGGTTGAACTTGGAAATTTGAATCTCTGGGCAGCTGTGGAACAGATTATTTTAATCCAGATTTGCTGCAATGTATCGTAACTGTAGTTTTAAGAATCTAGCAAAAAGAAGAGAATTGAAGCTTGGGAATTGTCCACATTGTCAGATCCAAAACGTAAGATTATTTGTCATAGCCCTGAGGTGATGGAAACAATTCAGGTGAAGAAAACGCAGAGAGCGAGAGCACTTCCTGAAAACAAGATCATGCATATAGGGATGAAGTGCCAGAGGAGCAAGGAAGGGAATATTTTCTCTCAACCTAACACATGGTTTCTGAGGTCTGTGAAGAGATTTTTTAGAAGTGTGCTGTATGGCTGTTTACTATTTTATGTATACTTTAGATTGTAAATTTTGTTTTAATTTTCACTATGTTTTCTAATTAAAAAAAAAAAGTAATTTGTGATCCCTACCTTTACTGATTGCTGAGCTGAAGGACAGAGTCCAATCTGTACAGGAAGAATGTAGGGGGAGAGCCCCTGTTCACCACTTCCTTGGTGAGCGCAAGCAGGAGGGTGATGAATGTTTGTCTGTGTGTGAAATAATCCTTTCTTTTCTGTGATCCTTTGAATTTTTCACACCATTTCCCCTTTGTTTGGAAGGAGTTGTTACGGATGTCAACTGTGTTACACAAGTTCACTCCCTGTCTGCAGCCTGTCCTGTGTAGTGAGCAATCAAAAAAAAAAAAGTTTGTATATTTAATATTACTTTAATGTGAATGTACAAGAGCATGAGGCGTGGATTAAATCTTGTCAATGATGTTTACTATCTTATGTGAACTTCTGTAATGTAAATTTTACTTTAATATTTAGCATGTTTTCTAATGTAGAAAAAGTACTTTTTCACCGCTACATCTACTGACCCCAATAAGAAGTATTAGCCTACTAATACTACCCTGAAATGCAGATTCTCAACAGGCTTAGAAATACATAAACCTGTTCTGATAGAATGTTAGCAGAAATACATTTTTGCACCCTTTCTAGAGTTTATCAAGAGCAGAGGACAAAATTTAGAATGCATTTTATATGTACCCAAGGCTGTGTTTTTGCTTGTGGTACGGCTTGGGCAGATTGCGTGCAGTTCTGCCTGATGGCAGGGCGGTTTGTCTCAGGAGAAATCCTGGCACGCACTCAGTGGTGCAGTGGAGCAGGTTGTTTGCTGGGCTGAATTTATGTGGAGGGACTGAGAATGATCCTGCTTTCTTACCGCAGCCCAAGTCTTGATTTCACCTTGTTCCCTTAGGCAGGAGGGAGCAGTCGTGACCCAGAATTGGGGTTGCACTTGAGAATGTTTTAAATGGGGGAAATGCCAGTTATGGTTCTTTCCTACATGTGTTCTGCAAGGTGGGATGGTGATGCAGGCCACCATTACCCCCTGCCTGCACTCAGTGCTGTTCCAGGGAGCAGCTTTTTGTGTTGCCTTGTGGGAATTAGGTTATTATCAGTTCTAGCTTTCAGTTCTGCTGTTTTGGCATGTCTGTGCCTATATCTTACTTTTGTTTTAGGGATGTTAGTGACTTCACGAAAAGTCATAGTAGTGAGCACTATGTCAGGTTGCTGCAGGGTCACTTCCTTTCTGCAGCACTGATTCCCAGTGTGAATTTGTGCTTTTGACCATAGCGTATCCACCAGGTCTTAATTTTTACCCTTTTAACAGTGGAGTTATACAGATTTTTAAACCTGGAATACTCAGTTTCTCCATGCACGCAATGAATTTGAGATATCAGAGGTCGTTTGGATGTCTGTGTGAGTGCTGCACGGATGATGTGAGCACAAGCCCAGAGAAACACAGGTATAACACAGAGTTTGGCAGGAGGCTCCTGTGGGCTGGTGGAGCCACAGCAAACAGAAAGCTGCTTCGACTTTTCCCGACTGAGATGGCTCTTAGCTGAGCATGGGTGGTTGTTGATGGTAGTCCTCCTCCTGTCACATACCAGACTTTCTGCCCAGTCCCAGCTGGTCCTGGAGGATTTCCTGAACTGGTGATGAGCCATTTACTTGGGAGAATCATCAGCTGCTTATTGTGGCACTTTAAATTCAAGTTGCTTCTAGTATCTCTGTGCTCTGATATAAAACAACTGCAACAATAGAAATACTAATGTAACAAATTAGTCCCATTAATTTAATTTTTTTTAACCTAATCTAGATTACTTTCATTACCTTTTAGAAATAGCAATAATAATGTAAAGGATTTTATTTAACACTGCCTTTACTACTTGAAGTAGGGATAGATAATATTCAAGCCAATTTCTGTTTTCCTAGACTTCAAAAAAATTTGAGTGTCCTAGTTTGCAAATATTATGCTTCTACACTGAGGATTAAGTTATCACAGTTTGACAGTTAGCAATTGAAGTATTCTTTCATACTGTTTTTGAATCACATATTACTCATTTTCCATATAACACATTAATGACATATTTGGTATTTATTACTTCTATGAATAAGAGCCAAAGCCATCTGGCATTGCTCACATGAGTAATGCTGTTAACTCAGTTTTATAAGTAGAACCAACAGATCTTTTTTTTTTAAAATTTATTTTATTGTGTTCCTATTGTTTAACTCTCTTAGGGTTTTGTCCTTGAAATAAAATTATTGTACTATAAAGCAAATAATAACTTTTTTTTTCCCTGTTTCCAGCTTGGTGTCTGAAAATCAAGCTGTGGCTTGCAGGTTTCAGACACCAATACAAATTACAGCAGCAAAAAAAGATAGCCAGAATCTAGCAGCTAGTTTTACTGTTAACAAGGAAGAAGAGAATATATTGCATATTTTGTCATTTATATAGATTCTTCACTGTTGTCAGTCAAGCAGCTGTATGTGACACAGAAGACCCAGTAAGAGCAAATCACAGCAGTAAGGTGTTTCCTTGTTGCTACTCACCTCAAGGGATTTCTGATGCTCTGCTTTCCTTCCCATGCTGAAAGTGTGCATTTGCATGGGTATCATAACTGTCATAAAACTGCAGCTCTGCTGTACAACACTACTTAACAGTAGCTGCTGCTGTAAATCAGTTCTAGTGCTGATTTCGTCAAGAGTACAGGATGTTCTTGGAAATGCTTGTTCTCACATTTTCACTGCAGTCCAGCTCTCTACCAAAGTGGCTTGTTTTCCATGTTCTGTCACTAGTCATATGTGCTTGTCCTTTGCAAGTTCATATCTCGCTGAATTTTGTCCTTCTGGTAAATAGTCTTAACAAGTTGCACACTTCTTGACCAGAATGTACTTTCCAGTCTCAGATTAAATCTTGATGTTTGTGTTTACTTTATCCTTCTCTAGAATGTACCAACATGTGGATATGAGGACCATAAAGAAGAACATAAAGAATTAAAAAAAAAAAAAAGAAAGGTAGAGATAGGCTGGAAGGTGGTTTAGAATAGAGGTTGAAATGGTTTTAAAGAAAAAAGAGGAGTGAACGGTGAGAGAGAGGAGTAATAAAAGGTGAAGTGGAGGAGGTTGTTGCTGTTTAATGATTCACCAAACGTAATTTCTGTCCCCTTAACTGTCCTCCTGCAGATCTATTCTCTGGATCTTAGTAGCAGCTAAGCCCATTTCTCTCTCCCTCCTTTCCCATACTACTTCTTGGGTTTAATTTCCTTGCTTTGGGAAGAAGTAAGTAGGCTTTACCATACTATATCTCTTTACACTCTGTTTGAGCAAACAGACCTCAGGTGAAAACTGTCATGTATTGTTTGAGTTTCATTGCTATAGCAAGTTTACTACTCCTGCCAAAAAAGGTATCTTTACTGCTGAATTTAATCTCCTGTATCAGTGGCCCATTTAATTATTTTTGATCAGTGCTGGATTTGCTCTTTAATTAGTAATCAATGAGTGCTATCATCTCAGTTTTTCCAAAATTCAGATAGCTTGAGGATCCTATGCAGTGATGCTCTTCACTGCTAGATGGAAAATACTGTAGCTTGTCTTACAAATATGGTTGTAGAACAGAACGTCATTTAAACAATGTTCAAGGAATCGCTGAGCTGTTCTGCTGGATAATCAATTTTTCGGTTGACTGGCAGCCTGGCCCCTATCAGCTCTCACAAAGGACTTTTGGTTCCTCTCAGAAATCTAAAATACATTAGCAGAAAAAATAACTATGTATTTCTGGAGAGACTGGGTTTCATCCAGAGTTTGTTCATTTGAGATTTGCATTTAAATAAGGATAGGATTTTTTTTTTTTTTTAAAGACTTAGAACATTTGAGCTATGAACACTGAATATACACATACATTAAGGTGATCTGCGAGTTCTGGACATTTTATGAGTGATATGAAAAAAGAATAGTATGTCTCCAAAATATATTTAGTGGTCTGCACTGAAAGGTTATGAAGGAAAAAAACTGGTAAGAGGAATGTAAAGGGAGGACAGGAAGAATAAAATGGGGAAGTTGGGCCAGATAAACAAATTGTTAACCTGGAACAGCCTAACCGTGTAGAAACAGTTTACAAAGGGGTGGGGGATGGTAGGTGTAGGTAGTGATATATTTTTGAAGTTCCCAGTTGTATATTGACATTGGAGAGGTTAACTTTTGCTTTCTTTCTCCTGCTAGGTAAACAAAGAATGCACATTTAGTACACCAGCTTTGTGACCTGAGCTAGGTGTGTAGATTTAGGCTTACGATGTGGCAAAGTAGTTTTGGTAACGCTGGATTAAAGGACTTTTATCAGCTCTATCTATGCTATCTGTGCTGCCTTTTTTCTGTGAGATACCATTCCAGCTTCCAATACTCACTACTTCTGTACATCACATTCTATCTTTAGATAAGTTTGTTTAGACTAGACAACTACAGTAAGTAAAGAGGTCTCAATCTGAAGATGTTTGTGTATAAATGTTCTTACAGCATAACTATCATTATGTTTTCTGCGTGGCAGTAAGTGATATGGATGAAAGAGTCTGGATAATCTCATGGAATTTTAGATGCTTGCTTGCTCAGAGCAAAAAAACTTGATGTTCTAGACTTGATATTTTCATTTTTCCCCAGATACCCCATCACAAAGGGTGCAGTTTATTCTTGGAACAGAAGATGATGATGAGGAGCACATTCCTCATGATCTCTTTACAGAGCTTGATGAAATTTGTTGGCGTGAAGGAGAGGACGCGGAATGGAGGGAGACAGCAAGGTGAGTGTTTTCATAAGTTTTTAAAAAAATATCTGTTTTGGTTGTTGGTATATTGAGGAATGATTTCAAAGCTGTGGCAAGCTCAGGAACAGATTTTGGATATAAAGCTTAAATAAACCCATAATTTTAATCCTTAGACTGCTAGTATTACTACAGCATTTGTTGCTTCGCAGAGCCAAATGTTTTCATCTGGATTTATGAAATTTAGGTCAGAATGAATATCAAGGGAAAAATCAAAGTAAACATATCATATATATGAATTAAAAATCACTGGTTTTATTAATATTTTAGCTCATCATTTTAAGAAACTTTCAATCCTCATAGTGTGTTTGAATCCCCAGTAAACTGATATAAAAAGATTAAAGCAAGGAATGAGAATCCTTTTGTAGCAATAACACTTTCACATATTCTAACTATCAAAGAACAGTTGATTTTGAGACTTTGAATATTCAGTGTTGGATTATTTTGTTTCCTCAAAATTAGTGCAAAAAGACTGTTTAGATTGCAGTTCTGCTGAAAAAATTAATATTGTAACAGAGCTTTGTTTTTTTGTATGTTTGTTTCCTTGAGCACCTAAATAGGAGATGACTTGCTTAGTTTCATTAAGACTTTACATTTCCCAGCAAGCCTTGCTTCATTTTTTCTTCTTGGAACCTTAGATCTCTCTTTCCCTGCCAGTATTTGTTGACAGTGTTCCTCAGTGGCGCCCAGAAGTCTATGGGCCAAATCTTTGGTGTCAGTAGGATAAAAATTGTGGAATTTCTCAAAGGATTTTGTGGTGAACTACGGATGTGGGCTGTTTGGCATGAATATAGCTGTTAGCTTTCCCTTTAATTTTACTGCAAATTCCTGCTTTCCCAGAGGGCCACAGAATTTTCTATGACCTTCCTTTTCTTTATGTGTCCATAGGAGGCATAGACAGATGCTAAGTATAGATCTTTATATGTAGAAAATTCTCATATGGGGATTGTACTGCAGAATGAGTGTAGTGGTGTTCCTAAATAATCTTATTAATATTCAGAGAGAGAAAAGCTAATCAAGTTAATCGTCTGCAGTGTTCTCATACTGATTAGGAATATATAGGAACTCTTCTAGGAAGGGTATCAGTTTCTATTGTCATTAAAAATAAAAATCACTGTGCCTTCTGTTATTTTTAAGCAGGGAAATAGTTGCTGTTGTTCAACTAAAAAAAAAAATCCCTTAGCAAATCATTGAAGAATTGGGTTTCTGAAAAAGTGTAACAAGCTTTATTTATATAAATACTTAATCACGATCAACTTTGAAAGGAATAGGTGAAACAAAGAAACTTCTATTTAGATTGATCTGTCTGCATGTACAGCCTTTCCAGTTGTCATTTGGGAACTAAAGAATCAAAAATGTCTAACAGAAACAAGCTGACATTGTTTTTTCCTGTCCTTTTTCAACAGCCAAGAAAACTATATTTTTTGAGCTCAGAAAAGACAAGAATGAAGTATAATAGCTAATAGTAAAAATTTCTTTAGCTTTAGAAATAAGATAAAAACAAAGAAATGAGTGGAGCTGCCATGCAGAAAGAACTGGTCAAGATAAATGATCTTTTTTCAGTTTGGATCCAAGAATTTCAGCCAACATTTAACATGGGTTGGCTGGCTGTTAGAAAAGGAGGAGATGGCAGTAAAATGACCAAATTCAAAATGAAGGCAAGAGGCAAAATGCTTTATCAATGCAGTATCTGTGCAATAATTTCCATCCTAGAAAGCTGAGAGAACATGTATTTCATGGGTACAGTAAATGCAGTCTTTCTGTGAATCTATCAGGTGAGTTGTACTACAGCAAACACAGCAACACTTTTCAAGAAAGGATAAAAACGGTTGGAACGCACAGAGGCCTGATAGATTTCAGAGCTAGGCAAGGTGTGGAACAATATTTGAAGGAAAGAATAATTATAGACTTGGAGGTAAGTGGAAAACTGGATAAAATGCAATACAATGGTGTATCATGTCAGACTAACTTAATAAAGCTATTTAATCAGATAATTGATTTTTGTTTTTCTGCCAAAGAAAAAAACAGTGGATCTATTTTTTTTTTAGTCAAGCATTTGATATGATACAGCAATGGGAATTTATTACTTAAACTCTGCTCAAGTGTAAAAGTTATTAGTGGGTAAGGAACTAATTAAAGAGGTACAGCAGGTCATGCTGAAAAATTATTAGTGTGGAAGGTAGTGACAACTAACTTCTGAAGAATTAGTAAATGGCTTTAGTATTGAATGACAAAAAGTAGGATTATAGTAATGAAACTTGCTGATGATAAGATACTAGGAGGTATTGTTACTCTAGAAATAGATAAGGATATCATACACAAAGAACAAGGTGTCTGAGTAGAGTAGTAGATGGTGTTTAAAATTCAAGGTCATATACTTACAAACTAATACTTGTTCACTAATTGTATTTAATGGGAGTGATGGCACTCAGTGGTTATGTATTCATTTCCCCAAGCTCTGCATGGACTGAAGGGTTGAGTTGCCTCAGATGCAGTAAATCTGTATCTTCATATTTTCAGTTTGATTGAAATTGCATGCACAGTTCAGCCTTAAAATTTTTGGAAGTATCTTGAGCAAACTGCCTAAAACTGTTTTAGACATTTTGTTCTTGATTGATCAAAATAGTAACATATCAAAGGGAGCCATGGATAATATTTGACTGGAGCTTAGGTAAAACTCCTCTATTCCTATTTCATTAGTTTGGAAGAGGTAAGCCTGTTTCTAGACTTTTTTTTTTATTGTTGTTCTTTTTCCTCAGCAGTTAGGAGACTCCAAGGTTTGCCATTCTCCAGTTTCCATAACATTTCTTATGAGGAAAAGCATTCCTGCAGATTAATTAGTAGGAGCAAGAAAGTGCACTGCTGTTACAGCCTATTCCATTCCCAGATCTGTTCTAGGCTGTCCCGTCCATGGAATTAGCAAGTAGAATGGAATAACTTACTTAAGTTGATATAGTGATAAAATGAATTAATTTTTCCCCATTAATTGATTTCAAGCTGGAAGAAACGCATACCTTTTAAAACCAATAGTCAGTCTTTATTAATATAATTTTTTGTATGTGGCCCAGCTGTACAATTGTGTAGAGAATGCATGATGTATAGCTCCTGTCCCCAAAAAAATATTTTCAGTAAGTTTGTGGGGAAACGCACTGAGGCAGTTTATTTTATACACACAATAGTATAATTGCAAAATGCAGCCATTAGGAAAGCAATTCGTGTTCAAATCTATCCTAATAGCCTCTTGCGGTCATGGCTGGAAAGTAGTTGCCTGATTTGTAGCAGATTTTACCCAAACCGTTGGGACTCATTTATCTGCTAATATCAAATGAATATTTTGGGAGAATATCACTACATTTCTGGAACAGGAAAGAATATGCAGTAAGGAGGAAAATAGAAACACACTTTGAAACCAACAGGAAAGTGTTTAGGCTTGAATTTTAATGAAACAGCACAGCTAAGAAAATAAACCTCTGTCCATAGCTTAGAAGATAAATTGTTAGGAGTGACTAGAAAATGGAGGTACTAGGGAAAAACTGTGAAGCGAAAATGCATCTCCCCTGAATCAAAAATCTTCTTCCAAAGAAACTAGGTCACAAAATCCAGGTTTGTCACTCCCACTTTGTTTCTGACATGCTTGTTTACTTTGGTTCATTTCCTAAACAGCATAGGCAGGCCAAAGCTCATGTGGAAACTTACACAGATTGTAAGATTACATTAATAACATTGACTCTTGAGTGGGTTGTAAGTGAATACATACTTGAGCTCTCTGCTGCAGACACTACAGACTATAAAATGGATCACCTTGAGCTCACCCACTTCATATGGTGCACCAAAATGTTGTCACTGAGTCTACAATGAAGTGTGCACACTCTTTTATTGACTCCTGAGACATAGATGGAGATGACTTTAGAAGATGTAACGTGTATGTGTATGTACACCCCCCCCCCCAAGTAATATTTTTCCTATAGTAACATTCCCTGCTGAAACTCCTGTTGTCATGTTTTGTTCCAGCAAGTATGCTATCAGAGGAACTGAACTGTATGATTGATATACCTGTGCTAGTCTTTACCAGTAAAAGAAAACCATGTGAACGAAGCTGCTCTTCTGCATAATCAGACACAATTCAGATACCTCTAAATATATTCTAAGCACATGGGGTACATGTGACATGAACTCAATATACAAATAGGGTTGGTGGTGTTTTCTGGGAAATTATGAAAGGCTTTTATTTATCAACCACGTCAGTTTAAGGCGTTAAGCTGCAAAAGTAAATATATTGAAATTTGTCTTTTTCTCTGAGAAACTAAAAAGACCAGAAAATGGGCAAACGTGGGATCCATGCTGGAATTTGGATTTCAAAGCCATTTCTATCCTTGAATCCTGTATATGAATTCAGAGGGTTGTTAAAATGGTATTATGATTTTTAAAACCACTTGAACACTTAGAATTGAATGACTGTGTAAGATTAGAGATTTGGGTTTTTATGTTTGCTGCTCTTTCTCATTTGATATGTTAAATAAGGATTATCTGACATAACAGGGGAATAATTCTGAAAAGATAAAAGGTGATAAACATGATTTGCCCTTGATGAGATGAATAAACTCATGTAATGCTTATTAAAATCAAAATAAAAGTTTATTCCAAATGTAAAATTCTCTCAGCTGGGTATGATTTATGTTTATGTACTAGCCTTTTGGCTTATTAAGTAACAATGTATGATAATGTTTTAAACACGTAAGTTTTAGTAACAGTAGCAAATTTGAGGGAATCCATAGAATTGTACTATTCGAATTGATTGAAATTCAGATGGAGATGGTTGCGATGGCAAGTATGATTATTTGAGCAGTAGCAATAGTGTCCTATGGATTTTTATGTGGTGTGTAAGCTTTGATGTCTGATACTATAAATGGTAATTAAAGCTGTTTTCATGATTTAGACTCGTCTTGTTTGTGTGTCCCTAGTAAGTTATGAGCTCTGGTTACGAGCCTGCCCCTGTCCAGTCACCTGTCTTAATGAAACTTTTAAGAACATGTCTTTTATCACTCATTTAAAATCTGTTTAGAAATGGTCAGTATATTCAAAATAGGTAATATCAAGGACAGACTGCAGCAGTATAATCAGATAAGCAATGTTGAAGACTATTTACATGAACAGAAGGTAATGATAGTATGAGGTTTCTGATGAGATTCTGTAAGACTGTGCTTGGATCATTGTTTTTAGGATATATGTAGCATGATTTTTAATCTTTTTTCAAATCGGCATTAAACGAGATGATGTTACATCAGAAATAATTGGGAATACCCAAATGCAAAGATTGTAATCTTGTAAAACTCCTAAAGAGATTAGAAACATGCACAAAACCAGAGGTATGAGAAGATAGAAATGTAAGATAAAAATTTGCAGAGCCTTAGGAGGCAATAGTTTAAGCAGGACAATTAATGCACCGAGTTTGTGATGTTATGGCCACAAATAGGTCTAGCATATTTTTAGCTTGGAAACATGAGCGCCATGCGTAAGCTAGGAGCAGCCTCTTCTTATGGAGTTCAAGTGCAACTGCAAAACGAAAATAAGGAACTTTTTTCCTTCTCATATGCTTCTTGGTAACTTTCTTGAGTTGTTGTAGCTCATGGCTTTGAATTTGGTGGGGGTGGGGTGTGTTAATTGGTGTTTGATGTCCATTTGGACACAGTTTTGAAAATTTATTTGGGAAACCTCATTTGTATATGCAAATTAAATGTAATGGTTCAGCTCTGTGGAAGCAAATTTTTGTGTGGGCTGTGTCCTTCTTGGTCCTTCTCTGGAAGAATGAAAAAGTGAAGGAGATAGCCTAGCTGGGCTGGGAAGAGAAGAGAGATTGCAATGAAGGGAGTGGAGAACAGAAGTCTGATGGAGAGGAGGTCTCATGGGCAAAGATGAGATACAGAAACTGGCCAGCACAGATGAAATGGAGGGAAAAATGTTTAAATACAAAGAGGAAGAGAAGACTAGACACAGGAGACTGGAGATTTTGGAGGAGCCAAGGAGTTGGGGGCAAATTGTGTATGTAAATAATGGGAGAGTGATTAGGAGGCAGCTGGTACAGTTAGAAGAAACGGAACGCATCAGGAAGGGAGCAGATACACTGGTGATAAGTGGGTCACTGCAGTGGTGGCTGCTCGCAGGATGGCATCAGAAGGAGAAGAATCTGGTACACAGGGACTGAAAGGAGGAAGGTATCTTAAATATGGGTAGACACGTATATTTTACAGGTGGGAGCAGAGCCAGGCAGGTGAGCCAAGAGCAGAAGACAGCTGTGTTACTGGGCTGCAAGGTTTGGTAAAACTGGAAATTGCTCAGCTTTAGAGGTCTTAAGGTTCTACGCTTCCCTGTTGTCTGGAAATAAGTGTGAAGGTACTGTCAAGGTGTGAGGCTCTGCTTGACTTTGCTGTGTGGTCCATATGAAATAGCTGAGTGCTGTTGAGTCAAGTGATAAATGCTTTTCCTGTGGCTGCAGCTGTTCAGACCTTGCCAAGCTGGCAGGCTGCATGGCTCCACACAGCAACTATCTGTGTATGCTTGAAAGACTTGATAACTTTAATTTAAAACACTTTTGCATATGTCAACAGACTTCTCTCTCCTTTTTTTTTTTTTTTTGTTTATTATTATTTTAACATTTTTGGTGTAATTTTTATCAGTAAACAATTAAAAAATTGTGCAAGAAAGTTCATCCAGCTGGTTAGTAACAAAAGACTTGATCCTCTCATGCCAGTTTCGTGTGTCCTTTTACTTCACTGAAGTCTCTCCAGATTTACACTGAACCTGTGAACAGGCAAAAGAGACTCAAAATTTAGTGAGGTATGATGTTGCTACTGGATTCTAAATTGTATTTCATGTTATTCCCATGGCTGTTTTGCCTGAGTAAAGCCCATATTTTGGGGCTTGAAAGATTGTTCACAAGTGTTTACACATTGCTTGTGTATGCATGTATGTGCCTGTGAGGTTTTTCATTTTAATTGACTGAATTATTAAATGGAAAATATCCTAAATTTTGCTTAATGTTTTACTGCCTTTTTGAATATCTTAATGCAGTTAAGTAACTTAAAACTAACGAAATTCATAAGTGTCTTTTATGAAAAGATTATGGTGGTGATAATGGATGGATTCTGTAAAGTGTGACTATGTCAGTATATTTACTTTAAATGAAAAATGTCTCTTCTATGTTGTGTTTAGTTCAAAGTGAAGACTAAATGGAGAAAGTTCTCCTGTGTTCTTATTGTATATAGCTTTTCTTTTTCTCTACCACAAATTCTTCTCCTCTATCCTTTTCATCCTACTTGTTATTCTATAGTAGAAATATCACTGTATGCCAAAGAATTACTCAAAGTTTTTGTAAAGGACAGTAATGATTACTTAATACGCTTCTCTCTTCATGTCTGGTCAGAATTTATCTTCAAAAAGTGATACAATACAGCATTATATGGGAAGAAGCAGGCAAGGCAAGTTTCTCATAATTCCTACAAAGAAAGACTAAAGTGAAATCCGAAGACATGTTTAACAGTGATCTTTCAATATCCATGGAAGTAGTTTATTTTTCATTTCTCATGGACAGTGGATTTATAAAATTGGTTGTTTGCACAGGTGGTTGAAGTTTGAAGAAGATGTAGAGGATGGTGGAGAAAGGTGGAGCAAACCGTATGTTGCCACACTGTCACTTCATAGCTTGTTTGAGCTGAGAAGCTGTATCCTGAATGGCACAGTTCTTCTGGACATGAGAGCTAACTCCATAGAAGAAATTGCAGGTACGTATCGATGTTTCATTTATTAGTTATGAAAAGTAATCATAAAAATCAAGTACTTACAGTATTGCTTACAAGAAAGCTATTGCATAACAATCAGTTCAGTTTAGAAACTCACAGGAAATATTTTACTCAATATATTAAAAAGAATCTAATGTCTGACACAAGTGTTAAATATATTTTTTATATTTTTTTGTATAGACTTTGCTATTTTCAGAATCAATTTTTATGTAAAGGAGAAAATTACAATGGAATAGAGAGGACAGTTTGGATATATTTCATTAGAACTGGCATGTTCTCTGGTCCTCCTGTGCCACCTCACATTGTGAATGATGTGTGTGCTAATTTCCACAAACGTAATCTACTGCTGTGCTAATTGCAGACAATCTAGCTTAAAAAAAAATAAATTATGGAATCATAGAATGGCTAGAGTTGGGAAGGACCTTAAAGATCATCTAGTTCCAACCCCCCTGCCATGGGCAGGGACACCTCCCACTAGACCAGGTTGCTCAAAGCCCTGTCCAACCTGGCCTTGAACACTTCCAGGCATGGGGCAGCCACAACGTCCCTGGGCAACCTGTTCCAGTGCCTTACCACCATCACAGTAAAGAATTTCTTCCTAATAGCTAATCTAAATCTACCCTCTTTGAGTTTGAAACCATTACCCCTCATCCTATCACTGCATGGCCTTGCAAAAAGTCCCACCCCATCTTCCCTGTAGGTCCCCTTCAGATACTGGAAGGCCACTATAAGGTCTCCCCGGAGCCTTCTCTTCTCCAGGCTGAACAACCCCAACTCTCTCAGCCTGTCCTCATAGGAGAGGTGCTGCAGCCCTCTGACCATCTTCGTGGCCCTCCTCTGGACTCGCTCCAACAGGTCCACGTCCTTCCTATGTTGGCAACCCCAGAGCTGGACACAGTATTCCAGGCAGAGTCTCACAAGAGCAAAGCAGAGGGGGGGAATCATTTCCCTCAAGCTGCTGGCCACCCTTCTTTTGATGGAGCCCTGGATGTGGTTGGCTTTCTAGGCTGTGAGCACACATTGCTGGTTCATGTTGAGCTTCACATCCACCAACAGTGCCAAGTCCTCCTGAGGGCTGTTCTCAATCCATTCTCTGCCCAGCCTGTATTTGTGCTTGGGATTGCCCTGACACAAGTGGAGGACCTTGCATTTGGCCTTGTTGAACCTCATGAGGTTTGCACGAGCCCACCTCTCCAGCCTGCCCAAGTCCCTCTGGATGGCATCCCTTCCCTCCAGTGTGTTGACTGCACACAGAGCTTGGTGTTGTCAGGAAACTTGCTGATGGTGCACTCAATCCTGCTGTTCATGTCACTGACCGCACTGCTCCCAGTACCACCCCCTGAAGAATGCCACTCATCACTGGTCACCGCTTGGACATTGAGCCATTGATTGCAACTTTTTGAGTGTGGCCATCCAGCCGATTCCTTATCCATCGAGTGGTCCATCTGTCAAATCCATGTCTCTCCAATTTAGAGACAAGGATGTGGTGCAGGACAGTGTGAAATGCTTGTGTAAGTCCAGGTAGATGATGTCAGTTGCTCTTCCCTTGTCCCCAATGCTGTAACGTCATCATAGAGGGCCACCAAATCTGTCAGGTATGATTTGCCCTTAGTGAAGCCATGTTGGATGTCACCAATCACCTCCTTGTTTTCCGTGTGGCTTAGCATAGTTTCCAGGAGGATCTGCTCCATGATCTTGCTAGGCACAGAAGTGAGAGTGATCAGCCTGTAGTTTCATGGGTCTTCCTTTTTTCCCTTTTTAAAAATGGACATTTTGTTTCCCCTTTTCGAGTCAGCGGGAACTTTCTCGGACTGCTGTGATTTCTCAAATATGATGGATAGTGGCTTGGCAACTTCATCCGCCAGTTCCCTCACAACCTGCAGATGAATTTCATCAGGTCCCAGGGACTTGTGCACCTTCAGGTTCCTCAGATGGTCTCAAACCTGGTCTTGTCCTACATTGGGTGGTTCCTTATTCTCCCCGTCCCTGCCTTTGCCTTTTGCGACTTGGGTGGTGTGGTTAGAGCCCTTGCTGGTGAAGTGTGAGGCAAAAATGTTGTCGAGTACCTCAGCCTTCTCCATATCCCAGGTGACCAGGTGTCCTGTTTCCTTCTGGACAGGGCCCACATTTTATCTAGTCTTCCTTTTATCACTGACATACCTATAGAAGCTTTTCTTGTTGCCCTTGACGTCCCTGGACAGATGTAATTCTATCCGGGCTTTAGCTTTCCTAACCTGATCCCTGGCTGCTCAGACAATTTCTCTGTATTCTTTCCAGGCTACCTGTCTTTGCTTCCACCCTCCGTAGGCCTCCTTTTTGAGTCTGAGTGTGTCCAGGAGCTCCTGTTCATCCATACAGGCCTCCAAGCATTTTTGCCTGACTTCCTCTTTGTTGGGTTGCATTGCTCCTGAGCTTGAAGGAGGTGATCCTTGGGCCTCTCTCCCCTCCAGGGCTTCATCCCATGGTACTCTACCAAGCAGATCCCTATAAGCATCCTACTCACGATGAAGTATTTGTCACAACTACATAACTTGAAAACAATTTAAAAACCATGTCTCTGAGTTGAGAATGAAATAAAGAACAATAATACTAAGTGTAAGTTTTTCAAAAATTTTAAGATGCATTAGCTTCTTTAACTAATGGCGAGTGCATTTTTTCCAATAAGGCTGTATTTGGCAGTTGCAATGCTAAAGCTTTTGAGAACGGCAGAAACAGAAAGCAAGAGAACATAATAGATGAGTCTTGTCTCCCCAAAGTATAAGTGAAATTGAGACTGAATGCCATTTTCTCCATTCCTGGTGTTTCCCATGACGGCTATAACTAGCTACTGCAGGGGAATTTTTTTTTGGTAGTGCATTTGTTACTGTAGTAAAGAAGGTTGGTAAGGGCTGTGTGTACAAACCTGTAATGCACGGCCTCAGGGAGTCTTAAAACTACAAAGGTTGCATAGCCGTGCTAGAATCATGCAATACAGTCTGGAATGTTTATTTCCCTTCCCAAATACAGCAGCTAATTTGAATAAGATCATATATAAATAAATTTGTTAGTAGACAAGAACTGAAGATAAGTTTCTCTAGTCTATCAAGACAGGGATGATGTAGGTGTTAGAATATAAATATATTTACATTAGACTTTAAACTCATCATTAAAATGATAACACCCTGTCCAAAGGCTCATGTGCTCTAGAGAGTTTCTAGTGCTGTGTCCTTGCTCTTGTTATTCAAAAAACTCTTCCAGCAGAGAAGACACAGAGCAAAAAACTGTACTATTTTATATTCTGGGGTCTCTAGTTTTCTGTTCATTTACCCTTAGTAAGGGGTAGTCTCATGCTTATGATGGTTATTGGACTAGTATCCTTGCATATCTTACATCTACTTAAAAGTTTTACCTTGCTTCTACCTTACTCTATTTCACAACATTTCTGAAAATGGTTCTGTGTCTGTAAATCATACATTTGATATTTTATACAAGTTATAGAATAGCAAGAAGATCTTCTAATGCTCAAGATTATCAAGAAAACTGCTTTATGGGTGATAATGTAAGTTTATGTAAGGGCCAGATAAAATTTATTTTAATTATTTACATTATCAGGTAAGGGAGATATTGTTCAGTGCGCTATATTTAACAGTGGACTTAAAATTGGCACAGCTAGCGGTAGCTGCTTTTTGCATTTACCTTTCCCAAATTGTTTATGTCAAACTGACGCAAGATATTATTAATCCAAATCCGCAGAAACTTGCGTGGGTTTCTACTGTGTGCTGAGATCTGACTCTCCTATGAATCATGGTCTGAATCAGAGCTTCAAAATTTGTCTTGATAATGGTAAAAGATAAACATGAAGAATAAAAAGCAGCTGATTTGAAAGAACAAAGGTATTTATCAGTATGCTGCATTATTATTTATTTATTAAAAAAATAATCATGAAGTACTTGGATCAGCTGCTTGATGTTCTTTTATTACTTTTTTGCTTAAATAGTACACTAGGATTTTCAAGTTTGAGCTTTACATTTTTAATCCAAAAATCACTCAACTACTTTTGCAGTTAGCTAAGAGTTCCCTTCCAGAATTGATTTTATTTAAGTAGGTAAAAAACTAAGGATTAACACAATAAAAATAACTTCAGAAAACTTCATTTTTTTTTGTTTTTGGAAGATATTTTATAGTGAGACCACAATGAATTCATATTTATAATCTCTTAATCCTTAGCTAGTTGTGGTAGTTTTCTTTGTTTGTTTAGTTAACTTGTCCAAGAATTCCAGATAATTTTGTTTTGAAACTCATCACAGATGTAAGTTGTCCTTCAGTAGAGAATTTGATGAGTTACTGTAATGTTACTTTGAATCAGTCCTGCTTCTGGGGTAGCTTGATTTGTTGACTAGGAAAACTTGTTTCTTCTGAGACAAGGCTTTAGGGTGACTTTCATGAATTGGCATGCACCATTCTAACTTTAAAAGTACCTGTTGTTGTGGCAGATGTAGTGTATTTTATTTGTTGTTTTATTTCTTCGAACTGGTAGGCATCTCTTGCTGATAAGGTGACCTGACACATGATAAGGTTTGCATGGATCTTGTTTTGTCTGTCAGAGAGGATTTTTTTTCCCCTCTGCACATTCAATAAGCAATGATGTAATTTTTTTTTTAAACAACTTTGCAGCAGGTTCTTCTGGCAAGTGAGTCATTCTCTAAATTACCCACACTCTGTGTCAGGTTTCTTTGAAGAGATTTTTTTTTTCCCCCCCTATAAATAAAGTTGCTATTCCATTTGCTTTCCTTTATTATTATTATTCTTTGTGTTGTAGTAATGTTGGTTTCCTCTTCCTCAATCAAGTTCCTTTGTAATTTGGTACTCTAATACTACATATGTAGTTGCTGCTCTCCAGTGCTTACAAAATGTTACAAAGAGCACGGCACACGTTAGGCAGTGCTGGGAGGAGGAAAGACTTTAATAGTAGTGGTGACAAGCACACCACCAACATATGTGTGCTACGTTTGTTAGAAATTTGATAATTCCGAATAATATGACAGGCTGCTCTTTTTCCATATAAACGACTGCTGGACCTGAAGACTAGACAGAACTTGTATCTCTCAGGAATTCCTTTCTTATCTGTTCTACTCAGTTGCTATTCACTGTCAGTAGTTTTAATCCTGCTTATCGTGTGCTATACAATGCAAACATTGTTTTCACCCCGGAGTTGGTATGTATTCCAGTTGCATCTGACAGTCCTGAGTTTAGAATTTAAAGAAATGCTTGCTGTCAGCTGTTGGCTTCAATTTTTTTCAACATTTAACTCTTATTTTGCTTGCTAGACATTCTCATGCTAGGCTAGTCCAGTGATCCCGATGGTCACTTTTGGTTGTTCTTTTCAATGCTGCTGTATATACCACATGTAGAAGAATTTGCAAAAATAGATTGTACGCTGTGGTCTTAAGTGGTACTCCCAAATTAACTTGTACTTCTGATTCATAGTTTATTACTATGGGTTTTGTTTTTTAATGCAATCTGTTGATAGTTTTACTGCATTACTATAATGCATCATATCTTTTGAGAACAAATAAACTAATCGTGCACCCGTACTTCTTTTTCGCTTGCCTGAACACTTTGCTAGGGAGAAATGTGTGTTGTGTATTTGTTGGTAATGTCTTGCTATCTGGGCTATATTCCAATATCAAATTATATTTCTGTAAATGTAGTGCCAGTCTTTGTGTCCTTGAAAGAGGTATACTTAATCTTCGTTGCTAAATTGAGACAAAGAATTCCTATTTGTTTTAGTCAAGGCTTTTAATCTATAAACACTTATTCACTGAGGCATTAAACTCTCAGCACTTAGTCCTTGAAAATTTCTTTTATTAAAGTCTATATTTTAAGACCTTAATGGGCTTGTAGTAAAATCTACAGATGAAAAACATCGTTTATACTGTTTGCATGGCTTTCAGAACATTTTGTTTTTCAACCCTGGAAACTCTGATAGTTCTGTGTAAAAATATTTTGGCACCAGTGATGTGGTGAGAATTTTTAAATCATCCTGTCTTCCAGCATGTCCATTCTTTATTAGCTTCTCTTTCGTTCCAACTCTGTCTTATTAAAAAATGACTTGATCTACAAGACTTTAAATTTCTTTGGACAGACACCCAATTTTCTTTGTTGATAAGGAGCTTATTTGTACCTATGATGCTGAATTCACAGACAATATCTTATTATAACAAAGACTTCTGAGATGAATTTCCAACATTTTCATCATGCAGCAAAACACTTTCATTCCTGAAGTTTCTCAAATTTTTCTTAAATTTTGTAAGATGAATTTTATTTTTCCCTTGAAAAGAGCTCGATTCCTCTCTGAACTTCATCCTGTTTAAAAATGCATTTTTATTAAGCATATTTTAGAGTTTTTTTTATTACTGTTTTTAAGATGTGACATTCTTTTTTCATATGTCTTTGCAGTGGCTCCTATATCAGTAAGCTAGCACTCCATGCACAAGGAATTCCTTTGAACATTTGATGTAGTAATATTTTATCGATCACTTCTGTATAGAACATATGCTAAAAGGAAGTCTGAAAAATCTATGTAATCAAAACAATTTATTTTGGAGCTTGTCTCTTGAGGAGGTATTTGCCAGAATCTGGCTGCACCATTAGAGAGCAGCTTCACTGTGTTGTTCAAGTTGGCAGATGAAAATGTTCTCTTTTGATATTTTCATTTAGTTCCTTTGAAACCATGTAGATTCTCAGATTACCATCTGGTTTTTTGATTGTAACTACTGAATGAACCCCAAAGGTTCTTCTACTTAACATATGATGCCATTTTCTGTCGTTTGGTTCAAAAACTGTTCGGTCCAGCCTTTAATGGCAATACTTTCTTTACAACATGAATCACAGATATTGCATTTTCTTGTAGTTGTGCAGAGTGTACTGTGAACAAATGTCAAACCTTGTCGAATACAAACTGTGGCTTCAGCGTTGCACAGCGGTGCTTTGGCAACTTGTACATTTGAAATGTTAGATATTACTGTTTATTTTAAATAGCTTAAATCTAATAGTGGTTTATTTTTTACATTAAATTTTGAATAGTCCCATGCTTTTCAACCCAGAGATCTGACTGTTTTTTCCCAAGCAGTCTTTTGTGTGTTCCTCACGATCAAATTTTCAATCTGTGTAACAGCTTAATCTTGTGATTGAGGTCACTGGACTCTGTGCTCAACAACTCAGGGCATTACATCCCAAGTGTGCAATTTTATTGATTTCGGTAATATCATCTTAAGCTTTCAATCTGAGAAAGTACTTCTTTTGCCTTTGTTTGCTTTAAGCTATATTGCTCCATAGCAATGATATATTTAAACTTGCTCCAGTTTAGATTTTATTTCACTGAAGCCTTTTGTTTCAGCTGCGACACTCTGGTTGTGTTATGTTTCTGACAGTGTTTTTATGGTAAATTTACCTTTTATTACACTGTGACAAAGCATGGGATTACCTGTGAGCAGTCTGCTTCTCTGTTTGACCCTACACGTCTTTTGTTCAGCTTTCACCTTCTCGCTTACCCAGGTTTTTGCGGTTTCTTTTTTTGCTTTATTTACAGCTTACCATGTGGTGATTACCTCTACAGAGAAACCTTTATCAGGTTTTGTTCTTTTGTCTGTGGATAAATTGTAAATCTTGTACCAACTTCCAAGTGGCATGGCGTTCTTTATTTTTTTGGTTTGGATTTTCCCATGTTAACCACAAATCTGGGAATTTTTTAGATTGCACAAGTCAGTCTCAGCTTTTGTTTTCTGTGTAGAGACAGAACCAATGTCACTCATGGCTCTTGTTGTGTTCAGGGATGCAAAATGTATTGTTTTATGAGGCCTCCATTGTTCTTTTGGTAGCATCCCCTGTGCCATAGCTCTGACATACAACTGTGCTTGTGCTCTGAGCTGCAACCTGGGAATTTTAGCCTCATCTCTACTATTTACAGTTTTGTGAAATGCTTGCTCTTGTTCTTCAGTAAAATTGCATGCTGTTACTTTAAAAAGCAGACATTTTTCACTCTTCATCTTTCCTTTTCAAGTAATTCAGCTGAGAAGTTGAACAAAGTAATTTCAGGTAGAGCTGGAAATAGAATCCGTCTCTCTGTGTGCTGGAATGCTCTGCCTTCTTGGATGAGCAGGCTAAATCCGCTGGCTTAGATAGCTTGTTTATAGTCACTGTTGTAAACACTGTAAACAGGTCGTGGTTCACAAATGCAGCCCAAGAATCCTAATTGTTATTTTTCTATTACTCCTAGTGCCTAACTCACTAGGGAACTGTATATTTGGGTTCTTATTAGAGACAGGGTAAGATAAAGGACAGCATTTCAACTGAATGTCTTCCATAAAGCACTGCTTTACAGTTGCTTGTGTTTTCTTCTCCCCTGTCTTTAAGGGAAAAAAAACCAATCATAAACCAAACAAACCCTGGCTTTTAAATTAGGTTTTGTAGTCAGCTATCACTGCACTTATGACACACACAAAAGCCCATGTGTTCTGTTTTTTATCATTAATCACTCATTATGTCCTGCAATGGCATAGTTGTAAAATTTGGAAGATTAAGAGGTGTAAATACTGGCAACTTTGCTGGTATATACTGAGTTCGGTTACTTCTGCTGTAAACTGTCAGTGCCAACCTATATCAGGAGAATATGAGCCTGGCAATTCAAACCTTATATTTCATCTGGTTAAAAAAAAACAAAAACAAAAAAAGAGCTCTTCTTTACTCACCACTGCAAAAGTCAGGCTCAGTTTAGCCTGTTTACCTGTTAGTAATTTCTTTTTGGACTTTGGACAGGTATATCAGTGCAAATACAGTATACTTTCTATAAATTTATTCTGTGTTTCACCTGGGAGTTTCATGTAGTATTGTATGCAAGGTGACGGGCACACTGTGAACCTGGAGCAAGGGGGAATGCTGTGGCCATACTCGAGTGTCTCCTTATTGCTCATTTGCTTGGACCTGGGATGGCTCCACGTGGCTCCACAAAAAGCTCCCCAAGCCTTTGTTGCTGAGTGTAGAAACCCTGGAGAGTCTCCGTTGTTGCACAGGAACAACAACATAGCTACAACCCTGTAGCTGAGAGATAGTGCTGTGAAGTTTCAGGTCTGTATTCTTTACTCTGTTTTGTTGTTTGGAGGAATGGCCATGTGCTCTGGATACAAAAGTGAAAAACAGGGCTGTGAAAAGTAGGTGCATCTTCAACTGGTGGGAGCATGTAGGATCATCTTCTCATCTTCTCTGTTTTGAAAATTAGATGTTTAAAATGCTCCTGTTTGCAGTTTACTCTCAGGCTTTAACCGTGTTGCTCTTGTTTTCAAGCTTATCTTTGCAATCAAGAGTGTTATCACTGACATTGCTGAAGCTTGGGCTTTTAAAGGATACGTTGAAAAACTTGGGAAGAAACTGAAGTGGAATCCCATAGGTGCCGATGGAGACAGTCTTACTACTTACTATTCAAATCTGTTCAGGTCTTGGAAAAATGGTCAAAATACAGCAATCTGGGAGTAATATGACTTTAAACTCCTACAGCTGCTACTGCAAGTGGGTCTGTATTAAAGGAATGACAACTGGAGGGGAGTGTCAAGGCGAGAAAGCACGTCTTCACTCTTTCCAAATCTGAATGCATCATCCCTTTTTACATGTGGTAGAGGTGCTACAGTAAAGGGGAAGTTGTTGTAAAAAAGAAGAAAACTCAAGGTAAACCACTTTCTTTTCAGTTTGGCAGGAAATAAAAAATCGTTAGTCACCACACTGGCACTAACTCCATGGCTTGTGTTGACTGTTAATGAGTCTAGCAGAGCATCTAGGCAAGGAAGAGGATAGAGATATGATTTTCTTTTTCCTGGCATTTTCTCTCCTCAAGTGATTCATCTTAAATATTGACATCATCCTCAGCAGTTAATATATTTTAATATTTGATACGGAAAATACTGTAATTCCAGGAATGGCAGTGGAGTTCCACTGATCTGTAAGCAAGATGATGACCACAACCCTAAATTTGTCTGTTCTAGAGGAGTCCTTTTTTTCAACTCTTCCTTTTGATGTCTGTCTTAGGGCAACTCAGAGAAGGTAATCTTTGTTTTTGCATCTTCTACAATTTGTCTTTTGCTCAGCAAAATTAAAAAGGAGGGGGTAGAGGATCATATCAGTTGTGCTTTAGCACAGATGCCCTAAGTTATATATTTATTATTCTTTTTTTTCTCTGAAGATCCCCTGTCATGTTACAGAAAGCACTGGCCTGTTTTGGTAACTGACATGCAAATTCATGTACTAAGGCTATCTAAAGGGAAGATAGTCTTATCCTCAGGGCAGAGACAGTTCCTCAAAAGGCAGTAGAGTTGAGCAGGAAAATTAATGTGTTTCTTGGAGATGGAGCTTTGCTTTCCTTTTTTTATGTGTTGCAAATTCTTGGCTCCTTCTGAAAAAATTCTACTGAAGACTTTCTCTTGAACTTGTTACTTTCTCATTTGCCTTTCTGTCACTCATCTTGCTGCTATGCCTCTCTATCTCTTCCATGAGAGTCCAGAGCAATAGAAAAACTGTGTTTGTCTCAACTGGGAGTGCAGTGATAACTAACCTGGTGGTGTTTGAGTTAACCTTGGAGATAAGAGTCAAGTGAAGCACCCCGAAGACAGGTTTCATTAGTTTAGGAACACCATCAGCCAGTATTACTCTTCAGTGTCAGCCATTTGGTCAACACGCTTGTTAATACAGCGCAGAACGCAATTGCTGGAGAGTGTCAAAGGCAACATTGAAAATCTCTGCATCACACTCCATTGCGAGATGCTGATACATCTCTCATGTTTGCATTTGTTGGCAACTGCATTTATCTGTGGACCTAGCCTTGTCTTTGTGTGTGTGTGTGTGTGTGGTCATAGAGATGTAAATTTGTTGGTAGCCTCGTCATAGTAAGTGAAGCATGCAGGTAATTTGTTGTTTAGCTCTTAAAGCAGCTATATATACAATACATTGGCTTGTTTTGTGGATATTGAGAATTTCAGAAAAACTGTTGTGTTTTTTAAATGCATATACTATGCATAGTCCACTGTTAGCAATTAAACTCTGCTTTTAACCAGAATAATTATTTAATGCCTTTGATTATCTCTCTTCTCTTGCTCTTGGGAATTATCAAAAACCTGACGAATTATGTCTCTACTGATGATGCATCTGCTTTTTATTGTTTCTGCTGTGCTTGCTTTTCCACCGAGTTTGCTGGTAGATATGAATCTGACTCCACCACAGAATCATGAGCTGTCTGAATTTTCAGTACAAGGAGTTTTTGACTCAGCTTATATCATCACTGTTGTTGTGGAGTACAGTTTCTTCCAATGGATATACAAGGACAGTGTGTACCTAAATGCTATTTTACTTGCTTTCATACAGAATGTCTTTTTTTCCTTTCTTTTTCTGTTCAGTGTTACTACTGTCACTAGCAAGATTTCCCAAAATAATAATTAGAAAAAATCCCACAAAATTCTCAACAATTCTTTCCCATTTGAAATACATAATGCACATATTTACAAATAGTTTTGAATATGAATATGTAAGAATACTTTCTGCTAGTGGGCTGCAAAAATGGTTGTAATTTTTTAACAGGAGGATCATATTCACTCACACCTCCATGTAATGATTCTCTTGCAGGAACATGTACATTAGGCAGTAGAATGAGATCCTATTAAGTATTTGCAAATAATGCAGCAAACTTTCTGGTATTGTCTTATCTGAAATTTCTTTATATTTTACTGAAAGTATTGTAATTGGAGTTATAAGAAATAAAGAGCTAGACTGTGATCTCCTGTGGGTAAGTATAAAGGGAATAAAAAAGTTGTTTCCTTACATCATTCCAGTCCTTTGTATCAAATAGGGTAGGGGTTATTTGGAAAAAAGACACCTTATACACATAATAATCTTGGGTTTAAATGCATTATGTATGGGATTTCTTAGGGACTGACTTCAAAGTTACATAGGTGACCTTAATTTGGGAACTGCGTATCTTTTGATGTATTGACTTTTTTACATTAATAGCATCCTTTTTGATTTTTTTTTTTCCCTGAGAGCGAAACACGTCTAGATAAAACTTACCATTTAATTCTGTTGCATTAGAGGAACTGATGCCTTTCATTTGTAATCCTGTAGGATACTAATTCTTATGGTTGCAATTTGAAAATAAATATGTTCTCTTTCCCTTCTTTTACTATGTTTATGTATATATTTTCAGATATGATTCTGGATCAGCAGGTGAGTTCTGGGCAGCTCAGTGAGGATGTTCGTCACAGAGTGCATGAGGCATTGCTGAAACAGCATCACCATCAGAACCAGAAGAAACTGAGCAACAGGATCCCAATTGTGAGATCCTTTGCTGATATTGGAAAGAAGCAGTCTGAGCCCCATTCCATGGATAAAAATGGTAATGCATTGCTGTATTTTGCATTTTGAGCTTTCAAGAATATCTGCCTGTTCAGTATCGCATGTGCTTTGTACCCACAGTTTGAACTCAGCATGATTCTGCTCTGAAAAGCTACTGTGTAAAAGTGATACCTTTTACCCAAAAGTGGTTCTTATGCATTCAGTAACACACCTGTTTAAATTTGAAATTCAGGTATCTGTCACAATTCAGGGCTGTGCAGAGTTATTCAGGGGAACTAGCTGAGGCGTTGGAAGCAGGCTAGCTGTCCTAGTGTCCCATTCTGTTCTGGGTAATTGGCATGGCGCATCCGCGGTGTAGCACAGCTCAAGTACAGTTGTGGTGCTTTAGGCACTCTGTGCTATCCTTCAGACTGAGCCTCTTCATCTTTGCACAGTGTTGCTCTGAACTGTGGACATGCTCCATTAGTGCCAGAAATGTGATTTGACTATTTTTGACTTCTGTTGACTATCCAGGGCCGATTTAGTTTCTAAGTCTATGACAGTGTATGCGTTACCTAGTGTTCAGCTGATGCTTCAGATTTCGTAGTTGAGTTTGAGGAGTTGGAAAATGATAAAAACATTTTCAAGATGACACTATTGGAAAGATGCTGCAAAAACTGTACTTTGTTCTTTCAGAAAATTGCTTTTTGGAAAATGATGTTCATAAAAATGAGAGAGCACGTTTGCAGAGTGGTTCTGCACTAAAATATTGGCTTAACTTTTTTTCTTTCTTGCTTTTACAGAAGCCTTTATAAGGTGTAGGTTATAGGTTAATCATAATGAAAGATCATTTCTAACTGCCCCTTCCTTATTTACATAAACACTGGCCTGTGTTATGAAAATTGCATCCAGATTTTGCAAATATTTACAATTAACTCACAAGAATTATACATGCACAGTTACTGAGCCTCTGTATCCAGTATCATCACAATATCCACAACATTTTTGTCTGAATACGATCGGACTATAGTGACTCTTATTCCAGAAATCACCTTAGCTTTAGTGAAATCTCAGTCCCTTGTACGTCTCTCTGGTTCAGGGCCCTACTGAGCTCCCCAGTCACCCTGGGAAGTGGAGAATGAGGAAACAGCCGTAGCACTGGGAAGGTGTAGGGTGCAAGAGGCAGCTGTGTGCTGTGTTCCGTATGGGGCAGAAGGGGAAAGAGTAGTAGCGTGGCTGATCTGGAAATATGGGAGTATAAAGATTAACTTTGGTTTCGAGGAAGGACCTTTTGTTTCAATCATTGCTGTGTAAAGTTTTAATAGGTACTTCTAAACCTAGCCAATTCCCTGGGGAAGATTCTCAGACCTAAAAGACAACATATAATTTCATCTGAAGAGGATATTAAATAGAAACATATTAATTATGCCAAAATATCACTTTAACAGTAAAGAAAAATTTAAGATGTGTGTGATTATACATATGGGTGCACAAGAGTAAAAGTAAGTAGGATGATTGTCCATCCTTTGTAAGGCAACTTCCCTGTTGATTTGTGCAACTCTTGCTGATGACTTTAAACAAATATTCAGGAGACACTTAAGAAATTTAATGTTATAATGTTCCTGTTCCTCAATTTCCACATGACGCAGGATGGCAGCTTGCATTCCATAAGCTTTTTGCACTAGATTTTATATAAAAAATAAGCAGTAGGTGAGCTTAAAAAGACCCCTCAGGGCAAACTGTGAAAGTATCATGAGCACAATTTCAGTAACTTTCTCTGCCTGTTAGTTGAACTGATCCAGTAATTTACTCCAGAAACATCTCACTTTTGCCTAAGTTTCTTCTGGCAACCTTCATATCTCTGTTGAATTCCCCAAAAAATCGATTCTGATCAGGACAGCATCTAAGTCCATATTAAACACACTAATTTTATATACTCAATGGTTAAGTGATTCTGTTAGTAGGCAGACATTCTTACAGGTTTCCATTTGTGCTTATTTTGCAAGATTACTGAATTCCAGTTCATGGGCTTATGTAGATGCCTCAGAGCACTCTAACACCCTGGTTAAAATCACTTAGTCACTTTCACTGTGTTAATTTAAGTTAAATACACCATAAACAATACAAATCTAAATAATTTTGGGAACGTTTATACAAAGGTAAATCAGCTTCTTATCTAAATTACATTGAATAGTTCCAAATGCAGTCTTTTTGGACACAGATGTCTTTTATTAGTTTGAAGCATTTGTTTTCCACTTGCATCCTATAAGTGCTAATGCACGTTTGGCAGGCTCTTGCATTGACCTCTTCAAAACAGGTGATGGCCCTGTGATAAAGCAAAGAGGGGTTGGTTTATTTTAAGTTCCTCTCTTACCATCCATTACCCGGTTACATTTAAAAGTCTGAATCTTATTTTATTGCATGAATTGTACTAAAATTAGTATTAGCTTTAGAAGAGGAAAATTCAGTCTAAGTTTTTGGTTTTAAAAGGAATCACAATTTTTTCCCTTTTCAAGACAACAGCAACTAAGCAGCTCATGGGCTTGAGTGGCAACTATTGCCCCAGTACTCCAGGGTTAAAGGAGTGGGGAAAGAGATGATTCTGGAGGGCTGCCTAATTTCAGGCATACTGACTGCTACCTCTTCTGGCTTACTCTTAGTTATTTCTTTACCCTGGGTAACTTGCCCTAGTACACAGTGTGTAAATTATGCAGGAATCTACACTGAAATGCTCAGCTTTCAGAAACTCTGCTGTCCTTGGAAGCTTGACCAGGGGTAGCAGCGAGGTTTCTGATCGTTTTCTTCTGCTGCTGCCTCGTGACCCAAATGCTAGAGTTCAGCTACAGTGTTATGCTCACTGCAGCTGTATGGTTTTTTTCTAGATTGCCAGGCAGCACCTGTACAAGCTTCTCATAATAATATGAAAATGAGTTGTTAAAATATAACTTTGGATCAGATGAAAGCAAAAAAAAAATCTGCTAAATATTTGTAAAAGAAAGCAAACTCAAGGGATACAAACACCTTATATTGTTGTCAAGAGTGTGCTATGAAACATCTTTATTTCCTGAGGACAAACTGGTAAAATGCAATCAAGGTGTCATTTCAGTCTGCTTATTCCCATTACTGCACAAACATTGTGTAGAATGTATGAACGTAAAATGTTCCATATATTGCCAACAGTAGCAGTATTGTTCTTTATCTTTAATACAAAAAATGCATTAAAATAGTAAAATATTTTATTATTGCTTTTGCTTTCTGGATGAGAAGCTTAATTCCTAGGAGTCTGCAGGGAGAAAACCAGATCATCTCAGGTCCTACTGATGAGCCTACAGCGCAGTTCACCCCTGTCAGAGATCAGAGTTTGCAGAAAGAGCAAGTGACAGGAGCTTTAGAAGGGCCACTTATTTGTCCCTGTTGAAATGAGGCAGGGGAACTTCGACACTTTTTCTGCACAAAGGGAAATTCTCAGTTTGGTTGAATTTGGGTTTAGTGTAGACAGTTTAACTGATAAGAATCCTTAACAGTCTGTAGTTTGTAAAGTAGGTGGTTCAGACCCATCAGTCCTTGCCATCTAGGTTCCATGGTACAGCTGAGGATGCAAAACCCCTTCTTTGTCCAAGTTCTTGATTGTGCTAGCTTATCAATGTATCAACTTCCAGGTATTCAGGAGCAAAGTCTGAAAATGAAGACATAAACTTAAATTCAATATATGGCTGTGCTGCTGACAGACCACTGTGATATCTTTGCTGGAAGATAGTTGTACATATGTTCTCCCTCCATTTTTTCTTTGTTTAAAAGTCTGTCAGACCATCTAATTAATTTGCTTTGTATTTAGTAGTATTATCTTTTGTTTACAATGGCTTTTCTTCACATCCTCTGGAGGGCTAAGATGTCAGGGTGCTATGGATTTACCATGCATTTTTAATGCTGCCATGCTGTGTTTAACTTTCACTTTTCATTAAGCATCAAAACTGTGAGAATTAAAAGCCTGCTTTTGATGTTCCAATAAAAACCGACAGTCAAATTTGGCATAAGAGGAGGAAAAATGATTTTTTTTTTTTTAAAGTCTAATTTGACACCAAATAAACAAAATAGAGGACGGCAAGTAATTTTAGCATAAATACTGTAAAAGGCAAGTAAACTTTGTCATTAGTAAATCATCTTTAGAAAGTTTTTAAAGCGATTTAACTTACTTTTATTGAGATCAATAGGTTTTTCACTCTGATACCTGAGAGCAGTGTCTGTAAATTCCTATGATATAGTCTAAGAAGCCAAAGACAATTGCAAATATACAGAACCTTTCTATTGTTAGAGGAATGCTAAAATAATTTCATAAGCCTTTCCCCTTTTATAAAGGGTTCTGCAATGCAGAATTTAAGCTCGTGTGGCATAGAAAAGTAGCTGATTTGACAAAAATGTGGTTAGGAAAAGAAGTTTTCATCATGTAGACATTTTAGTTTTTTGACTGGCTATTTCACTTTTAGTCTAGACTTCGGAGCGTGTGTGTGTGTGTATATATGTAATGACATCTAACAGATCTTTTACTGATTAAAGTCGAAGAGGAAGGAACTAGGGTAGAGGAGCATGGCAGGATAAGTGACTTGTAAATTGTATTTCCATGCACCTTGCTGAAGTGTTCTTTATCCATAATAACATGATCTTGTGCCTGTTTTCTGTTCCATACGTATACCATTTATAACTGCTTCTTCTCCCTTGATGTCAGAGCAGGCACATTATTAGTGTAAAAATTGCATTGTTCCACACATTATGTCTGATTTTTGAGAAATTCTGTAATTCCAAGGAGAGGTTTATTGATATACGAAAGAGCTTGAAGAAGGCGATGGTATATTAAATTGAGGATCTTCAGAGTTAACAGCATGAGCTGCTGGAGCAGTTCATTTTGACATACTCCTTTTCAAGCCTTTTTCCAGTTATTTCAGTTAGCATGATGGGCTGGTTTGGACTTCTTCATTGTTTTATGGCAGTATGAGCACACATGGAGATGTTTAAGACTATGCTTGGCTATCTAATTCAGGACAGTATGCTTTAGTATCCCAGTAAGTCTAAATTACCAGTTATGTGATGGTGTTTGTTACTCTCCTCAGTTTCCTAATCTCTCCCAAACATCAGTTCAAGCATTTATGTCATAACTCAGAGCTAGCTTATAGCATGTGAAACTCCGATGTGAGTAATACCATGGACATTACTTGGAGCCATAGGAGAAGAGTAGGAATGCACTCCTAGGTATGTGACCGTGTTCCTTCGTTTTTGAAAGAAGTCGCAACAAATGCCATATATATACCCAAGTTTTCTGGCAGTATTGGATCTAGATCAGGTGGATTGCTCCAGCTTTCCGTGAAGAGAAGGCAAACTCAAAGATAGTTAATTCTAGCTTAAATTAGCTAATGCTCTGTTTCTTGTTTTATATTCTTCTCAAATGTATATCTTTTAGTCAACTTGTATTATCCACAGATTTTTATATTACTAAAATATAACTGGAATTTACAAACATTTTCATCTGATATTTATTCTTTCTTTCTCCACATTTCCTTGTACCCATGATAAAATGTGTAATCTGTATGTATAAAACTGTATTATTCATCTTTGTATTTCTTTATTTTGCTCTGTCTTTGTTGTGTCTGTCTCTAACAGGCTCATCTCATCTCTGTATCTTCCTCATCTCCTATCCTTTGGGTTCTGTAAACTCCCTGAAGGTTAAGAGGTAGTATAAATACCTATTCTTGCTTGGGCTTCAGATCATTTCAAATGTACACCCATGTCTTCATCTCAGTTTCTCAACAGCGTGCAACTTCTTGCTATAGTGATTAAAAAATACCCCAGGCCTTTGTCAGCAGCTGTGGCACACTTGAGAGAAGCTTGTGTGAAATGTTTGGTTTTATTTTGGGGGGGGGGGGGGGGGGGAAGTGCCATTTCTTTAGAATTCATTTTCTTACATCAATTTGTAAAACTGCAAACCATAGCATTTTAGTTAAAACTGCATGACTTCATGTGAATTATGCTTGAGATTCAGGCCTAGCATTAGAAAAATTGTTAAAGTGACTTCTTCCTCAACCTCTTAAATTATGTATCATTAGTGAGCACCAAATCTGCTTGCAGTTACACAGGTACAGTGGGAGTGACACGGTTCTCCACAAATTTGAAATGTTACGCATCAAGAGACCTAAAAGTACATATACATGCAGCCTGCAAAGATGGTATCACTGCTCTGTTATATTAGAATTTTACCATATACTTAGGAAAACGTACTGTTCTTCAATCCTTGATTTTTGATCTGGACAGTGTGTCCATTTAGATTTGGAAAATTGGTGACCAGTTGCAGTGAAAAGCCTGAAGATTGTTATAGGTGGCTTGCAAATCACTTTTTTTTTTTTTTTTCTGAATGGGAAGAAATGTGTATGGTCTAGAAAAATAAGCAACTTCTTTTCTGATTCAGTTTCCTTTGATGTGTCAGTTGCATCCAGTTTGTTTCCATTAACTGTGAGTTGTATCTGAATACGTTGTTCTTGGGTTTTGTCATTGGCATTCTAGAGACCTCTTGGATTTTGATTAATAAATACAGTACACATAGTTCAATGTCTTGAACTTTAAATTTTAAGGAGTGAGAGTATGTTGCATGTGATGTTAATTGACTGGGATTAATTTTTTTTTTCCGTTTGGCAGGACTAATAGTCTCAAAATGCTGTCCTCTGTCTGCAAGTACAACCTTCTATTAGTGTAACAAATATGGACCTTATTTTGATGGATTTTGACTTTTAAGTGGCTTGGCTTTGCATGACATAATATTTTTTTGTGTGAATTCTTGCTCTATTCAAAGCTCTGGTAATTTCACATTAACTGGAAAAAACACTAATTTTTTTATGTACACCAATTTAAAATATAATCTTAAAAACTGTGCCGATACTGGCTTTTTAATACATAGATAAGCCTTCGCACCCATTTTAGTGTTGTTTTATCTGTTAGGTATTAAGTTCCTTTGTATGTAGTTTGAATATTTCAATGATACCACATTGTGCATTTGTTTGATAGATACTTCAAAATACCTGAATGGTGCTCTGATGAATTCTCAAGGAATGCAACTCTTCAGATGCTTTATGTAGATGGACTACAGGCTAAATCAAGGCTTTTAAACTTCACATTTATAGGGACTACATTGCACTCTTAAAAAATAAAATACTGTATTTACACCATACAATGTGTAAATAAACATTTTGCTTGAGAGACCTGGAATGGAACTGGCAAGTACAGGGCATGGAAGAGCTGAATAAATGGCAAGACTGTTACTGCCCTTATTCCCTCTTATAGGCAGTTGATGGTTTATGCCTTCACCATTCTTACCAACCTAAACCCCATATTGCCAACTTGGAGAAGTAACAAACCATCGCAAGTGTTTTTCTCAGAGAAGATGTTTAAAGCCTGGCTAGGGTTTGGGGGTTAGTTTGGATTTTTTTTTTTTTCTCCTTCTTTTGCACATAGTGCTTTGAAGGCTCCCATATTATAAAGATAAAACTTGGATTTAGTGTATCTGTATTCCAGAGACAGTTTGATGCAGTGGTGACTGTTGATGTTTTGGTGGAAATCAGAGGGGAAATAGGTTGGGGTTTTTTTTTGCTTTTGTTTTAGTCTAGGTATGATGTGACAGCTCCCCTGTTCAATCACATAGCTCTTTGATTGTCGCTTCATGGGACCCTCATGTTGCCGATAACTGTTTCCTTCATTCAGAGAAAACAATCAGTTGCTGAAATTAAAAACAGCTTGAGGATAAAGCACGTATATAGTTGCCAACATGCTTTAGCAAACTGAGTATTTTCAGCGACGTTGGAAAGCCAGTGTAGCATGGTGATGACAGTGTTCACTAGGTTGCCATCAGTATGCTTTCAGTCCTGCCCCATTGGAAATTTCTCACGTGCTTAATAGTATTCACCCCAAAAACATTTCCTTTAAGTCAACATGAAATTATACACAAAGTTCGTAATTTATGAATTTTTGTGGCTTCATGGCTCAGAAGTAGAGGAAGCTACCAAATAGAAAAATAACCGTGTAGTATTACAGTCCTGTTCCTAGGGAGAGGGCCACTGTAGCACTACATCTACCTACTATCTAGTGCAAAATATACAGGCATTTAACAAACTGAATGTGTATAGGGGCAAAAATCTCTCCAAAACCCAGTACTTTTTGTCTTACTTTTCTGTTGAAGGGCCACACAGAGACTAAGTTTCAGATTTGCATTTTACTGACTGTATTGTTGCATAACAAACATGCATTCCTGCAATGTGTTTAAGATGCTCTTTAAAAAACTTCCCCTATGACTATTATGTGAAAAGTGAAATTACCTGTCTTTTCTACCTTGTATTTTTGATTGTTATTCAATACAGTAAAAAAACCCCAAACTTCTTGTTCCAAGATCCAGAAAGCTGTCTTAAGTTACAGAGCTATTTAAACATCTCTTACTGCCTCAAGGTAAAACTTGTGTTCTTTCAGATTACTCCAGCATATGGGTAAATCAAAGTTTGAGGTCTTCTGTTGGCACAGAAAAAGAACATATGCTATTCTTATAAACTTCACATGCTTTCTGGTTGTGGCTTTTATTTCCTACTATGTATATTTTTACATATTTTTCTCCTGAAAGAAAAGTGGACACAAAGTTTAAAAGTTAGCCTTAGGACTGTTATGCTAATTGCTTAGAGGCTTTTGACACCTCCAGTTATGATGTTAAAACTTCAGTATTTATAACAGGTGGTCCATGCTCTGACTCCTTTGTTGGTCAGTATTTTTATCTCCCTGGCAGATATCCTTACTCTCATTTTCTTGAATTTTTGGGTCCAGAAAAAAAAAAAAAAAGATGTAAATCCCCAATTAGCAACAGAAGGATAATGAACTGCTCTTTCTGTTGCTTTCCTGTAATGGCTTTATAACATAGTATGTATGTTAGTATGAGTAATTATTACAAGTATTTCCCTTTATATAGATCCTAGAATATAGAGGAGTTTCTAAAAAGAAGAAATTAAGAGTTAAGAAGGTCTAGTTTTACTAGATTTAAAGTTTTCTGGGAGTAAGTTAGGGCAGAATTTTTCCCTTCCTAGTGGAAGGCTTTTTTGTTACGTTATTAAAATCTCCAAAATAGTACAGTAATCAAATGTATGTATTAATTATTTTTAATAGTTATAATAATACAGGATGATTCCTGTAAAAATAATGCTAAGACTGCTAAATAAACAATAAAGAAAACAATTCCAGTGTGTAGTAGTATATGGGGATACATAGTGTAAAGGTGATGGTATAACAATGACGGAACTCGGTGTTTTTTCTTTAAGGTCTAATTAAAACAGAGAAGTTGAATGACCACTTATAAGCATCCTGCATATTTAATAATTTCTGGATTCTAATTTGCAAGAGTTGTCTCTTGTGACATTAAGGAATTAATAGTGTTTTTAAATGTAAATTCCTTTAAGTTACATTAATATGTTGCTTTCTGAAATCAATCCTTTATTCTTGTTATATGTAAATTCTAACTCTGACTTATTATTGTTTACTTCGTTAGGTTAACATGCATGTCATGACTGTTTTTTTGCCATTCTCTGTTTATTTTGCTGTAGTGCTGAACAAAAGCCCTAATTTCTGTTCTTGTTTTGATCTGCCCTTGTCCTGAATCAGAGAGAAAATATTTACATTTTAAAGATTGATACATTTAGTAATAAGATTTCTAGCAATACATTTTAAAACATTCTGTTCCTGTACTTCCTAATCAAAGTGAAATCTCTCTGGGTATGCTACCAGGATGCAGCACAAGAGTCTAAAAACTGTTCTGTGTCGTGGGAGATTTGCCTAGTGGAAAATGAGATGTTGATTTTCATGAAAAACCAGCCTTTTCCTTTAACAAGTGTTTCAACTGGGAATTCATGACCAGACTTAGACAAGGATACTGTAGTGCTCAGCTGTGACAGAAGCTGGATACTTCAGTATTTTGGCAATGATTGAGATACTCTTGCAAGTCTCCTGTCCTGTTCGGACTGGATCCTGCGAAGCGCTCTGTTTCCTGGCTGTGGCTAAGGACACGCTTGGACTGCAAGCCTGTGTAATAGTGGTGAGAGGGCACACACCATGGCTTTTTGAATAGCCCAGACAACGTGCCTATCTTAGGACTTTCTGACTGTCTTCATCTTCAAGTATCGTGAACATATGGTCTTTGTTACTGTGCAAGTTTAGGTTGATTTTCACCAGAACCAATGTTTTCACATCATCATTTCTCAGTCATATGAGAGACTTTATTTGCTATGGAAACAAATATATGCTGGGCACGAGATGCTGACTCTGGGCCAGTTGGACTCTGTAGTTATTCCTGGGTATGTGTTAGGGCAGTAAGAGATAGTTGGCTCATATATTTGGTACTTTTTCGCGTACTTCGTTGTGGTGTTCAGAGCTGTGCATGGCTCCTGCCATGCTAGGGAGGGAAGAAGAGTGAAGGCAAGCAGGGAATGGCCCGTCACCCTGTGGGGCTTGTGTGCTGCCCTGCTGCCAGCCCCACACCCTCAGTGTGTGCGTGGTGGCCTCTGGCTGTGCACAGGGACAATGCTGGCACTAAGTAAAAAATATGCTTTATGTGACATATACTTGTTACTTAATCCTGTTTTTCCTCTTGAGCTTTTGTTGGCAAAATTTTGTTGGTCACAAGGCTTACTGTTTGCTTACATGAGACTGAGACCTGTTTAAACACTTCTCATTTTGAGTAATTTTTAAAACTTCTATAAAATAATTTATATCCTCACTGGAATTTTCTGAAAATGTGTTTGCTGAAACATTTGTTTTACACATGTCAATAATCACATTGTTCAATACTGAGTTTTTAAATCATCTTAAGTTCCGATACATCTGTTTTTACAGCAGCCCACTTTTGTGCTGTGTTTTGTAGTTGTTGTTATAATCAGGACATTCTTATACACATAAGTAAATTTATGGAAATTATTAATCCTGTTTTATTCAGTGAGGAATATTCTTGTAGATAGATATTGCTCAAAATTGGCAGCTCCTCAAATTACTTAAAAACTGATATGAATGCAAGACTTTCCTCAAATGTAGTATCTTAAAAATCATAAGCTTTAATTGGCATAAAAAGTTTGTCTTCCAATATTCAAGAGTATCTTTTACATTTTCTAAATTACGTTCTCCCATTCCTAACTGCACATGATAAATGTTCTGTCTTTTGAGAATGTGTTACTCTAAATAAGTCTTTAATTAAAATGCCATGTTCGGATACTTCATATACATTTGATATGAAATGTATGCAGTTCTTTAACAACTAACAACTTTAACAACATCTAATGAAATCATTAGATGTTGCTTTGTTTATAGAAGTAATTGTTAGTATTTTGTAATAATGATACTTTTTTTTAGCAGGTCAGATTGTTTCCCCACAGTCCGCTCCAGCCTGTATTGAAAACAAAAATGATGTGAGCAGAGAAAATAGCACTGTTGACTTTAGCAAGGTAAGTGTTTGCTGAAGGTGAAGAGAGCTTCGTAACCACCAGATAGATATTTTGAATGAAATAAAATGAATCCGTGTGAGTCAGGAAAAGCTGTGAAGTGCAAATTTTACTTCAGCATTAAAGTTTCATGTGCACTGCAACACAGTTTGTATATAACAAAAAAGAATTTTATAATTACTAAAAACTAAAACAAAAATTTTAAAATGAAAATGAAATTTATTAATAAATTACTGGTAACAGGAAATCACAGCTCAGGAACATAGATAAGTTTATTGCATGACAGTATCATAGGTGTATATTTGTAAGGGGATTTTTTACAAATTAACAGAAAATTATTGAAGTAGGAAAGTAATTCAGAATGCTTATAATTTACCTCTCAGATTTTTACTTTTTGTAGAAGTAATGCATGAAAGCAAACTACGCTTTTTATAACCTGAACTCGTGGATTCCAGATGTCTCAAACAGAATGTGTTTCTGTAAACCTATAACTTAATTCTTCTGGCAAGCCAAGATATTTCAGTACACTTCACAAAAGATGTTAACTGTTCAGTAGTGGAGATTGCAATGACAGTTCAATGTTAGATAGCAAAGAAAAGCAAACATTAAAGCTTCTCAGCTTTAATGTAAAGGAGAATCCTAATTTATTTAAGTCTGTATGTACCTAAAACAAACTGTCACAGTAGATACAGATGACAGACCTGACAGGGATAGATGACTTCAGCTGACACATTAATACAACAAAGGTTGAGTAAGTGAAGAAAGGTGATTTAAACCAAAATTCTGAAGAACAGCCCATTGAGTCTGTTGAATCTTAATGTTAGTGCAACTGAGCTAAAAGTAGAGTTATGTGATTGCTCCATCTGGTGCCAGACTTATTTCCTAGCAGCAGTAGCTATTAGCACCATTTGAATTCTTGACTGAACTTGCCAGACTAGGCATGGTATATGGCTGAAATAAAGATGGGAAACAGATCCTTTTGTCAAAGACAGTGAGAAGAAAGGAGTCTGGCTGGTGCTGTTTTATGGACCACGTTTCTACAGAGGTAGCAAGGAGATCTGTAAACAATGACAAGTTGTTAAAAATTTTATGCTAATAATTTAAAAATATTTAGAACTAAGATTATAATGCTTTAAAAAGTCAAGTAGGGTTTTGGTTTCCTGATATTTATATTAAAAGTGTTAACTAAAACTAATTGTGTTGGCAAGTTTTCTAATACCAAGATGTAAAATTTTGTAAAGGATATCAAATACAAAGCTGTCTATTCAAAATTAAGCTGTGCAGAGGTGAAGCTCATAATAATCCATGAACAACATGACATCCAGTAGTGCCTTTCTTGCATGTTTCCCCAGTTGCTTGGAGAGTTGTAGGATCAAAATCCCAGTCTGTTATCTAGCTGCATGATGTTTGTATTAAACAAGAATGGAGGCTGCATCATTTGATCCTTCACTCACTATTTTTGTAGTGCTGCAGCTTTGCTGATCAAAAGAGCTCTTTCTATTTAAACTGGCCTGAGAAGAGATCAACATGTCATCTTTTGGCTAGCCTCAGCAGTGTTAGATAACAACAGTGATGTCAGGGAGATGAAAGGAACAACTTTTGTTTGCAGAAATGAAATAACAGTATAGGGCTGTAACCGAAATACCTTTTTTGACTGCCTTTAAATAGATCCATTTACCCTTTTGAAGATGCATAAGTAAAGTACAATTTCCCCTTGAAAAGTGCTATTGCAATAACTCCCAATGGTTATAATTGGAATTATATGCACAGATTGAGAGGAAAGTAGAGCAGTACACTAATTTTCTCCTGAGTATTGTGATTTCTTGCTCTAATTTTGTTCCACATATTAATTTCATTTATCTTCTACAAAAAAGCACCTTTGACTACCTCACATATTCTCTCCTTGCTAATCTGTCTCCCTTGGGCTACTTCTAATATTCCAAATTTTGGAGTTGATTCAAAAAGTTGACTTAATCTGAATACAGCACTGAGACTGTGTTGATTGTCTTGGTATCTATTTACGAATAAGGTGAGACGTGGCACTAAAAGATGTCTTGAATGTTACTTCAGTAGCACACATAGGGAGACATAGTTTCTGATGTTTCTACATGTAACTGTGTCACTCCTCGTCCTGGGGGGGACACTACTAGGACTTTATATTCCTGGGATGATGTGGAGGTGATCTGTCACAGCACCACTTCATCCTGTGTCTGAGCAGGATGGGGATGGCAGTTTAACAATGGCATCTGGCTGCTCTCTGTTTCTTAGGCCAGAGGCTGAAGGGAACCCTAGTTGGCCTGAAATAGAAAATGCATAAAGAGACTGCACCCGTGTCCCTTTTCATAGCAATGTTCCTATGCTCCACATGGAAAGAGTATTTCTGAATCAAACCCTGGTGCCATACTGACAGAGTCTGGTCTTTCAAATACCATGTGAAGTAGTTGACTTGCTTTTGAATACTTTTGAATACACCCCTGCTTATAAATAAATTTGATTAATATGTGTCAGGGCTTTTTGCAAGGGCATGTAGTGATAGGACAAGGGGTAATGGCTTCAAACTGGAAGAGGGGAGATTTAGAATAGATAATCTGGAAGAAATTTTTCACTATGAGGGGGTGAAACACTGGAACAGGTTGCCCAGAGAAGTTGTGGATTGCCCATCCCTAGAGGTGTTCAAGGCCAGGTTGTATGGGGCTTTGAGCAACCTGGTCTAGTGGGAGGTGTCCCTGCCTATGGCAGGGGGGTTGGAACTAGGTGAGATTTAATGTCCCTTCCAACCTAAACCATTCTATGATTTTGTGTTTGTCTTCACATCAATTTATGTTTGGTTCTGGGGGAGGTCCCCGCCACTGTTTTCAGTCTTTGAGTTGCCCTGGAGGGGAATGGCCTCCACATTAGTTATTCAGTTGTATGTTTATTGGGGCTTGCTGATACTATTTAGTGCCAGGTCACGAATGTGGCTTAGGTTAGGGTGCAGATTAAGATACATGTGAGGTCTATCTAGCTGAAGACCTCTTGGGATAGATGATGTGTGATGGACAGGTTAGATGAAGCATGCGAAGGATGTAGCTTTTGCCATTGCCCCAAACTCATTCCAGGGCCACCTCTGCTCTCGTTATGTGGTGGAAGCAACACCAAGGTTCGGGTGTATTTTCCCAGTTGGATGCTTCTCTGCCAACTATTTTCCTTTTAACTGGGGCTCTGTTCACTACCTAGAGATTTTGGAATTTCAAGCTCATAAATAGTACAAAAAGTGTATCTGGAAATACTTTCTGGTAGACAGGAGACTGAATGTTTATTTCAGATTTGAATCTTGATCCTGTGATTTGTATGTTAGTGGGACCTTAAGGTGACAACTGTAGCATGTTGTACATGAGACATTAGTTATTAAATGTTAAATCTATTCACAAGGTAAAATCGGTACAGAGTACGCATTGCTATGTGCTTCCTTTCTCTCAACTATAAATGACCTATGACATCAAAATTAAGTGCCAAGTGAATCTGTTTGGGTTTTGTATTTAACCCTGAAGAGTTATTTTGTGGTTTGAGTGGGGAATAGAATTTACCTCACTGATACTTTACCTTGAAAAAAGTACTTGGACTGCAACCTTCCACATTGATTTGATGCTTGTTTAACTTTGTGAGGTGTTTGGTTGTCATTCTGGATTGGCTTAGGGTAGCATTAGACATCTTTGTGATCTAAGGGAAATAAGATTTCATTACACGGGCAACTGTGTTATATCTGAATTCTGATTTAGTGCCAGAGCCATTTGCAAGAAAACAATTTTCTAAATATTACCAAAAACTATGCAAACTAGTGCTGACAGATGGCTGTAAGATAGACATTAAAATGGTCCACTTTAACAGTTTATATTGGATTTGGTTGCTGTTGTTGTGTTTAGATTAATAAAAGGAAAGCAAATGACAAAATTCATGCATTTTGAAATGTAGATAATACTGGTGCATAATGAAATCAAACATACATTATATACTCTATTACTCCATGTTGATCTTTGTTACAGAGTAAACCCTAGACTGATACTGAGGAAATAAATACAAATGAACACATTCCTAGGCAAATACCTTGAGCTTAAATAGCAGTGTCATGGTGAAGCTGTTTTTGTGTCTTTTCTTACCTTCCCCGTAAAAGTCAACATCACTGTCTTAAAACTCTGAAGATTTTATTCTGCTCAGTTTACTCTTGAGACAATCATGGTCATAGTTTATTTTCTGTCATTTTCAGCAGAAGAGCAACTGTCTTCCATTGAATCTGAAAACAAAATTACATCTCACTTAGAGTAGTAGAAGGAAAACTACATGGGGTGGAACTTGTTCTTCTCATTGAGATTATAATACAGCAATTATGAACTATGAATTCATTATTTCCAGAATTGTTAATTATGGAAGAATAAGGTGTCTTCATTTGTTCTACTGTTATGAATTATTGATGCTGTTATGATTATTGATAAAATGTATTTATAGGAAATTAATACTCTATTCTTAACAAGTTTTTGAATGTGGTTTGTTGTCTTTATAAATTAATTCTGCAGTACTTCAACTATGTTTCCAAGAAAAATTAGTCAAATAAAGAAAGAAGAGTTGCTTGGTTTTGAGAAACATTTTTATTTAAAAATCATTATTCAACAGACAGGAATAGTAGAAACTGTATAATTGAAATAACTAAGATTATAGTGCTGTTACCAGAAAGGCTCTGTCAACAAAAGAGGGGGGGGGGGAAATCCTTGTGAGTAGCTTTTAGATTGTAATTTAATATACTTTTCTCAGGTTGACCTACACTTCATGAAAAAGATACCACCTGGAGCTGAAGCTTCAAACATCTTAGTTGGTGAACTGGAGTTCCTGGACCGTGCGGTTGTTGCCTTTGTTAGGTTATCTCCTGCAGTGCTGCTTACGGGACTAGCTGAAGTTCCGATTCCAACAAGGTACAGTTGGATTTATTTCTTTTCTTGTTTTTCTGAGTACCTTGTGGAGACAGGGTGGTGTGACTTTCAACTTTGTCATTTATTGAGTTATGAATTTGGTTCTATCTTTAACAAAGGCATCTTTTAGAGACATCTTTCTACTCATCCTTTAAGTGATGTATGGGTATATTCAGGAACATGCTGATTGTGTGTGCAGATAGTAATCATTTACAGAAGTAGAAATGATAGCTTGTTGGGTTACAACACAGTTTATTCTATGCAAACTGGTAGTACTGCAGATGAAATAATAAGGTGAAATATTCAGCTGCTTAGAATATTTAATCTGGAACTGAAACTACTTGTGTGATAATGCATAATTGTGTCCAGAAGAAAAAAAATGAAGAAGGAATTGAGTAAAGGGTAAGAACAAACTACGTGATTTGATTGACTAGGGATAGTGGGTGGATGAAGAACATGCAGTAAATATCACACACTAAAAGTTACTTTGCAGATACTTGCATGGTATTAAATGTGACTTTTAACTGTAAATTTTTATTAGATTCATTTTTTTTTCTGAGGTGGAACGTTATCTGATGAAGTACTTTGGTTCTGAGAACAAATTGTGAGGAATTTTTAAAAAAATGTCTAAAATAGACTTTGTAGTCAAATAGAAAGCATTTAAATAGATCTGTAGATATATTGTTTCCTGCTGGGGTTGATTCGGATCAAAACTCTAAAGTGATTTTCCCATGTCTGAGTACACTGACTTAACTATTACTATAGTCTCACTTTTTTTTGGTATTTGTGCATATGTTTGTACACAGATTCTGTCTGTCTCTCTCTCTCCCCTTCCCTCTTTCAGTTTCTATAGAAGTAGAATTCCGACAGAAGGCAGTAGTGTATTCCAGTTGTTTGTGACACTCAGAAAAGAGCGTTATGCTATGAAATGCAATGCTGAGACTCAGATTGTTGCTTCTAGTTGGATAAACAGTATAAAATTTTCGTTAAGTTATAGTTACTTTGTAGTTACATTGGATATGACCTTTTTTCTCTTTTCTAATTTTTGCATGTGTATAAAGGACGTTGAGGGACTCAGTTGGCTTTGAAAAAAAACTTCTGAAGCCTTTCCTCATAATGTCCCCCAACTTCCCACCAAAAAAAAAAAAAAACCAAAAAAAAACACCAAAAAAAACCCCACCAAAAGGAAGATGAGATTTCTTGATTTTTGGCCAAAAGAAAATTAAATAATTAAAAATTAGGGTAATTAAGAATTTATGCAAAAATGTTTCTTTAAAAAAATATAATAATGTTAATAAAAAAATTGTGTTTTGCATTTTGGCAAAACTGAGAACTTCAATTATTTCATTTGAACCTCTCCTCTGCATTTAAAGAATCTTACTAGCCCCAAGCCTAGAGTAGAGGCTGTCTAGAACCTTAATGGGAGTAAGAATGATTCAAAAATTATTTTTATTCAGGGGTAATTTCACTTCCCCAATATTGCAATAATACTACTACCATAAAATAGTTGATTCTGTTGAATTAACAGAATTAAATGAGTTAATGCTAATGTGTTCTGCACATAGATTATAATTGCATATATTTATTATATAAGATATGGTTTGTTATGTAAGGAGGTTTTGATAGTCTCAATCAAGTCTGACTGTGAAGCTTATGATATATTTTTGGAAGTTATTTTCACATTTTTTCTAACCAGAGCTTCATGTTTAAATGCATGTGTGAGGATCTTGAAGGAGATTATATATAATATTTGTCTTTGAGGTTCTTCTAGTCCAATTTTTAAATAAGTTTTTCTGTAGTATGTATAGTTATTTCTAACCATCTATCCTTGACAATTTTTTAATTTATCTTCTGTTGCAGATTTTTGTTTATTCTTCTTGGACCACTGGGTAAAGGGCAACAATACCACGAGATTGGAAGATCAATTGCAACACTAATGACAGATGAGGTATTTTTATTCCTGGCCTGGTTTTAGTCATTTTGTACTGACTGAAGAGGTGTAATAGGGAATCTCCAATGTGGAATTGTTCAGATGAAATGTGGCTAATCATTTTGATCGTGCACAAGCAGCCTTCTAGTTCACTTCATGATCCTGTAACAGCCCAGCTTATGCTACCATAAGGAGATAACAAAAGGAGAAACGATATTCACATGCCATGATACCTTCACTGAGAAGATTCCATTTTACGCAGTTACTTTCCAGTGGAATCAATTGTGTGTTAAGCTGTAAAATCTCTAGAACACTTAGCAAACATAAGGATGTTTTCCATAGCAGCTGGAACTTGTATGAAGACTATGTACCAGAAACTCTAATCAGTTGAAGCTGAGATTGTTTGGTGGGAACTGCATAAAGTGTATTCTATATCAGAGAAAAGGGGCCATTGTGAATAATAAGAGTATTCCTTTCTCTATCTTGTTTTCCTCCCACATATGCTTCTCCATTTTTCACAGGTGTTCCATGATGTTGCTTACAAAGCAAAAGACCGCAATGACTTGGTGTCTGGAATCGATGAGTTTCTTGATCAGGTTACTGTTCTGCCTCCTGGAGAGTGGGACCCAACAATTCGAATAGAACCACCTAAAAATGTTCCCTCTCAGGTTTGTACACTGTGAAATTCAGACAATTTTAAACGGTGTGATGAATTTTTGCTAGGTAGAATTAAGGAATTAAGTCTCATTAATTTAGCATTTAGCAGAGTCGTCATATAGACATTTTGCATGCTCTTTTTTTTTTTTGGTTAATTTGCTTTAAGAGAACCCTTAGCTTGCAAGCATACAGTATAGTGATGACATTTTTGTAGCTCAGTACGAGTTCTCTCCTGAATACAGATAGGTAGTTGTTTCTAAAGATCTTAAATTCAGGGGTAATTGGTCATAAGCATCTTTGATTATGCCGAACAACCATGCTTTGCTTTTGTTCTAAGCTTATCGCAAGAATTGATCAAAGCAGCCTGGCTTGCTACTCTTTAAAATGCTTTCTTATACAAGATTTTCCATGATCAGCTCTTTAAATTTCTTAGACCACAATTCTTTTACTATTTTCTGTTATAGAACTCCTCTGCAGCTTATGAAGACGTTATGTTTATGAATCTTACAATAAAATTTACTTGTTTAGTCTTTCAACTCTCAAACCTTGTTTCTTCTACTAAAATTATGTTGTGGTTGCTAAGACCCATGAGAAGTATCTGTTCCTTCTGGTAGGAGAAGCGTAAGATCCCAGGAGTGCCAAATGGGACTGCAGCCCATGGGGACGCAGAACAACCTGGAGGACATTCTGGACCAGAACTGCAACGCACTGGAAAGTTAGTGAAAACATATGCAAAATCTTAAGTGTTCTCAGTGATGCACTTCCAAGGGAATCATAATGGTTCAGTTCTCTCTCACAAATGACTGGCTTGGCATATGATTTTTTTCAGGCATTTTTCCTGATTTGCGTAGCACATAGCTGAAAAGGACATTACATGCTAATTTGTAGAGAGGGGGAGAGGGCAAGAGGAGTTTTCACATTGTATTTATTGCAAGCTCCTTTCTCTGTTATTTATAAAGGTCAGACCTCTGTTAAACTTGACTAACATTTTTGTACAGCATGAAGAAAAAGTTGGGAATAGTCTTGTGCCATATATTATGAATGCTCACAACTATTTTGCAGTTGAAGTTTCTGGGTTGTACAACTCTAGCATTTTTTTTTTTACCCCAGTTAGCCATGGTATGTCCTGGTACATGAGGCTATGGTTACCACGGTGGCTGCAATATTTGGAAGGGAGAATTTGCCCCAAGGAATACTTACGCTCTCTTGTCTGATATGATGTGGTGTAAGTGCATCAGCTGTCAGTGGTTGCCTTAGTGCAGTGTAGTTGTGCAATAGACCTTGTCTTTTACCTTGCTGCCTCTTGATATTTAAATATCATTCCTATGTGCTTAAGGCTAAAGATTTGGCTGCAGTGTTTGGTGTACACAGTGGGGCAGAGGAGAAGATGGCCAGTCTGGCTGTAAGCTGTTCTTTCACTCATTAATGTGGTAATTGACAGCTCAAAGTTTTGTCCTAGTATTCAGGAGATGGTGGCACTTTGTCTTCCTCTTTACCGCAGCAACATCTGATACATTGGGTACGTGCGAGAAAAAGAGCATTGTGGGGATATTTACTTTAACTGTATCATATATTGTAAGGGAGTGTCTGTTCCTAAATATTTGATTATATTTAGCATAGTGTAAATGACAAAAGATGACAGTTCTTGTCCTTGGAAAACTGTGGCCTACATTCAATTCTATCATCAAGAGTACTTAGCAACAGGTTCTCAAATAAAGAGTATGAAGCTCTATATGCAGACGTGCAAGCAAATGGGCACTGTGGTAGCTCTCTGATTATACAAACGCGAAGAATTATTTCACATAATAAATAATAGGGTTTAATGCGTGGGAGCTAACAACTGCCCAGAAGTTTTTGTTCTGGATGATTAGATGAAGATTTTATAAAGGAAACATGCAAATTAGTTTTTTTTAAAAACACAATTTCCCGGTTAAAGTTATCAAGACAGGGTTCCCAGAAACTTGTTTCTGGGAAGAATGAATTGTAAAAGTATGTATCATTTGATCAAAGAACAATAGCTTCTCTGCAGTATATTTAAAGCAATACTGTGGAAGAAGCTTTGGTATGCCATTGTCATTAATTTGATCCCTTGGTTTTTGGTTTTTTTTCAGATTTTTTGGAGGATTGATTTTAGATATAAAAAGAAAAGCTCCCTTCTTCTGGAGTGACTTCAGGGATGCTCTTAGTCTGCAGTGTCTGGCATCATTTTTGTTTCTCTACTGTGCTTGCATGTCTCCTGTCATCACATTTGGTGGTCTGCTGGGAGAAGCAACTGAAGGTCGTATAGTATGTGTTAAATCTGAACTTATAAAACAAACTTACGTTCCTAGGTTTGTGGCTAGTATTTTCTTACTGTTGCATGAATCAACTTTAAATATTGGTGTTTCAATGTCTAGAAGGCTACAGACTAAGACATCGTAAAATTAACCTGTTTGAAAATTTATGGACACTTCTCTCTGTATCATATTCAGAGTGCAATAGAATCGCTGTTTGGAGCATCCATGACTGGAATTGCCTACTCTCTCTTTGGTGGACAGCCTCTCACTATACTTGGCAGCACCGGACCAGTTTTAGTATTTGAGAAGATCTTATTCAAATTTTGCAAGTAAGTGAAGATTGTGGTATGCTTCGGATACTGTTAGGTAAAGTAGAGGCACTGATCCCAAAGTTCCAACTAAGATCAACAGTTTGTTTTGGAGTGCACTGCTTAAGCTTTCAGAGTCTGAAAGTTATGTAGTGACTGAGACAAGTGAACTGGTGGTAATGTAGAAAGGTTGGTGGGGTTTTTTAAATTGTTGGGTTTTGTGTGGTCCCCCCCCGCCCCCTCTCCCGCCAAAGAAAAAATTGTTGTGAAGGGAATGCAAGCTTCAGGATGTTGGGGTTTTGTAATTGTATCATTTTCTACTCTGAAATAATACATTTAAATCTGTGGTTTATCTCATTCCTAACTCATGCGAAAGGTATTACCTCTGACCAAGGAAGTAAGTGCAGTGGCAGTGGTGCCACCTTTTAATAATCACTAATATAGACCCTGCCTTTCCTCCCCCTGAACAGCGAAGGGGTGAAGTGTCATGCCAGAACAGCATATCCCTACGTTTATGTTAATGTGCTATACGTGACATACCTCTGCCACAGTGTGGGTAAAAATTGTATCTGCATCTTGGCAACCATCATGTTTCTCTGCGATCTTCTCTGCTTTTCTGGCTCATTGCTGTGACAGGAACTTCTGCACCAAGATGTCCTGAGCCTCCTGAACAACATAGAGTAGGAGACCCTGCTTAGCACCCCAAAAGCTTTTTTATCACCTGAAAGGTAGACCTTTCAGTTCTCTGTGATGTCACCCAATGTGTTTGGAGCTCTATTATCATATGCAATAAGCATACAGGATTTTGATGAAAGTTGTTATTATAGCTACTCTTGCAGCTTAAAAAGAAATTGGCAGGTGTTGGCTGTTCACGAGGCAGGATATGGGATAAAATGTAGGTAGGCAAAGGAAAATTTGGAGCGGCCTCTTCTCCATTTGCGATGGCTGGACAAAAGATAAACTGTGTTTAACCTTTTTGGTTTTTTTAGAGAGTATGGGTTGTCGTACCTTTCTCTGAGAGCTAGCATTGGACTGTGGACTGCAATCCTGTGCATCATCCTTGTTGCAACTGATGCAAGCTCCCTAGTCTGCTACATTACCCGATTTACTGAAGAAGCTTTTGCTTCTCTTATCTGCATCATTTTCATTTATGAGGCCTTAGAGAAGCTGTTTCATCTCAGTGAGACCTATCCAATCAACATGCATAATGATTTGGATCTGCTGACAAAGTACTCGTAAGTAAGATTTCTTCTATTAACACTGGGGGTTTTGTTCATAGGTTTTCTCTGTTAGGAACACAAACCAGTGCACAGCAGGAAAAGTTTGCAGTAGTTGCAAACTTAACATGTGGAAGCTATTTGAGTTAGGCATGATGCTGACATATGGAAGTAGTAGTTACTGGAGGTATGTGTACAAGCAGTGCACATTTACTTAAGTGAAAAATGTCTTGGTCTTGACTTGGAATTTGGAAAGGCTTACACAGGTGGAGTTTGGAAAAGCTTACACACATGCAACTTGGAAGTCTGAGAATAAAAAGGAGGACTTGGAGGGACCTCAGCTTTAGGTCTTTATACACATTTTTGTCTAATGAGGTGTGTAACTCAACGATCCCTTACTATAACTGTGTATTGATGATTTATAATATTTTATTGGGTGTTCAGGCAACATTTTTATATCGTATTTATCTGCTTGGGGTTTTCTTCCAAATTGAAATATTCACCTATCTAAAAAGGATACAATTTGATGTACCTCCTTTATTTTAACCTCTGGCAGTTAAGGTTCAAGCTCTAAGAAATGAAGTGGATTTGGAATCATTAGGTGCTTCTCAGCAATGATTGATTTTGTCATAAACAATTTGTTCTTAATAAGATGATTTTTAATATTACTCCATTTAAGCAGCTTTATTGTGGAGTTTTGACAGGTAGTATTGTGCTTGGGGAAGAAAAAAAGTGAATGGCTTTAATCAACACAGTTTTGTTTAGAAGTAAAAGCTCAAAAAATACTTGTTTCTGTGATGTGAGAACGAAAATGTTCTTCTCGTAAAGGACAAGATCCTAGTCTGTCCTGAGGCCAATTATGCCTGGTCACCTCAACAATTAAAATGTAATTCAAAAGCATTTTAGAGAAGATTCCCCTCCAGAAATGTCTTTATTATTTCACTTGAACCCATTTGAACTCTCTGCATGAGCAGGGTGGGGCCCAAGAGGAACAATGCTTGAAGTGTGCCACATCTTCTGTTCACTGGAAAAACAGGAGTGTCTCAACCAAATGTCTCATTTGCATTTTAAGCTGGGAAAAGCAAAACACAGCAACAGAGAAAACATTTGAGCTTTGTGTATGTTACCACTAGAAAAATAGTTAGCAAATCCTGAATCTGAATGCACAATATATACCTTAATACACAGAACAAGTTAAATTATAGAAACTGTAGTTCTGCTGTGGCATACTGTCTCCTCATGCGGAAAAAAATATTATTTCTGTCTAATATTTTAATTAGTAGACAAAGGAATATTAATTTTAAGAGAAAGCAATAAACATAAAGACTAGATCATGCATGCAGTTAAGCTTATATCCTGGACTTAATTTAACTTTACTTAACTTCTATGAAGTTGGTATTTTACCCTAAAGAGCCTCATATAGCACAGTTTGTGGGTTTTTTTTCCTTTACCAGTTCAAAATAGTCGTCTCAAAGGGAAAGAGAATATGATGTTCTCATACAGTTTTGAAAAACAGATGTTGAAATACTATACAAAGACAAAAATAATATTCAGAAACCATTTAGCAGGCAGAGCTGAGATGTTAAAATATATAATGAAAAGCATAAACGCAAATAGAAATACGGATTCCTGGGTAGCTAGCTTTATTCACGGTGAGCTGAATCCTGTGATACTTCTTGAGATTTCAGAGAAATAGGATTAACAGTCTTGCTTGTATAGGTGCACAGTGATAGGTATCTCTGTATTTTATGAAAGTGTTTTGTCATCATAGTCCTTATGTTTACAAATAAATGTTTTTGCTTTTATTTAAAATTGCATTCATTAATCAGAATGCCAAATTGATTTTTTAAGGGTGTTATTTACTCACTGTCTGCCCTTGGTAACTTTCTTCATTGAATGTGGAATGTGCAGAGCACACAGAATGGTAAAAGAGCAGCAATTGTCATCCTTCAGTTACAGCTATTGACCTGTCCTGTCCTACAGTGTTGGAGTACCAGCCCAACAGTTTCAGATTTTCCAAACACAATTCCTGAAGGACAAGTGTCTTCTAGATGTTTGGAAGAAAGATTTGACTGCTGTCTGGTGGTTTCAAACACATATATACCTATCAAAATTATTTGATATAATAGTCTTGTAGTTAGTTATGGGGCCATCATTTCATACCTATATTCTCATTTATTCTTTCACTCTGTATATAGTACGAATAAATTGACTTTTAAACTTGTGCATTGCATTTCACTGTCAGCATTTATGTTGTATCTTCTACTTGCAGCGGTATCCTGTTTTTTATCAATATCATGTCCATTGCAACTGACCCCACTAATACCAAAATGACTAGCTGCAAACACAATTATAGTCAGCATAGTTCTTATGGGATGTGGCTTATATTTTTTTAACCTTAAAACTGATTGTTGGAAACATCAGTATGCATCTTGTAAGAGCACATCTGCTGATTCCAAGGATCTGTGCTCTGAACAGAGCGAAGTGGTAATTCCAGTCTCTTCTCTCCTCTCCTCTCCCTTCTCCTTCATCCGAATTTTTTTTAGTTCTTCAGAACCGACCTTGACAGGTTGTGAGAAAGGAAAGATGTGCTCTGTTGGAGTAACTCTACACCAGCTGCCCAAATGACCAGTGCTTTCACAGCAGGTTTGGTGCAACCTGAACTCCATGGTTTCCTGTGCAGATATGCACATATTACTCTGTCCAGACACAGTGGCCATTTGCCCAGAACTTGGAGGTATCACACTTATCATCCCCACAGGGTATCAGAAGACAAGACATTTCAAATAACCCTCAGACCCTGCTCAAATGTCCGTACACTTCTCAGTTCTGGAAAGATCAGAAACTAGGAGATGAATAAGCGTAAAAGCTTACTTGAAATAAAAGTCTCATTTTTGTGTACTTGAAGTTCGGCACTATTGCTTTAGCAAGGAATTAGAAGCTTTTTCTGCAGCATCTGACTCCAGTTCTTCTACTTGTAGTTTAAACGGGTAATAAACTTTGGCTGAAACTGGTCCTGTCCTTAAAGGACCAGCATACTCTGTTACAGAAGCTAATTAGTATCTGCTGTTTTGCTAATTAAAACAGCTGTTTGCATTTTCCTCTTTGGGGATTTTAAAGACAAGTTTTTAATTGTTAGTAAAGCCTTGGCAGTTCTTTAATTAGCAATGGGTGAACTTCAAAAGGTTGAGCAACTCATTTGTCTTTGAATGCTCAGCCAAAGCTTATGTAAAACTTTATCTTGGATCTGCAGCTCTATGCTAGAAAACTCAGGTTATACCGTAAAATTTCTGTTTTCTGTATTCTGCCTGTTGCCCACTCAAAAAGTTGATGATAAGTAGGTCAGGACACTGTACATATTTGAAGCTTTCAGTGTATGCTGTGGCCCAGCCCTCCTCTCTTCTCCCATGGGCTTTCCAAGGATGCTTTGATGTCTAGAGGTAGTCTGTTTACATCCCAGTACTGTTGCCTTTGCCCTGGTGAAGACATGAGTTTGACCCAGGAAAAGTCATTGGCGTGCTATTAGTAATGCCCTTTGCAGTACTAGAAAGACAAAGAAAATAGTTATTTAAAATGGTTGGTATTTCAGCCAGATTGGAAACATATTTCAAGTGAGAAAGAAAACCTATTCTGTATTTTGGGTGGATTTGAATTCTGTCATAAACAGTCTCTGTTGCAGGAGTTTGATGTAGAAGACTGTACTGCATGCTCTTAAATATAAGAAGAGATGCAGAAGAGTCATTACTAGTATCTGCCATAAAAAAAAACTTAGAAACTATAGAAAGAACATGCAGAACAGTTGGGATTTTTTGTTTGTTTTTGTTTTTTTTTTTCAATCAAGCAGACCCAAATGTCTGAAAATCAGCTGAAAGTCCTGAAAGACTTCTTAAAAATTCATATTTACCATTTTAGGTAGAAGATACAAGTTTGTGTTTGTTACAGAATTCTATCTCAAAAGACAAAAATACCTTTTGTTGCATGATCTAATTAACGTAGAACTAATCCTAATGCACTTTTTACTTGTTTTCTTTATGATACTTGTTTGTTACTCTGTGTTGAAATATTGGCCGTAATCATCAAGTTAGCTACTTGCAGGTAAATCCATTCTGCATTTATATGTAACTTTTTCTTAAAACACCATCTTTATGATATGGATGATAAAGAATAAGGCATTTAAGAGCTAAATCATAAGAAGGACCAAGACAACCTGATTTTCAGTGTGCTACTGTGCTGCAGTTTTTTTCTCTTGAAACTGCATTATTTTGAAGGAATATAAATACAGTACCTGCATTGTTTATTAAATGAAATACATGTACTTTTTGATATGGGCTTTTCTTTCTTTCCTCTTTCTTTTTTTTCTTTCTTTTTTTTTTTTTTTACTGTGACCTTTTTGTATTTGTCATGCCATTAGCATTTGTAGGTTGGCATAGCAACTCTCTTATTTCTGCACTCTCCTCCTCCTGCTTTTTCCTACCCCTGTAGCAAATATATCTCCAGTTAGTGAATCCTGTCTGGAACACTGATGCACAGCAGTTTTAATGTGTATATTAAATATTAGGATATCATTTTTTGCTTGGAAAGGAGAACCCTACAACTGAGTGGATTAAAAACAGGTTCTCAAAAGGAAAACAAAATAAGCATTGTGGATGAAGGGAATGTGATTTAGAAAGCAATCCAGTATTTTTTAAAATACAAGCATTTTAAGATAGTTATCTTAGAATACAGAAGATCAATTATTTCTCAGTGTGAGGTTGCTTAGATCTTAGGACTTTGTATACCTTTTGTTTTTTATTAATTCTTTTTTCAGAGTGGTGAATTCATGTTGTTTTTAATAATTCTTTACCAGAAGTTACTCAATTATTAACAGATTACATTGAATAATTTTAAAGTGATTTCTTGGCATAGTAATATGCATATTGCAATCTGTCTTGGTATTGACATGCACTTAAGCATTAGGAGTAGAAAATCCCACTCTGATGTAATTAAGGAGCCAAGATCATGTCAATCTCAGTATCTCTTGCAGGCTATAGAAACCATTGCTTCTAGAAGGCGTTGTGAAGATTAGTTTTGTGCATACCACTGTTTTAAATCTTTCATTATCCATATGACTTAATCTAAATACATTATTATTGGATGCAAATTATGTTGTTTTATTCCCTGTATTCCTTAAGCTGCAGGTGGAATGAGAAGAGTCAGTGATGATAAGCCCAGAATTTCTCATTAGGATCCTATGCATGTAGTTGAATTCTAATTCCTGTAATGATTTCTTTGAACTTAGAAATGAATATAGATTTTCTTTTCCACTTCTTTATAGTTTTTTTTCCGCAGTTAAGTAACTGTGCCATATCCTGTGTCTTTACCTAAGAATGTCCCTCTTCTTCCCAGAACCATGCAACTGCCATCACTGAATATAACTGCTGGTTCCCTTTTGCTTCTTGACAAACCCTGGAATCCAGAAATGATTTTTCTTTATTCCATTTATTCTAGGACTTCCCTGTGTCTGCCCAACCCAACTGACTAATTTTTCTCTTTCTCCCTCTTTTAAGCCCAGGGAGTGCCCACCTTGCTTCACCTCCACAATTCTCCACAGCATTCAGTTTGTAGTTGGTAGTTGGTCTGCACAATGCCTTCAAAATTTAGGAAGGCTTATATGAAATCCTTGGGTCGTTTTGTTGCAGTAACATTTTTATGTATTGATACACTACACCTGAACAATTGAAACTTAAGCTGGCCATATAGCATTATAGTATATTACAATGTATTATTTCTGAATGAGCTTTATACTGAATCTGTTCTCCTCATGGTTTTTTTTGACTTTGGAAGCGGGGTGAGGTGACATCCTAGAACTATTTCTCAGTGAAAGCTTTCAGATGAATTGTCAATATCCCATGTAATTACACCACTTTCCTGCACATTAACGTCTCTGTGTGGCAGTTACATACCGTAGTACTGCTAAGAATGCATGGATGATGGTATACTACACCAGGCAGCTAATAAAGACCAACCTTTATGAGTGACAGCCAAGGTTAACAAAACTACAGTGTGATTATAAATCTGTTTTCTGTACTTTCCCCTTGACATAACAATGTTCTCCTCTTGATGTGCTAACCGAAGAAACCCGATTCTTTGAGATTTCTTCAGTCTAACATCAGTTGCTCTCCCCGCCCCAGCCCCAATTTATCTCTCTCTGTGTGTGTGAAATTGTTGTGCTACTGAGTGCATTGTCTAGGTACTTTTATAGGCTTTCTGTTTTCCTCCTCAACTTCACCAACTAAACTATATAGACTTCCAACTTTAGAGAATACACATGGATGCCTACTGATGTTCGTGATTGTCAGAGATGGGCTACTTAACTTAGTGACTCAATGGTCTAATTCAGGATGGCAGATCTCATGAATAAATGAAGAAAAAATCTTGTCTTGCCGTGACAGCTGTGCTTTGAAAGGGTTTCGTGATACTGAGAATAGAACTTAGCTGACAAGTCCATTTCCCATCAGTATTAATTATTTTGTTTCCAGTCTCTTCTGCATTGAGACTTTGATTGTGTCACTGTGAATGTTGGCATGAGAAGGAATATGGTAAATATAATGCCAGACATATACAGGTGTTGTAGGTATGGGGCAGCAGAGCAGTCATTGTCTATGACTTTGTTGTTGTCCCCTTCCCCTAGCAGTTGTTAGACAAACAGAAGGACCCTGTGAGTGCCCATAATTCACATGAAAATGGTTTGTTTGGAGACAACCTAAACGCGCATAGCATTCTGCTGTTGATGTGCTTTCCTTCAACCTTGTAAATGCAACATAAAGAATACTTATGCATATATTCTAATACCTTACTTTTTAAAACAAAATGAGTGAGGTTACCTTCCATTTCATACCATCTTCTCTGTTACGTGATGCATGCACAGCACACTTGTAGAGCATGCTGTGTGTCTTAGGAGAAAAACTTCCTACTCGTATTGCCAAATATGTGCTCTGATATTCAGCCAGACATATTGTTTAAACAAGCACATTTTGTGACTTATTTGTCATACTTGCCTGTTGTTTTTTTAATAATACAAGTATTCATATTGAGCAAATCTCATTCTCTATCTTAAGTGAGCCAGAAAGAGATTTTACCTTTCTAGGAATGGGAAATGGTATATTGGATAATCATGAAGTAGCTGCAGTTGCATCTTTTATAGATCGGATCCTTGGCTAGTATAAATAGGTGTAGCTTGCATTATGTACATGCCGGAAAAATAGGAGCTCCAGAACTGTGCCTTATGAATTGAATAAAATCATCAATAGTAAGTGCCTTCTAGTCTTGAAAACAATATACTGAAAAATGGCAACTGCTTAGGTATGAATGGCTGTGAGGCTTTCAAAGGAGCTGCACCATTTAAGTGTGTTTTATTTACTCACGAAAACACTGTGCTAGGCTTTTGTTCAACGTTCTTATGCTGGCTGTAATGGCAGCAGAATAGACCAGCACCACGCTGCCAGTTTAAAGTCTGTGTGGGGAGGAGAGCATGCATGAGAGGTTGAAGAGAAGAAAATGGTGAAGAATGAACTTGAAGAATCAGGTGTAAGAGGTGGAAATTAGAGGGATTCTCCCACCAGACCCAGGTTAATTTCAATTTAATAAATAGGCCTAGGGAATAAGTTTCTTGTTTTGAAGTAAATGGAAATTTACAGTCAGTATTAAAGTGTTTTTAGTACAGAACTTACAGGACTAGTTGTTGAACAATAATGATGTTTATCTTTTATTGCTGATCTACAAAGGAAGGGGAAAATATTCCCCAACTTCACATATAAAAGAACAGGTTTCTGACTGACTTACCCATATTTCCTTTCCCACTGTCCAAATAAAGAGGGATCATACAGACAGTCTTTTTGGTGCTATTAAAGATAGTAATAACTATTCCTTTTGGGGAGCAAAGAGCACTGCTAGTTGTGTGAGATGTCCTGAAGCTGCTGTTGTCAAATCCTAGCTCTGTTCTTTGAAAACAGGACAAGTTGTAGGAAATGTTGCACACAGGGCTTAGGATGGCTGCCTCAAGTTAATGAAATTTATGAAATTGACACCTATGACACAAAGGCAAAAAGAGCTAGGAAAAATGTGGGGAGGTTGAGAAGACAAAGAAGGGAAGGGGTGCCATCAGTGACCTATACGGCCTATACTGTTACAGTCGGATTGGTGCTGGAAACTTAGCTGAAGTCTTGATCCTCCTGTGAAAGGGAGAGAGTACGGGCTCCAGAAGATACCAGTTTGTCAGGGAGTCCTGAAATTTATTATTTCTAATCTAACTTTGTTCACCATCCTGATTTGCCAGAGATTTCTTGAGCACCTTGGAAGATGTAAGACTCCTTGCTTTGGTTGTTTTTCTAGCTAGCAGGATTGGGCCATTATTTTTTCTGTTACTTTCTCCTTTTTTCAGTTCTGATCTTGTGACAGTTCTCCTGCAGTTTCCTGAAGACTGTCTTGTCTGAAATGCTTTATTATTCTACCTCAGATTTATAAGGCACTTTGTAATAGGCTGTATTAGAGGTTTAAGTACCCTAGAAGAAAGCAAGCTCCACTGATTTCTGCTTAGTTGCAAAATACGGACTTTTTAAATATAGAAGGGAGTGACCTGTGGCTGGGTATCTAGTGCCGTTTTAGATCTCTTAGCCTCCACATGCTGTGAAAACAAAGGCATGAGTCACCATAGACCCTCTCACGTATGTGCCAACCCATGATGGATGTCACAGACACCATGGGGTATATAGGCACCCTGAACTGCTCCCAGGAGATCAGAATGTCTTGCAGTAGCCGAAACTGTAAAGATGCAAAGAGAATTGCTCTCTTACCAGTGTGATAAAATGGGTATATTGTGAGATTGGCAGCAGGGTGTTTTTTTTTTTTATTTTCACTGTAGTGACACCTATGCTTTTGCCATCACAACCAGTGTCAGATTCTGCCCTGCCTGTATTCTAGCCATGAAAAAAGCAGTTTTTTTCCTAGCCACAATGAAAGAGAATCAAATTAATCATTCTGTGTCTTTTAGCATAACAAAGATGGTTGCTGACTTCTTATCACTAAAAGGCATGGGAGTTTGTTGCTAAGTTGGTACTGTGTTTGGAGCTGAGTATGCTGCTTAAAAAAATATAGGTGTATATATAGTCTCTTGCTCATTGGTAATAGGGTAAACTCCACATAGATCTCTTGTAGTGGGCAAGTGTTCAGCAATTTAAACAACTTTGCAAGAACTTAAGAGCATTTGAACCTCCAAGAGGCAATACTTTTTTACTTATTCCAGCCTTCTGAGTAATACTTTATCAAGAAAGATGAGTTGGTGGTTAACAATTCAGAGTATTTCACTTTTTCTCCTGAGAGCTGACCTCAGAGTAAAAAATGACAATGAAAGAGACTAAAAGTTTTTAAAGATTAAAGTAGAAAGCCTTATTTCACTAATGTGAGTTTCTCATTGCAGGTCAGTTGTGTTGGGAAATGTTCATCATTGAAGCAATTACATCTGTAATGAAATGTCATGTTTTGGTAGATAATCTTTTATGTTCTGACACTGAATGGTACCTCAAGTTGTGTTTTCTGGGCTGGACAGGGCTTATCTTACTATCTCACATTTCTATAATGTTAAGCAATTAATGGGATGCCAGAGGACAGTTACACCATGATACAATCCCACATCAAAATGTCAGTGTTGCCAAAAGATGTATGGTATTGAGAACAATATAATGTTATATAATGGTCTTTTCAGTAGAAAGCATAGAAAGCAGGATCTGATCTTTACAGTTAGGGCTTAGTTCTGCACCCATTTGGTGACAAAAGCTGGGTGCAGGGTGATTTTGGTCTGCATGGGTGGAGTTTGCACAAATCACTTGCTGATGAACAATCTGCCATCGGTAAATGCCTGTGAAACTTGGTAAAGGCCAGACTGGATTGCTGTGAAGGAGGAAAGTGGTATTGATACAGAAATAAACGGGGTGATGATCTCATCTGAAGGTGAATTAGTTGAGCTGTATTAAACTATAGCTTCAATTGTCACATTTCTGACTAAGGGAATAGAAATTTTGGCTTCTCTAACTTTTAAATGTAATTTTGCTGTTTGCAGCAAGTGTAGCTGTACCATGTAGCGTTGGTGATATGCACAGTCTTCCCTTCTAGTGAGAAAGTGACTGTGACTGAACAGCCCACGTCACCTTGGCCTACTGTAATCAAACCCCAATGGGCCATCGCCCAGCGTCTGGCCAGTCTGCGATCAGCGATGGACATCAGGGGGCAGGGAGCTCCTGTGCCCAGAGGAAACAGTAGTAACCTGAAATAGCCACCTCTGTATTGTTGCATGAACACCAAATACTCCCTTGCAATAACGTAGACGTACCGTTTGTTGACCTTATTATGCTACTGTAGCTCACTAGTAATGATGTGCTTCATTTAACCCATTTTTTAGTATTTTAAACTATGCATTGAACACGCATTCATTCTGCACTTGGGGCCTGATCCAAAGCATATTAAATATGTTTGAAAGATCCAGTCTACTTCAGTAACTTTTGGCTCAGGCCCTCTATTTGTGGATGCTGTTGCTTTTTTTTGTTTTGCTTTTTGTTTATGGGCTGTAAGGGTTTTTTTTCTTTCTTTTATAAATAGTTGCATTTAAAATAAAAGCAAGGAGTTGCACAAAGACAACCTGCATCTCTCTCTATGTATAAATTAAATGCAGCTGTTGTCACATGTATAGTATTGTAATTGAAATACAGTGGCACTATTCTGTTCTCATAATGTAGACAGTAGAATTTCTTACGTAGAAAATATTACAAATCTAGATGAGGATTGTCATTTTGTGGAAAGATAAACAGCCACAGAGAAAATAGATGGCATAGCTAAGTGAATAAACCGATACTCTTCTGGAACTGGAATGCAAATGTATGCTTAATGGCTCTCCACTTTATAGTCAGATGTTATGCTGTCCTCAGCTACTCCTGAAATCTTTGTCAGAAAGGAGACTACAGAATCTATTTACAGTCACCATAAGCATGTTAAAATACTAGCAGGATAGATAGTACTATAGATTTTTAAAGTAGGATTAATTTAAAGAGAACTGCAAAGCACACTTGACATCTTCGAACCTACAGAGTATCCTGCATATTTTGAAGGCTTTGTCAAAGAAAAAGCCTCCCACAGTTGCTTCAGAGGCTTTAAAGACTTAATTTTGATTTTAAATTGCTTATTTGCAGTATTGTCCTCCCACACTGCCTCGTCACATTTTATATGTTAAAATACACCATTTAAAAGGAAAAGTATGCTTTTAAAGCAGCTGTGGGGAAAGGAAAAACAACGGGCACAAAAGTTCACAGAGCCTTTGGTGATCTTGCAGAGCCCTGACAGTTGACCAGGCAGCTTGGCAGTTTTGCGCACAAAGTCATTCTGGTAAAGATAAAGAAAGAGGATACAGACAGTTTGCATGGGAGAAATGGATCAGCCTGGAACTGTGCATAGCATCTAATCCCCATGTAGGCAAGTGTTAGGTATAAGGGGGGGAACAGGATTGGCACATCTCTCGGTATTACAATTTGTGCTCAGAAGTATCAGTAAAATAGGAGGAAAATAGGTGGAAAAAACTTGCTGTGGACAGTGGGTTAAATATGTCACATTACGTACTATATATGCATATGCACCTCACGGCAAATTATACTCAAGTAATAGCGCTAGCTACTGAACTACAAACCGCTTCAACGCATGCGTTTACTGAATTCATTTGAACTAAAATCTGGCGAAGTAGAGCACAATTTCAATGTCATAAAGTTGATAACTTGGATTAATATCTGATACATCTTTTATTATTAAGGAAAAAAATATGATTTTGTCTTTTCAGATGCAATTGTGTGGAACCAGAACATCCTAGCAATAAAACCTTACGATACTGGCAGGACTACAATATATCTGCGTCTGACGTGCCATGGGGGAACCTAACCGTGTCAGTAAGTGAAATATTGGAACTTAATGAATAAAGGCATAAGCATAAACAATTTTGTCTCTCCTTCTGCAGCAAATATGTTGAAAGAAAGCCACGTTTTTTCTGATCATATTTGTTCAAATTAAGCATAAAATATACTTAACAAAGATTAAGATAGACTTTGTAGCATTATCTCATTTTGTAAGCATTTTGCAGCCTTTGGTAGTACACATTAAAGCAAGTATGTGCATTTTGTGCCCTGCTTTGGAAACTTGACACACTACCACAAGAGTTTGACTGAGATTAAGTCTAAACATGTCAAATGACAACGGGTTTGTCCTAAATTCTGCCAGATGGCAAAACTAAAGTTCCCTTGTGTAGAAAGACACTAGAAGCATTTATTTCCCCTAAAACATTCTTACAGCTGTTAGGGCTATAAAGGAGAGGAAGGGGAGAAATTTTGTAACATTTGTGGTTCAGTGACTAAATTTCTCTCTTACGTAGGCCTTCAGTGTTATGTATGTCTTAGTTGTGTAATTATTTTGGGGCGGGGCGGGGACGGACAGAACAAGCTACAAACAGCTTGGGGAGCTTGCATGGATATGTAACTTGTTTCTAAATGGTACGCTTCTCTAGGTTTTAAGGAATTTATTACTTAAGGTTTGCCTTCTTTAAAGCAACATTTACAACTTGATTAAAATGTCATCTAGAGATCAGACCACCACTTTTTATCACAAATGGATCATTTAATTACACAGTCACAGAGAATTTAGTGCAAAAGACACCAAACTGAACGGTTCTCTCAAAAATAGAACTGAATGAAACCCATTGTAGGCATAACCAAATAAAATGCTTAAAAGCCAATCCAGTGGACCATCTCCAGTAGATACTCTTTTTTCTTTCAAAGGCAGGAATGCAGAAGAACTCATGTCCTCCTATTGTGAGTTAAGTGAGAGCCGCCTTCCATGGCTGCCCTGTCTTGATAGCAAGGGCTGCTCCTAAACTCTGTTGGTGTGGCAACAGCAGAGGGAAAGTTGAGAACTGCTGGCCTGAGGGATTCCAGCAATCCAGAATGAATATTCTCAAAATTGCAGCACACACTAAGAGCATCTGTGCAGGGGCAGACTCCTCCTCTCACTTTCTCAGATCTCTGACAGTGTTTTTCAGAGTACATTTGCAGCTGAGGAGATTTAAAATAACAGATTTTGTTTTAACTATAAATGTAAAAGACTGGCTGCATTATATAAAACCCTTTAAAACTTCTGTAAAAGCTTATTACTGAAACTTGAGTTTACGAGGGTAGCAGTATAACTGACCGACTTTTCTCATGAGTCCCTATAGTTGTCAAAGAAATAATTGAAATTTTTCATACTTACGTGTATTTATTTCTCACAAGCATCATCAGGAAACTTCAATTCTCCTGTTCTAGAGAATTGCAGTAAAAGATTAGACCTAGTTGTCTATAAATACTTGATCAGTCTCACCCTACTGTCTTTTTTACTGCTCATTTCTACGTGTTGTTTCTTGTGTCTGATTTAATAGTTTCAAGTTTCTGAAGATCTAGATTGGCAAACTCTCTTAAAAACAACAGTAGGATCAACAATTTTTTTTGCTATCTGGGACAAAACGAGTGTGAGCACAGCGTTTATTCTGATGGTGACAAATTCCTTTTCAGTAGGTGCATGATGAAATTCATCCCTGTGCTGTGGCAACATCGAGGTCTAGCTCAGGCCAGGACAAGTTTTCTGTGTGATGTCCCAGATTCTTAAGAATTTCTTCTGGATTTCCTGAAAATTTTTTTCCCCACCTGAAATCTTTATTTCATCAGTCAGAAATGCATCATATTTATCCCAGGTTTACTGCTACACCAGTGTAAAAAGTTTTGCACTCCTATGTCTCACAGTCATCAAATAGCAACTGTGGTTTTTTTTTCAAGCCAGCCTTTGTTCAAAGCCAAAGTTTCTCATAACATGTCAAGCCACAGTATTGTGATGTGAGTCTGATGAGCCAATGACCCAGTTCGTTTGATGCTAAAAGATCCTGATCTGGCAGGATATCGCTGCCTGGAATCTCTGATTCTGGGTGCTGTGTTTCTTTTTGCTTAATAAGTGTGGAGGGATTTGGGAAGGAGAAGGAAAGAATTGCAAGCCCAGAGCTTGTAGCCCACATTTTTAGAGCTACTCTTTATTTCTCTGCTTGTTACCTTGGAACACGTATGATTTTAAACAACTAAGAATGGTATTGGATAATTACTAGACATGTTTTCTACTGGATCTGCGTATTTGATAGTATATTATATTAGATAGAATTAACGTTATAGATTTTGGATGTTGCTGCATTTTATGAGATCGTGTCTTTTTTTTTTTTTTTAAGAAAAAGATAATTTGTGGAATGTGCTGCCCCCATGTGGTATTAAATGTATTGATCGCCTTTTAGGCTAATACTGCACAGTCTGAGTAGGTTTTTCTTGAATTGCTCAGCCTGTGAAGTTAAAACAAAACATCAGTTCTTGAGAACGTACTAGGTGCAACCTTTCACTTGGTAGCTTTTGAACTTCACTTTCTTCTCTTGGAAGAAATTAGGAAGTGCAAATCTGTGCTTGTAAACAGAAAATATATGTGTACTTGTTCAGTTTGAAATAAATTTCGTTTGTAATTAATGACTTTATGGTACATCTTAGTGACTTCATCATTTAATACTGGTTAAAAAAGAGATTTTTTTGAGGGTTTGACAGTTTTCCGTGCAGACTAGATACAAATGTTAGGAGTTTTCATTTTTAAAAAAATAAATATCTAAAAGTGATTTTACTGTTTTTAGTAATACAGTGTGTTTGCAATTTAGGAAAGTAACTGGAAAGAAAATATCAGTGTAAGCATGGATATTTTTCAGAATTCTACTATGCTTTTCCTGATAGGAATGTAAAAAGTTACATGGAGAGTTTGTTGGACGAGCCTGTGGTCATCATGGCCCTTATGTTCCAGATGTCCTCTTCTGGTCTGTCATCTTATTCTTTTCTACAGTAACGCTGTCATCCACACTGAAGCAGTTCAAAACTAGCCGCTACTTCCCAACAAAGGTGTGTGCCTTTTTTTTAATTCAAAAGTTGTCATTAGTCATGTGTAAGCATGAATTCCATCTGCATTGCAAATTCAATTAACTGCTGGTGAAGTGGATACTGCACCTTTTCTCTGTTAGAAAATAGTATCAGAATAAGCATGGTTTTAACTGTAAGCACAAAATGGCTTAAAACAGTGAAGAAAAATAAATCCTAAATCACATGCGAATGTTTTAGTTAAAATTATCATTTCTCTCAATAATCATAGGTACGATCTGTTGTCAGCGATTTTGCTGTCTTTCTCACTATTTTGTCCATGGTTTTAATTGACTATGCCATTGGGATTCCATCACCAAAGCTTCAGGTTCCAAATGCTTTTAAGGTAATTTGTTGATAAATTGCACTGCCTTATTGTTTTGACAAAGTGATGTACTATAGTGCATTTATTATATTTTTTTTATCATGAGGGAGTAGTGATACTATTCTGATTTTTTTTTATTCACTGGGTACTATGCAACCTCTCTAATTAGTGGGCCATGCAAGTGACCCTCTCCCATCAGGCCCTTTCATGCTTCCTCACGTGTTCTGTGTGAGGACTAATATGACTCAAATTACCTAGATCCTAGACTACTGTAACGTTCTGGGTTTCCTTCCAAATTCTGGGCTCATTGTATCAAAGCAACCAAGTCTGTAATATCCCAGAGGATTTTATTATATGTAATTTCTGGTTTTGGTATCATAGGAAGTTTAGCATTTTTCTGTGCTTTTACATAGATCGATTTTAAAGGAAATCATATCCTAGTAGTGGTTTTGTGTGTGTTCTTGTGAGTTTGAAATGTAAATAATCCTTAGAGTTCTGACTGGTCATGCATGACTCTGTTTTTATAGCCCACCAGAGATGATCGTGGCTGGTTTATTACTCCTTTGGGGCCTAATCCTTGGTGGACAGTGATAGCTGCTGTAATTCCAGCCCTGCTTTGTACTATCCTTATCTTTATGGACCAGCAGATCACAGCTGTCATTATCAATAGAAAAGAACACAAACTAAAGGTATTCAGTCAAATAGTTACATTTTCACTGTTGTTTTCTGCTTCAGATTATGTAATGTACCTTCATCTACTTGAGCATGCTACTCTATTATATGTTACATAGCACCCCTTTAAGTTGTTATGCTTTTTGTCTGTTGGTCTGTGTAGTGCCTGTACCCTGTGGCAGTGATTTGCTGCCTTACAGAAGTCTTTATGAATGTAATTTGGAACAGAGACTCTGAATCAAGAAAGTACTCTTATTTATGCTTTGTTAGAAGTATGATGCCCATTCACCTAAAGAAAAAAAATCTGGAAGTTAATGATTTCCTTAAGTATCATAATATTAATTGCCTCTCCAGATATTGACGGTGGTGTTCTAGTGGATTGGATTTTGAAAATCTATTCAGGGGTTATTTTGTCCATATAAGATTTTTTTTTCCCTCTCTTCATCCTTCTCTGTGGTTCTACCTATCCATTTTTATGCCCTTCCTATCTTAAAGAAGGGAGAAGAATAAAACTGAGCTTTAGAGCACAATGGGTTCTTAAAACAACATAGGACAACTTCCTGCTCTGTTCTCTAACACTTTAGTTGCCTACAGATGGAGAGAGAAAAAGGGACATCACCCCTCTGAAAAACTGTTGGGCAAAATCTAGCAGCAGGTTTCTGTACATGTATATGCAGTGAGCTTAGGCTTTTTTTGACATGCTTTTAATAAGCAGCAATCCAATCTCAAGTTGCTTTAGCAAATGCATTTGCAACCTTCACTTTGCACTGCCTCTTCTTGGATGATTGTGACATTTGATATGTTCTTTTTTTGCCCTCTTTGTCAGCCTGGCTCTTCATGTCAATCCATAGCATTGCATGTGGTTAACTTGACAGATGCAGGAATTTGCTGCCAAGCTTTGGAATGTGTTTTTTCAGCACTGGCATCTGGGAGTCAGATGGTCCTCCTGGCTGCCCCCTTGTCTTGCTGCGTTTTAGTTTTGCTGGGGTCTGGTGTAGCATCACCTGTTGCTATGCTTCCTTTTCTTCCCATATGTCAGGTTCCTCAGATCATGTATGAATGTGAGGAAATGCTTTCGGATTCTGTATGCATTAGCAGATACATTGCTCATAAATGTGTCAGAAGGTAAAAAAAGGTGTCTCTGTTAGGATTTAGAATTAAACTCTTTCTTTGAGTGCATTGTGCGTGTAACTAATATCTGTGTTTGACACATCTCTGAGTTTGTCAAGATGTGTCTTGGAGATAAGACTCATAAGCACTTTTGGGGAGTGAGGGAAGATTGCTAGAGTTGATTCTTTTCCTTTTCTTTCCTTCATATGAATTCCCCTTTTTAAATAATGTAAGCAAATAAGATGGCATTTTCATTTCGATATGTGGCTTACATTTTCATAAACCCAGACGCTTCCCATTTTAGAAGTAAAAGTTGTCTTCAGAAAGAAATGATTTGTTTGCTTCCAACTCGTTTTCCCCTCTTTTTTTATACTTCCCATAGCAAATTCTGAATAGTGCACATTTCAGCTTTTGGCAGTCTCTGTAGCAAACCCTTCCAAGTTTAGTTTCGTTACTTTTTTTATGTCAAAAGGCATTTGCATGGGTTTACAGGCAAAATTATGGTTCAACATATTCACATTGTTTGCATGAACATCACTGTTTCATCAGACCGTGACATTGGGTTTGTTGCCATGTAAAATTTTGTGGAGATAACTACCTACCTGACTTTTAAAAGGAAAATAGCTTGAGCTCCTGCTTGCAGCTGTGTGGTGGTCCTGGATACTTACTAAAATTGAAAAGAAATATCCCTGTCAGCTGTGGTAACCGATATCTGTACAACCAAGCTTGATGCAAATCATTGGTCTTTTTCAAGCGCAGGTTGTATTTGCAGGTTTTTAAATGTATCTAAGGTTTGACCAAAGTGTTCTATCCACTACTACAAAAACAAAGCAACATCCTCCTGTTGGTAAATTTATGGAGTACTTGACTACTACAGAGATGATTGAAAACTAAAGGTTTTGTACTGACTGCTCATACGAATGTTTATGATACTACTTTTAAGTATTGAATAAGGAAACCAGTAAAGCAGTACCTGATAATGAATATTACTTTATAGTTTAATGTGTAGATTAATTATAGTTTAATTTCTTTTATTTTCTAGCTATCTGTTCTTAGATAAGATGAAAATATGTTAGTGAAAACTTCTTGCTATCACATGCTTACCATTTATAAAAACTTTAAAAGGATCGATGTGGTTTTATGGCCCTTTATAACATAAACTGACTTTGCAAATGTTAGAAGACTTTTTGTGTAGGGAAAGAATCAAAATACATATTTTTCCACCTCCTGTGTAAGGATGGATGCAGGGTCTATTAGGATTAGTGCAGTGGAAAGTTGGCTGTGCAGCTGGATGTTCTGCTTACTGTTATCCACAGAAGATTTAGTTAAAACAGAAAATGTATGTATTTTCCATTATCGTACTAGCATCTCTTTTATAAGCAGGAAAGCTATTCGGTTCCCATTGTAAAGTGGATTTATGATGGGTACTCTTAAATCATAACTGGAATGAGTCTAATAACAGTAACCATTTCTTGTGAACTGGTAGGCATTCCCCTTAGATAACCAGTTTGCCATCATTACTAACCCAACCTGGATAACACATAGAGGAAAGCTGTTTTTTCCTACAAGTCACAAATCTTTTTAAGTGCTTCTAACTGTTCATTAGGAATGCTTGCCAGGAGTGTTCTCCTTAATTCAGATGTCATTTTATATCTTCTTGCTGTCATTACTTTCTTTAACAGAAAGGATGTGGATACCATCTCGACCTACTCATGGTGGCGGTCATGCTTGGAGTGTGCTCTATTATGGGATTGCCGTGGTTTGTTGCAGCCACTGTCCTCTCTATTTCCCATGTGAATAGCTTAAAACTGGAATCAGAGTGCTCCGCTCCAGGGGAGCAGCCAAAATTTCTTGGAATCCGGGAGCAAAGAGTCACAGGGCTCATGATTTTTATCCTTATGGGCTCATCTGTCTTTTTGACAAGTATCCTGAAGGTAATTTGGGGAAGTAAGGAAAAGCTAAAGAATACTGCATTGCACTGAGCATTTCACTGTTGTTACTGTGTTGTTGTATGAGTGCCCTTTCCGGGCACTTTACTGACTAGCATAGTGATACACAATGATAATCTAAAGTGGAATTCTAATTTTGCATAATAAAATGGCTAAGGACATCTAACATTTTCAAAACAAAAACCTTGTAATGAAAACCTGGCCTGACTGAAGTCAAAGGGAATTCTGCCACTGACCTGTAGTATATCAAGATCCACCGTTGGTCTATACTTTGGGCCCATGGCAAATTATCACAAAACAGTCTCGCTAAGTTATACCAATAAGTAAATTTATTAAGAAAATTCAAAAACATTTTGTGATTACTGGTTAATTTAAAAATATTTTCACATTTACAAGAGAAGTTCTATGGTTTTAAGAATTATCTGGCCTGTGTGAAATCAGTGAATTTTGCCACTGGCTTCAGTAAGGCCAAAATTTAGATTGGCATGTTGTCACAGTGAAGGCAGTATGCCCTTAGAACTTGTACTTCCCACTAGTATTTTATTAAGTATATCATAAAACCTTCACTTTGAAAACACACAGAACGTGCTTTTTGTGTATTGAGTATTTAAAACAGATACATATCTATGGAAATATTTCTTTACCTACACACTGTATACTGAGAGCCTTAACATTTAAAATAGTCTCTTACAAAATCATTCCATAGAAGTCGTTCACCCATTTTTAAATACTTACAGCACAGAACATTTCTTTTAGCAGTATGAAGTATTTTGTGTCTTGAATATTTTTCTGAGGATTATAGCTTTAATGTTCAGATGCTCTCCTGAGCAGTCTTTTAAGTAAATAATTTAAGTATGTATCAAACACTTTCATTTTTTTGTGTAGTTCTGTTTATTTTATTAATAGTGAATAAAGTATGTTGTAATAACTGGCTGTGAGAGGAAAATAAAACTGTAAAGGCAGATTCTTCTTTTGCCTTATACTCTGAAAAACATTATTAATTTGTAATTGAGTGACTCTGAATTTACAACTTGTCTGATTAATGCAGGCATATGGCACTTTGAATTTCAACTGTTTAGAATGTCTTTCTAGAGGCATTTAAAATTGTTAAATAGTATTTAATATGCTCTTCCCTTTCTCTGCTTGTTTGTGCAGTTTATTCCTATGCCAGTACTTTATGGAGTATTTCTTTACATGGGTGCTTCATCTCTAAAGGGAATTCAGGTAAAATGGATTTATGAAGAGTGTGTTACTGTTGATATGCTTTCTATAAAATGTGTAGCTATTATTATTACATTATTTTATTATCTTTTGTGTATAATCTTAAAGGAATGTTGCCAACCTTAAATTCTTGAAAGTGACTCACTTAAAAAGGAAAATGGATTCTCTCTAAATAGAGTATTCCCTTTAGGTAATGTGCTCCAATTTTTTATTATTTAGGTGCTGATCTTTTCTGTTCTCCCTTGTTATCAAGGGAATTTTGGCTGAGCCTAAAAGCTGAATAACAACTATCAGGAGCTCTTCCCTCTCCCCTGCCTCCCCGTTCATTTGCTTGCCTGATGCCTTTTCAGCTTCCAAGTTAGCGCCTTTGTAGTGGTATGCTTGATCTTGAACTTTGCCCGTATGAAGCTTTTGGCTAACTTGCAGTAAAACTAACATAGGTGGGATTTTGAAGATATTTCCTGTGCAAATAAATGCCCCGGGCAGGGAAGTGGAACTCTGGCAAGTCCCATGCTACTTAATTTCTGGCCTCATGGATGAAGGGGAAGTCTAGTGGAAGGGCAGCATTCCTGCAGTGGCCTTAAGTAGGAGCCCCTGACAGAAGCCAGGCACTCCAGCATTCAGGTCAGAGTTGGTAATGGTATCCCATGTACCATTTCTCCTGGATGACTGCAGTGTTAAATGGCATGGAGTCAAATCTTTTAGCCCATCTGACACAAACACTCAAATTTTCAGGTATGCCTTTGTTTGTTATCAAAAGTCGAGGTATTGATACACCTGCCAAAGCAATTGAGAAAGAACAATCACATGATGAAAACATGAATTATACTGTGCAAAGGTTGTCAAATACAAAGAGCAAAGAAAATGCCTGATTGTTTCTTTCATTATCTTTAAATCTTTGATTGCGAGTTAAAAATGTCTTGCTTTTTTTTTTTTACCTCTCTATTATTTATAGGCAAAGTTGGCAACATCTCTCATTTTTTGACTGGTGTTTTCTATTTACAGACTCTTCTTTTATAACTCTGCCTAGCTCTTATCATTTAGGTTGATATTCTAAGAAGTGTAGTTTGGCTTTTAGTGGGGTTTAGATAATTTCAACTTAATATGGTTCAGCTGTTTCTCAGAACAAGGGTATGAGAAAGTACACTATTGAGGAGTGTTTTTAAGACATGCTAAAATTTGGCTGTCTTTACTTCGTTACTTGGAAAAGGGATAGCATCCCCCTTCCTTTCTCCCTCCCCCAAGCTGGGACAAGGAATTGAGATTTGATAAGATGGCTTTTGTGGGAGGATGTGCTTTTTGCTGTTTCTGTGAAAAAGAAATCTGCTCAAATCTGGCCAAATTATAAGCCTTTAAAAAATGCACTTTGCACATGCTCAATAAAAATTCCTGAAACTTTGAAATTCTGAAGACTGTGTGAATATGGATAGCATGGCTTATCCATGCAGGGGGAGATGGTGCATCACCATCATCACTGTGCCACAGCAGCTGACACAAACTCTCAGGTCAGTATGGAGCCAAATACATCTGAAAAGCAAGAACCTCTCATGTACATTTGTAATGGCATGGCAGTTGGCTTTCTGGCATTCCTTTTTTCTCCTTTTTTTTTTTCTTTCGTTTTTGTTCTTGATTTTGTGAAGAAGGTGCAAGAGGGAAAAGAAAACAGCCTGGGATAAAGTGTCTGGTGAAGTAAACTGGGGGGCAAAAAAAAGAAATTCATCCATGGGAGATAAGACTGAAGAGATCCCTCCATGATCAGCTTTTTGTCTTCTAAAGGAAGCAGAGCTCAGTTGTTGAAAAACAAAAGTTTAGAATGTATTAGAAAGGCAGTGTAATAGTGTGCGTGCCCAACAGGATCAACAAGCTTCCATTCAGTTTGATTCACAGTTGATTCACGTCTACTTTGAAGTCTGGCTTTGCCTAACTTAAACAGTTCTTGACTTGAAATCTTAGCAATACTATTTTAAAGTGACTGTTTTCTTTGTGTATAGCATATTATGCAGTTACGAGCAGGGTGTTTCCTGGAGTATGACTATACAGAATGTAATTCAGCAGAATCCAATATCTCAGCACATCTGCAATAGAAATAGCTAGGAAGACATATGTGTATTAAAATTAAAAGGAACTTAAAAATTATGACTAACCAAATAATTAAACTTCACTTAAATAACACAATTCTCATTCTTAACTCTGGTGGCTCAAACGGAGAGAAGGTGAGTTCTTTACCACCGTTGGACTAGTATAGATTCATGGCTTATGATTGTAACCAAAGTAGTCTTTTTCTGTGGTCCTGGATTTCTGCACAGTTTTTGCCTTTAGAATAACAAGCTGGATTCTTAGGATATTCAGGATCTCTTAGGCAGTGTGTGAATGTCAGCATAGATGATCCTACAGCTCATTTTGATGCAAACTTTTAAAAATGTCTCTTTCAGCTTTTTGACAGGATAAAGTTATTCTGGATGCCTGCAAAGCATCAGCCAGATTTTATTTATCTGAGGCATGTTCCTCTTAGAAAGGTCCATCTCTTCACTGTAATTCAGCTGAGTTGTCTTGTGCTTCTATGGATTATAAAGGTTTCAAGAGCTGCCATTGTCTTTCCTATGATGGTATGAACTATTTTTTATTCCCTCTAAAAATATCTTTTCTTTTCACTTGTGGATAATTATTATTGAAGAAAAAAATTAATTGTGGGCAGGTAATTACAATATTGCTTCGATTCAGTGTTCAAGGACAATTCATACTGTATTAAGTAAGGAACAATACTACATATAACCTCTAGTTTGAGTCTAGGTTGCACTCTTTATGTGTGTGGATAGCCCAACTGTGTATTGTCTTAGGGAAAATTCTTCTCTTAAAAAAATGAATTTGGTGTTTTTATTTAAGGAGTAGTGCTTAATCATTTTACAGAAGGAACATTCACTCATTAAGGAAGAGTGTTCATTGCACTGAGGATCTTTACTGGTAGTTCTGTGTCTTGCTGGAAATAAAAGAAAAATCTATTCTGCTGCTTAAGTGATTCTCTCTGATTATTTCACTAATTGAAAATAAAAGATATCTACTGACCTCAGTGATTGTTAAATGCTTCAAGCCATACATCATCTGAACAAAGGAAGACCAACTGTTGGCCTATCCAAATTAAAGGATAAAATTCTAGCTGTAAACTGTGGTCACTTTTGAAAGTGTTCCTCTGCAAGCATATTTGTCATTTTTACTTGCTTAATTTCCTAATTCTTTGAATTAATATCTTTACAGGTCCTAGCTTTGGTATTTGTCCGAAAACTCATGGATTTCTTTTTTACTAAGCGGGAGCTCAGTTGGTTAGATGATTTGATGCCCGAGAGCAAGAAAAAGAAACTGGAAGATGCTGAGAAAGAGGTGGGTCATGGTTCCAGCTTTTTTTGGTCTGTAGCATCGTATCAATTTCTCCTTCAGACATTTAGAGAAAATTCTGTAAATAAGGCATATTCTATGCAACAGGCAGACTTGTTAACTGTTAACTTCCAAACTGTAATATTTTTGATATTTTACGTAAGTCTTTTTAAGGTTACAAATCTAATAGGCCTAGGTGGGGATGTCTACTAGATGTAGACTCTTATGCTGCTATACTGTCATAGTATCTACAGTGCTCCTGGGATTGCTCCTGAGGCCCATTCAAATGATGTACAGGGATGAACCTGTGTCTGTAGGAAAGCTCTTGGATGTCTGGGGCAATTTGATGCTGCGTTGGGACTGGTCTCATCTCTGCTGGACATGCTGAGGAGAGCACTGCAGAATTTGAGGGGCATGGCTTGTCCCAGCTGCACCTGAGCCATACATAGGTCACATGCCATCACCCTGTGCCCTCCCCGCTCAGCAGTGTCATAACCCTGTGCATTATCCCTATTACAGTCTGGGCCAGCAGAATGTTTTTTGCTACTGCAGAAAGAATTTACTTCCACTTTCTAATGAAAAGGTCAGTGACACTGCTTACCCCTTTTAACCAAATCCTCAGACTTTTCCTTACAGCCTGTGGCACTACCACCCAGTTGACTCTTTCAGATCTGGACTCCTCGTCTCTTTTCAAAGAATATGCATTTCAGATAATTTCTTATAAACTTGATCCAGGACAGATTCTTACACATTTCCATTCAGAATGTTCCTATATTTTGACAGTGAAACACATATCTTTCTGATTGTACATTTCTAAGCAGTTTTGCATCTGTTTGGTAGCATTTTCATCTAGCTGCTACTTCATGAATCACTTGTTTGAATATCACATAAAACTGTAGGAATATAAAGTAACTTTATGTGTAAGGGATGAAGGTCTTTGTCCTTTGTCCCTGGTATCAGCCACCTGATCAATGTCAACTGTTAGGGAACATCAGTACTGCACCCGAATAACTGAGGAACAAGTCTCATTGGAGAAACACTAACTTCAGGAGCAGTAGGTAGAATATGTTGATGATAGGTTATTTTAAGTGGGAGTTGTGTCCTGCTCCAGCACTTCTGAATAGTAGCGTGGCGTGAGGCTGTGGTGGCAGTAGGCGGTGAAGGTGCAGATGATGCCACATGGTCTTGGCAGGCTGTGGTCACTTCTAGGCAGGAGTGCTCTAGGGACAGTTGTGTTGGGGACCTCTAAGATGCCCTGAAGACTTCTGCAAAAGCCTGGGACCTGTGAGACATTACCTTTTGGTTGTCCAAGCAAAAACTATACAACGTGAATGCATAAATCAGCAATTTATCCTTAGAGATGCCCTGAGATGTGATCTGAGACTAGTGAAATGGTGTGTGTAAGGATTCCTATTAGTAAGTCTATTTGCAGAAATAGGACATGAGGTAATAATGTGAACATATAACTATGGAAACTAGATTTCTCTGCCTTCAGGATTCTTCTGTGACCTTTCACAACTCACTGCCTCATCTGTAACCTGAAGAACTATAACTTCCTTTTCTTTGATACATTCAACGTACTTTCATAGAATATGTTTTGGAGGAAAGGTTTTACCTAGGTGATAAACATAATGAAGATTATTTACTATTTAGTATGTGCCTGTAAAACTACCAGGCTGAAATTAAAATACATGAGTCATTGTTTTACCCCTTGAATTGAAGCACGCCAGAGAGTTGTTTCATCACAGTATCTGTTGTCATCACAGTTCAGAGTAACCAAAAGTAACCAAGGTAGCTCTCTTCTTGTGGGTCTGGTTACTGGAAAGAATTGCTTGTTATCCTTATGTTTTGGTTATATGTCATTTTCCTTCCCATGCTTGATAGGATGGCATCAGAAAACAAAACTGGGAAAATCTACTGGTGTTACTTTATTTCATTCACTGTCTATTTTGAGAGGTTATTTTTGCATATTTTGGCATTTCTAAATATTTGGAGCTATTATTAAAACTGTTCAACTGTCAAAAACTTACGAAGCTGTGAAGCCTGGAAATGACAAAATTAACTGGTAATAAAACTTCTGACATGTAGCCTAAGGAATTAATTGGAGAGTTGCTATCACACGGCTTTTAAAAATAGAAGTATTCTACCCACAAGAATATTCAGAAATATAGTTGACAAGATCTGAAACTTATTTGATTGGATCCTAATTTCATCACTTAAGTTGTTTTTATATTTTTAGGCCATGTTTTTCCAAGGCTTTGTACATTTATAGTGGATATTATATATGCCTTCTCACAGACCTCCTTTGGAAGCCACTTTGATGTTAATCTATTAAGTCTTTCTGAGGCAGGAATGAACAAAGTGACTTCTCCCATTTGGAGAAGAAAATGTTGTGACTTTTAAAATAGTTCTAATACCAAAACGTAGAAGAAACAAATTTCTGTGCAGAGAGGACTTAAATTCTACTGTTTTGGAAAATTGTGCTGGCTCTTCCAGCTAATACCAATTTATCAATGTGTGTAATGCATGTGGGGGTTTGGGTGATCTGCCAGAAAATGGTAAGCTCTTTTTGGGAGAGCCGACTCACACATACGAAGAGGCAGCAGGGTAAACTGTTACAAAGCCATGTAATGAAGGGAAGAAAGATGTGGAGGTCTCTGGGTGTCTGTTATGCTCGTACACACAACACAACAGTTTAGGGCAGGATTTGATGGTTACATTCATGTGAAGACACATTAACCTCCGCTGTGGTTCTCCTGACCTAACAGGGGTGCGAGCCTTAAGAATCCTCCTGTGGAGCCTTGAGCTGATGTCTGAAAGACGGACTTGTTTTCCTTCATTCTTGCAGGCAGGACATGGTGCCTGAGGGGTGTTGTTTTGTTCTTTCCTCCCTCTAAGATAGACTTTCAAATTTGTAAATACTTGACAAAAATATTTTTGATAGGTCTCCTAGTTTTCTTCACTTCCTGTTACTCACAGAAGTTTTTTCCTTGTTCAAGTGAAAACTAATTTTGGTGTCTTGTTTCACTACCTTTCACTGCACTGGAACTATCAGTATTAAAACTGCGTGCGCAAACTTAAATTGGGCTTCCCTAATTTTTGCGTGTTAACATTGCAATGTATATATCCTGTTATGCATGATATTTAAAATTCACCGTACAGTTGCTTACTCAATGTTATTATTTTTCTCTTTACTGTTACAAAAGTGTCTCCTCTATTTAGCATTGAAAAATAACATCCACTTAATGATACATCTTTTAAAGTAGAGAGGTTTTAATGTCAAATATTTAAATTAGGTGTTGAAAAGTATCTTTAAGAAAAGGGGGAAAAAGGATTGAGGTATAAAAATTTCACTTTTCACAACATCATATCCTTTCTCACGTCTAAATTCCTTCCTTCTAGGAAGAGCAAAGTATGTTAGCAATGGAAGAGGAAGGGACTGTTCAGTTGCCACTAGAAGGACATTACAGGTAAAATATACCTTTCCTCTTTTAGGTGAGTTGCAATTAAACAAATAAATTAAATATGCCACAATATTTACTCTTAATGCTTACTGAATGTCAAGAGGATGTTTGTCTGGTAGTAGAGTACAGATAGGTGAACTGACCATATACTGCAGCGTTTAAAAGCTCAGTCCTTTTCTAGTCTTTCCATTTGATCTTACAGTCCCTAGGAAAAGGACACAGTAGTTGGAAGTTTTCCTTTGGGCCAAACTGCAGGATCAGGCCGTTCATAATGAACCTTGGCCTCTGACATGCACAGTACAAAAGGACAGTGTAAACCAGGTCAAACCATTCATCCTGATGCTAGTAGGGAGCCAGGAAGGGTTTTGAACACACCCCAGAAAAACTAGGTCCTTACAGTATTACATTTTAAAACATTCTAATTAAGATCCTATCTGTGTGAGACAGTAAGTGACAAGAGCTGTCCAGGGTAGATAAGGCATAATGCAGGATTGACACAACTTCAGTATGAAAACCTATGTTATAGATAGTAATAATACATGTGACCAGCCCATAAGGACTGTCATTTACAGCTTTCAGAAAGTAAGTTCTTAATAAAATCTGAAATATCTGCCAATAGTAACTTCTGCATTAATGTTGAGTTCATAGGAACACCATTTCAGAGTGGCCTCCTCTTATATTTTAACACAAAGTTAACCTAATGTCTCCTAAGGCAAATAACTGTCTGTGTCTCTGAAAAATCCCAGCCTATTTCTTACTTTTGATTCATCACACTTCTAATGCTCTGTTTTTGTCTTCTTTTGTCCATACCTTTTTGTTCTATTTTATATTAGCAATACTTAGCTTAGTTTATCTCGAGGTGTGATCTATATTGATCTATAGTGTGTTTACTTGGGTAGAGTTGCCTGGATTATATCTGACTTTTTGTACTGTAAGGGCAACAGTCCTACAGCTAAAAAGAAGAGTCAAGACGTTGGTTGATAAAGTGGTTCCCCAAAACACTCTGAAAACAAGTTTACTGAAGGCTTAATGAATGTCAAGCCATACGTAAAACCGTGAAGTCAGGAATAATATACAGGCAGGCCCTTAAAACATCTAAGACTTTATTATTATTAAGTGTATAAATACCTATTTGGAGCAGTCCAGGTAAAGCTAAGGGCATAATGGCTACAAAGTGCTGCCTAAAGCTACTGATTAGCTTGTTTAATTGGGGCATTTTTATTAGATCTGTTAAATCTTTGACTTTGTCAAGGTTTTTGATTGCTTTGAAAATCGTTTTAAAAGCAGGTGGAGTTTCAGAGCATAAGTACTTTGAGAACTGTTAGGAACTCTTAGGATTCATGTTTAATCCAACTATGCCATGGGCGTGCTGTGAGACTTGGGCAATATTTAATTCCACAGTTCCTCATTTTTCTCTGCCTATTAGTTGGAAGTGAAACAATATATTCTATTGATGTTACTGTGGTTAATTGCTGTTGGGGGAGGAAAATGCTAAAAAAGTGCTAAGATGTTTTAAGAGAATACTTAAGTAGTTGTTCAGGATTTTTGAAGTTTAACATAATTTCTTAACTTACATTGCACTTATTTATTGTCATCACTATTAGTTTTCGAGGACTTTTTTAGAGTTAATAAGTAACCAAGACTGATTGATCAATGTTTTATTGTGTATTTACTTTTATTCTTGCCTAGAGATGACCCATCTGTGATAAACATTTCTGATGAAATGGCAAAAACTGCTGTGTGGAAGACATTGTTGATATCCTCGGAGAATGCAAAAGATAAGGAGTCAAGCTTTCCTTCTAAAAGGTTTTAATTTTTTTACTACATTATACTTTATATATTGGTGCCAAACAAATATTAGAATGTTTTGCTAGGGATTAGAAAGATTTCTAGCATCTTGCAATTTTATGTCTTGAGGTTTCCTTTTATTTATGTCCAGTCATAATATTCTGGGCTCAAAACACAAGTTCACTATGTACATTCAAAAAAAAAAAGGACAAATATTTGCATGCTACTTAGTTATGCTACAGTGGAAAATGAAGTTGAGCATGCCTTATGCTTGTGTAATGAACCACTAGCCTACACCTGGATATTGCACAACAGCTGTTGTGTGTTCTGCTTGCTTTTGTTCTTTCCTCTTGAAAAAGAAGTGGTCATCACTGCCCTGGAAATATCTCTATGAAGAGCCCAGTATTCTGAATGCAATCTACTAATATTTGGAGTGAAATAATTTTAAGATTCCATCACTTCTTTTCATTTTTCTGCCTACTTCACTTGTACTCAAAACAGCTAAATACTTTTAAATTCTAGTCCAGACAAATGTAAAATGAAGCAAAGATGTTTTATCTGTGCTACAGAGTTATTATGGGAATAAGAAAATACTAAATACAAACACAGTGTGTCTGTAAGAGAGATTTTCCTGTGTTTCCACAAGTTTTAAATTTAACTATTTTCTGCTTAATTGTTTTATATCACATTTTTGTCATAAGCTCCCCTTCCTAATCACTCTAAATGCTGATTCCCCAAAGGTAAGACCCTGTCCCTCAACCTGTTCCTTGATTGTATCTTCCAATTCAAAGTGTTGTCATCTAGGAACCCAAATGACTTGACTTTGTCTAATTTTTGGGGAGACAGAATGAAAAGAAATTTTAAATAGGAATGTAAAATGTCTTCATTGAAGTCCTTATATTAAAATTTTGAATTTATTGTGTATTAAAAATAGAAACTGTAGATGTATTATACTTAAATGTAAAATGGAATTTACTCCTAGAAATTTTTTTTATTAATTCTTTGAGTTTTTAAAAATATAAAATTATATTCTGCCCATTGCTAAACATAGTTTTCAAAACAAGCTCCATGTTTGAAACCATCGGTCATTATTTTATGGCGAAAAGATGCAGTAAGAGAAAAAAGTTTGTAGTGAAATACATTTTTTTAATTTTGTCACCCCAAAATGGCATGCTGCCTTTCATTGTTGTTCCTTTCCCTAAACAGCATAAACAAGATGAACAGTTGATGACCAGAGAATCTTCATTTAGACACCCATGGAGCAGTCCACTAATGTGATCAGTTTAATGCTATTTCACTGACAGTCAAAATAGCAGTGTAGTTCTGATTTGCCTTCCACCCCACACATGGCTGAAAAGGATCCTGTCACAGTGAAATCAGTGTGGTGCATGGGAGAAGGATGTACAGTAGGGTTTTCCTAACTTATGTGCCTCTGCTGTCCAGGCTGTGAAGGCCTGGAGGAAGAGGAGAAACTGATGTGGTACATTCACAGCCACTGGGTATGCAGCAGTTGTGATTTTTCTGGTGGATGTTGCTTTCTTTCATGGTATGATAGATTATGTAAACATGTACTGTTTTTACCTGACATTTTCAAAGATCCTTTGAACAAAGAGCATCCATGTAGCCTGTGGCTCAGACAACACTGGTAAAAGATGCTTTGGGCTTTCCACTGCAGTAAAATAGAAACTAATTTTCTAATGAGTTTATTTTCAATCTATTCTTGTATCTTTGCTCATGAAAACAAAGACTCAGGTGAAAAGGAACTAAGGGATCACAGGTTTCATGGTTTTAGGTAGAAGTGTCCTGTTGTAAAGGAACAACCTTTTAAAGATTCTGAAATCCTGCTTTTTCATGTGCTCTAGCTTGTCTCAGATTCCCAGACAGAAGTAGATTCAAAACACGTTAAACCTGGAAGGCTTGCTCTCTGATAAGCAAAACCGTAGATCTTAATCTTAACATTAATCTTAAATCATATTAGAGACAGAGCTTAAGAAATATATTCCTAAATGCGTGTATCATTACATGAAGATATAATTCAATCCTAGGTAAGTACTGAGGGAAAAAAAAAAAAAGCGTGGAGTGGTAGCAGCTGTAAGGATAATTTTTGCGAATGATCAAGATCACCAGTATTACATTACACAATTCCCTTCAGTGAAGGGTATCTTACTATAGGGGGAAAAACCCCACATTGTTTTGAAATGAATTTTACTGATGCCTTTTGAAGTTCAACCACAGAAGTGTTTAGTACTCCTTTTCCTGTTGTCAGGTCTACTTTCTTATACTAATATCCCAAAATATTATTAAATGGGGATAATTAAATTATGATACTGTACTGGGATTTTATGTAATGCCTTTTACGTAAGACTGATCAATTAACAACATAGGGTGATTTCTGGAATACACAAAATCTGGAAGTTCTTTGTACTCATTAAATACTGAATTGACTTGGCCAGTAATAAACTAAGATCCTCTCCAAAGAGAGATTTCTAGGCAGGAGAGGTTTATACAAATGACTTCTCAGCCTGATGCATGGATAATATCTGTCATAAGCTCTGCTCTGGCTCTGTGAAGTAGTATAGTAGTGACAGTTCTTACATCCCAGACTCATGTTGCCTAACCGTAGAGGCACCTGAACTTTACAATTTTCCAACCTTTATTTTTCATTATTAAAATTCCTAGAGACTTAAGGGTCTGCTTTTGAGCCTGTCCTGGTAGAGTTGACCACCAAGGCACCTATCTGAAACATAGCCCTCTTTGGTACGTGTAATTAAATATTCCTCTGTCTTTGCTTACAATATTAAGCCCTTCAGATTGCCATTTCAAAACATATGCAGAAGATCTGACTGTGTAAGAAGGTAGTCGTAGCTGGTCTTTTAAAGTATTGGAGAAAGAGGCATCTATCACTTCGTAGATGGTATGAGTTCCCTTCTCTACCTGAAGATATACAAATCTTGCATCCCAAACCTTCCTTTGCAGGCCTGTTGGAGCTCTCTTCCTCCCTACCAAGGAAGCAGTCTAAGTCCCTTACAGATCCACCAGTTATGTGTTTTACTGGTAAAAGACTGGACTTGTCCTTTTTTTTTTTTTTCCAAATTTCTCAAGGCATTAAAGCCCACATCTGCAGGAGATGCTCAGAGATGTGAATCCTAAATAGAAGGAAGACTTTCCTGGTATCACAGAGGCACCTAAAACGTGGAAATATTATAGACTGTAAGGCACACAACACATCCTCAGTGTTTGATTTTACTAAGCACAGGTAACTCCCTGCCTGCTGTACTGCTGCACTTTAAATTCACCCCCCAGGAATTTGTTTGCATACCCTTTGTGTGCAGAAAGTGTAACATACCCAATTCTATCACTGTTCTACAGAAGGTGACAGATTTGGCAGTTGAAGTGGCAGAAGTTGGTATTCTTTAGCTATTTCCATTAACACCTCTGGAAGCTGCCATAGGCATAGAAGTAAGCTTTGGCTGAACTGAATTGTATCCTGAAAGCAATTTTTATGTGAAGAAAAATGTCAGATTGTAAAATTGTGCATGAATCGCCTAAAGAATTTGAGAATTGATCTTGCTTTCTTTAAGCCTTGTGTAACTCAGCCTATTTCTCATTCATTCTAGTTAAGGAATTACTCCCATGAAACCTGGTAGGTTATGTGCTTGATGCAGGTTTGTTCTCAGAACCATTTTTTTTTTTAGATACCCTGCCACTCTTTGTTGAAGGCTTGGTTTGCCTGTGTTGTGGAAGCCTCTTTGCATTTTCGTAGTGTGAAACTCATTGCAAGAACATGACTTTTTATTTATTTATGGTGTTGTAAATTAGGACCCTCTTCACAAAAAAAAAACCAAAAAACATCTGCTTTGCACATACGTTGCTTTCTGTAGGCAAATCAACAGTGTTTTAACTGGAAAAAAGTTGAACCCAAATTTGGACTCTGCTTCAGAGTTCTTAGTGATATGGCTTTTGTATGAGCTTTGAGTCTTTTTTTTTTTTTTTTAAAAAAAAGTTATCTCCTATAATGTGTACATGAGGAAGTATGTATTAAGCTCCAAATGGGGAATATTGTCGCTCCGCACCCCCCCAGCCTTCTTCTGCTCTCCACAAACAAGACTGAAAGCCAAATATTACAGCTGGAAATTGGCTTGCACTGCTCTAGTTCAGAAACATTCCTTCTAAATGTACGTTGAGCAACACAATACGTTTTAAAAACAAGAAATACTTACTGTGACCTCTTGTTTGTGCCATTTAAGAAAACACTGGTATTGTCTGAGAACTGTACCATTACCATTATTGAATCAATTAAAAGCTGTATTTGCCAAAAAAAAAAAAAAAGTAGCTATCTTTGCTTGCATGCTGGCTGACTTGTCTGTCTGTACATCTCAAGTTCTCTACCTACCTTGTCACTAAAATGCTGGCTGATGTCTTCTGTACCATTCAGCACTGAAACTTTCACTTGCTTCCCAGTTTGTGCTATGCAGCATGAAAAATTAATTAAAATATCGGTGCAGTGTTGGTTTTCAGGTAGATCATTAATATATATGATAGCGCTGCTGTAACTTTTTTTTTTCCCCTTGTTTTCCTAGTGCTGAAATCAGAAAAGAGAAGAAAGCTGACTCAGGGAAAGGTGTTGACCGGGAGACTTGTCTATGACTTGTTCTTCAATTAATTTTTTTACAAATGAATGAAAGGAGTGCCACAACCACTAAATATAAATGATTTGACCTTGTAACTTTTGTCTTTCATCTCAAACTAGCACAGGTAATGTAGTGCAATATTTGTCTCATTTCACCTTGTCTAAATGTCTACATTGTCTAGTATCTGTGTAAAAGTCTGCAGTAGCCAATGCAAAAAATCTTCATGTTCTTTGCTGATATTGGCCATTTATCAGTATTCATGTAATAAATTTAACAAGCAAAGTTTCTTTCAAATTCAACTTTCCTGTTAATAGGTTTTTACTGTATTTTGCTACTTTTTCTGTGTGAGAATACTTAATAATCTTCATTCAAGATGAACTTGAAAACACTTGTTCCAATTTTGTTTTTTTTTTATTTTTAAAAATCACCTAACTCACATAAATGATTTCAGGAGACCCAAACTGACAAGTAAACATTAAAGAAGTTTTTAAAGTAACTACTGATCTGACCCTGTGAACAAACTAACAAGGATAATCCCTTCCTCCTCACGCTGTCCTTTTGAAGTCATGGATTACTCTTGCAATGAGGATTGCAGGGTCAGATTCTGTATTTGTGAAGTTTTCCTTGATTTAATACAGTGTATTTAATATTCAAATTTGTATGTAACTGGAACATAGTATCAAATATATATATAAAAAAATATATATTAAAAATATATATTAAAGCGTTCTCTCACCTTAGTTGAAAAACACCGCCACATCCTTTGATGTGAAACGTGGGTACAGTATTTCTTAAAATGCAATCTGTGATTACAGTATTTCATCTTGCATTGTATGAATGTTGCTGTGGTAAGCCAAACAACTGCATTATATCATTAATAAATCCATTATTTTATAATAGGGAATATTTTGTAGATACAAACTATACTCCACATGCAGTTATATCACCTGCCCGATGATTTTCCTCTTTATTGCCTAAAATACAGCCACATAAAAGGCATATTTATATTGTCCTCTCTCTACTAACAACTGTAAACCTCTTAATTTCAGAGATTAATTGTGTATAATACTTAAATGTGTATCCTGCTGTTGGTTTTGTTACAGCTCTTCACTATTCCATCAAGTACATATTGATTAAAAGATCAAAACAACATTGCAAAGTAAAACGTGGCTTTAAAGCCATTACAAAGACATTTTTCATAATGGATGTTGTTACTGCCTGATCCTTCAAGTTGTTCTTTTGTGTAAGACAAGGACTGCGAGATTAGGTATTGAATTAATAGACATGTGGAGCAAAAGTTTTATTGCGTTATTTGGAATTGACCAATTTTAATTTTTTTAAGATAAATTTTTAAATTATTAAATGAAAGCTAACTTTCATTATTACGCTATTACTTTGAATCCTACAAATAAGAATTACAGTCTTGTTATCTTTATAACAACTGATCTACAGGGCTCTAACATTCCTCAGCTTTCCAAAATACAATAAACTTTCCATAGACCTCAGTGAACAACTTTTCATATCCAGCACATTTAAAGTATTCCTTCTAATGTTCTTGTGCGTGAGCGTGTATATTTTACTACTTTAGCCATAAATGATAATTGCATTTTGCTGCAAACTAATAGGGTCACTGTTCTAAATTTGGCTTAGCATTATCAAAGCCCATTAAAGGCCATTTTTATGGAGGAAAAAACCACACTAATGGACACAAAGAAGGATTTACATTTAATTCAATGTTTGTATTTGTAAATTTAGGAAAAAAAATGCTGATGCATTAAGGTTAAATGCTTTGTTTTGTGTACTTGATGATAAATTGTAAGATTCCAGTTGTTTTAAGGTTAGCATAGAAGTTCAATACTGGTTTGTCACGAAAGCAGCCTGGTGGTGTTTTAATATGTTGCTGACTTTGTTACAGATAATGTATACAATGAAAATGTATTAGTTTCACTTGACCAACTCTTAGAATATTAAGAAATCAGTGTATTCAATGGCATTCTGTATTTCTGTTCAGTATTTAAGAGTGGTTTTATTTTAAAACAGTCACTCTGTTCTTGTGTGAATTTAAATGCTATTCCAATGTTAATCTTACATTCTGAAATCACACACAATATAAAGCAAATGTAGTGCTCTATTTACTTCTAATTTCATATTCCTGGTCAAAATTACTCAATTTCTTGGATGTAATTTATTACAAAAGTTTATGTGTACATGTGAATAGACTATTGTGTTTTTCACAATTAAGAAATGTTATGTGAAAATAAATATTTATCCTAACTGATTTTCAATTTTATTTTTACACCCAGAACGAGTATGCAATATGGTACAGTATTTTAAATGTCTACCTGACACTTGAATATGCTTCACAAATCAGTGAATTGTAGAGCCCAGTCCTGCTGCATTTGCAAGTGGAATCTCATTGAAACAGGCATTGCTCTCAGTGTTGGCTTGCTGGGTGTAGTTGCTGGCGGTATGTATACTTGGTGTGACTCTAACAGTGAGTGCGCCGCTGGGGATGGCACGTAACTGACTTGTTCCAGGAAGGCAGCGGGAATTAAATTCTGGGTTACTGGTCATGAGCTGGTTCCCCTTGCTCCTGAGACAGATGATGCGGACCAGACAGCAGTAGTTGGGTCTTTTTAGAGATCAATTTTTACAGTCTTTTTACAGAGGTAAGGTCATACAATTTAAAATTCCTCAATGCTACAGTATTTAAAGCATCTAACAGTTGAACCGTGGCTTAGCCTCCTGCCTATTGTGGGAGCTTCTGCTTTTCTCAGGACCCTGAATTTCTGCTGCTGAAAAACTTTTAGGCCTTAAAGCCTAGTACTACTAAAGTACTGGCTCCATCTTATTTAATCCCTTTGACCCTCTTCACCCATTTTTAAACCAAAGACTGGAAACCTCCCAGCCTGAGAATGGTAATAACTGCAGTAACACTGCAGGCTTCAGCTGTTTCTGTTAGGATCTTACACAAAGTGTATTCTACAACAAAGTAAAGTATCCATTTCACATGGAAAAAAATACAGAGGAAAAAAGGTAATTGGTAGGTGCCTAACTCTAGCATGTGGCACTACTTCAGGCACAACTGGTTCCTAGTGCTGGCTTTGTACATCAATGAAGTGAACTGGCTTTCTTTTCTTGCCTCAGTTCTAGGTATATACCTGTGCTCATGCATTTCAGGTAAGTTGGCAGTTCTAGTTCTAGCGTCCTATTGTCTGCATTATTTTTGGAGCTGAGGAGACCTACCAGGAAGAAGACTGATGTTTATTAGGATGCTTATTATAGCAAAAAAGCATTTTTTTTCTTGTTTCAAAAGTTGCATCATGCTCTATGTAAGAGTCTCCCAGTAAGGTACTAGCATCAGTAAGGTAGGTCAGATACATAGAACTGCATCTTTACTTAAAGACAGACTTACCCAGACCATATAATTTTTAGTTTTATTTAAAAGGGTTTTTTTAATGCCTCTCTGATTGCACTAAGAGAATACTTGCAGTTCTTTAGTATGTATATGAGCCTAGTTAATGTCGGTTTTGGATTAGATAAATACTTTTTCTGTCTATATGACAGTGACTGATAACGTTTAAAAACCCCAACTATTTGCCCCACAAACCAGCCAGAAGTCCATAATTACCATCTCTTTTCATAACCTATATCTGCATTGCTGTGATTTACCTTTATAGTGATTTATGTTTATTTCCCTTGAGCCAAAAGAATCAGAGACGTGGATTCTATAACCTCTTGGAGACAACTGACAGCCTCTATCCTATAGCACTTTAACAGTGGTGGCAGCCTACATTAGAACCACTAATACATTGAGCCCAAGATTATATTTGTAATACCCATCTCCAGTATTTCCCCCAAAAAACCTTACTCTAAGTCAAGGAGTTTTTGGTTTGTTTGTGAAACCGAAACCTTATTTTCTACCTTGAGCTCTTTCTCATTTATGGACAAGCTGCACAAATTGTCTTGACATTATCCCCCGTCTCCCCCATGCTTTATCTGTCTGTGTGGGTACTTTTACGTTCACACCTAATGTCACTAATAACCTACAATACATACATAATCACATGCTGGTATCTAATATCAAGAAGCTAAGTGTTAGATAATCGTGTCACACTCCAATTACGATACCATTAAACAAAAGCAGAAACTTCACTGTAATTAATGGATTTCTGTAAAATTCTAGGAGTTCATTTTTAAGCGACATTTGCAATGATACAGACTACATCTCCTTTCATAACTTAATGTCTTTATTATTTTAAAGCAGCAAAGTTTGTAGTACAAGTGGGTTGCATCTTTATCTATGTGAAATTAAGAAAACTAATCTTATCTTCAGATGGAGAAGCCTACCTGGAGTGCTGAAGGTAAAGCATAAGTTTACTGGTAGGTGGCAAGGAAAAGCAGGTTTGCTAAATAGCATGTTCACAGGAGAATTACAGTCCAGCCCTTGCTTTAAGTGACTGCTAGTTTGCATAGTAATATTTTATGTTTGAGTGCAAGGAATATATCCTATTCATCAGTAAATAGGAAACTTCTAAAAAAAAGTAAGATTTTCTGTCCCATAGAGAAACAGTGGTGGGCTGCTGGAGCTCCCAGGTAAGATTTTACCAGTGCAGATTCCCACAGTAGCAGCCTTTTTTTTGACTATAAAGTAAGTAAAAGTCACAGTACTATGATATGAAACAAAGAAATTCAGTGCCATCATTGGTTTGACTAGGTATCATTCAAAATCTTTGGTGAAAGCTGGTTACATGCTTTCCTTGCAAGACTTCTACAACTGTAATCCAAGAGATTGCAGAGAAAAATATTAATTCAAGGAACTGCAGTAAACAAAGTGTTCCATTCTGCATAAAAAATATTAACATTGCAGTATTCCTGATACTGTTTCTAAAATAGTAATTGATCACACATTAGGTAATTTCTGCAAAATCTGTTTAAAGTTTTATCAGTATTTTCACAGAAGTGATCATGGGTTTCATTGTATTTTTTGTTGGAAACATTGTTAGTTTTCTTCTCAACTGATCTCCACCTTGGTTTCTCTGTGACATTTTCATCATTCATTACCCTAATGTAGAAACTGGACTGTTTCTCTTTTAGATTGAAATATCAAAAGCTACTGACTCAAGCAAGTACCGTGCTTTCTAGAAGTCTGCAACACACCTACATTCTGGTGATGTTAAGACCTGATTAAACACAATCAATAAAAATGCAATAGTTGCTTGGCAACAGGAATCATTATAAAGATTAGCATTTCATTGTATACACAGGTATCCCAAGAGCTGACCCTTATCTCATCTTGATTCATAAAAGTTTTTACTGGCTCAGTGTACATTAGCTAGAGAGTTCTTTGGAGAAGTACCATCACCAACCACCAAACTGCTGGCGCTAGGGCAGTGAGAAACACTGCTTTAGGAAGTGGCTCATATGGGTATAGATATGCTTGTGTGCTTGACCAGAGATGGCATGGTCTTTGTCGGTATACCACTGTGGGAAAGAAAAATACAGAGAATATTAGTTCTAGCTACATTTAAATTATGTAACTCAAACATGATAGACATAAAAACATGTGCAGCCATTTAAAATTACCCCAGCATGAGGCTAATTCAGCATAGAGGCAAAGAAGTGGTAAGAAACTGCTATGACAGTTTTGTCCCTGCTTTGTGTGTGGGATATACCATCTATTTATGCTAAAAGTGCAAAATGAGTATGTGGCTTGTCCACATGGAGGGTGGATGCAGCTCCTCAGTTTAGAGTGGTGCCTGAGCTCTGCACCCTGTAAGCCCTGCAAGTCTGGCTGAAGGACAACCATGCACTTGGCTTCCTTCTCTACTTCGTCCTTTTCAGCACTGCTCCCCTGGGGCTGGGAGAAGGTAGGAAAGGAAGAGCTTCCACCTTAGTCTGAGTGTTTCCATGTACAGCATGAAGAAGGGGCAAATAGCTACTTGTCTTACAAGTTCAATAGAGAAAGCACCAAACGTGATGGACAGGTTATTGTGGACTTAGCTGAAGTTAACCTTTCCTTATATCCTATCTGTAAGGTACTATTCATTGGACTTTGGGTATATGCATAGATTGGGATTGGCTTGGCTGTTTGTCTGAGAACACACAAAAATTAACAAAATGAAAGATTAGGTAAACAGGGTCAAATACAAGAAGGAGTTCCATTACTTTTTTTTTTCTGTACAGAAGATACATGGGTGCATTATGTTAAAATTTAGGTTACTGAACATGAAATGCAAGGATGTAAACTTTCATTTAAGATGGCAATTGATTTATACCTAACAACAGGGAGCTTTTGCCATTATTCTCACAATGCAAACCCATTTGTATGATGATAAACAAAACAGAACCATACCATTGCCTGAAAATCCACTTCAGCATCAACAAGAGCTTTGGAAATCTGCGCTGCTTGCTGAAAGTGAACATTATCTGAAAAGTGGAAGAGGAGGAAAAAGGTAAACAAAAAAAAATAAATAAATCACTTCTGTAGTACTCTGGGGGGAAAAGCAAAGCAATGAACACAGTAGACTCCCCAGCACTGCTGACTGAAACACAAATTAGTTGCAGAAAGCAGTATTATTTTATTGACGTAAATGTAACAGCCTTGCCCCTTCATGCTTTTGTTTTGTCAGTAGTAGAATTGCGAACCTGTCTGTAATACTAAAATGTCTAATTAACTGCAACTCACCATCTGCTGTTCCATGAATAAGGAGATACTCAACTTCCTTGAATTTTTCAGCTCTGGCCATTACTGTTGAATTCTGAAATTAAAGAAAAGGGGGGGGGGGGGGGCGGGGAGAAGAAAAAAGGTGCTATTTATTAGAAGACAATTTGTTACCAACTGACTTTGATTCCTGTTGACACAGTCTGGGGTCCTTCAGATAAAACCAACCACCCGTGCTCCCCCTGCACCCCAGGCAGCATGTTCACATACCCAGCAGCACTGGGAGCACTCTCAAACCATTCTGCACCGGTCTGTAATTACTACCACGGGTCATGTCTGCAAAGCAATGGGCAATTCCAGAGGGGAAGAGTTTTGTGAGTGAGATGATACACGTTTAATGCATTGCTAACACACTGTTAGCCTGCAGCACACCGCTTGCCATAGGTTTCCTGTGTGACTGCAGACAAGTTAAAAAATGTTGCCATGGCAACACTGCACCCTATGATAGCGAGGAGTAGATATTGCAAGGATTACATGCGTTATCTTCCCCACCAAAACATACACTAGCTTACCTGTAGGTAAATCAGAGCTAATATTTAGTCTCAAGTAAAAATAGCTGACAAGAAGTTTAAAACAATGCTCTCCCCCCAAATATGATAGAGAAGTGCGTGAAGGGAAAACCCACTAGACAAAAATCTATAAATAGCAGTCAAGCTACATTTTGGAAATTGAAACACAATATGGAGATGGGAAAAAAAAGCAATTAAGATTAATCAAGAAACTTAAAACACAGTAACAACATACTGCCGGGAGCATACTGACCACTTGACTTGCTATTGTGACTCAGTACTAAAGACTGAGGAAAATAAGGATTGCAGGTAAGATGATCTTTAATTTGGGCAGGGACAGGGAACAGGACAGTGCTCTGCCATGAGAGTGGGAAGATGGAAAGGGACAAGAGATGAAACGTTTTAGGCTTGATAAGACAACCAGCAAAAATGGGGTAAAAAATATGGTGAATTAAATTTCCTTCTATTAGCAACATTATAAGGGTGCTGAAAATGGATGAACTCCTGCAGAAGTTTTCTCTATATTACAGCAATATAAAAGCCACTATAGCAAGGAGAAGAAACAGTAAAAATTATGAAAAACCACAGATGTGTTCTAATTTCCTTATGCCTTTCATCCACTCATGAATCTTTAAAGCAAGCATAAATATTAAATTCCCTTTATTGTGGCAGAAAAGCGTACCACAGCCCTCATAAGTGAAACGAGTTCTTTGTAGTTATTCAACCAAATTTAAAAAACAAGTTCAGAGAGAAAAAAAAACACCCTCCAATCCGTAACACTGCAATTGCCCTCTTTTGATAGGGAAAGGCTGCAGAGCAGCAGAAATCCCATCTCATCTATGGAAGTCCATGCACACTATCCATTGAAACGAGTTGGTATCGTGGAGCAAGAACAGATAGTTACCAGAGTGCCAAAAGCTGGAGAGATGACTTTGATTCAGTGAGAAGCACTGGTACAGCAGCTGACCAAAAGAGCAATTCAGAAAGTAACAGCCCAGTGATACAAAGAAAAAAGAAAAAGCAAAAGAATCAAGTAGTATCATTTGAGTGCATCATTTTCCACATGTGCAGGGGGAAACTTAAGAGATTGCTTTTAAAAGCTTTCTTCCAGCAGATCAGTGCTGGCTTAAGGGACAGCAAACCTTCGGCGAGTGGAAGCCTGCCTTGAGCTACACTTCTGAGGACTTGACTTTCCAAAAGCAGTTTCAGAAGAAGGATATCACTATTTTCCCCCTCCAAGCAATAAACCAAATAAAGGTATTTGTAAGATACTTCAGAAGGAAGGAACACACAAAAGAAATACTTTCTCAGTTTGTTTTGGGTGTTTTTTTTTTTTTTTAATCACTTGCAAGTGATGTCTCCCTTGCTGTACCCATACTCAACATGAAGAGTCCCTTCCCTAAAACGTACTTTAAGGACACAGCACTTCTGCCAAAAAAAAAAAAAAAAAGTTGCCAGATAGGGAACACTCTCAAGTTAGGCAGTTACAGCACGCAGCGACAGCTACATGAGCTGAACAAATCTCAAGTGGACAGCAAATACATACAACTTAATTTACACCTTCCGTGTCATAGTTATACTGCCGGGACAAAGGTTCTCAAAAGGTAACGTGAACAAGTGCTGAGAATTGGGCCCTGCTGAGTGTAACTGGCTTTTCTACAGCTCACACAGCAGTCAACATTTTATCAGCACTCCACAAACAAGTTAAGGTTTGGCTGAAACTGAAGGTCTCTCTCCCTTTAGCATATTCTCAGATAATAGAACAAATGTCAAATCAGTACAAGATGGCATATTTACAAAATTGTACCCTGTTTTGCATAACCTAATGATGCAGCAGTTCTTAAGGACTGAACATTTCAAATCTGCTAGAAAAAGATTGCCAAATCTATGACTGTTTCAAACACTTGCCAAAAGCATATCAAATTCAGAGCGAACTGCAAAATAATCTTCTCACAAGTTGAACAGTCTCTTCGATATGCTTTCCATGGCTACTGCATCTGACCTCTAGAGCTCTGCCCTCACTTAGTCTCAAGTCTTTTATGTCAGGGTCAGTTCCTCCCGGGCAGAGCGCTTCGCTGCCGTTCAGCCTAGGATCCCTACACAATCATACTGCGAGCTCCACCCACGCTTGCTCCTTTCTTTAACAAAGCTTTGATTTTTAATAGTTCACAACTACCTTAAAAGGCACTGATCACACCTCATTAGCCTACTTAGAGAAGTGCGAGTCTTGACTCCTGACAAAGAGTATTTAATATCTCAGATTCTCTTCCTTCAGTAAATGTGAAACCTACTGTCACAGTCATACAAAGGTAGGGAGTACCCCTCTTACCAAAACTAGTTTCTTGACACTATATATTGACAGTGATTAATAATACTCGGTGCGTTACGAAGGCGCCTAGCAGCACGCATCTTCGCTACACAGGAGTGTACAGAGTCTCATGTCTTTTAAATTAGGGCACAGAGTACAGAGTTTATGCAACCTTTCCCTTTTCAAGCCAGCTTGATAGCGGATGCAGTAGGATAGAGAATATATGATGCAGCACGCAAACCTGACAGTATGAAGTTAACAGTTCAAAAATGCTTTAACAGCTTCAGCTAGGAGAGCTTTCAGTAGATGTTTTGCATTTACTTGCTAAAAAACATTCAGTTCAGAAAACAGCTCTGCTCAGCGACGAGGGGCCAGGAGGCTGGCTACTGGGACTGGGGCATTGAACAAAGGGGCTGTAAGCCAGGAACATGCTGGGCTGAAGTCAGTAAGGGTCTTCAGCAACAAAATCCCACAACCCCTTGCATTGATGCTACATGAAAGCAACGAACTCACTTCTTGAGCTACCCCACCCCTCCAGGTTTATCTGGAAAAGTAAATTCCAAGGAATGCATGATTTGAGGCTTTTAACAACGACTGAGGACTTAAGTTGCCTTTTCCTATCTCTAGGAGCAGCAGTGAAGTGTGACAATCTGATCTGTGCAATTACCCCTCCTCCATCTAGCCACCATTCTCCCCAATTAGTCCTCTGAGTAACACATTTGAAACCTTTAGCTCTTTGGTACTGGCAGTTTCAACGTGGCCATTGCCAGCAATGGATACTATGCCAAGAAAATCCGACTCCTGGCTTGAAAGGATTAAACAGTCCTCTGTTGCCATCTGTGCCGTGAAGCTGGTGAATGACTTTGTGCACCCAGAGCGTTAACGTTCGTTCTGCACGACGACAGTAACTTCTATTTACACTGCTACCTCGCAGACCTCCTACTGTTCCCACTGCCTTAAAGAAACCCATTTGGAAAAAGGCAGGCAGGCGGCTGCGGGCTGCTGGTCAGTCCCCAGTGGGCCGGAGCAGCTCGCTGGTCAGAAGAGGCAGATGCAGCATCAAGTCTTCCAGCAGCCACTACCATTGTTCTCAGTTTTGACCAGAACCTCTGCTATAGCAGTTGACAAAACTAGACTACTGTAGTGATATGTCAAAACAGATGTTTCAGTCCATGTATGCATGCATTTATATGTTTTAACATACTTTTAAATCAGTGCAAAAACCCTCACCCTTTCTTCCCCCCATGACACATTTAATTGCATCAAGACGCAATCAGTGCTATACTGTCTTCTAGCCTATTTGCCAACCCAAACACAGAGAATGCCCCATCTCTTTTCCTCTAATGCCCGTGTTTGGTTCCAGTATCACCATTGTCTGGACACCTCTGTGAAACATCCCAGTAACCAGGGCATAAAGTACCCCTCGGACCCCTCGCAGTTTTCCAACAGCCACTGCATTTCCACCTAGATCTGAAATTTAAGAAAGCCTTACAGAAGGTTTGGGCTGCTGTGCCCTACTCCCAGCTACCTGTGACTTCACAAAGCCCTGAAGGCAATAAAAAGCAGCCGGCACATGGAAGAGCAAGTCAAACAATTCATCATGCCGGAATGAAGACGAAATATCTACAGATGTTTTGCTCCTATTGGAACACCTGGAAATTCCCTCACTTCTGGGCAAACATTAGTCCTTTTAGACCAAGCCTTGGACACCCTGTGTTCCTGGAGACGGGGCCAAAATTCCAGCCCCAACACTGCTGGCTCTCAGGTGCTCTGTGATTTGATACAGTCACAGTACAGACAGACTTGCCTACCTGCCAAAGTTTCCTAATATTTGGGAAATTTTGCTTTCTCTGAAAAAAACTTGCAGATTCCTAAAGGAAGAATGTTCACACAATGCCCATGTTTTTTGAAAATTACATTTCAGAAAGAACTGGAGTACATTTGTTTTGGTGGAAATGTTGTTTAAGATAAAGCATAGTTTGCCCACGAGCGTATTAAATTTTAAAACAAATTTGTTTCTTGGTGATTAAAATAAAACAGTTTTTACAGCTTGTTTTGCAGTCTGCAAAGTAGCCAAATGGAACTGAATGTAAAAAAAAAAAACAAAAAACAACCAAAAAAGCCAAACACACCAAACAAACAAGAGAAAACCCACACCATACAGCAATGAGTAACTGCCTCACGCAAATGCAAACGCATGAGACTACAGCCTCTAAAAGCACAATGCAATAGTTATAGCTAGAAAGAAGAAACAAACTTATTTCTTCCCATGGGGAAGAAACTAGACTGTATAAAGAAAAATAGAGTGGTTTAGAAAAGAAAAAACACACTTCAGAAATGAAATAACATGATTTCTTTCTTACAGCATAGTTGTTCAAATTATCACTTGCTATAGGAAGGCCCATGTATCGCTCCGTGTATATTGAATCTGTAATTAAAAACAAAACAAAAACACATCCATAATCTGCTACTTAATTTTCAGTCTGTCTGTCTACCAGAAATTTTACCCACTGATACAAACAATAAAAATGCATATTGGAAATTGGGGAAGTGAGGGCGGAGGGGAAACGATAAAAACAGGCTTTCCACAATGAGGCGTGTAGGTAACCATCATTATTCAGAATATTTAATCTTCTTGTTGCCATGGACACCTGAATGCTGAATATTAATAAAGTACTTTGTGTCAATGTTACCTTATTGTTATTCTTTCAGTAATCCTAAGAAAATTACCGAAAAATCTTGCAGTAAAGGACTAGCATTTGAAAAAAAATCTTAGATTATTTTATCTAAATGTTTCCAACTAAAAATCTGTGAGACAAAAATGTAGCAGTAATTAGGACTCAGCTTCGCTCTATGTTATATATAGTAAAAATTAAGTATCTCTGATTTTCCACAGATTTTTCAGCATGGTATCATATTACCTTTTTTGCAGATTTGCTGCTTTATTTTAAGCCATACAAATCAACGCTCTGTTGCCATATTCTAATGTCCATGTGACTTTTCATCAGCGTGGCCACACTGTTTTTTTTTATAATGTTGAATATGCATGATTCCATAACCCCCTCCTTTATCTAATCAACTAAAAGTGGAATTCTAGAGATCCTGATCGTCATTAAAAAAAGTATTTCCTGCTGTACTATAATATTCATGTCCAAAACATTATGAAAACATCCCCAATGGACTACTGCTAATACCTGGGAGTATGATTTGATCTGTTGAATTAGCCAGAGCACATAATATGCTATTATACAGCCTCTGTGCTAGTTGCAGAATGATAAATTATGCCTTATTTAGCAGAGGTTTGCCAGGAAGCGCTTTCCCTTGAATGTTTTTGGACAAATCGAAACCAGAAAAATGTCAAAATGTGGTCACATTGTACCAGCACATATTATATTTTTAACTGTATATGATTTTTTTAATCTGGGAGGAGGCCCCCTATACCTGTATTTATAGCCTTGTGCAACTACAACCTTATACACTATAAGCTTGAAGCACGTTCAGACTTGTCCACTCGTTCAGGTTTTCCTTACATCAAGCTATTCTTAAGATTTAGATTTATAAAATCCAAATTTTACACACTAAAGGGGAAAAAAAAACCAAAGGCAATTCAAATCCTATTCTGTTACTTTGAGACAGTAAATTACAACGCAAGTTTGATGTTAAGCCTCACAGTTCGTTCTTATAAGTGAAGTGGCATTTTGAAGAAGCAAAGCCTAATAGTGATGGATTTTTGATACACAATACTGGTCTCAGAACACGTGGCAGCTTTGGAAAGCAAACACAGACACATTACAGCAATACTACAAATATTACAATAATTTAGCCTTCACTAAAGGTTAAAGAGATTACCTGGAATTGCAGATCTGACTTTTTAAAGTGGGAAATAAGATTTAGGGGATTGGTTTAATTCTGAAATGCAGTACCCAAGAGTTCATAAAAACAGACCAAGTGGCATTTACATGGCATCTAGTAGATAATCAAAGTTCCGTGCGATGAATCAACACTTTGCAGCATGTGCACTGCAAGACATATGGGAATCCTTGTAACGAGGAAGCCATCACATACCATAATATTGCCAACGTGACACGGGGGCAACCGCTATTCCACACTTGAACACGCCGCTTCCAGAGCCAAGCACCATGGAGGTCACGTATCCCCCATATGACTGAGAAGAAAACATTGCTGTTATTTTAGTCGGAAAGAAAAGGATGGGGCCCATCTGCTAAACGGTTCATCAGACATTTATAGGCTCAGCGTTTTTCATATTAATGAACTCCATTCTGAATTTGGGTCAGACCTCACCCTGCCTGCTCAGTGGGGGAAAGAGGCATCAAACAGCGCATGGCAGCTGCAGCGCTGATGAATGAGGACTTACTGGGGAAAAGGGGTGCAAACGCCGCTGAACTGTGACTCAGCGAAGGATGACAGTGTGTGGTAGCACCGTAGGCAGCAGCGAAAGACAGGAAACAAGACACTGCTGAACCGCTGCGTCCCTCTCCGTGCTGGGGGCGTGGGTGGAAGCAGAGCTGGGGCCCACAATGCGCCTGATGAGTAGCTGCACCAGGGCACCCGAAAAATTTACAACTCCCTCAGAGCAGGCCTACGGCAGCTCACTTGCTAACTCTCCTCCAAAGCGTCAAGAGCAAGACTGTGACTGGGGAGTGAAGGATCTTCTGCTGCGTCTGTGGGAGGAACTGTGCAGCACCACACTCCTTGCTATGCACAGAAAATTCACTCGCAGTCTAGCCTGATACACAGATGAGTAAATATCTGACACACTTGAGCATCCAGGCAGCAAGATACCTAAACAATGTCGCCAACCGCCCAAACGACTGCCCTCGCTAGAGTTTGAAGGGGTTATTTAGGAAAATGTGCCCACCCACAGTCAAAAAGAAGAGCAGTTTTTGGATCTCATTCCTGTCTTGAAACCAGATTACAGGCAAACGGAACTGTATCTTAATTCAGAGCCCTTAAATGTTTGCTCCAACTTCAATACTTAGGTCTTCCCAATGAGATCAGCAAAGCAAAGCATGTACTTAGTAATTAAACCCACATATAAATATGTTGCCTGACCCGGCCACCATAAAGATATTACTGACAAACAAAACTAATGTCCATATGCCACAGGCTGACAATGAGCAGCTGACAACCTGAAAACTCAAGAGAGAAAGAAAATCTGTTTGCCCACAGGTTCAGTATCCACCATGCGTAACCCCAACCTAGCTCCAAACAGGACTGCTCTTCAAGTACTCATCCCGAGGCTCGTAAGGAGTAAGATGGGAATGCATTAAGTCCTCCATTTCTGCAGAAAGAATTTCCCTGCCACTAAAGTTAATTCTTCTACATTTGACTTCATATAACACAGAGATGTTTATCTCCACAAGAAAAGCTACTAAAGGTACCATCATCATCATCATCTTGTCATCGAGCAATTTATTCTCTGGTGCCTGTCACCAGCAGTGACCAAATTTCAGCTAGCAATTTAATTCAAGATCCTGCATGCAATCTTGCATATACTTAAACACAGTATGCTTGAACAGCACATGCAAGAATAATTCCTGTGACACCAGAAGCAGCAGTGAAACAGCAGCCTGGGTCAGAGAAGTGTTCAGTTTGAATCAAATACAGACCACTAACACTACCTACATACTTAGCCTTGCAGCTGAGGGGGTATGTATATGCTATTAAACACTCCCCTCTACCATGACAGGTTTTAAAGACACATTAAGTGAGAGAAATCTGGCCTCTGGTTGGACGTATGGCTGAAATAAAACATAGCCAAGCAGAACAATACCGCAGATTTAGATATTCTCAGGCTGCGAGTAAAAACAGAACAACTGTGCCACGCAGCTGGTTCACATGTAATTTTACATCTTTTTTAAAAATTAGAGTCATCTAATATAAAGAGACACTACTGAATATACATGTGGATTTTTTTTTTTTTAAATATTGGTTCATCCTGTACACAGGAACTTGTCAGTATCCCTTTAAACTGTTTTTAATTGCTCTAGTAGTCCTAATTTCTGCTTCAAAGGCTCCTGAATGCTTGCAAAGGGCCAATGTATACAGGCACTTGTAAGAGGTACTTCATTAGTTCAGTTCATGGACTGTGCCATGACCCCAGAGGTGGCTCACACTAAGTACTCCAGCACCTCACACACACAGCAGCACAATAAATAGTTGTTACAATTAAATAATAAGCCAACCAAACTTATTTAAGTACTTACCCAACCCCAAATAGCTATTCTGTCCTTATCAACAAAGCTCATTTCAGAAAATTTTCTAAAAGCAAACAAAATAATTAAATGCTTAATGGATTGCAGGTATTTGCCATTCTACAGATGTGCCCATTTTCCATGATGTCCACCTCTTTCTATTGTACAAATAAGCATTTCCCACTTCATCACAGGGACTGCATATGAAAACATTCAATACTTCAGGCACGTGTGTCTTCAAGAAATTCAGAAAAACATCTGCGCATGTGAAAACCCAAAACCTGGACACTCTATAAGCCCTCAAACCACACTCACAGACATTTGTATTGTATTAGGTTAGATTTCATTAGAATTCACCACCTGCCTCACCTTTATTTTTTTAAAAAGAGAAGCAATACTCAAATTGCAGCAGTAAGAGATAGGCTGACGCCCGTACATCCAGTCAGGGTTAAAATAAAAAAAAAAATAATAAAAAAGAGATTCTGAAATGCTATTTGTTTAAACTCCTCAATGTTTCAAAAATCACAAAAAGCAAACCCCATAAAATCACTTCTTTGTGGTTCTGAGAGATTCATACTGACATCGTTCGGTTTAGTGAGGTTCTACAAGCATAAACCAAGTGACGAAGTTGAACTACGATGTAAAGGCTGAGTAGTTCATACAAATAACTCTGTCACAACAGAAACTTGCAAAAAGCTTGGAGTAAAACTTCCAGCTCCAAGTTCCTTGGTAGCATGCTCTTCTACTAACATGACAGCTATCATCTCTGTAAAAACCAGAGAGATGGCACGTTTGTATTACAGCATTAACTCTTCTCTCTTTTTAAGCATAAAATGATGGCTGGCCCATAAATGACACACTTCAGCATCCAAAACTAACGTAGAATTTAGTTATGTTTGTGCCAGAATTGCAAGATGACCATTCAAACCCTTCATCTTCCCCCCCTCCCCCATGCAATAAGCACAGAAAAGAAGGAGCAGGTGTTGACCATTTCACTGTAGCTCACCTGGCTGCTTCTATCTGATCTTCCACTTCATATGTTCCCAGCCTTCGGTTTATTGCATGCATAATTTTATCTCCTTGGTATCCACTTCCTCTGCCATCAAAGCTGGCCACAATGATGTGCTCGGTGCTTGCAAGGTAAGTAGCCCAGCTGATCCGGAAGGCATGATCTACTTTCTGACTACAGGGTCCTGCATACCTGGGTGAAAAATGCCACAGAATTCAGGTATTTACCCTCCACATATTCTCGCATCAAGCATTTCAAAGACATTTATTGCTGACAATTTTGAGCCAAAGAAGGGCAAACTTTTAAACTGAGCAAACAAGAAAAGTGTCACTAACTGACTCCAAACTGCTGCTTTGCTGGGGCACTAAAAGCAATATGCTTTTTTAAAGTGTCAGCTGTTAATCAAGGAAGCAGACTGGATTTTATTTGGTTTATTGCTTTCTGCTCTAATAAGAGACTTTCATTATTTTGGCTTTAAGCAGCTTATCAGAAATCCAAACCAAATTCTTTTTTGTGCTGGCATATGTAGTCATCTGAGTTTCAAAGCGATGCTCTTTAACTATTTTTGTTCCATTTACCCATAATTTTTTGGTTAAAGTTTGAAATCAACAAATAGCCTTCATTTGGGAAAATAAAAAAGATCTTTTTCTGCATTTTTAGTGTCTCATCAGTGTTCCCTACGGTCTAAACTATTTCTTATGCAGGCTGAGAAAATGGAAGCAAAACTGTAATTGTAACTTTTGATTTTAAAATATTTGAAAGCAGCTGAGTGCTATGAAACGACACTCTCTGATGGCACTTGCCTGGATGGTAAAATTCTGTTTGCAGTGCACTTCTCTCACAACTGAGTAAGATATGGAAAAGTGACTCTTATGGCTCTACAACCCATTTTTCCCAGTTTTAAAAGCAAAGAAAAAACTACTAGGAATTCTCTCTATCAAACTTTGTTTCAGTACACTATGGAACCTGACACTTCCAAAGGAATTTCTCGTTATCAAGATCACAATGAAGCAGAGATAATCCTGACAAAGGCCCAGGTATGTCAATAAAAAAAAGAATCAGAACCAAAATAAGTTTTAAGAAGCAAAGAGCACTGCCTGCTCATTAAAACGTTCAATAGGCATATCAAAAAGTATTACAGTCCTACCAAATAACATTATATAAAAATGTATCTAACAATTAACAGCTAGCTTCCTTCTGGAGTCAGCTTTCATAAAAAGAGGAAAAGGTTAACAGCTCTATTTTAATGCATAGCTAAATTTCAGTAATTTCCAGTTAGAAGCAAACATACCAGCATGAACAGAAGTGCCTGTGGAAGAATGGACCAAACAGCACGTGCTCATGGTCTTGGATTTGTGAAGACAGAGCAAATGCAATTCTGACCACAGGATGCAGTTTGCCAAAACCAGTGGACAGTCAAATATAATGGAGAAAATGCAATGTCACACTCACTACTTCAGCTTTAGGATACACAGCTTATTTGAGGTTTCATTCTGGAATGTAATTTCATTGAATGTTATCCCCAATGAACTCTGAGAGCAGAGAAGGAGGTAAGCTAACGCTAACATCCTGGCTTTTAAGTCAGATGCAGAATGTATCTGCCTCACTGCCACCAGCAAAATACGTGCTTGTTAAGCATTACATCATCTTACGGTACAGGAATCTATCACAAATTGGGATACACCTCACTTTTTTCATTCCCAGTTAAAACTACTTCAAGAAGTAATTAGAAAACATGCCAGTTTTGTGTTTCCCAATCTTATTAAGAGCATCTGAAGTAGATGAAAGTGATTATTAACACAACATTGCCACATAACTTGAAGACTTACACATCAAGGAGCAGAGGGTACTTCTTTGATGAATCAAAATGGGGAGGCAGTATCATTTGATACCACAGGTCTAAAAGTGAAGAGAGTTTGACTTAGGTCAGTTCTCCAGTGAAATAATTTGACATGCATTGCAATTCATACGAGAGTACACCTGAGCCACCCCCTAAAAATTAAACTGTCCTAATATATACAGGTAGAAGTTCCTAGCTAATCTAATTATTTTTTTTTTTTAAATGTTAAGTAAGTTTGGGACTCAACATGCTGTCTCATAACGTTATTCTACGTTATAAGCTTACATGTAAAACTTGGTAAGTCTCTACAGTGGTAAATCTCACACTAGATCAAAAATGTTTCTCTGCGCAAATTTCTCTCCCAGCACTAAAAAGAAATTTTAAATATTTTGAACCTGCCAGGTAGACTTTCCATGACAGTTTGTAAAGCATCCCAGAAACATAATACCCAAATACCTATTATTTCTCGAGCAACATTCATTCCAGTTCCATCCATGTTACTCTTTCCAGCCAAGCTGACTGAGAGTTAGCTGAACATTTTAAATGTGCACCGCACAAGTTTTGTGAACCGATCGGCTCAATTGTTCACTCGTGAATTTTAAAAGAGCTGATGCTGCAAAGGAAGCATGAAGCAATGCTGACGGACGGCACTGCAGTAATAGCCAGAGTGCAAGCCTTACAGAAATTTCTCCAGATATGAATATGCACAAAACATGAAAATGCAGAAAAATTAACAATCTAAATTGAGCACGTGAAAATAAGAATTTTAACGTTTTGTGTACTCTATAGTCATGGGAGCAGATTTCTTCTTTGATAACATACATGGATTTTGTAAGCAGACTTGGAACTTGAAGTAGGACTACATAAATGGATTTATTTCTCCTATTTGTGACATGAAAAAGAGATTCCCCTTACCCAAAAGCTTTTACCCTGAAGAGATGAAGGAGTAAGAACAAAGAGGAATGAAAAGATGAATATACAACTGATAGCACGAAGAACATCTTTAAACCTCCATCTTGCCTGGAAGATTTCATCTTTAGCCCTAGTAAAAATGTGACAGAAATAAAAGACAGAAAACACAAAGATAAAGAGAGTTATTATATAAATAAGGTAACAGCAGAAGGAGGGAGGCATCAAAAAGAGCAGTTAACAATGACTGACAGAACTCCGTACAGTTTGTAAAATATAATTCCATTAAGAATACTCATTCGTTCTATCAAGAGGAAGTTTGCCGTGAAGAGAAGAGCTAGTAGCAAAGGCTGGAGCGAGCAGGGCTCAGACAGGTACCAGGTCTGCCACTGCCAGTCTATCTGATGTACCTCAGCCTAGGAGCGCACCAAGAAAGCTTCTGTATCCAGACCAGCAAATTCAGAGAAGCACCGCTAGCAAAGCATTAACTCATTTTCTAGCATTTTGTTCTAGTCTGTATTCAGAGGTTTATGTAGTCTTGGAGAGCAAACGTGCTTTTAAGAACATGACTATTCAATCCAAATATTCCCCTAACAAAGTCAAAGGTGACCTTGTTGAAACGTAGCCTAAATGATTTTACAAGCTTTTCCGTTTAGATTCCGTGTTTACTTTTTGAGAATAACTGCACTTCTCCTCCACTATCCCAACCTGCTAACACAAACCAAAGTGACTTGATCCTGTAAATTAAGACCTACTTGAATTTATAATTTAATTTAAATTCAAGAATGCTTCTGAGCTTTGTGTCCCACCCCCCCATTCCTCTTATTCAGTTAATGTAGTGTTAGGGACTTCTGTTTTTTTCAGGTAATTATCAAGGAAAAAAGGAGTTAAGCCACTTCATCATGAAAACATCAAGATACCACACTAGGGAAAAAGCATATTTCAGATAAGATATTTTGGGATTTCAGAAAAAAACCCAGAATGTTTGGAGATGTCAAAAAAGATAATCTTGTCTTACCTACAAGTGCTGAATAACTGCAGTAATCCCCACTACCCCCATCTTTTCTGTCATGCTTTTCAGCAGAAGACCTTGAGGCACTTGGTGAAAGGGGCAGAGAAAGGTAAAACACGTTTTTGAACTTACTGTATCCAGCTACACTAATGGAGTCAACTTTTTTTGAAGGCATCTGAATATCTTTCAATGAATTTTCTAGTTCAGTGTTATTTTCCAAGTATCTGAGGACTAGATAACAGAGTTAGAGTCAGAGATTAAATACATTATTTTCAAATGCACTGCTCTTTAATTATGCACTACTTCAAAAATTCAATCTGAGATGATAGCAACCTACATTGCAGTCTTTGTTTACTGCAGTTTTTGTTTTTCCTCTCAGATTCAATGTTTACGATATAGTTTTCCTTCAGTAATTTAGCGGCTAGAAAGCTGGTTTCCCCATTTTTCATCTAAATGCAATTTCAGAAAAACTGAACAATTATCCAGTAAATAAGTCATACATTACTCACTGTTTTCTAGCACAATGTAAAATAATATTAAATAAACTATGAATAAATGTATGCCAAGCTATATAATTTATTCTCCTGGTTAGCTATACTAGAGTAATTATCTGAAATTAAATTTACCCTTTATAACTGACATTTTAATTATTATACTAAGCAATGAGAACAAAAATAAAATAAATTTACAGTTCAATTTTCTGCCTCAACACAAATTACATTTTAAGACAAACACGTACCTTGATCATCACTGCTTTTGTGCAGAGTAGATACGGGCAGGCCAGGACCTGTTAACAGAGCACGAAACCTTCATGTTGGCACGCTGCCTCAAAACATGACCTTCGTAAAGTAATTGGAAGTGGATGAATCATGAAAGCTCAGAACTCATTTCCTTCCAGCACAAGCTGGATTGAGTTAGTAGGGGCCAAACTCAAGCCACAGGATTCTGTAAAATATTCAGACTGTCTCACAGGTGAACCAAATGATTTTGGAGGTACTGAAGAATTAAACTTGCACTCTTTAGCAAAGTTTACCCATCTGTTGTGGACCATGGTTTGGAAATCAGTAAGCCTTGTCAAGGAGACCACAGCGGTCTTCTTCAAACAACCATTTTTACACCCTTACAGAACAATTCCCTCTGCTGTCTGTCCTTCTTGCCCATAGATCAAGGAAGATCTTGGCATCTTAAAAAACAGCACACATTTCAATTTCAGGGAACTTTCAGAGGAGATTTTATTTTTCCCACCCTTTCATTAATTTATCTCTCTCTTGTACTATCTAACACAAGCACTTGCAGGTCAGAGACAGACTACAGTCCTATGGCTTAATTTATTACTGTGTTCACTGGATTTTTTTTTGAACCACACTATGTATCTTAATTTTATTCCCACACATAGAGCACTTAAGCCTGTTGCACCCTTGCACCCACAGCCTCCAAATTCCTTCTTACAGACAGAGCTCCCCATGCAGCTCTTGAGGAGATGCACACCGGACAGGAGTGTTTTGTACCTCTTTCAGGTCCACTGACAGAACTATCAAATTTTATCCTTGTAATTTTGTCAAGGTGCTTTTGAGCCTAATAGGGAGTATGTTTTTCCACTGCCAATGCATTTATCCAATGATATCAACACATATCATTGGTACGCAGTGCATATCAGGATCTTGACGAAGTGAACTTCCCCACCCAACTAATCAGTGAGTCATGTTTATGTCAGTTAACTCCAGATCTACTCACCACGACAATCTAGCTGATAATACTGTGTGTCTTTGCTGAAGGACACAGAATAATACTGGCATCTTTCTGGATTCAGATCACAGCTAACACATTTAGTAGAATCTGGACTGCTTTCCAAGAGCACTCTGCAAAGTAGACGAGTTCCATTTCAGAGATGAGAGACCTTTTGTTGTTGGTTTTTTTTTTTTGGTTTTTTTTTTAAGCTATGCTAAACAAATGTATGTTTTTTAAATAAGATGACCAAATGAAATATGTTAAAATTCAGAAGTAAAGTCGTTACTGATTTAAAAATTAGAGAAAACAGACTTTAAATTTATGAGTTAAATTAATACTGGAACTATAATAATTGCAAAAAAAAGCATGAGAGGGATTTTTTTTAGGGGTTTGTTGCTTGAGGATTGGTTGTTTCTTTTCACAATTTCCCTTTATTAACTAAACTTACAGAAAAATATTTTAGTTATTTTTGCACTTGATACTCCTACACTGATTTTCATTAAATATCCTATATAGGATTCCACATTAGACTGCGATCATCCTAATATTTTATTTTGCAATTTCTTAAAGTTTCTTTAACAAATATTTTACTCATACTGCAGAAAAAAAATCCTTACTTATAAAGATTTCTTCCTCCTGGCATTCCACGGTTTTCATTACTAATGTAGTATCTATAAAAGCAAAACATACTGGTTTTGGTAAAATATTTACAGTACATTACAATATTTAAAGGTTTATCTTACATGTTTAGATCAGATTTTTAATGCGTTAAATGACACCACCTCCCTGTTCTCCCTCCCTGCTTCCCTAGACCCTTGTTACAAGCACTCCCGTATAGGAGCTTATACAATAGCTTAATTACAATACTTACAAAAAGTTTTTGGTTACAGCTTCTATGCTGATTACTTCCCATTTTCCTGCAGTAATAGGTACTGGAGCCTGGAGGGTGGGAAAAGGCAAGGCAAAAAGAAGACTGTGAAGCTCCTCTATCACCAGGAGAAACACAAGTCAGCAGTCCTCCACCTCAGGACTTACCTGTGAGCTATTTATGTAATGGATGTGCTTGTAACCTTCTGTATCGCTCAAGATTTTGTAGTAGGTAGCATTGTCGGGTGCAAAGTGAGGGACAGATGGCTGAAACTTGAACACCAGAGAGAAGTCTATTAAAGCAAACAACAAAACTCCAAAACCAAAATGATAGATTTAGGTTTTGATATTTCTAAACAGGAGTTTCAACACTTAAAACAAGGCATCGCTGAACATACTGCTAAAATTTTTGCATGCCAACTTAGAAGGTAGAACCTGTAGCCATTACCCTAAAAGTAAACACACTTAAAATATTTTCTTGCTCCTTAAGTAGTAGAATTTCCTGAGTATTAGCCCTGCTAATGATAGATGTCCCTTCCTATCCCTCTTGAATTTGAAGTCCTGCAGGTGTTCCTGGTATCCTACAATATGTGCATCTGCTTTTAAAGTCACTGTTTTATTCTGTCCAATGCCAACGTGTAGCTGTAACCTATAGCAATGTAAACAATGCAAATACAGGTTTTCCGTGAAGTTCTCATTTTAAAACACGTATTTGTGAACAAATTCTTTGAACTCTTAATATTTTTTTTTAGCTTGACAGTGAAAAATGTCCCCCCCTTTATTCAATGAGAACAAGCTCCTTTCCAAGAGGAAATTTTGCTAATAATTATGTGATTACAGAATGCCAGAGAACCCAAACTGGAATGATATTTGATGAAGGAACTATCCATTTATCAATTTTGAGTGACAGAAATGAATGGATTCCTTCTACTGACTGTCATTTGGATGTGCTCCACATAGCAGAGAGAAAACCAGAGGAATCAAATTGAGCCGAATGAAATAAGAGTTATTTCTGTGGTAAGTGTCCGAAACATCTAGACGTTACTTAGCCAACTGACACAATGCAATTACCTCTGAGATATTTTACTCATTTTTGAAATGGAAAGTGAAACAGAAAGATGAAGTGACTCACCTCTGGTCACTCAGTAAGCAGTGACAGAACTTGAGTCTTCCTAACCCATGTGCTCCAGACAGACAATCTCTCCTTCTTCCCTACCAATAATTTTTGCAAAAAATAACCTGGCAAATATTTTGCTAGCATCTCCCTTATTGCAGTCTTGTTTTTTCAAAGTGTGACTTTCCTTCAACTCAACTGGCAAGCTCTAACTGAGCTCATGACCTGGAAGCCTTATGCAGTAACACAGGCTGTTCTGAGCATTCTTAGATTAAGTATAATTTCAACTCTATTTTTGAAAAAAAAAAAAGAAAAAAAGAAAAAACACTATAGATATATACAAAGAGAGAACTATATGTCTATATTTTACATGCATATATAATTTACTTAAGTGTGTATATACACTTATGAATTCTATATACATATGTGTATATATACACCTCATATATTAAAAAATATCCCTTATCAGTCAAGTGTGGTTTTATCATCCCTAAGCAGATAAGAAAGGAATAAATATACCTTTCCTATCCCCTTTTCAATCCTCCCTACTTTCCACTCCCTTCTCAAATCCAAGAATCATACAGGGAGATTATCTTTTTCTTCCAACAGCTCCCAAGATGTGGGTTGTCTCTTTAAAAGAAACAAAAAACCAACAACCTAGTTTAATGGCACAGACTCGCATTTTGCCCTCTCATTTTGCACAACTGTTTACAAAGTCTGCAGCTTGATCATCACATTGTCTAATTGTGAAGCCTTTGCTGCAGAGAAGCAAAATGTGTCAGCGTTAAGGCCTTCCTTTCCATATCAAATTTGACAGCAGGTGGGTTGATCTCTCATCTTCATACTGCGGATGATTTCATCCCTGCTGTTGCCTCCCTCTTTGCATTTCTTTAAACTTTCATTTTTGACTTCAAAAGTGAATTAGTGACTAAAGCATAATCAGTGTGTGGAAAATGCGGGAGTGGAAAGTGTACTCTCTGTTCTCATCAAAAACTCTGAAACTCATTTCTCCCTCCAAGTCTGAACTTTTGCATCTCTGCTTCACTTCCCCCAGATCTTCTGTGTAGTTCATTAGGTGCCTACTCTCTACCATGTACAAAAGGACTGAGAGGCAGCTTGGAAAGCATCATCCAGACAGTAGCGATTGGTTTGGCAGGAGCATACGAAAATTTTAATCTGGTCAGTTATATGCGTCTTGTCCCTGGTGCTCTCCAATGGATATTTTGGGTGGGGGGAAAATAAGTAAAAACAAACCTCAAGGAGAACCTGGAATGGTATGCTGCAACCTGAAACACTAAAAGTGACTTTTGTCTCCTATGCCTTTCCTCCAATACAATTCAAAGGTTATAGGATACACTTCTTAATATATTTTATCCCCTAGATCACTCTGGAGGTGGCAGGAAGACTGGAGAGCTGCCAAACCAGCATAGCTGACAACTCCCCCAGAACAAAGGGAATTCTGAATCCTGGCTCCTGTGCTCCCCCACCTACCGCTACCAAAGCGGTAGGTCAGAACTAGAAAGGAGTCTGGAAGGAGCACTCTGCTTTTTGGCAAGCTGAACACACCGCTGTTACAGCTCCAGCCCATGCTGCACTGTCGGCCCAACCTGGGAGTTCAGAAACCCATACCCACAAAAGCTTAAAATCGGGAGCGGGGTGGCATGGTGGCTCCATTTGAGACCATTTTTTCCTATATGTGTGTACTGCAACAAGTGAGTGGATCAGACCTGGACACAAGAGGCACTGCAATCAGCAAGAGGCTCATACAAAGTTTTCTTAATTATCAGCGTTATTTAGCATATGGCAGTTTTAGAAATTGAACACTCACTCTGCCAATCCAGCCGGTTTTACTTTCTTCTGTAACTTGTTTTTCCTAAGAAAGAAAAAACAAACAATCCCACAACAATTATGTTTATTCTACATCAGGCTATGTTTCTACAAAGATAAACATACAGAGATATTCTACTCCTTTCTAGTCTCATTTATCAAGCATTGCAACTCTCCCGTCTCATTTTTCTTACCCGTGGACATGACCAATTTCCAGCAGTGCTGCTGAAGTCGCAGACTGTGAGGACTGAAAAATTCTGGATTCTTCTGAGCCATTGCAGACTGATCCTTTCATCTGTCACCCATGTTACAACACTCAAATAATGATCCCTGAAAAAAGCAATAGCATTAGACATTTAAAATTCTCTCTGTAATAGCATACTATACAATAGCATTCAGCAATTCACTGAATGAGACTCATCTGGCTATTTTCATTTCAATCTACTCTTCAACAGTAAACAATGATGCAAACCTAATTGCACCATTTTTTTGCCAATTGTTTTTGCTGCTAGTAGATGCCTTGGTTATTTTCATTCATACAATAACGCATTAGATAGTTTATACACACCCGCTTCCAGAAAGACTGCAATTAAATTCTAACAGCCAGATCACTATTCTCTAACGCATAAAATAATAGTTACTCCAGATTGTTCATAAATCTTGTACTATGGGCGTCTAGAGGAAATTCTTCTGAATATCAAGTTGTATGGACCTTATATTTTGGAATTTTATCCCTAGCTGCATGAAGTTGGTTGCTTGTAAGCACTTTCTGAGTGATGTATATTGTTGTTCAAGTTAGTATTCATTTCCATTAGTTAGAATGGAGGGAGAGATCGTATCAAGAATGAGAATTACTATTTGAATATTTTACTTTCATCTTCAGAATACCAACTAGTTGACATGAAGAATTGGAGTATCTGAAAAAAATATCATTTTCATGAATATTCCTGTATATTAATTTTAAAAAGGCACCACATAAAATTTAGTGGTTTTGTTTACCATTACGATCTGTTAGATGTACTCGTCTCTTCTTATTTTAGATTTCTCCTATCTCCTAGAAGCCTTATGAACCAAAATAAATCAAACCTCCCCTCCAAGGCAAATATACATTTTTAACTGGAATTTGCACATTTGACTTAGTTCCAAGTTCATGTTCCCTTTTCCCCCAAAGTTAGTTAACAAAAATGTGTGGGAAGTTTTGTGATGAGAGTGAATATCTTCATGATCGTTTGGGGGGTGGGGAGGAGAAAAAGAAAAAACTACAATTAGTGTGGATGGATTCAAAATATATGCCAACTGGTTACCAACCAGTTTCAGGTTTATTTCTAGATTGCAGTTCAGAAATCATGTTCAAAAAAAGCTCTATTTTCACATTCATATTTGACTCGGAAGTTGGTAGGTCATTTAATTGCTACTGGTTTTAAACAGTGTGTTTCAGTCCCATGATATTATAAAAGCACTCTGCAGGAGCTTGTTTGGAAAAAAGAAAGAAACTGCCTTTCTTCATGTACCTAGAACAGTGGTTGCCCTTGTCTTGCAAGAGGGGAATTAGCCCCACAGTTTTTGTTCCTTCAAAGTGAGAGAAGTTAACAATTCTGGAGACTATAAATCATCCATCAGACAAGATGGAACAGTACAAGGAAAAAAAAAAACCACAACCCCAATCTTATTTATTATGCTATTATAACATAGTAAATATTTTATGGTTATTATATAAAGACTAGGAACGCGCCTTCAGTTTTCAACAACCTATGAAATGTCAACTAAGCTGCAATTAACTCGAGTACAGTAGTTCTGTATTGCCCTTCCTCATTTGCTGCTGGGAAAGGATATTCCTGCAATCACTGTCTGGAGGTCTCTACTCTAAAGACAACTTGTTTTTAGGACAGATCATTTCAGACAAGAAGCATCCGCTGCCTTCATCCTCCTGTTAGCCAACAGGAGCCCCCTGTACCCATGATGCGAAAAGCGGTGTTTAAAGGCTGTATGGATTTCATGCTGGTCATTCATGCAAAAAGCGTCAGGTTTCATCTACGATCTCATGTGGCAAAGCACGGCCATGCCAGATTTTGACAGCTTTCCTTGACAAATAATAAAAGTTTCCCCTCTGAAACAGAATTGCGCTGTGCCCCCTTCAAACATCAGGGTACAACTCCCGCACGTGCAACGAGCTCTGGACAGTGCTGCAACAGGCAACCAGGGCACTGCCCCTCGAAATCCCCAGCCAGGCGAGCGGGGTGAGGTATGCCACCAATTCAAACTTAGTTCTGCACAGAATTTAGCTCCAAGGAAGTAAAAATAGAATTTTCCCCCACAAAATTTAACCTTTCCTGTCATACAGTGGTATAAATATACATACTGTGGAAATATTCATGACTTTGTGCTTTCAGGAGCAAAACTACCCGACAGCAACTTTGCACATCACTTGCCTTTTCCTGCTCACATACTTTTTCTCTTGTGAAATTCCCCAAGACTTGTTCTGGCCACCTCAACACCTGCAGGATGCACATGCTGAGGCTTAACCATTATTTGGATCAGCCGTTGGAGAAAGAGTAAGTTTCGATCCTTGCACTCATCATTCAAGATTTGGTTTATCTTTGGATTAATCCTGATTTACAGAGTGCTACATTCATTTTAAAATGGTTTAAGTCCATGTAACTCAGGCCTGTGTTAGGCCGATGGGTACAAGGCTGGAGGGGAAATGATGGTTATTCCCCAACACAGCAGCGTTGTTCAGCTTTCAATAGGTGTTAACAAAAGGTAAAACATAACTCTAAGATGGCAGAGACCTTAACCAGAACTGACCAAAACATAAAGGGCTTATAATTCTGAGGCACTGAAATTCTGGAGAAAAACCGTGCACAACAGCTATATAACATCTAGCCATCGCAGTGTTACCGTAGAGAAAGGATAAACAACACCACATTCATAAAAACTTGCGCATCTCGCTTAACACAGAGATGTTAGTTACACTGTGGTGAGGACTGAAACAGAACAGCACTGATAATTCCAGTTACAGCTGTTTGGCCACCACGTACAAAATGCTGGGTTTATGCACTAGCTAACAGACCTCTCTTTTTTGTTTTGTTGGTTTTTTTGTTTTTTTTTTTTTTTTTCCCCTGAAGTTTATCAGCATAACCTGTGCTTCCACACCCATCATGTTTGTAAGTGCAAACCTCTACAAAATTTCCGCAATACTGTTAAAAAGAAAAAACAAAACCCAAGATCTGGGATACCAAATTCTGTGTGCATGCATTTTAAATCAATTTAGCTGCTCTTTACAAAATACATTTATATCATGTTGTGCATTTCCAGTGGCATTTTGAGAAATACAATTTTCCATTTACTGTGAGAGGTGCTGGTTTTCACCATGTTTCCAAAGAAAACAAACATTTTAAGTATAGATCTGAAGACAACCACGATACCTTGCCTTAGCAAGGAGTCTGCTTCCAATGAAATCAAATCTTCACTTACCATTAAGGTTTTGTTTTGTTGTTTTTTCTTCCCCCCAGTGAATTGGAATACATATATTATAATTTGATTATACCAAAACTTGCTCATATTAAAGTTGTACTGTGAAATGACTTCACCATAGTTAGACTCCACTGAATGTGACGAGCCAAGAACTTGTCACATTCTGAATATAACATACATGGAATATGCCATCTATATATAATCACTAGGAGGATAATCTCTGTGCAGATTTTCTCTGGTAAATCTTGTTGCTACCAGAGCCGTATGACTGGGAAAAACTGCCATATACACTGAATATAGGGTGGTCACACATCAAAGCTCCTCCTCTCCCACCAAAAGAAACAAGCAAATATTTAACCAGGATTTCTTACCCTGACTTTATTTCTGAAGGTGGAGAAATTTCAGCAGGGCTGAAACGAGGAAGCGATCTGGTATCCACAATAAAGAATTGCACAGTTGGATTTTTAGCTCCAGCCTAAAAATAAAATTTTTCATTGTACTTTTGAAGAGAGAATATTCTTGGTGAAATAAGTGTTTGAAACTACAGACGAAGAAATTATTACAGGCAGTCACGTAGAACTAGCTGACTTCAAACATGTGAAAAGACAAGCTCCTAAATGCAGTTCTTAAGATCAATACATAAATTATCCTTTGTATTTTTTTATGTGAAAGTGTTAGTTATGCATTTCTAGATAAGCCACACTACTGTATTTAGAAACATTCATAACTACATAGGGCTTGCTGTACCCAAAGCGGCACTTGACCATATCTCGTCCCACACGCCACATACAGCATCTAACAGTGAATCAAATCCATTGCTAACTGACAGAAAAGCGCTTCTTCATTGAAACTGATACCTTATGTTAAGTGGTCATGTAACAGCTGCCTATACCACAGTCAGAGCTGTGACTGCAGCACGTACCCCACTATTTTTAATGTAGTGCTACTAGGTACTGACAGCAATATAACTGTATCAGCAAAGGTTGCTTCTCTAGAAATTAACCAGCCAAGTCCTCATTGTAAAGCTTAGGTAGCTGTAGCTGACCCACCTCCAGAAATCCGCAATATTCCAAACAAAAGGGATTTGTAATAAAAAAAGTACAATTTAAATTGTCAGTTCATTCCACACCTACATCTCTCCACAGGCACCACGCTGAGGGCAGAGTCCCTGTAGCTGTCAGTGAGCCCTCCAGGAGAGGCTCCAAGGGGACAGACAAAAGCCATGTGCTCCTGAAGCTCTGGAAAGGGGGAGTGACTGACCCCAGCTCCTGCAGAGAAAGCTGAACTTGGGACCAAGAGGAGGGCGGCTTTTACACCAGACAAACAGCTGAATCAGTTGAGTGATCAGCTGCCTGTATCAGCTGTTCTGCCCCAGTTAACCAAGAGTGAAAAAACCGCCCTGAGCCAGCCAGATGGGGCGGGGCGGAGGGGAGAGGGGATATATAGGTGCCTCAGCCCAACACAGAGTGTAAAAACCATTTGATGAACAAAAAGAACTGAAGAAAGTGATGGGCTTGAGGTGGTTTCAACTCATGTATTCCTTCCCGGTACCAGGGATGCCCAGCGTTGTGGTGGTGAGCACATTATGGAAACCAGAAATGAGAACCCCGTTTGTATTGCAATTCAGCAGTATCGTGCAATTGTTGCACTCTAAGGGTAACGCGTACTTGTATTGTGCCTGAAGTGCATTGCTCTGCTAAATTAAAATACCGCGTAACATCAAGTAACTTCACGCAGGTAAATCTAGTAGTAAACATTAAACCCTCCACGTGTGGAGTATCTGAAAGAACCTGTTTGGAGCGTATTGGACTCCGACTCTCACACCATTTAGTCCAGTGCCAACTGTGCCATGAGCAGTGGGCACAAAGTCATGTGGAGAGGAAGGGGGAGGAGAAGAAGCTGTCTGCACTAAAGGCTTCACTCTCACAGCTAAAACTGAAAGAGCTTTAGGTGTGGGCAAAGAAACTCCGTCAGCAGATTCCTCCCCTTCATCCCAATATAGGAAGCATCCAACAACTAAAAATGCTACATTAGTTGAAGAAGATTCCATTATCAACACCACATAAAGCCCTAACACAATGTACATCTGCCAAATGCTTTGTACCAGCTTCAATTCCCTAAAAGCTTTTTTATTGCAACATCTACTTGCTACCTCAAATTTTTTTTGTGAAACAACAAAACCTTAAATCATACTTTTTTTTTCTTTTTGCTTTCCCCTGGGGATAATAAAATACTTTAACATTGCCAGATGCTGTTGACTTCAGAAAGAGTAATCACAGCAAGCTGTTGAGGAGAGACAGACAATATTTTCATTAGCAGAAACTGATTAAATGAGACTACTCTCTTAAAGAAACTGCAGAACAACCATGTTTAATAAATAACACGAACCTTGGGATAGGGGATTCTAATGGTCTTTGGATACTGCAAGGTGTCCTCAGAATAAAAGGAATACTCTATAACAGGAACTTCTGTATCATTAAATGCTGCATATGCCACAAAATCGCCACTTGGAGACCACCATAGAGCAAAATGAGTGCCAAACATTTCCTCTGAAAGAGATGCAAACGTGTTTAAGTTATAATTGATAAGCTGGCTCTTCTATCCTAGGTACTGTTCTCATTAGTTTTTAATAGGATTTTTTTTTAATTGAAGTTCAGATACCAGACTGTTTGTTTGGGTTCCGAAATGAGACATTAGATTAATGCTTATAATCTTATCATATGAAGCCAATTCACACACACTATGATTTCCAGTGATGTGCTGCAAAGTTAGGCGAACTCATTTCTGTTCTTAGATCCTCACACTAACCAGGTATTAAGCTCAGGTAAGGGTGCCTGCTTCTGTTAAAAGTAGACTTAGATTATTTTGAACTTTTCAATGATAAGAAATAACAGTTATAATAAAATAATTACAATAAAATAAAGCTGTTATATAATTATGCAAAGTAAAATATGCTTGATATAGTTACCTTCATAAACCCAATCTGGTATTCCATTGAAAATTTTATTTTCTTCTCCATTTTCAGTGATTTGCACAACATTTTCTGTTGGTGAAGCTTTTACATAAACATTATTATTCCAAACATATGCCTGCAAAACATCATTGTGATTACAATTACTGTTAGAGTAAATCCTACTTACTTCCTTTGCCACATCTACTGGGAAATTTATTTTTACATTAGATGACAAAATCTGTCTTTGAAAGCTGCATTTCACCAAACATCATTGATACTTAACAATCTTGAATTACTAATACAAATCACATATAGCAACCTAACTTCAGGCCTAGATGCAAAGGACAATCAAGTATGACAAGTGACATGATTACCGTATCAAGTTTTGAAAACCCTGTTATTCATTTTGTGTTGAGATACAAGCTTATTTTCTTTCATCAGGAGTTGTTTTTCACTAATTTGTCTTTCAAAGAAAACTATGAGTACATTGGTAAAATATAGATGGAGGTCTCAGCATTGCTAATAGATCTGGAGATGGTACATTTCTGCAGCAGTGCTCAGAACTTCTCTAGTTTTTGGCAGCTACCTGCCTCTCTCATTTCCTCTCCAACAACTGAACAACTGTTTTATTCCAGAGCTTTGCTCTGCAACACAGAAACCTCTTTTCAACATCCTTTGCTTCTTTAATTGGGCTCTATAATCCCTATCCTACAAACAATAAGAATAAATAAACACCACATTCTCCTGTTACAGGTCTTTAGTCGGATCCAACACTCACCACAGGGAATACACAACCCTCACAAAAACAGTGGCTGCCATGATTGCCATGGACTGGGGAGAAGAGGAGGAAGAAAAGGACAGTGGGAAAGAGTACAAGAGAGATTTTGATCCTCTAATCCCTGTTCCAGGCATCCAGCAATGCTTCACTGCTTACGGTGTAATTAGGAGATAAAAATCACAGCAATGAGTAAGTAGACAATTGTAATGCTGTTGCCTTTGAAAGGGATGAACTACTGTCTGCAACTGTAAAAACATGACTGTTCCTGTGCATTTGTGCATTAGATGACTATTGGGGCCACTACTACTTTCAGGAATGCCTTTTTGTTAAAGAACAAAACAAAACACACAGAGAGATTTTGGAGTCTTTCCAGCAACAGTAGCCAACTTGGAAACTAGTCCAGCTACTTATCTAGCAGCAGGAAAGTCCCCAAACCTCAAGGGTACATACAATGTGAGCTTCCATGCCATGTATACAAAAATGACTATTTTATATAATTTTAAATTATTTATACTAACCAGTTTGTGACCAACAGGTGACCAGGATATGTATTGTATATCATTAGGCAGTAGTCTGTCATCTAAGATAGAACTGGAAAAACAAAACCAAAATGCAGCTAAGATAAATCAGTGAAATGTCATTTCATTGCAAAATATTGTTAAAACCATGTCTCCTGTGCAAAAATTACTGACCTGGTATTGAAATCATAGATGTGATATGAAGCTGTATAGGAATGCCTCCACAACTGCAAAAGAATTATTTTAATGTTAAGAAAATAAATTTCGCCAGGATTCACGTCTCTTACAGTTTGAATTACCTCTGAAACCCTTCTCATGCTTTTGTGTGACTGACAGAACACAATGAATGTACAAGGGTAACAAACCTCGACAAGGTTTAAGAAAAGACTAAAGAATCAACACCCCTCTGGGGTCATCACTTAAATACTACGACAGAGGCCACTGACTGATTAAGGACAGAGACACAGAGGCCAGAGATGCTGCAGATTTTCAGAAATCCTTGTAGCTACATGGCAGACTATCATAGCTATGCACAGTTAATCCTCCTCCTTCTGTCTTACTGGCACACTTGCTGTTTTCTGTCTCATTTTCCATGCTGTATTATTTAACTTGGCATCTTATTGTTTAGTAGTCCTTACAAGCCTCAGCAGTATTTCTGTAGCAGTTCCTCCAGCTCCAGGGTGACCTATTCCCATTCATATTGTCACAGAAATAAACCCTTTCTCTCAGAAACCTGCCCCTTGAAGTCTGTATCGCTCTGTGGGCCCTTACAGAGAGAAAGATGATGATGATAATGCAGACACCTTTAAATGTGTTCACTACGTGAGGCTGAAGAGGTTTGATTTAGCCCACAGTGTTGATGTGCTACAATAATGCTACCTTCCATGACGGTTCTTGAAGATTTGTATGAAGATATAAAACAATAACTTAGCACTACACAACCAGATGGCTATTACATAAGAAGTGTCTACATCCCCATGATTCATTTTGTTACTCTGTTTTCTTGCAATAAAGATTAATAATAACATAACTTTCAATCACACTATTACATAAAGGTTAAAAGACCTTGCTTCAGCATTAAAATAAAATTATCTCTTATGACTGCAACAAATAAAATACTATAGAGCAATAAAATCATGAGTAGAGGGGATGTCTAGGGTGGCTGGAAAAATATAAGGCATTTTGTGGCCCCTAACGATGCAGTGAAAAGTCAAACAATTCTGAACCATTCAGAAAGACAAAAGGTAACTGGCTTAATAGTACCTAGAAAGGAAGCTAAAACTGCAAAAAAAGCCATGACTGAGTGCATGGATTGCGGCTGGCGCAGCGTGAGAGGCATTCTTGGACTGCAAAGCCAGAGCATGTAGACAGAGCTCAGTGACAGTGCTCGAGAGTCAGCTCTCAGCTTTTTACAAACAAAACAGGCAGCTAGCTCTCTGGGGAATAAAAAAAAGGAAACAACAACAAAGTTACTGGCTCTTAGTGCACACACTGTAGGGCAAATTATCACTTCCATTAGGTTTCTGTAACGGTCCTCAAGTGGCACACAGAGCCAGGTCTTCATGCCAGCTGGCATAAACGTAGCTGCACGGGTCAGCACCAAGCCAGGATGGGCCATGGTGCCGGAGGCTTTTCACGTGCTTGCTGACAGCAGGGAGAGAGGACACCCAAGTCCACTCCAAGCACAAGAAGACAGCCTTCTCCTGTACGCGCATGCTGCTTTTCATTCACCTCAGTTTTAAACTTTTATGTCCTAACACCACAATGTAACCACCATATATATATGTAGCATATATATACACACAAGTGTATGTATACAAGCGTATCTACCCATCACTTCTCCTTACCCACACAATTTCTTGGACAGTCATGCCTATCTACTCTTCTAGCTTGTCTCCCCAGAGGAACCATCCAGCCTCACTCTCCTTGTGTTCTCTCTTCATCCACATTTTACCCAGCTTCTCTTCTCAGGCAGTCATACCTCTGCTGCCAAACTCACAGATAACACCAGTCTCTCTTCTCCTCCTCCTGCCTGTTCAACTTCACTGTTCCCCTGCAGACATCCATCACGTTCAGGCATCCTCCTGAATTTCCCTCACATTCTCTCAGCCTCTGACATCCCTACTTTCAAGACCAGCTTCTCACTCAGTTGTTCCCAAACCTTTATTTCAGAGCTTCATCCTCAGAGAAGCAAAGTGCACTTGTACCTTTGTATAGTTGTACTGCAGAAGAGCAAACTTTTGGTCAGGAGACAATATAACTGTGGTTGCGTTGTATTTATCCTGTCAACAAAACGCAAAAGAAACACATAAAGCACTGATTCCAAAGAAATGTGCAGAACAAAATATTAAATTCAATACCTTTCCCAACATCTGCATATATTATAAATATGTGAACGTACTAGTGTTGTATTCGCCAAGATTACTGAGGATGTTCCAGTGCCAGCATCGATACGTAGGATGTCCCCATTAGCTGTTTTGTGAAGATACTGATTTCCTAGAAGAACAAGAGAGCTGCTAATAAACCATAAGTAAAATGCTCATCAGTTACTTCTCTTTTCCCCTTACGTTTTTAAGCAGGAAATAAAATTAAAAAATCTGGTCAATGTTGTGTTTCCCGCTTCTGTAATGAAAGGATGTTTATAGCACAAGAACGTTCACAAAATGTAGTCCTGGGGCTCACAGCCTCCACCTTCTGGCATCTCTTTCCCTTGGGGCACCAGGCATATTCAAAAGGAAAAGCACCCTGTATCCTCCTGTTCCCCGATAGCCTGACACGCAGGAAGCTGACGCGCTTCAGAGTATAACACGCTTCTACAAAAAAGCATAGAAGTAAGTATGCTCTTTTAGCAGCAGGAGAATATAGCTTACCATGAACACGAATGTGTATCTAAGGGGAAAAAAAAAAAATCACAGCTCTTTGAGCTATGCACCTTTCTATAATGGCACCAATAAATAATTTAACTTTTTTTTTCAGGATACAGTAGTCACCTCAGCATGAAGATATGTGTTTACCGAAAGCAGTACATTTTCTTGACATTTATGCTGTATGTAGAAATGAATTACCTGAAATCCACTGCAAATTATGAGTTTTGTACTTATAGTCATTGTTCAGGTAATTCTGTAGAGTGTACGTTCTGCGTGAATCAGCCTCAGAGGTACTCTCTGAAAGAAAGAGACAGAAGAGAGATTTTGATGTTGCTGCAAATTGTTCCACCCCAGCTTCTTAATCTGACTACCACAATAAGTGGGTTTTTTGTTGCCGGTTATTGATGTGTTTTAGCTAACCAGCTCTAAAGTACTAGCAGGGAGAAGGCACTAAATCTTTACTGTAAGATAAATTCAGCACGCATAAAATAAAGGAGTATCGGTGAGATTACTCAACAAATTCATGTAAAAATTACTGATGCCTTTTCTCTGCTGGTATTTTACTTTAAGGTACACAAGAGCTGTTATGTTTTGAGTAAATGAAAATACCTTTTTGACAGTGACAAAAATAGACAGGCCACCTCTGGCCCTCTTATCTCAGAAAACACACACCAGTACGCCTTAAAAGTTGAAAAGAAGTGATCTTAGTGCCTTTCCTCCCTATGCTCACTCCGGGAACTTCGCTGCAGAACCCCGACTGCTAATACTTGCATGAGACATCAGTTGTGGGGTGGATCATGCACAGCAGAGACATACATGCTCATGTTTGAGAGTGTTGGATGGGCAAGGCTGTCCAGACAAATGAAATGTGGCATCCATACGAGTGGATGTACAGACCTTGAAAGATACCCTAAAATTAAAGCGCCCACTGTACTTTATCACATATGCCTTAATACTGCTGTTCCACCTCATGAACCCCTCAATTGTGAATCATCTGCTTAACATTAAACTCAAATTTCAGAAATGTCTCAGATAAAAAAATCTGAGGAGCAGTAAAATTTTCAGGGAAGGTCTAATTTAAAAAAAAAAAAAAATCAATCACAAACGCTTACTGGTAAGCTTATGATGAAATAAGTGGTTAAATAGTTATCCCTCTCTTGATGTGTTTTTCACCGAGGTGTCTCAATGTTTACTGCAACATTATTATTTTGACTGCAAAATTAAAGCCATGTAACTGGGTTACTATGATAAGAATAAGTGAAACATTGAACCCAGTTAAACTAATGAGTTTGCTCATCAGCTCCAGTACACTGCAGTTAACTTCGATGAAAAATATTTCTTTCTTACTGGCTGCAGTGCACAAGCTACTCTTCCCAAAGCCTGAAAGGTTTAAATAATAAGAATAATTAATAAATAATAATTAATAATAATAATAATAAAGTTTGTGAGTCTTTATGATCTTTTTCCTCTGAAAACAAAGACTACAACTTTTAAATTCAGGTGTGCAATTCTCCCCCTGCTGATTCCCCTGCTTTTTTTTTCTTTTTTAAATGGAAACCTAAAAACTACCCTCATACAAATCTACACAGTCCAGAAGGGAAGCAATTTTTATTTTAACTGCCTAAATCATTCCCTTTTTGTTACCACCAGTACACATCAAAAGACCTAGGATAAAAACAATTGATAAAAAACACTCAAGTACAGACATGGTGACTGATCAGCCACAACAATAATCTGCCCATATCAATTCTGAGAGTCCCAGTCATTGAGATACTTTTAAACAGACAGCTTCTTCTTTCATTATACTGAAGAATTAGAAGAGTGCAAAGTCCTTGGGGACATACACACAGAAAAGCACCTCACAATGATTTTTGCATGTTATCTTTCCGCACATTAAATACATGTGACATTTGGAACATGACAGGAAGAGATTTATATTAGCTATTACAGTCGTATGCTTATTTCCAAACAATAAGCGCATTGCATATATACAGCACAGACTGTACAGCCATTGCTGCAATAGCAGGCAAGAGCCATAACAAACAAACAATGATTTTAGTCGAAGATGCTCGGCAAAGGTTAAAAAAATTGCTTGCTCAATTGCATCTGAAATTTGACTGTTCTAAAAAAAATTACTCGTCTAGATTTCTTGCTCACAAAGCTTCTGTGAGAATATTAATTTCTCAGGTTAATTATTCTATATTAACTGAATATTTAATTTGGTGGATTATGAACAAATGTGCATTTGATATTCATGCACAGTTGTCTAGTTGGGAATATCACTTCTCTCCTTCCTAACTGAGTAAGTGTCATTTTCAATTAGAGGGGCTTCAGAAAGCAACAAAATTCTCTCTTGGAAAGGGAGGAGCAATTTAAGACAGGTGGCTGATGAACAGGTTTAGGGATTTTTCCAAACTGATGAATGTTTTTCCCCCTGGTGACATACATATTTTGCTGAGGTCTCATTACTAAAAATCAGGCCACTATTAAGATTTGTTGGCTGTGTATAAAATTAAAATTTCATTTTCTGTCAACACCTTCCACATAGTAACTGAATATGAAAACATACGCCAAGCTGTAAGGGTATAGTCATAAAAGTTCTAGTTGAAGTGTTTTCTTAATTTGCGAGATAGGCCACTACCAGTACATTCTTACTTATCCACATTATGCCATCCACCAAAGATACTCAACATACATTGAACTCTGCATTTTGGTTCTTCCCGTTTAGAGTCCATTTGAAAAAAAAAAAGTGCCAAACAGGTTTACTTTGGCAAAATAAAGTAGTTGTTGACATTCAAGAGCATTTTACTGGCTTTGAAGATTGGATACAGGTCGATGTATGTTCATATTTCAGCAAAACAGCTTCTTTCACTCTTAGGTTCCTCAGAGAGGCTGTTAAGGCTGAATTTTCTTGCTATTTTTCTTTTTGACTATTCCAGATACAGACTTATTTTTCTAAATTCCATATTCTAAATTCCAGCTCTTTATCTCTACTTTATTCTCACCCCCAGAAGCACATACATATTTCCACTGTCATAATGATTTACTGGAAATATTTACATCATAATACCCCTGTTACAACAGCAAAAACTTAAGTAAGTCCTTCTGGGAAGAAGGCTCTTAACCTTTTATATAAGTAGTACTCCCATGAAGCTGATAAACAGTTTTAGTTCAATTATGGATTTTTTTTAATATGTCACCCTTCTCAAGAGAAAAATTGAGTCGGTTTCTGTAGGTGTAAGGTGTAAAGTAAACAAGAAGTTAATTATTGTGTAAGGTTTATGGTATGACACATCACCATACCAAAATCTAAAGTTGTTGACAAATTACTTTTGATATATGTATTGTTTATTCCCCCGTGTCAAGGCACATTTTACTAATTTCCATATGTAACAAAAAAGAGCAAGAATTTATGTAACCAACTTAGAAGAGATGGAAAACTATAAACCCAGTAATAACGGAAGCTTTACTGCATGTTTACCACTACCAAGAGAGACTGGAAGAACCACAACAAGGGAAAGATGAGTACAAGCATGATGCTCAGCAATGAGAAAGAAAGGGATAGAGAAATGATAAAAATCAGAAAAGGTGAACGAGTATCGCCACTTTTAAGTGACAGCAGAACAAGACCGAGAATGATCTGCAATCTAAGAATGTAATTTAGGAGCAGTGTGAGAGATGCAAGAAGGGAAACCTGACTGATTCAGTACTTAGTCAGAAAAAGTGACATTTCAGGCTATTTTTTCCAAACCTTCCTTCTTCCCTGTTCCTCTTCCAGCGTGTGCAGAAAAGCACTCAAAACCCTTCCCCCCTACACTCGAGCCCCCAGTAACTGCCTGAGGTATGTGACAATTACAGCACAGAAATGGGTTTCCAGCAAAGCACAAAGTAAAAATGACTCTGCTGGGTGAGGCCAAAGGTTCACTCAACCCAGAATCCCATCTGATTCCCAGTGGGTGATACGGGACATCCAGGAGAGACCATAAGCAAGGGGTGAGCGCCGTGACACCTCCCGGGGCAGTTCACCCAGGCATCACTCTTGGGGCCTGCAGAGACTTCCCAAGAGAGAGGTAATCATTAACTCTGGAATCAATAGCTCTGGAGAGTTCTTCTCAAATTTGCCCCATCTCATGCAAAGCAAGGAAATAAAAATAGCAGAAGCGTTCTACAGATAGCAATTGCTGCTGTAATTTTTTTTTTATATATTACATTACTCAACATTTGAATTAAGGTAGGTAATGGAGTTAAATGACAGTTACAGAAGTCAAGGACATATAGCAGGAAAAAATTTCCATTCTCGATCTTTTCCTTCAGCAGCCAGAAAAGTAATATATCCACACATAACGTGAAGACTACAAAGATCCTGTAATGCCGAGCAAGGTGCATGAATACATGGGGAAAAGAGAATAGTTAGAACAGTCGGATTCAAGCCAAAAGACTGTTTGGACAGGCAAGTCTACAGCGTACTCACAGCCTGGTAATTAACCTGCTGTATCTCCCATACAACTTTGCAGAGAATTTCAGCCATGATTTTGATTAAAGTCCTTTGAAGCTAGGTTACTGGAATTAACTACTGTTCACCATTTATGTAACTGTTCTCCAAAAAAACCCACACAGAGTCAAGATTCTTATCTAAACCTTAATATTTGAATCTAGATTCAAAGAGATTCTACTTCAAAGATCAACTGCTGATCCACAGATTTAAATTCCCTTACACATTTTTCTAGCTTTCTCCCTAAACACCCTTAAACGTAATGCCTTTTAGAAACTGAAATAACACAGGACCCCTTATTCCCAAGAAAACTGTGACAGATCACAGCTGCCAGATTCATTCATCTTGCAGCACAGGTCTTCAAATACAAGTGTTGTGTATCAGCCAGAAGCCTCCCTGTATTTTAAACATACTGTTCAGTTGCAAGCAGGGTGTTGACATCGGCAATAGATACTCCTCCACACCACCCAGTCACAAAATTGCTTAGTACGGACAGAATGCAGATAGGATAAACAGGGGAAGACTGTAGATATGACCATCCCCAACAGAACAATGATGAGAGCTATTCGCAGGCTTTTCTGCTATTTTCTTTTCAGTTATACATTAACACGACCGTAAGGAAGATCTGCGACCTCACCTCTCTTCAGTCCTTGAAGCACAAAGCTGTCTCAGCAGTCCCAACATTCTTCAACTTCCAATCCAGGATGACAACATGAATTTACTGGACTCCTGCTGCCAGTGAACCTTATCTCCATTTATGGTAGCTTTCTACCAGCCACTAGTAATACCCAACACATCAGTTAGGCATCACACCCACAGAACACCCTCAGACACCTTAAGGTCATTAACTTCCCCAGCACCTCCTGCGCTTTTCCAACCTCTTCTAGGCACGTTTCTATCAAAAGCCCACAGAAGCCCACGCATAGTATCATCTAACCATGACAGTGATGAGCCTTCTCATTTAGTGAATACCTCACCGTTGGAGAATTACACCTCTGGGTGAAGGAACCTAGTTTGCGACCAGACAGGCATATAGGACCCCCCGCTATAAGGCTGTTTATGACTTGCTCATGGCAGCAGAATGATGCTAGATATTGTACTGTCTCCTTTCTGCTCTCAGCATTGGCTACTCTTCCTCCCACTCCTGGCCTTGCGGCCCAGCTAGCTGTAACAAGAGCTCCTGTTAGAGAAGAGGTAATGGTGTATGGCCACTGCATGTTTCAATCTGCCTTGTGCACGCAAAGTTACATGAAAAAAAAATTGAGAGAAGCATAAGTAAATGGCTAAGTGATTCAGGAGCAGACAAACCACAATTTTTTAGAAAACACTCATGCTATAAGGGTAACCACTTGCTACTGTAGTCACCTCTTGAATAGCTCCTCAAAGCATAACAATGTTTTCATCAACAGACTTCAAATACAACCCCCAAGGCCGTTTTGAGATTAAACACTTTGATGCAAGGAGCCCCATGTGGTTATTAAGTATATAATCATAGAATGGTTTAGGTTGGAAGGGACCTTAAAGATCATCCAGTTCCAACCCCCCTGCCATGGGCACAGACACCTCCCACCAGACCAGGTTCCTCCAAGCCCCATCCAGCCTGGCCTTGAACACCTCCAGGGACGGGGCTTCCACAGCTTTCCTGGGCAACCTGGCCTCATCACCCTCAGAGTGAAAAAATTCTTCCTGATATCAAATCTAAATCTCCCCTCTTCCAGTTTGAAGCCATTCCCCCTCGTCCTATCACTACATGCCCTTGTAAAAAGACCCTCTCCAGCTTTCTTGTAGGCCCCCTTCAGATACTGGAAAGCTGCTATAAGGTTTCCCCAGAGCCTTCTCTTCTCCAGGCTGAACACCCCCAACTCTCTCAGCCTGTCCTCATAGGAGAGGTGTTCCAGCCCTCTGATCATCTTTCTGGCCCTCCTCTGGATCTGCTCCAACAGGTCCACATCCTTCTTATGTTGGGGGCTCCAGAGCTGGACACAGTACTCCAGGTGGGGTCTCACAAGAGTGGAGTAGAGAGACAGAATCACCTCCCTCGAGCAGATGATTTCTTCGATTTCATTTTTTTTAAGGGAGTTCACTACTAACATCCAAAAGTGGATGCCCATCAGGACACAGGATGGACTGCACTCGGTTGTGGCTGATTTCAGAGGGTCGGCAGTCCGGTTCCTGGCTGACAGGTGAATGGAAAAGCTCCTGGGTGCTGTAAACACAAACGAAGGCTTTGTGGCCTTAGTAAACATATATAACCAATACAAACTGCAAAATCCAATCAGGAGGAAAGATTTCATTTACCCTAGTCCTGGCTGCTGATCTGATGATGGGTATTAAACTGATATACACACATACAGATAACGCGTTAGCAGAGAATTAAGTGGAGCAGTGCTTACTTATAATAAGGTGGTATAAACAAAAATATAGAATTTTGTACACAGTTCTGGCTGAAGACACTCACGGTAAATACTGAGGGGCTGCACCCAAAATCAGGGAACCCTTTTGCAAATTTAAGTCTGCAGTATATGCCCACGCTAAACAGCTGCAAGAGAAGCAGCAGAAGTTGCGCTTGCCAGGCCTACAGTCCAGCCAACAAGCCAGAACTCCTCTGGAGCAGCAAAATTTCACAACCTTTCACAGCACCAGAGCCCATTTATCAAACTAATTCTGTGCTGCCTGCCTACTAAGCCTATGAAATGAAAGTACATTGAGAAGCATGGTGGGGAGAAGGGCAGCCGGCCAAAGGTAAGAAATCCAAATTCAGAATTATCTATGTATATCAATAATCATCATTTTCACTCTCTGCACAATGATTGAACCACTGGGAGGAAATAAAGATTTGATTGCAATTACAATGACTTTTATCAGAACAGACTTTGATTTCACATAGTCACAGTCATGTGAACTGCTCCTCCCCCCCACCGCCCCTCAGTTTTGCCACCTTTCATTTTGTACTCAGCCCAGCACCTATACCACCCCTGGAGGCATCCTCAGCTGACTTGCGTGCCCTGAGGTCATTCATAAAAGCCACCTAATCAAATTGCCAGTGATTAAGTGCTGTAATCTATAACGGGGTAATTATAAGGGCACCACCTGTACACTCTCAGCTAACAGAAAACATTTGTTTAGTGCCCTTCAGTCAAAAATTCAAGAGCACCCTGCAGTTCCTGAACCATAATGGTCACAATCGTTACTCAGATGTCACTGCTAGCCTGACTGGGGAAGAGACAGGAATTCAAGTTTTTGAGCTGGGACTGCTCCATCTCAGTCCTGATTTTATCCAGGGGGACCCAGTGAATTACTCAGGTGTGCTAGGCAATTTCCCACGTGTTAATTTGAGCCAACAGTAAAACGATGTTGCCCTACTCTTTTACAAGCAAAATGATGCAAGCCAAGGCTGACAGCATGGTGATATTCTGTATGTCATGCAACAGAAGTGTTTCTTTAAAGTAAAATCTATTTACTATATACTCAATGACTGATTCTAAATTGCACCCACTTCGACGGCAAAAGGATTCCTATGCTACAATTTATGAAAGAAGAAAACCCATGTGATTTTCAGTAAGACATAGCATTAGCATTAAGGTAGACAAGCACAGCTCTTCAGCAGTGCTCAGGCCTGCATACTGCATTCTTCCACTAGGTGTTATGCCTGCACACATTCATCTGATAAGCTGTCAAGACCCTTTCTCTTCCTCTTCCCAACTTCTGAAACTAAGAGTATTTTCTGTCACCTCAAAAATCTGCCCAAAAATAACAAAAAAGGGAGTCAGCAATCCACTGATGCAAGTTTTAGCCCAGAAGGTATGTAATTCAGATACCTGGACTTTGAAAAATCTAGTTTTTAATTACTGTGATATTTATAATGGCAGAGCTGAACTGCAAAAAAGTTTAATGTAAATTATGCCTTACAAGCACTAGTGACACAAGCTTTGCCTCTTTAATTGATGTACAAAAAAAAAACCCAGACCTTTCTGTGCACATAAGCAATTGCTGCGTTCATTTCTCAACACACTGTGAAGATCAACATACACGTCTTCACACTTTTGGGGTGCACCTCACAAACTAAAGACCACCAAAGCTCTCATCTAGAAAACACTCGGATTCCTTAGAGTTTGCAGTGCTGAATTCTACACATCATGACCACTCAGCTGATAATCGTAAGAACGCACAAAGAGTGATTAACCTGCAGCTCTGCCCTACCAGCTGGAAGCAATGCATTGCCTGATGAGGATTTAATGCTGTTTCACATTAACATCCAGAGCTACACGGACAACCTGGAATGTACAAACCGATCAGAGTCCAAAAATACTATTCCAAATCTTTTCCTATTTTTCTGATCTCTGTAACTCTGCTGTGTATATAATTTCACTCAATAACGTTAAAAGCTGTGCAAACAAAAAAAAAAAAAAAAAAAAAAGAGGGAAAAGAATCTTATCTCTTCAATGCACCCCAGACAATTAATTAAGTAGCATGTTACTGCTGGTTCTACAACCTTCAGCTGCAACAGGAAAGGCAAATGCTGAAAATGATAATGCTTCTAACTAGCATTTTCTTAGCTCACACGGGACTCAAGGGACTTTTTAACCCCGTTCCCGCATCCTCCCAGGTGAGACACCTCCCCGTTCCACAGGACCTCCAGCTCCACCAACCCCGTTCCCTAAAGCACAAACTTTCCGCAAAACTTCCCCCCCCCGGAACGCCATCCCCGCTGCAGTGGGCGTCGCGGCTGCGGATCCCCGGAGCCCCGGCGGCGGCAGGAGGAGGGACCCCCTCCCCACACCCCCCCGCCGCGGACTTACCGCCGGTGAGCAGAGCCACGGGCACGGCGATGACCGTGACGACGACGGCGACCCCCAGGATCCCCAGCAGCCACTTGAGGAAGGTCTGGAAGGAGGAGAAGTCCCGTTCAGGCGGCAGCCCACCCGCTGGCCGGCCGCCCACCCGCCCCCTCCTCTCCCCCTCCGTAACCCACCTTCATGGCGCGGCGGAGCGGAGCGGCGCGGAGCGGTGGCGCTGCCCGGGGCGCAGGAGCCGAGCGGAGCAGAGCCGGCGGTGTGTGGCTCTGCCGTGCCGCCGCTGCCCCCGGGGCTTTTCCCGTCAGCGGCGGCGGGGAGGGAGGGGGGGACGACCGGGGGCGGCTGCAGGAAGCAAGTATGGCCGGGCAGCGGGGGTTTGTGCAAGCTCTGGGTTTTCCTGCCGGCTTTGCAGCTTCGCCTGTGGTTGGGTGGTTTGTGTTTTTTTTTTTTTTTTTTTTTTTTTTTATTTGAGCTGCGGGTTGTCCTTCAGTTCAAACCCTTGGAGCGCGGTGACATGGCTGTACATTAAAGGGGAGGGACCTTTGACACTGAAAGGGTTTCTGTAGGAAATCAGATAACGGCCACGCAGAGGTCCCAAAAGTGAAGTGCCTTAAAACAGTAATGGCAAAGCTCCTAAGGTACGCTGATAACACCCGCCTTCCTTGTAAAGTTGCTGCTCTTTGAACTTCTTTCTCTGGCAATCAAGTCATGGAAAGACTGATAAAGTTGCAGGAAGGGCTTATATTTATTTCTTTGGCACAGGTTCTTGGCGTAAAAGAGAAATGGGTGTGTACATCTGCAAAATGGAATTCTAAATGAAGACCAGAAAATGGAAGTGTAGGATAAAAGTTTAAAATTTAGCTCTGAGGATGATCCTGGTTTATCACATCAGACAATTCCATTTCCAAGGAGAATTTTGGATATGTGTTGAGATAGTAGGACTAATTGGTGGAAAAGACCTGTAAATCAAAACTATAAAGGATTTGATTGTTTAAAAAGCAGAGCATCAGCAAGTAGTCAGAAAGCTGTGGGAGTTTCTGAAATTGTTTTAAGAGAAAAATCCTAGTCTCGAAAAAGTAATTGCTGAGTGGTGTGGTTTGTGCTTCTGGTTTGGTCCATCTTAGCTTTTCCCCCCCTCTATTTGCAGAACACTAACAGTTATCAGAGAGGGATGTAGGTATTTTTACAACTTGAGAAATGGAACACAAAAAGTATGTGATCCACTAAAGCGACTCGAAGCCAAGGGAGATAGCAAATGTTGTTAGTCTTGCCTTCAAAATACTTGTCAGAGCTTTCAGTAAAGTTGTGCTACTTGTTCCTTCATTCCACTTCTGCAGATTGAGCACAGCATTTAGTATTTTGCAGATGTTTCTTAAGTAATCTGTGTCTGGAAGGGGGTTAGTAACTTTTATGAGAGATATAGAGTAACCCAAAGTATTTACAAACATTAAGGGTTTGTCTATAGGGAAGGTAATAGACTTCATCTAGATATCAACTTAGGCTCTGCTCACTATTGTATACCAATCCCCTTGAAGATAGCGGTTACTACTAGTTAGGAATTTACACTGTGCTAGCTATATCAGTTTATATTAGGAATAGCATTAATGTGCCCCCAGAGTGGTTCTATGCAGTTCAGTGTAAGTTTACTGAATGCTGCAAATTCACAGCTTCCTTAACACTAATTTCTGTGTATAGATAAGTCCACTTTTATAAAGTAAAATCACAGTGAAATGGCAGTCTTTTACATTACTTTTCAAACTAGTATCCCATATATGCTGTGACATGTATGACCAGAGTTTGACTGTCGTACAGCTCCACTTAAGTATCTATCTGGTATGCTGTGCACTCCCTTGTCTTACCAACAACGATAAAAAAACCACAAAACGAAACAAAACACCCCACCCCCATCCCTGGGGTGAATTTTCAGCCATTCTGTGCTTTGCTTTCTAAACATTTATGTAGTGATCATCACTGTGTCTCAATGTATATACTACAGTCGAATTATAATTGTGATAAAATGTAACTGAATATTACCAAGCTTTTCATAGCCAAATTGCAGTTTAATAACGTTTGGAGAGATTATCTGTAAATTTTAATGCTTCTCAGTGGTTAATTCTAAGAAGAAAAAAAGACCTATGCTGACAAAGCATATGCCTAGCTTCTGCTAGTTTCAGTGGGTATGCAATTTTAAGTACCTTTGGAAATCTGGATTCATGTATCTAGACCAAAATCTATCTACAGTGCCTCTGACTCTGGTCGCCCCAGAGGGACTTATGGGACCTGATTCTGTACTCGAGAACCACGTGAATGATCCAGTAAGAGTCAATACAGCAGAATATGTTTTCCACTTAGTTGCAATAGTTCCTAGCAGTGATTCTCTACACCTTTGAAAAATCTCAGGTTCCTCCTGTCTGATCAAAATACCCGTGGTCCCGTGGTTGTGCTTCTGGTGCTCTGTCAGATTGTGTTTTGTGATAGCCTGAGACTTAAAAAGTTGCTCTAGCTAAAAATTTCAAATTACTTTATATATCTGATTGCAAAACATGGTATATTAATATGATGCCAAGAGATTAAAGAAATTAATATCCAGCAGTGGCTGCTACACAATAAAATTTGAGAAGCCACAGCTGTTCATCCTATTGTATGCTGAACACAAAAGTATTCATAAAGAAGCTGTATGATTAAGAAGAGCTACTTACTAGAAAGAACCAAATCACAGCTTTCACCCTGAAGATTGGCTTTCCCAAACACTTGGTGGACCTGCCAGATGTGATGTCTCCTTCAGACTTCTAGCCTCAGTGAAACTCAAGACTTTGTTACAAGTCTGTTTATATATTTGAGTCTTTCCTCCGGAAATATTTGGAGAAGTCAAACAGGAAAAATGGAAAACATAAGCTCTCTCTGCAGAACAAAAAAAAAGTTGTTATTTATGACTAAAATGCATACAGTCTACTTTACAGGTGCAGTAATACGTTCCAGATGTCTCAATGCGTGGCTATGGGAGACAAAATATGTGCTGGAGAAAGTTTTATACTGGTTCAGTGGCTCACTTCAAATGTGCTATGAGGAAGAGAAGGCAAAAGTGCTATTACCACTGAGGAGTGTTCAAGTTCTACTTGAGTAAGTGTGTCTTTTGATACTAAATATATTAAAAATGTCTGGGTTTTTGTCCTTTTGTTACTTTGCATTTTGAGGCTGAAATGGCATAAGATGGTTTTGTAATTCATTGTTACAGTGGTTCTGTTTGAGAGGATTGTGAAGATAGTATTAACTGTAAATCAGGAAAGCAAATGAGAAAAAAACCCGTTTTCTGTGGTTATGTCATTGGGACAACCATTTCAGTGTGGCTATTAGCGGCTGTCATTCAGTTCTTTCAAGTTTATGTATTTTTCTTTATAAAATAATTTCCTGGCAACTTCAGATTCTTGCCACATGTCCTCAGAGCACAGTCCAATGGTTAGAGTATCTCAGGTTTGTGTTCATTTTTATTGTATTAATTCCAATTAGTTGTCTTTTTTTGCTTCAATATGCTTATTTTTCCAGATACTTAGTAAATAGAGTGGAAGAGGAAGGATGCTGCGCACTCAGCATATAAAATACAGTTAATAAAGGAGATAATATTGGGAACACTTTTTAATACAAGGCCACCTGGAAGTTCTAGGCAGCACATGTGCAGATACACAGAGGGCTCTAGATACACACATGAGTTCATGGAATATGGAATTGTAGAAGGCGCACATACACAATACAGTCAAAACATCTGGGCCGGCAGTACTACTTTCATACAACTTAAGGAAGGTATAAGATTCAGTTTTCTGTTAATTCTGCTGTTAACATTAAGATTAATGTTTCTGAGAGTGGATGAGGGTGATTCCCTTAAGCAGTCCCAATTCCCTTCCTTTATTTGCTGAGAGCAAATTGAAGCCCCCTCATACAAGCAGCAGCACCATGAGCAATGCAGTCAACATCATAACTGGCAGCTCTTGCTCCATTGCCTGAAGACTTTGAAAAGCATCTATTATTTAAAAGGAATCTTCAGGCCACTCTGTTCCTAAATTCTGTTGCTAAATTTCTCTAGCAACATACCACTCACAGCATGTGAGGCCTAGAATTATCTCTCTCCCTAGTAAGAGTACAAAATTAAGATTAAAACATGAATAGCAATTCTCTCTAGGCTTGAATGCTGCAGGTCTTCTGCCCTCCCTCCGCCTGCAGACATTGGTAGCTATTGTCCAGTACAGACATTTTTAAAGAAGTGACTGCTGCTTATTTCTCCCTATGTTTGTACCATTCACTGAATTTCATCTAGTGTGTATAAGAAATACCCAGCACATACCTCATTTTTGATCCCATATGGACTTGCTCTGATTTCAGGATATATATGTCCTAGTCCTGTTGAGCTAAAACATGTGTTTGGAACTTCTGGAACATGCTCAACTTCATCTCACTTCTGAAGAAAGGGTGTCTTTTGAGTCATGCTCTAGATTGGGACTCAGAAAATTGGAGGTTAAATATTTTTGTTGTGTTCCAGACAAGCTGCATAACTTTGAGAAAATAATTTATATCCCTCTGTTCCTAAAAGCATATAATTTGTTGAAATGTGGGAAAACAGTATTTTCATAGCTGACAAAGCCATCATCAGGAGGTGCTCAAATACGCTGGTGTCAGACACCACAGGAAAATGGATTTGTAACTCAGGAATCCTGTCCTTCAGAGCACAAAATAGTACATAGTGGAATAAAACATTTTAAAGACAATTGCTCAATATGTGGAAATGGAAGAGTTAAGTGTTTGTACTGTTTCAGCCTGGACTGTATGGATCCAACTGTGTATAACTGAATCTTTTTCAGTTCCAGAAACACTTGGAACCAAACCACTATGTACAAATGGGATTAAATAAACAACAAATATGTATATAGTCCTCCTCCCCCCCTTTTTTTTTTAATCTCCAGTGGTATTTTGGATGCTGTGATAGACTTTTTTAGTGCAAGACTCTATTGAGTTTTAATTGTTTAAAGTTGGGATCTTAGAAAAGCTCTCTGTTGCTGTCAAGAAGCTTTTCTAGATGCCAAGCTGGGTATGGTCAGTCCTGATCTGAAATTACAGAATACTAGTTCTGTAGCATTTTGGGAGGACAATCTAATCTTATTTTTTCCAGAAATTCTAGACTGTCAGTGTACATTTCAGATGCCTTTAAAAAACGTATGAGACAAAACCCAATACTAGTTATTCCTAGCAGAAGTTATAGGTTCTAATTCTGATTCAACAATGCCCCTGCTTCACATCAACTTCTACTAGATATTTGCGAAGCCTGTTGGTTTTCTCTTTAACCGCTTGCCCTCTAAGGACATTTTGATATAAACACCTGGCATATTGTTATTATAGCAAGGGGACAAAAGGGGGTTTGGGGAGTCATCATAAGAAAGAGGTGCATAACAGCACCTGAGGCTATTTGAGAGCTGCAGCTAATACCATGCCTACAAAAACATGTCCTGCCCAGCTGAGAGATTGCTGGAAACACTGCGATCTGCAAGCAAAATGTTCTGTCACCGTAGTGGAGAAGGCACGGGTTACTGAAATGGCACTTGTGCTTGTAAGTTACAGTACAATGTTGCTAAATGCAAGAGATGATGGGCAAAGTGGTTCTCAGAGGAAGAAGGAAAAAAAAGAATACAACACAGATTAGAGTGACCCCAGGGGCATTTAAGTTGGCTTTACTTGGCAATCTTATAAAATTTGAAGAAATTATGTGGCAGTTTCCACTACTAGTAGAGTGTATTGCACTTAATATTTTTCAAAGCTGTCCTCCTGCTTTTGCTGAGAAACAAGAATTTATGCTAATGAAGAATACTTGTCTGTTCAGTCTTGTTTCCCCCTCTAGCTTCATCTTACATGATTTCTTTTTCAACTAAAGATAATTCAAAGTTCACACAGCTCTTTTCTGAGAATCATATGGAAAAAATGTGACAAAACAAAATGTTGAGTTTGTTTTATCATTCCAAACAAACCACTTCCACAATCTCAGTGACACTAAAATATTAGAATAAAATGAAATGGAGTGCAAGGAAGCACAAGGGGTATACACATGAAAAGTCAACAGAAAAGAAGCTTGAAAAAATTTATTTAAGGCTATCATTTAATATCCTGAAAGCTTAGCCTTTTTATAACAAAGGTTTTAAGAGGGATATTCACTTCTCAGGCATTTGTAACTGCCAGCCCCTTACAAATAACACGTATAATTGGTGATTGAATCCTTTGTGTGTAGAAGTCAACTTTTTAGAAAAATAATTTTATCATTAAATATAAATGGAGTTACTTCAGTCCTAATAGATGGAAAATATGAAGATATGGAACTTTCGTAGTCTTAAAGCTGTTAAGGTAACCATCTCTTAGACAATAGGTTTTCTGTATATAAACCTTTGGCAACACTAAACTATAGTACAGTTATTTCCTGGCATGCAAGGTGACATAGCTTTTTTACATCCAATGTAAATGACAGAATACAGATTTCAGAATGTCTTAATAACTGGCAGTTGATGCAATGAAGATCTTCATTTATCCCATTTTTATTCTGCATTTTTACTGGTAATCCTCCAAAAGGTCCCTGGAAAAAAAAAAGCAGCAGCAATTAGGACATATTATAAATCTCCCAAGATTTATGAAATATGTGTGGAACATATTTTTTTCTGTTTAAGATTTAGCAGATGTTAGTTCCACAGACCCCTCAATGCATCTCTCTAATAACAAATTGGAAACAATTATTCCTAAAGGAAAAGCTTTTTAATAGTTTCTAATAGATTATTTTCCTAAATTGTTTGTTTCAGTGCTGAACTGCAAACAAACACAAAAATATTAAAATGCTAATAAAAATTGTATTTTAACTATAGCTTCTAAATTTTTTGAGACAATATTGGTTGTTTCAGATTTCCAAGATCAACTAGTCCTTTTGGGTGCTTCAGCAGTCAAAAGACTAAAAGTAATTAATTTTTACAGAGTGGACATCCAACATTTAAAAAAATCTGGCCACTCACATGTGCCTTGAGTTGGCATTTTATTATTTTTGAAATGCTTAATGTTAACAAATAAGTCTTAAATATTAACCGATTGACACGGCTTAGACAGAAAATGTTGCTTTACCAACATCATTTGCCTATATACAGGCAAATTAAAGCAGGGTTCTTAAATAGTTAGCTATCAGAAACTCAGATTACAGTACCCTATTCCCTAAGGACAAGCCACAATTTAAGGCACTGTTTTATATCATGGTCTTTAAAGAATAATCAATTTGGTGTAATTTTACCAATAAATATTCCTGATTTTATAATGTCCATGCAAAGGGGAGTTTTATTTTTCAGTAATCAATATGACCTCACTTCTGGTAACATTCAGTGGTGAAACTCCCCTGAAGTTAAATAGGAAACTATTAAATAGGTTCACCACTAATGCAAAATACAAATTATATTTGGAATGAGTTCTCTTTAGTGTCTTATCCTTGTTCAGCACCGTCTGTTATGAAGTTTGTACAGTTACAGATATGTCAGTAGTTAAGAGAAAAATTAGCAGTGTTTTCTCTATGTGTGACGAATACATTTAAACTCCCAGTATATTAAGAATAACACAATCAAAATTTAGGCACCTTTGGGTAACTTTGGTGTTAATCAGCCATTTCAGGAACTCTTTGGCAGCCATGTCATCAAGGACTTTGTTGATATCACTCGTGAAAGTGCCATCTGCATGTCTTCGGCCCATTTCTTCGGCCACAAGAGCTTTTTCTGGGAAACTTCAAAGGGAAGAAATCATCAAACAATTTGCAGATCAAAATAAACAAACCATTTAAAAGGGCCTTGTTACAGGATTCTAATACACTGCACATTTCCTGTGATTTTAAGGAGCTAAGGGTTGAGCCTGCTGCTACAGCTCAGTACAGCACGATGTGTATCAGAACATCTTTTGAGGCATTATTTTAACAACAGAATAAAGCATGGAAGTCTCCCTTCGCCAGATGAGGACTGTTCTTCAGGTGAGTCTAAATTTGTCTCTAGCATTTTTTGAAGAAGCCCTACGTGCAATACCATATCTCAGTCTGCAGTGTCTATGCCAAGTAGACTAGGCATCAATAAAACACACAGTACGTCTACTAAGAATCGTTATTTAAGAAACCACTACTAAAACATTATAGTCAAATTTTCATACTTTTTTTTCTGTTTAAATTGGACTTAAGTCCTGGTTATATACTTACAATTATATTGCATAAGTATTTGGATATTAAGTGCAGCAACTTTTTCAGGGGTTAGAATAACTCAGTTACTAACACCGGTATAAAATCTATGTGCTTGTTTGCTGTATAATGTATATTTGGAATCAGATCCTGATTCTTGCTCTATTGTTTATTGACTGCTGAAAAACTATTATGCTAAGGGCCTGATTTAGAAAACTTTCCTTTCTTATTTCATCCCATCAAATATAGGAAGATTTTAATGGGTTCCATTAAGGTGGGCTGATGCTGAATTGCACTGTGCTCTGGGATCAATGGAGGCAGACTGGTTCTTTTCATGCAATAATTTCAGGGAAGGCTATACACAAGTTTGACCACAAATAATACTAAATATTGGGAAGCAGAAGGGTGGTGTAGGTTTAATTGTCCATCTAGGTTTCTAATCTAAGTTCATCACAGCTAGGTTGTAATCTCTCTCTCTTACAAATACTGAAATACCCTATTTCTACTCGTGAAAATAAAACGCGACAGAAAAACAACTGCAAGTCTGAACATCACTATGAAGTGGCACCAGCCTTTCCCTTCCCTGTACAGCTGACCTCATTTATTTAACTCTGTTTTTTCAGGAAATCATCATTATTTACAAAATTTACTTTTACCTATTTAGTCTTCCTTGACTACAACACACAATCTTGTCTTAAATATTATGTTTTATTGTTATTTATTATTTTTATATAGTGCGAGAGACTTACATAGTACTTTACAGCTGGTAGAATATATAATCAGAGGGTGAACTGAAATCCCTGCCCCGAAGAGCTTACAGTCAAAAGGCACAAATAAGTATGGACCAGTTAAAAGGTGGGGAGTGGCACGTGCATGGTGTAGCTCCTAACCATGCAGAGTTAGAAATGTGATGAGATAGAACATGCCTGCAGGAGATTGAAGGTAAGGCCATTCTAAGTGTAAGACTATCTTGAAAAAAGATGTAAAGGCATGAGTGAGTAGATGAAGTGAATAGGCTTGAGAAATCTGCAATGAGTACGTGGAGAACAAGATATTAATGACGGAAATCAGAGGCATAGGTAGGTCAAAATTGTGGACCACTGTGTCCAGGAAGCCGTGAACCATTGCAAAAGGAGTAGAGGTGTCTTAAAGATGAAAATAAGTCATAGTTGTAGGAAATGATAGGTATTTTGGCAGCAGCAACTCAGGGAGACTTTGTGGAGCATGGGAAGAGGAAAAGAAGTCATCAGTTACTGCTGGGAATGATCACCAGCACATGGAGTACAGCTGATGACATAGGTAAAAACTTAATCTTGGAAACATTGCAGAGGAAAAGATTGACTGCAAAAGGGAGAAAAAGAGAAAGATGACACTGACTTGAATCATCTCAATGAGAATAAGGAGACTGTAAGCAATCTTATGTAAAGGGGGAAAGGTGGTAGTTAGAGGAAGGTCTGGTTTAGATTTAGATATGTTCACCATAACTATAACTTGACCTTTTAGAGTGTAACAGCATACTGAACAGGTTTGTTTTAATCTGTATTTGAACTTAATAATTTCAAGTGGTAGTTTAACACCCACAGAATATCTTCTATTACAAAAGAAAAAACATGAAGTACAGCAGGAATGATCAAAAACACATCAAGGTTTCATCAGACTTGATTTCTAACTCCAAAAGCAAGGCAAAATGTAATAATAGGAATGGATGGATTCTTACTCTCTTCTTCCTCGTCCATTCACTAACCAAGCAATGAACTCTTTGGCAGCTTGACCTTCCAAATAAGAGGTGATATCGCTGGTGTAGGTGCCTTCAGCATGTCTCTCGAACTCAGCATGACGCTTGGAGATCGCATTGCTAAAAGAAGAGGAATACTCTAGCAGCAGACTGCATAAGGACTTGATTTGTTTTAACCTTTATTGATTTATATTTCCCACCCACCAGACTAGCATTTCTTTTTAGGGAGAGGGGTTTTTTTCACTTCTGAAATTACTCTTGATATTTTTTTTTTGTTGATATCTTTCAGTTCTGAAGGCATTGTCTGTACAATGCAATACAGTTTTGTGCAGAGATGCCTGAACTGGTTTTGAACAAATCAAATCAGGTGCTGAAAGCCGATATAGCTGCACTGGAATGGTCTTCTGCTAGATTAATCAGCTATCATCAACAAACTGTATTGTATTCTACAGACATACATTTTGTTACCTCTTGTGTTAACCTAAAAATTTTCATTAAGCCACTCCTCCTACCTTCATCTTCATTATTTCTTAGCCAAACTATTCAGACTCAATTCCTTTCGAATTTACATTTTGAATTGTTTTGTGAACACCCTTTTAATCATCATTCTGACCAAGTGATAATCTTGGAACAATTTCAAGTCTGATCATCTCCAGCTTAATAGAGAAAGACAATTGCCTTCTCCCTTCTTACACCTCATTGTGCTTCTTTCTCTGATATAGCACAAAATTATGTCACACTGGCCCTGCTGCAAGGCAAGCTGCACTGATAAGTAGACACATTAGGGAATATTTTCCACAAATAAGTTCCCTAGCATTTCTATTTCAGAATTTGCTAATTTCCACCCAATTTTCAGGGTCTCTAGCTCTTTCTATTATTTTTTATCTTCTTGGGATTTCACCATTCCTCCTAATTTAGTACCATCTGCACTTTTCATCAGCATGCTAACTAGTGTTGTTTTGAACATTTTTAATGAAACGTTAATTTTGTTGAGATATGCTGTTTCATTGAAGCTGAAACATTATTACAGATTTGTTACTGATATTGACAGTGTTTTGATCAGAAGGATCTTTGTGGTCTGGGCTATCCTCTTTGGAATTTCTGACAAAAGGAAGAATGAATATAGGTGGTTCAATCTGTTTTGCAAAAACACTTACTGGGTTTTTGTTTTATTTCTTTCAAATTTCCAACCCCCCCAACCTTCCCCCAAAAACATTGTCAAGAAACAAAATTCTGGCCTCCAGCAGGTCTTGTGTTCTCCCTCCCTGTAATGAACGGTTTGTGTAACATAGGACTGAGTGCTTAGGGCTGAGCATTGTATCATGTTTTATCAGCTCCCTGCAAATTGGTGCCTGGCCATTTCCCTTTCATTAGTCTTCTCATTGGTTTTCTTTTCCTCAACATAATGGTGTTTTTTTGCTTCAGCCTTTTTCTATACCAAATTTTTCTTTTTATCTTATACTCTCCTTTATTACTTGAAATGTCCTTTCCTGAAATCTATTCTCATCCTGTTGCATTCCTTGAAAACATTGCACGTAGCATTGCACAGGTGCAGGAATACATAACAGAGAGACATTTCCTCTTTCCTTGTAAAAAGCAGGTGCAAGATAATTTCTTTTGATAGGTATTTTTTGGATTATGGTAACATTGTAAAGAATACTAGTTGTTTTCTTTCATGTTTAACAGAAAATGAGCTCAAGCTGTTTTTGAGTGACAAGTTGTGGCAACTAGAATACCTTGAGAGCTGGTCCGGGAATTTGTCACTTTCTTTGTCCTCCTGTCCTTGTTGGCTGTAATGGAATTCCACAATCATTAGATCATTATTACCAGTACATTGCAGAGCATGCATAAGTTGATAAGATTTTATTGGTTATTATTTAAATATTATGATAAATAACCATGACTGATAGATGAATATTATAAATAATTTCAGGCTTACGAATTTAAATTAATACAATATCTAGAAATTGTTACTTTACACTTCCATTCACTAACTTCCATTACACATACTTCCATTAACTAACTCCATAACATTTAGACTTCCACAGGGATTTAAAAACATTAATATAGATTTTTGGATTCTGTGGACAGATCTTCTCTAGAAGTCAGGGCATAGACTTACATGCTTTTACATTATTCTTGCTGTCAGCTTGGTAGCTTGTGTTTAATCAAAGCATAGTTTCAGAAAACATGCCAACTCATGCCCTAATGGTATACTTGTGATATTGGTAAAGTATCCAGTGGTCTTAAATCTTAGCTCCCTTCTCACAAATGAAACTTCAAGATTAGAGTATCCATAGGTAGGAAACTTTTATTAAGGCCCAGTGGCCCAGATCTTTAAATTATATTTGCATATCTTATTTCTATTGAACTTACTCATTCACTGAAATAATCTGTCCCAAAGAGGCTGAGATATTCTTTTTAGATGGCATATCAGGTAAAATACTGATAGTACGCTTGATTTATCCAAATCCTGTTGACTGATTTTGCATATATTCCCCATTTCTAATAACATATTAACATTATATATAAATTTAAATTATAAATTATTATATAAATTTAAATTTAATTTTAAGTACTTTACCTATTTGAGGATTATACATGGTCTGTGATGGGAAGCTGAAATCAAGAAACTGAATTCGGCTAGATTTTTGGCTGTTTCTGTACATGGAGATCTATAGCAATGTGACCAAAAAGCTTACCCATTTCTTTTAGTGCTCATTAACCATTGCACAAAGTCCTGAGCTCGTCTAGTGTCCAAGTACTTGCTGTAATCACTGGTGAATGTGCCTTGTGAATGACGTTTCACTTCATTCAGCTGTCTAGATTCATCTAATGGTTCAGACTGGGAAGCTTTGAATGATCTGTGAGAAGTAGGACTTGTTAATTGGCAATGGTTAAAGTATATTCTACAGGTGCATTGACTTTTCTTTTAAAAGTACTATTTTATACTCTTACAAAGTAAAAGCAAGTGCCGTATTGATCACTAGCTGGCTAGTAAAATGTATCAACAAAACAGATTGGATACTGCACTATTACAAGGTCTTCTTGGATAACTAAGGCAGCTGTGGATTGTAATTATAATAACTTCTGTGCTATACTTTGCAATATTAAAAACTATTACCAATTCCAATGATAAAGTACTGTGTAATAGTATATAAAAAACTATCTTTAAGTCATAATATATTTTGCTTCAAACTATAAGAAAAAAAAAGTTCAGGCCAAGTGTTTCTAGAAGTTTGATCTCGAGAATTTACCTTGATTTCTCCTCTGTATCCTGAAGCGGATTTTGCCAGCTGCCTTGAACTATCATTAAGAGGAGGCCAGCAACAAAATAAACACTTTTCATTTTCATTGCCTGTCAAAACAGAAATAAGGCAACAAAGAAAAATGTAATAATCTTTACATACATCTGAATCAATTACATCAAAAAGAGACATCCTTAATGCTGATCTAAACTTGAAGATAGTTAGACCCCGTGAGGATGAGGTCCACGTCCGGTGGATGGAGACTGTAGTGCCTTGGGTAGGCATTCAAAACGCATAGTCTCTGTTCTAGTCTTTAGGTTGTAGTCTCTATTCTAGAATGCAAGGTGAGCTGAGAGCAACAGCACCCTCACTTTCTTTTGTAATATGAGGATAAACGTCTGTATCTCCTTTGCTCTGTGTTCTGCTAATGGAAAGCATTAGATCTGTTTCTATAATATTGTTTTATTGCAAAGCTAGGATATTGGTGTGACTTTTATGGTTTTTTTCCAGCTCATTCACTAGAGAAAAAACAAAGCAAATCTTTGTAAAGAATACTGTCATATTAGCAGCGCCCCATTCTTTCCTTCTGGCGTTCCACCCTCCTTTCTAAAGTTTGTTTTTTTTTTAAATAAAGTAGGCCTCTGGACTTTAAAAATGACTTATTAATAGGTGTGATTGCTCAGAACAAAACAACAAAATCACACACTGGCTTGTGTTCAATTCATGATGCGATATGTGAAGTTTTGTTTGTTGCACTATTGACATAATACTTTATTTCAGCTTCAGGGCTTCCATTATGGGGCTATAGGTGATCTACAAGATATGGGTTATATACCAGATATTAATGGTAATAAACCAAAGCAGAAAATATTGTCTCCCAGATGCAATTCTTACTGTTACAGGTCATCTATTGGCTTCAAACATGTAACAGAAATGGGTACATTATTATATATGTCTTCGTCACATGCACTGTAAGAACTTGGCTAGTCTCATTGACTTTAATGTGAGATTATTTAATGTAAACTAGAGTATTAAAGTCTGTACAAATGCTTTGGTGATCCACAGCCAAGCTGTGGTTCGCTTATTTGCATTAGTGACTGGTTTACCCATGCAAGTAGTACAGTTATAACTTCAGGTGAATAGTCACCAATGGGAATAAGGCATTCTCTAATTCCCTAATCATATGTGCTACAATTTTCATTATTTAATGCAATATTATTAGTCTGTTGACACATGATCCCCTATAGGACAAACTGTTGAACAAAGAAGTGCTATTCATTTTAAGCTCACAAAACCCTGTGCAAAAGGGACTTGAGCAGCTAATGGCTGATACACTCAAGTGCTTTGCATAAAGAGGAAATGAGAGGAAATCTACTTACTAAATCAGCTAGTATATATTGTTTATTTTTAATTATTTTTGATCACTTAAATTTATGGAATGAATGCATAGAAAAGGAATTAATTTAAAATTTAGTTAGATACTTTTGACCTTGACAAAGAAATTGAATATGGCATTCATTCAGTGGCTAAATGCTCATTCATTGAACGATGAATAGTAAATGCTCATTCATTCCAACTTCAAAATCAGTATGATCACAATATTAATCTGCTGTAAAGTTGCAATGAGTTCACATCAGCAAACTGTTACTGGAAATAATTTCATCATGTACTTGGACTGATACTTGTGTATTTGAAAGAGCCCTTCTGCCATCCATGACACTTTCCTATGGAAGTTTATGTTACACTGAAAAAAGAAAAAAAGAAGGGAGATAGGAAAGATGAGTGCATTGAAGTAGAGTGGTAGGTAGCAAAGTAACACCCAGCCAAAAAAACACCCTCCCCATTACATGTAATCTGCACTGAACTCCTCCAGCTCCACTGGAGGAGTTATTTCTTGAAATTCAATGATTTATTAAATAAGGAAGCCTGGAGAAAGCCAGGTTAACTTAACTTCATAACTTTCTTCAAAACTTAACGTCATAACTTTCCAGGAACTTTCTAAGAACTTTCCAGGAAAGTTATGAAGGAATGATGTGTAGAGAAGGTGCAGATTACTCTGTCTTGAGATTTAGAGTTGGCTCTGCACTGAGCAGTGCAACTGGGGGGCTATATGAACATCTCTGAAAAAGTAAACTCCCGCATCAAAAACCTTATTGCTGTAGGACTTCTACTCTACCCCAGTAGTCTGTCCAGATTCAGAGCAGATTTTTTAATGAAATCTGTTTCTTCCATCTATTATAAAATAACTTATAGTTGGAGATACAAAGCTTGACTGTTGGCAGGCATTTTACTTGTGGTTAGGAAGAATGTATTGCTTTTAGTACTTTGAGAGGCCTAATTCTTAAAAGAATCTTAATGAATAATAGAAATATTTTACTAGAATACCTCAGTGTCAAAATATTTAAGTCAATCAAAATCTTAATCAAACCCAGGAAAATAAATTGATTAATACAAGATTTTTCTGGTGGATTGTACAATTAAGCAATGGAGTCTATTTCCCTCTCTCTGCCAGAAGCCACTGCCAGTGTTGCTCATTTTTTCATCAGTGTGCGCGGACACTCTTTTCTGCCTTCTGTAATGTCCTGATATATGAGATTTGATTCCTACACTTGCACGTATCCTGCTATAGTAGCAACAAATACCATAGTGGCCATGTAGTCAGTCCTATTATAAACCTAACCGTAGTATTGAACTCAGTGTTTCATTTGGAGCTGTAATTTGGTGGTGCAACACTGACATCCAATGTTTACCCAAAAGAATGCATAATTTCACGTTTCATAGGCTTCCAACAATGGAACAAAAGCTTTGCCTGTTCTTTGGGAGGCAACTCTGCTGCGGTCACAAAAATGGGTTGATTGTAATGTAGTGACCCCCATGCTAGCTGATATAGCTGTAAATGAGTTAACTTAGACAGCAAATAAAGTCTGGCTATTGCACCATACATAAGTAAATTTGCCCTGCTTAATGATACACTAGCAGTTTGATATACTTTTACTTAACCTGAAAAACTAAAGAAAAATATTTTACAGCTGCCTGTAGCTTTATTAAACCATGATACAGGTTAGACATAAACCTAAGTCACTGAGGTGGAATGAAAGAAAGAGTCTAATAATTAATCCAGCCTCCTAATAGTAATATCAGACACCAAAAACTATTCATTTATATAAAACTTAAAAAAATAAATTCAAAGCCCACTGTGGTTAGTAAACAGATTTTCAGTTATTTCAATATATCTTGGATCTAACTTTTATGCCGCAGTCCTATAGTGCTTTCAGATGTGAACAGTCCCACTGGTTACTTTATACCTTAAGAATATGTTTCAAGTTAAATGCATGTTTAGCTTCTTTCTAAAATTTTCAGAGTAAAAATCGGAGGAGATTACTAAAAAGAAAGATGTATAAATGCGGTTTTTAAAAATTAATACATTTTTCAAGTAAGAGAATCCTTATTAATAAAATAAATATTTTCAAAAGCTATTAGGCTTCTGTCACACATATTCTTTAAAAAATTTAGAATCAGTTTTGTTTGTTCAATGTTTAGTACTTGCTATTGGTAACACAAACTAGCAACAGCAGTTTTTGACAAGTTAAAGAAGCTACAGTTTTTAAAGAAGAAATTTCCTTCTTGGGAATACAAACATGTTTTGTACAGAAAAAGAGATGATCAGCAAAATAATATTTAGTTTATTCTTGCTAATCATTTCCAATCAGAAGAAAGGTTTTATTTGTTCTACATTATTTATGTCACCAGTAGATACTGCTAAAACCCATGCAATCTTATTGTCAAGGTGCAGGAAAAGTAGGGCTAATCTTACACAGAAAATTTTTGTTCCTATGCATATTAGAATAATGGAAATGTTTTAATTTCTTTCTGATTGGAGATGAAAAACTTGACACATCTCAGTTTGAACCACCAGAAAGTATGTAACAAATATGGGTCTCAAATCTTGGTCAGAAACTTATCTGAATATTATTTCCTTGATCAACCTCACTTTGCTAGTTTTGCTAATGTATTTTACTGCAAATGTCTTTTGTACCCTATGTGCAATTTTAACTAGCTTAATTTCATTGAGTTTTCAAAAAAGAATCTTTCAAAAGTCAGATTTGTGTCTATTTCCAGTTCAAAAATAGAAATGGAGTTACAGTAGTAAAAAAGGGAATATTTTCATATGAAAATGTATGAATGAATAAAATAGATGTCTATTGACATGAAGCTGTTTCCAAATAGCAATTATTTCTAATTGTAAATAAATTACTTTTTCAGGTAGATGTACTTTACATCTAATTTACCTACCATGCTATAATGCCTTGTGGAAAGTTCTGTAAAATATAATGGTTCTAGTCTAAGGAGATCCATAGTAGGATGGAAGACTAAATTACATTTTATACAATAATCACAATAACTATTGAAAGACTTGAATTTTTACTTCTGTGCTATAAAATTTCATTTTCAGATCTTACAGTAATATGAAAATAATAGTTACTTGAGACAAACTAATCTAAACGTAGGGCAGTGGAGTAGCAATCTGTAGGGCGATGGAGTGACAATCTGTCTTGGACAGTTTTAAATCAGTGTCTATATAAACCCACTTAATTTGTTTGCATTCTGCTAATTTAATCCCTGTTGATTCATATTTAGGCAGTATCTATAAGGAGTGAATATTTTTAAACTCATGTTCATTAAATATCTCTAGAGAAGATACTAAAGGAGGTAAAATATAAACATAAATAATTATCTGTCTCACATTTAAGTTCTTACTACAATGCATGTCTTTCATGTTCTCATGGTTAATCTTCCTTCTTTCAGTTGCTTCTGCAACCCAAACCGTTGATTTCCCTTTTTTGGATCATTCTTTGTTGAACTAATTCAATACATTAAAAGATTTAAATGATGATGTCATTAACTCCAAACATCAATGAGTATAACCACAGAAGAAAACCCCAATTTGCTGAAAGATCCTGCACCTCTATTGCAAATTTTGGGCAATACAATTCAGACAATGCACTCAGCTTTCTCAAACAAATTGTACTGGTAGTTCATATAAATCTTACCTTTTTATACTTTGAAGTAATACGTAGCAGTTGCAGAAAGAGCTGCTACTCTCTCTTCTGGAACTATGGCAAGCCTTGAGGATCCTGAGATCTGCCTAGCTGCCTCTTTTGCACAGACTTATATATATACTGTTCAGCTCTAGTAAGCATTACGAGAGTGCATCATTGCTGACAGTTTCCTTGTTCAACTTAAAAAAAAAAGTCATCATATTTGCTATTCATTTCATTTGATAATTTTACAAGCAATTTCACACATTCATTCTGCTTACTTTATGACATCAATGCTAACATGGATTTGCAGAAGGAGTGAGGTATCAATGTCCAAAGAAGTAAATATCAAACAGAAGGGCATTAGGATGACAAACAGTGGGCTAAAGGTGCCTGGGATCAAGGCAGCAATTTCTCCAAACTCTGACTTGCCACATTTAACATTTAGTATTGGGCAAAATCCTGGTCCTGTTGACATCAATAGTATCAACTTCACTTATCAATTTTAAATCAAGGTTTATAAATTTAATACACTGTTAACAATAACCAACACAACTCCCCCACAGTCCTTGAATGATACTTCAAGTAATCTTGTGCCAATATAATGAACATGAAGAGATGTGAAGTACTGCAGTGATGGCTACCCACTATGCCACCACTATGTTCTGTTTTACCTCAAACCAAGACAAAAGCCTAGCACAGGTCAAATTTAACAAAAAGATTTGATTACCCTTAGATGTAAAATGCCAACTTTGTAAATTCTACTGTATGAAAATTCATACTCACTTGAGAACTGTATGCCAAACATTCATTATAAATTGAGTTTCACACTGCAGCCTACAGATTTATGCAAGATAAGCCTTTTGCTCACGTCTCCATTCCCTACAAGGGAAAAAAAACCAAAAATCAAAACAGATTCGAGCTTTTTAACTGTGTATGTTCTATGCAACTATTGTCAAGGTCCTAAACCATTCAGTAATAGGGGTGATTTCATAGCTGTGGTGGGGCAGCATCGCCAAAGAAGACTATGTTCAGCCAACTGGTGACCACAGGTAGGAGAGATTGACACAAAACTCGTCAGTGGCTCTGGCAGCTGAAAAACCTGCCAATCAGGAATATGGGTCTTTTATCCTGTCTGTGAAGCAGCAAGTGAGCTATTCCTCTTCAAGAAATTCCTGGAGAAGTTTTCCTTTACAGACTTTTTCATATGTCATGATAATCCTTTGTAAAATGCAGTAGGGCACCAAAAAATGAAATATGATTATTACATATGTAAGGTGCCAGGAAATCCTGAAGAGACATTACATATGAAGGACTCGACCTTGAGTGTCAGTTCTGCTCAGTACAGGGAAGGGTCTGGAATCACAGTGGACATCTCACTGAACATTAATGACAGCCTGTGCTCCAGCCTGGAGTGGCCCATGGTCTAATTTGTGGCACAAAGCACACACGTTACAGCAAACCCTCTTATTTACCCTACCACTGCTTCATGAAGCCAGGAAAGAATCTTCCTCAGTGAGGTAATTTTCTGCTGGCTGACCACAGCCAGATTGGCATAGCCCATATGATACAATTGAGGCAGTATATAAGCTTATACACTTATAAACTTATACTATATATAAACTTAGTGTTAGAGTGGCAAACAAAATTTAATGGATCCTTCCTAGAGCTCTATCCTAAATATCTTGCTGTGGTACCACAGTATGGGTTTAGGGAAACATTAAGTCTCACTACACAGTCCACACAATCATTTTTAAATAATTTTTTTGCTGTTAGTATAATTTTTCTCTGCTTTTGGATCCATCTACTGAGATTCGTTCTTGTCATTTCTAGCTACAGTGCAAGTGTCTACTAATGCTGCTGCTGAAAACTTAAGAGCACAGCTCTGTTCCTCTGTTCTGCTTGTACCTGCAGCCGTTTCTGAGTGCCTTATTTTCCCTTTTTGTTACTCTCCTTCTTAATTACTACTTCTTTTCCCCTCTTTTCCACATGTTCTCTTCCCAATGTCCTCTTTCATCCTGCTCCTAACTGTATATTTCACATCCATTCAAAGTCATGGATTCCCAGTCATTGATTGGCATAGGGTATACAAACTTGCATACATATTTATCAAACTTGGCTTTTTGGAATTTTTGTTTGAAATGACCCGAATTACTATCTCCATATACCAACCTCTCGTAGGAAAACAACTGTGCGACGTCTAAGACATGGTGCCAAAGGATACAAAATAAGCCTGGAAACAACCTTATACCCCAAATCTCCTTATTTTCATTAGATGTCGATTTCACTGAGATACTTTGTCATCTTTATCTCAGAATTATTTTTCAATCGACTTTCTATTTAAACATTATAAGCGTTATACAGGGGATGCAAAATCACAGTTTAAATGTAAGTCCAGCACTAAATATTAGAAGGCACTGCCTCTCCATGGAGCTGGGCAGCTTTACGGCTGGTGCAGAAGGCGGCGGGCTGCCCAGCCCTGCAGTACCCCGAGAGGACAGCAGATGGTGATCAACGGGCCTTTTAGACCTTTTTTACACCAGGGTGACACAGACACACTTGTTGAAATGGATTGCTACAGACAATTATCGCACTGCACGTTGAGTTACAGATACCTAGCTTTCTAAACAGGCAATACGGAACGTAAGACAAGATCATCTCCTCCAGGAAACAGGCAGTTCTTTTCTTTTTGTTTGGCTCTGTTTATTTTCTTGTGTCAGATAAAGTTCCTTGTTTACAGTAGGATGATTTCAGAAAAAAAACATATGAGACAGAGCAGCTCAGTGCACCTGGCTGGGCAGGTTGTTACACAGGCTATATCATCTAGCAGGTCATCTAGCATCTAGAAGGTGACTGGTTATTTGTTTTTCAAGTGATACACAGACAATAAAAAGTACAGGAAAGCAATGAGCTGCCATCAAGAACGGTGCAACCTTCAGTTGCCATAACTGAATCTATAGTAATATATATTTCAAGAGCACAACAAACAAGAGTTACCAATCAGAAGTAGAAAATTGTAACAAGTGTATAAAACATGCATACGCACTCAGGTTTTTTCCTCTCACATTGTAAAATACAATAGTTAGATGGCACCTTTTGGCAAAAATCACAGGCAACCTCTCTCTCTGTATTATAGTTCATACATGAGACAGTGCTTCAACTGAGTCAGACTAAGAGGGAGAACCTGAAAGTGACCTGCCTTCAGGAAAGTTTCATCTTAATGTTTTTCATGATTCACTTGGAGTCATTAAAAAATCTGTATCTTCGTTCACTGTATTTGGATTTGATCAAAGTTTCCTGCACCATTATCGCAGCACCAGGTAATGGCTGCTATTAAGGACAGGGTACTGCACTCACTGGACAAAAAAATCTGTGGGCAAAGTTACAGAAGAGGTAAAATGAGAAGCAGAATTCTTACCAGCTGCACACTGAACATGATGCTCTAGCAGTAACAATTCCAGTTTGCATGAGTTTTCAGAAAAATAGGACCAATGTATTTGTTATAACTGGCTAGCATACTCTGAATATCATAATTTTCTCGGTTGTTTCTCTCAACTCTTTAACTGTTGGTGCAAGAAAAAAATTAAAAAAAAAAAAATTGTCAAGATTTGAACATTTTAATGAATTAGGAAGTTGCTGACATTTGAAAGTAAAAAAGTAAAAAAATCCCCAACGAATGCTTTCAAGAAAGTGAACCCCCACATTTTTCTGTGTATTTCTTCATGGCATATTTATTGTTATTGTATTATTATATTATTATCCATTACATATCTAAAGAACATGGGAGGGAGGAGGATGTGTCTTGGGGTATGACTACAGGCCCACACCCTTTTCTTTCTTACATTGCACAGAAAGCATTCTCTCCCTAACCTTGTCAGCGATGAGTTCAGAGGCTGGGCTGGGCAGCCCCTTTCATTTTCCTATCCTTGCTATGGGATAAACAGCCAAAAGAGCCCTGTGTTCCCCTTCTGGGAATTAGTGCAACATGTACAGGAAGAACATATGTGGAAACACATACATACATAAAACATTCACCTCGTTACATACACACACGTACATGTACCTGACACACACAAATGTGCGCGTGTGTGTATGTATGTATGTATACAACTCCATGGCTACACTTCGGAGAGCCAGACTGGCTTTCTGAAACGAAGGATTAGTTTAGGGTGTCTAAGCCTTTCCACAGCATGCAACTCCACACTCGCTGCCGTGGCTGCCGACGGGTTAGTACCTCAGGGAAGAGAGCTATTGTAACTATGCCCACACTGTCTGCTCACATAAATTGGAATCGCTCCATTTGAAGTCAATGGAGCTGCATCAATTTGCGCAAGCAGAAGAGCTGGCCAAGTATCTACTAGTTACTTTACATTCTGAGAAGACAATGTTCATAATTGAAAGTAATACCAAATGCTCTTAGCAAATACTATGAATTATTCAGATTAAATATAGAGCCTTCAAATGACTCTATAAAATGTACTAAACAGCTGTGCCTTGTAATTGGAACTGACTGGCAAACTGGAAAGTATTGAATGTAGTCTGAATTTGACTTGGTATCTGAGTAAAATGAGTGTTACACTAACCATGTTCTGGAGCCTGACTGGGTTTATATTTGGTTTTCTACTAATGCTGTTTCCTCTTCATGCCTTTTCTTCTTTGCAGCTGCAGTAATCCTAAGTGAAGCAAAGCATGTAGCTCCATGTTTGAGGTATGAGGATTGCATGTTCATTGACATGTACAATTCGCATAGCATGAATGAGGTAGACGATGAAAATAGGTGTTGGCGAATGAATGGTTTGGAGTGGAACCAGTGGTTTTGCTGCTATTTATGTACACTTCAGTTCCTAGAATAGAGCAGTTTTTGCTTTGCAGATCTAGCTTTATTTTCCAAAAGCTGAAGAGGATTCATAGTGGAAACTGACTTGTAAACAACTCTATCTGTGGCTACTTATCAAGGGCCTGTCAACTTAATTCAGAACGACTATGTCCCATCTTCAGAGGCTTGTATACCTTGTATGTATGACAGATATTTGAAGACCGAGTTTCATTGTCTGAAGTGGTATTTTTGGGTATCTGAAGTCTGAGATTCTTATCCAAAAGGGAAAAGAAGGGCAGAAAGTGCTCAGCATTTTCTGAAAACTGGATCCTCTAAAACATCTGAAGGTGAGAAGCAAAACTTTGAGGATATTCATTCATCAGCTTAGAAACTCTTGTTATAAAAGCTATCATTTCTTAGTTTCAAAATAAGTTGTGTCCCAGTGTTGGCTTTTACATACCATATTCTGTGTCTACAGTGTGTATATATATATACACACACACACACACACACATTTTTTATTCATATGTAAGGCTAACCCTTAAACATATTTTTGTTAGCTTCAGCTTGATTCCTCAGGACAAGCCCTTTCACCTTGAACGGTGTTGAAGATCTGTAACAGAAGAGCTTATACTGTGGCTAGATTAAAAAGGAATGGGGCAAGTAACTGTCCAGTGAATGTTTGTGGTGATGCTTACAACATGAATTGTGATTGTAGACAGCAATGCAGAATGGAAAAAAGTTCTCTTTCTAGAGAAGAAAAGGCTCAGGAGGATCTTATCACTGTATATAAATATCTGAAGGGATGGTGTAAAGAAGATGGAGTCAGGCTCTTTTCAGTGGTGCCCACTGACAGCACAAGAGGCAACAAACTGAAACACAGACAGTTCTGTCTGAACATACGGAAACACTTTTTTACTATGAGGGTGACTGAGCACTGGCAGAGGTGGTGCAGACAGGTTGTGGAGTCTCCATCCTTTTAGATATTCAGAAGCCATCTGGACATAGTCCTGGGCTACTGGCTGTAGGTGATCCCGCTTGAACAGGGAGGTGGGACAAGATGACCTCCAAAGTTCCCTTCCAACCCCAACCATTCTGTGGTTCTGTGATACTGCAATGGTAGGTTTGAAGTGCTTTGTACCATTTCTAATAAATGACTTTAATGTTACCTGTTATTAGCACAGGCCAGGAATTTGATGTTCTGTATGTTTTTAAGAGGGTTTTTTTGACACTCACAGCATCCTAGGACATTTTCCCCCAAGTCATCAAAATACGTGGTTGCTCAATCATAAAGCTTTCAGGTTAGACATTATACCAGCGACTCAGTGTAAATGTCACACTCTGCTGAAGACATATTCCCATTCTTTGGCAAGAACACTGTAGGGCAAATAAATTAACACTACAAAAAACAATGAAGCAAAACTAACAGCAGCATGATGCACTTATTTTTTTTCATGTTTTATCCCCACAACTGCTTCCTACAAGCCAAGGTAAATGGTGGGCAGTTTGGACGATGTGTACTCTGGTTGCCTTAGGAGACAAACAAATATAAAAGCAGATTAATAATGAAACAGCTAATGCATCCCTTGGGAAAGAGGTACCTTCTGTTATTTTATTTGACATTTTTTCGTGAAATGTCCCTTATTCCAAATACTTCCAGAAGCTTCTGACTACAGACCTGTGGGCAGCGTGTGAACACCACCACATTGCATTACTGTATTACTTATAGTATCCACAAAGGGCCAATTTATCTGTCCAAATGTTCCGAGCTTATAGGATTTTCAAAAGTAGAAATAAAAATAAAGGCGCAGAAATTTAAAGAGAACTTAATATATTGATATTTATGTGAGATTGATACCATGCTTTTTTGAAAATTGCCCTAGGTTCCCACTGACATCTAAACCTGGTATCTAAAACCTTTAAGCATCTGGGATAAAAGCTTGATTTTCCTCTCTTTCACCATAATTTTGCAATGGTTTCTGTGGTGTTGTATCAATATAAGAAACTGACAGTTAAATCTCAGTAAATTCAACTGAATTGTATTCCTTATTTGTAAAATAACCACATTACTGAGACTACTGTTGTGTGCAGCAAATGCACGTAGGACCATATAATCAACATCTAATTAGCCCCACTTCATGTTATATTTGCTTAATGTTAACTTTCTTAGAGCTATAATTTTTTCTTTAACCATTATAGCAGTTGAATTTTAATTACATTACCAACAAAAAGCTCATTAACGTCACATAATTGGCAGCGTTTCCGAAAAAACCTGAACTAATTGAGTATTTTCTGAAGAGTTCCCATCAAAGTATAATTTAACCATTACAAACAGCTTGGCAACTACATTTACATAAAGATGTGTCTGAGGAATGTTCTCATGTGTGGAAAATCAGATTTGATATTGCCATTAACAAAACGAAGGAAGCTGTTACATAGCAAATCACTTCCACATTTTAATGATTTTGGCTAAACCCCATGTTTTTGTCAAGAGGGTCAAATGAAACCCCTTGCTTTTTCCACAAGGAAGCAGCAACCGATCTCTGACTGAGAGTTAGGAAGCAGCTTGTTTGTGGGAATGCTACTGCACAATCTTTTTCAGGTTGTTTTGTACTCTCACCAGCTAATAGCAAAGATGAGATACTGTGTTAGACAGACCACGGTTCTTACGCAGTAGGCTAACTCAGAATTTTTTAAACACGTGGCCAGAAAATCATTTCATTGACAATGGATCTCTTGCCAATTATCTTGTTCATATTCTTGTATTATGACAGGACTGATTTAATTAATAATCAAAACAATACAAGTATTCCAATCTTTATTAGCCTCAAGCATTTTTAAAAGACTCCCTAAAATAGTTTCACTGGAAACAAAGCAAAGAAAGCCTGCATAATCCTTTGATCCTTCCCCTCCACTCTGGGCTGAATGACATCAAGATTAATTTGAATGCTGAGGTGATGATTAGAGATTAAAAACAGCCTAATATGGCTCACATATTCTGCATACAGGCAGAAAAAACACTGAGATAAAATAGCTATCATGAACGTCCTTTCATATTTAAACCTGAACAGTGAGAGCTTTTCAGAATCAAGGTTTCAAGTAAGAGTTGAATAAAATTTGAACACAGCGTTCAATATTCTCAACGATTATCCAAACTTCGGCTTTAAATATTGTGTGTTCCGATCCCTGCTTGGACTCTTTCCAAGAAATTGGAAATAAGTTTTGAGAAACTGGTTCTTGTTAGGATGCTAATTAGGTACTTGCACTGCTTTCTTTGTCCTTTCCCATTTTACAGTTGTAGTTAACAAATGCAAGCATATTCATCTGGCAGTGTGCCTTTGCAATGGACCACCTATCTTTGGATTGCAGAATATAAGTTTAAGCAAGATGGCAATAAGTGCACATGGCATTTTACATTCTGATTTTATTTTTTCTATCAAACAGGTGTTAAATATGCCAAAACATGTATTAGCATAACATTTGCTAATATACAATATCAAAAGTGGATGTAAACATCAAGTTTAAAACTTCAAAGTTCCTGTTACCAATTCACCTGAAAACTATATAACCTGGGCACTCTTATCATTGCATTCTCCCAGAGATGTAGCAGATGCCTTAGCATTCTGAATAGCCTACTTATTCTGACAAAGAAAAACATTGTTTGAGGAAGTGGGTCATATGTGTGTAGAGATGTTTGCTGGAAAGGCCTGGAATTCCATGGTTCTGGTCAGTGTACCACTGAAAAAGAAAAAAAAAGCCATAAACCCCCTATGTTATGTTTTCAATGCTGCAATAGTTAAAACAAGACAAAACGTTATTTTATTACCATATAGAAGAAAGTGGATGCCTCAAGAAAACAGAGGGACATGCGTCGACAGCTGGCTGAATATGAGCCAGCACTGTGCGCAGATGGCAAACAAGGCCAGTAGCATCCTGGCTTGTATCAGAAATAGTGTGGCCAGCAGGACTAGGGAAGTGATTGTCCCCCTGTACTCGGCACTGGTTAGGCCGCACCTCCAATAATGTGTTCAGTTTTGGGACCCTCAATACAAGAAGGACATTGAGGTGCTGGAGTGTGTTCAGAGAAGGGCAATGAAGCTGGTGAAGGGTCTAGAGCACAAGTCCTGTGAGGAGCAGTTGAAGGAACTGGGGTTGTTTAGCCTGGAGAAAAGGAGGCTGAGGGGAGACCTTATCACTCTCTACAACTACCTGAAAGGAGGTTGTAGCGTGGTGGGGGTTGGTCTCTTTTCCCAAGTAACAGGTGATAGGACAAGAGGAAATGGCCTCAAGTTGCACCACAGGAGGCTTGATTGGATATTAAGAAAAATTTCTTCACCGAAAGGGTTGTTAAGCATTGGAACAGGCTGCCCAGGGAAGTGGTTGAGTCACCATCCCCGGAGTTATTTAAAAGACGTGTAGATGTGGTGCTTAGGGACATGGTTTAGTGGTGGACTTGGCAATGCTAGGTTAACAGTTGGACTTGATGATCATAAAGTTCTTTTCCAACCAAAATGATTCTATGATTTGCTAATCTTCTTTTCATCAGTTTCCACTATATTCATATTCTTGCTGAAAAAAAGTTCCTAAACCTTCTGTAATCTTGGAGTAAGCATTACTGCCTCAGCACTGACAAATCAGTTGTATCAAGTCAGGCAAAAGAGCTTTGAGATGCCCTGCCTGGGTTTGAGCAACACAGGACTAATTTCTCTTTTAATGCTTGGGAAAATTGCACTTTTAGAAGATTCTAGTGTCTGAATTTGTGAGAATATTTACTTTATAGCCAGCTACGGTGTGTGGGTTTCAAGGTCTCAGTGTTTGTTCAGCTCATCAGGTGCAGGGATTAGGAGGAGCGAGACCCGGGCACTTGACCCAAGCTGGCCAACAGGGTTATTTCATACCATGAATGTCACATTCAATATAAATTAAAAAGTTTGCTGTGAAGTGCTCTCTCTCCCTTGATGGCAGCTATCCAGAGAATTTCTTGCCCCAGTGCCGGACCCCTGAGGCCTTCCCTTCCTCCCGAAGCTGTAGTGCTCACAGTGTCCCACATTTGCTGTCACTGCTGGGAGCACACAGCTTCCTACCGATATAATTGGCTAAGTATAATCCTTGTATATTTTATATTTGTATCTGGATCAATATTGGTTCTTTAGTGTTATTAATGTTAATTATCTAGTCTTATTCTATCAGATCTATTTATATTTCAGCCCCTGGGTTTCCTTGTTTTTTCCCTGATTCCCCTTCCTGGGTAGGGAGGAGTCACTGGGTGATAGAATAATTGTCTAAACGACAATAAACTGTTTTGGGTTTTCTAAAACCATAACATGCCCTTGGGGATGAAATGCCCTTGACCTGCTGCATGGCATTGGCAATAGGGGTCACAGTCTTGCTTAGGAATACGGGGCTCTAAGCAACAAGCTTTCAGCTAAATGTGGAATTCTATTCAAAACATCTTGCATTACAGCAGGGCCATGAACACTACGAATGGTGTACTGCAAATAAAATACACATATGAATTATGCTAACTCTTAGACATAACTGACATTCCCCTGTAGCTGAACTGGAATGACTACAACTGCATACAGTGTTACAGATACTTGAGAAATAACCTGGGTTTGCTAAATATCAGTGAAAGAGGCAGAAAATGTGGAATACACAAAAGGGCCTACAAACCCCAAGTACAAGGGGATCCCTGTGTGATCCCCTTTTGGGGAGTTCATGGCCCTGGGAAAGTGGACTCAGGCAGAAAGCCAGTACGTTTGATAGCAGGCAAATACTTTGGACATTAGCCCCATGAAAAAAGGTGCAGAAGTAGAGCTTAGCATGTAATTCAGAACTACTTTTCCCCTGTTCATTCCTTATTTATATCCTCTAACCTCTTGCCTGTGTGTTTCTCTCTTTGCCTGCACCTGCTGCCCCAAAGTTTTGCAGAGAACTTGGTTTTTTTGTGATCCTGGATATACTACTTGGATACCTTGTACCCTTTTTGCTTGTTTCATCTTGTGCCTGTGGCAGGCATGTCCAGTTCAACATAGAATCCATCAGAACCAGTGATGGTTTTGGCCCCCCAGAAGCCAGCTCCTTCATCTTCCTCTCTTTTACTAGCTATCAGCAACTTTCATAAGAAGGCTGAATTCTCATTCTTCTCCCTGGCTCATTTTAAAAGCCTCTAAGTTATTCTTGACAAGAGAGAAATCCTGTTAACATCCAAAGGGCAAAAAGGAAAAAAAAAAAGAGCAGACAAATCCTCTGAGGAAGAAATTGTTTATGAAGAGTAACAAATGCACTCACAATTGCAAGATTTTGAAGCATATTCAGTAGAACTGGGTTCTTAAAAACATTGCTAAATGTCAGATAAGCTTATTGATAAAGCTATAAACCACTGTTGAAAATGAAAAATAGTCTGGTATTTACCATTGCCTGGAAATCCACCTGTGCATTAACCAGAGCTTTTGCGATTTGCGCTGAGTTCTGAAAATGAACATTATCTGAAAAAGGAAAAAAAGAGATTAGCTGTTGAAACATGTAAATACCACAAAGCATAAAGTTATAGTGCATTAAGTTGTGTCCACTAATTATCAAGTGATACAGTTGACATTACTAAGAATGAGTAAGCATCTTATGTCATATGGAAATCTACCAAAGATCTAAGTACTGACCCTAATCAAAGGCATAGAAAGATGCTTAATGTTTTTCAAACAAAGTGATTCTGGCTCTGTATTTGTACTGCCATTTGCAAACCTCACCATCTGCTGTTCCATGGATGAGAAGATACTCTACGTTTTGGAAATTCTTTGCTCTTGCCATCACAGTTGAATTCTGTTGAGAGGAAAAATGAACAGTTCAGCAGCTTCAATTTAAACCACTCAGTCACAGAGCTGAAAGGCTTTCATTACCTAGTAGAACAACAATCAAAGAGTTGGACTGGCAAAATAATGACAGCAGTGACTTCATATCAATCTGAGATTATAACAGAAGCCATATATATGTTTAGTGCCTTTTCTAAGGGTCAGTTCATGAAAAGCACAGCACTTGCCACGTCTCATTCCCTGAACACTGTAATTCCTGGCTAGCCAAACAGCTCTACCAGGGCAGTTTGGTATTGAGCATTTCTGTTCTTTAAGTTGGGATGGAGAATAGGTATTGAGAACATGATCCAAAATCTTTTATAGGAGTCTTTCCACTAACTTCTTTGGGCATTAATTCAGACCTCTCTATATCCAGAGCTGGTATGCGTGTTGCTAGAGGAAGCTATAGACTTCCTATCAATGTAAAGAAAAGAAGAAAGGCAACCTGTTCCAGGTAGGGGAAGCTGTTCTGACCGTTTAGTATGCTTATGATATTATTATCAGAGAGCTAAATTTGCATGAAGCAATTTGCATACCATAGCTAACAGTACCAACCAATACATTATAAACATCAACATTTTAACCTCTCTCATGTGAGTTCTTTCCTAGACTACTGGTTTGCAGTGGCAGAACTGTCTGACTTGTCCAAGTGAGAAAATAAGGATCCTTCAATTTAGCATGTTTAGGATTGATAAATACAAACCCACAGGTAACTATGGAGATATGAATTTCACAACAGTAGCTTAGCTGCTACAGGACTGCCACTACGAGAGCCGAAGGGTCATTTTCCTTCTTCACAGTTCTACTTGTCCATGGAAGTGTGATTCAAGTTTAAGGGCGATCAACACAGAAAGAGAATTCTCACCTTGTAGTGCTCAAGATTATCAGACTCTACAGGAAGACCCATAAATCGTTCTGTGTAGATAGACGCTGTGATATTAAAGAAGAAAAAAGCTATTGATAAAGAGTGTACAGATATTTTTGTGCCTCCGGTGACACGTAGCAAATGAAATGTTTATTTTAACTCTATCTTTTCTGCTTGGTTTCCTTATAATACACCAAATTTAAACATATTTAAAAATATGAACTATGAAAGTTAACTAATAAATGTCCTCCAAACCATCCTCGCAGAAATACTGGTTTGATACTCATCTGTGGAACCAACAGAGGTTTTGTGGATAAAGGTAATTAACTTATACTGCTTTATGCTATTGCGTTGAACTCCACAAGTCAGATGAATGAGCCAATGAGCCAATAAAGGTACATGGTGGAAAGATGAAATGGACTATTTTTGACCCTTTAAAAAGAGAAGCTGAGCAGAATTCCAGCCTGGGATATGTATGTGTGTATACAGTAAATACGGATCTATATGTTGTCCTTTTCCTATTGAATGCATATATGCAGCAATTAGGTGGAGCAGGAAATGATACAGGCTTGCACTGAAAAAGTGGTGCAACTGCTGTTCAGGTCTCTGTTCAGTTCCTTTTTCTAACTACAACAAAGACTGTTAACAGATTTGACAAAACACATGTGAATAACTGAACAGTATCTACCACCAAGAAATCAGTAGGAACAGCTATCTTTGAGCTGCCTGGGTATTTGTAATTTAACTAAGAGCTGTTAGGAAAATTTGTGGAAAACTGACGCAGCAGCTGTCACTACCAGAACATTACTTTCTTTATGACCTTGCCTGGAAAGAGTAACTGACACATATTGAGCAGTCAAGCTGCAATATTACAAGAATTTTATTTATTTAACAGAGTCAGGGCTTTCTGACAAAGAAGAGCTGGCATCTTTCCCTCCCATAAGAGAGGTGATGGCCATTGTAATCAGTAAGGAATTGGCATTGTCTACCTTGTTGTCCAGTTTGGTACACTGCATTAGAATAATTTCGTTAAAAAGTAGAAATGAGAATCCACCCAGGAAAGGAAAATGACTCAATATACTTATGTTCCCATGGTTTATTATCTATCCTTTACATGTTACCGCTGAGTGCTAAAGATGTGTACTATGTCTCCCAGATCAGCCAAGTAAGGCTCCTGAAGATGATTTGTAATAAACTAAGTACCAAAAAAATCTAAGTAGCCTATCTTTTATCAAAATCCTTTATCATTCAATGAAAACAGAAAATGTGCAATATCTGTTGTCAACACAGTGTCAAACAACCATATTGGGCTTAAGTTTTCAATAAAATAAGACTCTCTCTGAATGGCTGGCATTTCTACAGTATTCTGAGCCAAATTCTTCACTCTCTTCTACCAGTATAGCTACAACAAGTCCACAGAGGTCAGCAGAATTACATTATAATGACTAAGTGGAAGATTCGGCTTGTCAATTACTGAGGAAGAAAAATGAGATAAATTGTGAATTTTAATAAAAAAATCACAGATCTAATGCTTTTAATGATACATTGTCCCCGAATGCAATTTCCCTTGCCATTTTATAACTGTTCAGCTGTTATTAACTCTGACACAAAATGGAGGTGATTGGGAGGATTTCAGAGAGAAGATTATAGTCCAGACTCTAATCTGTGCATCTAAAAGAGGGTGGGACAGAATTTAGAAGCTCTTGGGGCCAGTATATCCTCTGACATACTGATACTACTTAGAGACTCAAATATGTAGCATCCTGTAGTTTTGCCCCTAACAGTTCACCCTGATGTTAATATGATGTTTGCCAAAACTTATGACTCATGACTTCCTTCTGTTTCCTTCCTTCCTTCCTTCCTTAGTGGAGGTACATTTGCCTGTTTGGATTTTACAATGTGTTTTTAGCAAGATTCTTTAACTCCCTCCTGAAAATTCAGCTGAAGTAACAATTTCAATAGTGTGGGTCTAATCTACTTTAACTTATAAACTTCATTCAATTTTCAATGCTTGGACGAATGTTTATAACTCTTCTTTTATTGAAGGACTTTTGCAAAAATAGTGCTTTATGCCTGCATTCTGGAAATAATTTTGTGATCATGAGTGAAAATGTCTTAAAAAATCTTGATGCCAGGGAAAACATGAAGACTATGCTTCCTGTGTCATACAAATGTTTTCCCCTTTGTTTGCAAAACACCATAAATACAAGGAATGTCTGTGCTAGCAGTTAAGGAAGGAATCTTTCCCATTTAACCAAAAAATTTTCTCATAACCAAGACTTCTTAGCAAACGACCATATGCTAAGTAAATGTGTTCAAAGTGCTACATTTTGCTCACTGAAAACATGCATGCCATGATTCTTTTTTACACTAAGGTTCCTTTACACCATGCCAAAAGCTTAACAGGTCTGCAAGTAAGTATGAGTGTGTGCCTGCTTTATGCACACAGTAAGGCCCTAGGAGTATACTCCTGGAGTTGTTTCCTCTGAACAGTTTGGAGCCTAAGTCAATAAATATAAATAAAAATATGTCTTGCAATGCAGCAACACAGGAGGTGTGGCTGAGAAACATCAGAAGGGAAAAATATTTATTTTTTCACAAAAATTATATCAGACACAACTGAGTCCCTCTCTTTTCCACTGGTTTTGGGAAATAACTTTGCAATCATCAGAGATACCGATTCCTGACAGAGATCATCTGAGTATCTGAAGCTGAAGTGCACTGTGATTCCATTCCTGGCAGAAAAATAATTTCAGCTGTTTCTGAATTCAGTGATGCTGTTTTAACAGGATTTTTGGGGAGATCACTCCTAAGCGTAGCAGTTTATCAAGAGGGCTTTACACACTTACTGTTACAGATGTGCATATGGAATTATCTGGGCATACCTTCTTCCATGTGACGAAGTCTGTTCCAAACTGCCAGTTGCAGTCAGTTATTTTAAGCAAGGAAAACATTAAGCTTAAGAGTTTTATGTCTAGGTAATTGCAAAGTCTTAAAGTTTCATATTGCCAGTCTCCTGCAATGATTTCATTTAGAAAATCATTAAATGCTACATCTTGCTTTCCAAGTCAGTATTTATAACAAGTTTCCATACCGTAATATTCCCAGCTGGAAACAGGAGCCACAGCCATTCCACATTTAAATACTCCACTGCCAGATCCAAGTGCCAAAGAAGTTACGTACCCACCATAGGACTAAGGAGAAATCACAGACAGTTTAAAATTATTGGTGAAGTATTGGTGTTTTTCTGAATCAAACTCATATAAATTAATTCCAAAGTAAATATTTTGCTTTGAATGCATGGAGGACAAAGCAACAAAAGCTTTTTATTTTTTTTAAAATTAATTTATTTCAAATGGATCTGATGTGATTTCTTGTGAGAGAGATTAAACAATTTTATTGAATCACTTCTTTTTTGCTACTTCTTCAATGCTTATCATAGGATACTGCTCTTATTGCCACTTAGAATCATGGAAAAATTTAAGTTGGTAGAGTCCTTCAGGGTAATCTAGTGCAACCTCTATCACAAAACAGGGCTAACTTCAGGTTTAAATGAGGTCGATCAGAGTCACATTACGCAGCCTCCCTACTCAATCTGTTTCAACGCTGATCACTGTCATTGTAAAATTTTTTTTCTTAACACCTAAAGAAAACTTCCCTTGTGGCAACTTGTGTTCGTTGCCTCTCATCCTTTCAGTATGCACCTCCAAGAAAAGTTGTTTTTTCCCTCTCTTAACAAACTATCTAGTTTTTGCTAATGACTGGCATATTAAACCTACTCCAATATCAGTACCAATAGGCTCAGCTACTTGAGAACTTGAGGTTGGAGCAATTCCTCCCTACTGCCTCCCACTGTTCCTGTTGTTTTCTGGCCTGATTCCTCCTTCCAGCAAGGAAGAATAAGTTCATAGGTGGCAGTTAGGTAAAGTAGTAAGTAAGCCTGGATTACAGAATAGATCTGTGCAACTGTGCGGGGCTAGTTGCTGAGACAGGAAGATACTGTAAATAAAAAACATTTGGTTTGGCTGTCCGTAGGATGTGGAACTGGGGTTGGAAAATACTCGTATAAGGTCTTTGGGAAATAACGGGTTACCGTTTACTTTGGAATAGAGGGATAAAAATATGGGGTGTGTCATGAAGAATTCTGAAGATTATCAACCTCATCAATAGCATATGAAAGACTAAGGGTAATAAGCAAAACTATTAAATATTTTTTGGTATAAAAGTAAGTTAGTCACTCCCTCCTCTTGACATTCCAGCTTGAAATGACAGTGAGTGATATGCTAATGGAAACAATAATTCATACAATTTTTCTAGCTCATTTGATGGACTCATTTGATCTTATAAAAAATCAGTCCACAAAGCTAAAAAGTAAAGGATTAGGATCAGGCAGATAAATCTATGCACTGTAACAGGCAGAGAGAGAGAGTTCAAAACCTGAATTGCTTCAGTGGTTATTTAAAAGTTTTTGCCATCCAGAAGTTTGGGAGTCTGAAAGTACTATGAGCTGCATAGTTCATGCATACCCGCCAAGCTGTAGGCTATAAATAAGGAGACACCTTTCAACTCCTTTCAAAGGTTACTGACCAGGATATGGTATAGTAAATAGAAAAAAATGGAAAAAAAACCTGACAGGTTTGGCAATAGTGCTGTTATTTGAATATTACATCTGCTACTGGGATACAATGCTTTAGATGTGTGAAATCTCTTAATCGGTTCTGGAAACACTGTGGTGAAATAAAGTATGATGTGATTAAAAAAAATAAAATATTTTCATGTGGCCTTAACTTACTTAATGTCACTTTAGAATTACTCACTTGTAAGTGTCTGTGTCACTTAATTTCGCCATATGGTACTCCATTTTATCCTGGTGTTATAGCAGTGTCTGACCAAAGTAATTTAAATATTAGTTGGTAGAAGCTTCATAGAAAGATTTTAGCAACCCTGCTCATGTGCTATCTAAGATCAGTCAAATTCTATAATTACAGTTGAACTGAATCTTATAAGATCCATCCTCTGGTGTGTTTCTGGGCAAGCCTCTTACAATGAAACTGGGCCAACAAAAACAAACAAACAAACAAACAAAAACCAGAAAGAAATTAAACAAAACAAACAGTGACAGATCAGAATAATTCTCCTGGCAAAGACAGGCAGTTAAAGAGAATAAGATAAAAGGTCTTTCTGAATGATAATCAGAGAAAAATGAACATGTATAAAGAAAAAAAATATTGTAAAATGTTAATGAGTGGCTAACATACCAGTTTATTTTGTAAACTTTTAAAGTTAGTGCTGCCTGTTACTGCCGGATAGCTGATACAGATTTACTCAGAGAAGGAGTAAGGGTGGCTAATATAAGTCTGGCCTCCAACCCCCTTTAGCATTCCTTACAGTACTGCCCCTAATCCATGAGACCCTCAGGCGTTGCTTATCAGCTTGTTCTCCTGCATAGTATAAATCCGTTATGCTGAAGCTGGGTAGGAGGTAGGGCTTCAGTTCTGTCTATGTATTCTTGATCCAGCCATTCATGATGAACAGGAGAAATTGAGTCAGATGGCCTAAACATCTTAAAAATCTCTATAAAGGGGTTGTGTGGCATTTGTGCTGCCACTGAAGTTGTCTTCAGCTCTCCTGTAACACCACTGCATCTCATTTCCATGAATCATCCTACTTTGAAGCTGACAGCACAGGAAAAAGAACCCCAACTATTCCAATAATTTATTTTTCTCCTTTTAGAATGCAGTCCCATCCTAAAATTTGTACTTGAGGTATGGTAGTCTATTTGTCAATGCCTAAGGGTAGTGGAATCTGGCCATTTAATAATAAAGACTTGCAATACATCTGGCTATAAAAGGTTCTGGAGTGTTACAAAGCAAAGTACATAAAACAATCAAAGATTAAAAGTAGGCTGGCTATTTATTTGGAATGACTCCTATACTGTCCAATTTTTCCACTTCTTGGTGAAGCTGTCAATGTTGTACACCCCTCAGATCCACATTCAGCCCTACTGACCATTTCAGAGCCAGCCAAGTATACAGTGATTCAGAATAATGCAAGGGTCACATTTTCTGATGACAGATATTCATACGACTTTTCTCATTATTTTAATCTCAGATCAGAAAAGACAATGCTTAAATTTTGACACCATGCCAGTAATTCCCTAAGTTAAAAGTAAAGCCAATTAAACCATCTCAATTTTGCTTAACTTCAAGTCCAAACGCTGTATGAGACGCAAGCTTTTCAAAATTCCCTCTCGAGCTGCCAAAGATCCCTTTTTGGGGGCTTGCACTGTTGCAATTACATGTATATAGGCACCAACAGGAACTATCCCCTTTGGCATCAAACACTGGTAGAAGAAACTCTATACAGATTTAGGACAGAATAAGGAAGAATTTAAAAAAAATCATACGGTGGGATTTTTTAAAGATAGATACAAAAAACCCTACCACTTACCCAGCCCCATATTGCTATTCGTTTCTCATCGATAAAACCCATTTCTATAAATTTCCTGTGGAAAAGAAAATCACAGAAATAAAGGCATTATTACAAAAGATTGCTAATACTATAACAAATCAGCAAAAAATAATTTTTCTTTCACTTTTTTTCCTGCATCCCACCAATTTGAGCAAATCCACAATCAGCATAGCATGTCTGATTTCTACAAAGCATCAACTATTCAATTAATAGATATTTCAGAGGAAAAGGAAGAATTTTTCTTGAATTAATAAAAAATGCTGAAATTAATACTTTCTTCACAATAATTTCTGTTCTAGTGTATGAGGACTCTGCCCAACTGGCTTCTTGGCAAAAAAGTTCTTTTTTCTTACACTTTTAAACCACCTGGATATTTAGTCCAGACTGGATTAAACATCATACATTATACTGATGTTGTAAATACGTATGTGTATATATATGTGCATATGCCTATGTACAGACATACACTCACACACATGCAGAGCAAAAAGTTCAAAAATGTGTACTCCTACTAGTAACAACATTTCATTTCCCATAGCTCTACCTTCCCACAGGCTATTATCGTTTTCATCGTTTTAATGCCAAAAGTGCTGGATTACCATTAACATTCAGACCTTATCCTGCAAGATGCTCAACATACTCATGGATTGATACTCTGATGTCTACATCTACACTATCAACCTCTGAGATTAAGGATTCCCTAGAGCAATAAGGTTTCTTTTTTATGTGCCTGAAAAGTGAAGAGCACATACTGCTACCATAATAAAAGATAATAATGAGGAAAACATCTTCTAATGCTCCAAGTAGGTAATGAGCTTGCAATGGATAAAAAGTGCACCTTGCTCATGCACTCAGTAGTCAAACAGGGCAACGAGAATCATAAATATTAGGTCTCCTACAAAAATCCTGCATCAGACTGTATTTCCAGAGCTGTATTAGCAACAGCAAAGGAAAGGGGATAAGGCAAATCGCCACAAAGGTTTGAGAGTGACAGATAAACAAAATAGGTTCAGATACATCCCAGGACACATATTAGCCTTATTTCACTAGGACAAGCACGAGTGACTGACAATAGCCAAAAATGCGGGATACTATCTGGGTGGGACAAAGTTAGAAAAGCCAAAAAATGATTCAGCTTTGTTATATTACTGTCTTAATCCCTGGGGTTCCTCCTACAGTAAAAGCCCCTCCAAGAACTTCCCACTTGAGTATAGGACCCTCTCTAAAAATCATGCATCTTAAACCATGTGTTAGATCAGGAAGATGGAATGCAATAATATATTTAACTGAATAAAAATTTAGTCTAGGTGCTGACAGAAAGCTGGGAAGTGCGAAGTCTGAGGTCATTTCTTCACAGCCTGTCTCAGCAGATTTTGCAACTGCAGAATCAGTTTAGGTTCCCTCTGTCTCTGACATTTTATGTTTGAGTGACTATTCAGAGTAATAAAAAAACATTATTCTCTTCTGATATTTTAAAGTATGCTGTTGCTGCTAAAAGTTTCAAGCTAGAAAATCAAATAATAAATTAATAGAAAAACCTGACATGATATAGAGCTATTCTGTTTCATTTATCACTGAAAAGGATAATGATGGATATAAATCATTGAGGAGCAAATGAATTATCACAAAGCAGAAATAAGGAACAGATACCTTCCTCACACACACCTGTAAATACAGGCAGTGTTCTCAAACAAGTAGAGAAAGCTGTGGAAACCTGGACTGCTACATCTAATTTCTAGCTAAGCTACTCAGAGTCAGGTCTATTGCTGGGGGAAAGAGGGTATTTACTATTGCACCTGGAAATCTATCCATGCTCTGATGGACCAAATTCCAGACCAAAGGCTAGACCACATTCCTTATTCCCACCTTGCACTCATCTCTGTGAGGTTCAAATGAACACTTCTTTAAATGCTCACTTTACCAGTGCTACTGCATCTGTAAGCTTAACAGGCAGTCTTTCTTTACAAAACCTCAGCTTTCTCTCCTTCCCAAAACCTCTACGTAGGGAATTATTTTCCCTTGGAACAATTTCCAAGTGTTTCGATGCAAAGGAGCATCAAAAGTTGCTGGGGAACAACTACCAGAGGACCTCAGACACTTTTTGTTGTTCATAACTACCCTAAAGTAGTTAGTCTATGATAAACTAGTATGGAAGGCAAGTTTATGACTAACCGACCTCTAGAAGGCTTGTGTCAGAATTCAGTTTTGCTACAAACTTCACATTTGACCTTTAGCTAATCACTGTGGTACATCACTATGGATCTTTGGCTAATTGCTACAGTCACTGAGGTAGGTTTCCCCTTAGTAGTATATGGACATAATATACCACACAAAACGTCTCTGAGATCAAGCACCTCAGTAATATTTTATTTCTGTAAGTCTTCTTGTCTTATTCCCTGGAGACCTCAGCTCTCCAGAAGAAAGGCTGAGAAGTATATTTAATATTTTTTTCACATCACCTCTTGTTGGTATGTAAATACAACAGTTATATGGGGAGATACTCTACTTACTTCACTGCTGAGATTTGGTCCTCAACTTCATAGACTCCTAGTCTTCGATATACTGCATGCAAAATCTTGTCACCTTGGTAAGCTGTCCCTCTGCCATCCACTAGAGCAACAATAATTCCCTCTTTGCTTGCAAGATAGGTTATCCAGCTAATGCTAAATGTTTCCTTTACATTCTGACTGCAAGGTCCTCCGTACCTGAGGATGAAAGTTCACACATTTTCAACTCATATTTATAAATTTATAAATGATTACTGGATACTGGACTATAGCCATAGGTGCTTCTTACATTTCCTCCACAAGTATTTCGTTATATTGACTGTGGTTCAGAGAGCTCAGTAGATGAACAGTTCAACTACCTTTTTCATATATTTGTGAGATTTTGCTATCTAAAATCCATTTTAATCCTTTAGATCTTATGCCTAAGGCAAATCATTAGTTTTAGCTCAGAATAAGGGATGCAGCATCAGGTACTTTTCCTAAGGGGAATCTTGGAAGAGTCATGCTTCAAAGACTCAATTCTTTCCTCTCTCCAAATTCTTCTGGTGTAACAGCCCTTTTTGGTGCTTTCCTGCATTTGATCTCAACATGCAGTCAGCAATGACAAAGAAAACAGGAGAAAAAACAACAGCTCCTTACACTTTCTGGCTATTCCCAGACCTTCTTTGTTTCAGTAGGGAATATCATGTGCTTTTGGAGCTGTGGGCAGAACACACCCCACACAGCTGAGCAATACAGAGACAGTCCTCATGAGAATGGCCTAATCCAAATTACACATTCGACCTCAAGGACACTCCTGACTTAATCTTCTACTCTAAACTTCATTCAAACATACTTAGCATTCTTGGACCTCTGGATCATCACTGGTTAAGAAAAAATGGTGTAAGATTTATTATAACCACTCAGCTGTCCTTTCTGCCTCTGATTTTTTTTTTGCACCGCTACAATTTTTGTTGCCTTTCCTGCCTGCAATAAATTAAACTGATGTCAAATGCTCTTTAGAAGGAAAATTTGATCAAAGAAGCCAGTCCACATGGTTTAGGGGTGTTTGGTTTTTTTTCTTAAAAAATGAAGCCGGCTCTTGTATTTTTCGTATTAGCAAAGCTGAAATCAATAATTTCCGACTGCCTTATGATAAACAGAAGCAGCAACAGAGCCAATAACTCCAAGCAATAGCCCACATGTTTTTATCCTTTTTCTTTCTCTGAGGAACTAATCCTTCCATGCTAAAATTAACATTAAAACCCCCATTGATTTCCATTGGGTTGAATTTCTATTCCAGAAATATATTAAAAAACCCACCACAACAAACAAATCAGAACTAAGTGGTTTTGCTTTTGCTTCATAAAATGTTGCAAATATCCTCAGTTATGTTAAATAAGAAGTACGTTTTCTGACAAAACAACAATGTTCAAAGAAAGGAAGTGTTACATACACCTGAATAAGCAGAGGGTACTTCTTGGATCTATCAAACTGGGGGGGTAGAAGCATTTTGTACCACAAAGCTAGAAAAGACATATTAAAATTATATTAATGGTTAAAATGATTGCTCCAAGCATAATCCACCAATTGGTGTAATAGTATACGAAAATGAATCAGCACAAACTACACGATGCATGAACTGTGAATCACAGAACTGATGCAAGTAACCGTTTACTTTGACCTGTTGAAGAACAACTTTGAAGAAATAAAGTGCCCACTTTTATTTTAATTTAACTATGCATAAAATTATTATTTCACATACTCTAGGTTCTCAGTTTTCCAGGTGTCTACAAAAACACAACTAGGAATATAACCATTGTTAAGATTATAAGAAAAGAGTTTTGAAAACGTTACACTGATTCATTACCATGGAATATTATTTGTAAAGTCACTAGTGAAAACAACAGTGCATGCAAGCCAATATAATGTGTAATGCATGAACAGCAGTTTACATTTCACGTTTTATTACCACCACACTATAATGTTTTTACATATTTAAACACTTTACCAATAGTATTGAAGAATTTTGTAAAAATTGCATTGTGAAGCAGAGATGTATTTTAACTCCTATTTTACTGAGATATACCCTGAGGAACAGACAAACTGGTTGTTGTCAAACAGGGCAGAACCAGGGCTCTTCTTCCCAACCTGACAGGCTAACAAGTTTGTTCTACAGAAAGACGATACTTTCTGTAACAAAATGAAGGTGAAATACTAAAATGGTAGGAATAAAAAGTATAATAAAGGTGTGTAATTCTTACTTATACCATCCACTTCAAGTTTATTAATTTCTTCTTTTGGCAGTTTGATCTCTTGCAAAGCAGACTGCAATTCCCAATTGTCTTCCAATACTCTGAGCTCTAAGTAAAAGAAATGCCTGAATTATTAACTAATTTATTGTTGATTCCTCTTCATTAATTGAGATTCCTTTATTTTGTGTTATTAGAACAGAAAGGAAATCTGTGAAATTTTACAAGCAGAGTAATGAAATCAACTCAGACACTTATAATTTGACTTAATCACATAGTTAAATAAAAACAAGGCACTGGTGTTTTAAAGCACAAATACTAATTAGATTTTTATAGGATGTACATTTTGCAATGCAAATCATTTCACACTTTGCCTCTGAGTGTTAGAGTCCCGGATGTTATGAAGAAACTCCTTTCTCCTGCAGAACCCTCATCCCCATTTTGTAAAATGGTAGGAGTTGGAAATGCAAAATTCATCCCATCATGCAGAACACAGTCCTATATCTCCTCTCTTGCTTATCACAGTAACATCAGTTTAACCTGTGAGACCCTTGGGCAGTGTGGTTAAGCACGTAGATGTTTGGGAATATCTTGTTTCTGGGCTAACACAGGAAATTCAGTTTCTGAAGGGGTTGTGGCAAACCCTTGCTTAACCACTGCACAGTATCTTCCTACACAATGATACTAGACTTACCATATAGCTGTCCTTAGTAATATGTTACTGCGCACTTAGTGAACCTCTTTTGTTTTTTTTAATCAAAAAAGTATTTAAAATGTTTGTTTTACTTGCTTTAGACCCAATTTACAGTTATATAATTTAAAAATTACTATTTTAAATTTAATTAATTTCCAGCATAAACTGCAGAACTATATATTATGAATCTCCTGGGTATTATTTGTTTATTTATGTGTTTTCCCATGAGTAGTGGAGGATGAAAAATATTGTACATAATGGAAATCTGTGACTTTTAGCTTCACTTTCAAAATGAAAGAACCTTTTAAGACTGCAGGAGACTTTTCTTCGTTGGTTTATTTTTATTTTTTATTTTTTTATTAAATGTCAACCACTTCTTGTTTCTGGAAATGCTCAAAAAAATATAAGAAGTACATCTCTCAGCACGTCTTGAGCTACGTAGTGCTCAGGACATGCCAGAAATACAACACTGGAATTTGTTCTTTCAAAGTAGTCTTGATTAGTTTTACAGATTCAAGTGGGTTTTTATGGCCAAAAGATCATCCAAGCTTTGGATACTCACCCAAACTTAGCTGAACCCTTTCCATACTTCCCCTCAAAACTCCTGAAACTTGCACATTACCACAAATGAACTGCAGTCATGCCGGGAGGAGCTTCCAAACTGGTGTGTTAAATTGCATGCCTCCTACTAAAATTAATGGGTGATCTATTTTCAAAATGCTGCCAACTGCAATGAAAATGGATCTACTAAAAATAGTTTTGCACCACAGAAGAGATTATGAAAGCAAGGGACTTAAGGAAAATTAATCCAAAAAAGGTAATGAAAAAGTCAAAGAGAAGCCTGAATTTGTTTTTAGTACTGAAGAATAATAGCACAGCACAGTAAGGCATCATGAAACCAGTGGCGAAGATCCATTAAATGAAATGGTTCTCTCTGGCAGAGAGGTTAAGAAACACTTATTTGTAGTTGGGCAATTGGCTGTATTTCATGCAATTCATACTTTGATAAGGAAGTAGTAGGGGCCCTTGATACACAAAGTCGTAATGAATCATGGAAAACAGAGAGCTATGACAATGGATTAAATATAAAAACAATCCATGCATTAGCTGTAACCTTTAAACTGATTTAAACCTTCTGCAAAAGAAATACCAGAAGAACATAAGTGTTTTTATAGCAGAATTGCAAGAGATACATTGACCAACCTTTTCCATCTGCAAACATTTTTGAGTGGTTAAAAACTAAGAAGTACCAACTCCCATTGGAGTCAAAATAATCTTATCTTGCAATTCATTAACTTCTACATGAAACACCGCTGATGAATTCGGCTTAACAATATTGCAGGATTTGTCTTCCTCATATTTTTTTTTTGTGTCTTCTGTTCAGACAACACTCAGTTAATCGTGGGTTATCAATATGGGCTGAACTGTAAGGACCCTCACATTAGAACCACCAGTGCATTTCCACTGAATATTGAGGAAGGAAGGGGAAATGCCACATCACTGAAGTTTTTTTACAGGACCATGCTAGTTTTCGTAACATTTCAGGACTGAGGGCTTTAAGTTGGAGAAGAATTTTTGGGGAAAAACAGGGGACACAGAGAGAAAACTCTCTGCAGAGTAATTAGTATTTTCATGGTCAGCAAAATCCTGCTTGGCCTGGTTCCAAACACAGCTCACTAACAGGCTACTTAAAGGTGAGAGATGTGGATGTTTCTTGCTGGAGTTCCCATTTTGTATCAGTAAGTACACCTTGTCTGAAGCGGTTATTTGAACTGACCATCTGAAAGAGCTTCTGCTCTTCCCTGACATATCGATGGCTGAAAAGCAAGTCACTGATCCAAATTCTAATTAGTACAGTACAATATCTCAAACTGCAAACTCTGAATAGTACACTGTTGCCTTTTGTGTAGGGTAGGCTTGCTTCATGAAAAAACTCAGAAAGTCTTGTGTTCGTCCAAATGTGAAAAGGAATAGTTTGGAAATCACAATAATGTTTTCTACAAAGTTTGACTCAATATTTGGTAGACAAAGAGCTGCCGATGTTCATTGTGTCTATAGTGTGTAAACAGGAAAAACATCAGGATGCTATAAAAGTACTGAACTCAGGGATGAAAATAAAGGAATCAGTGTGTTCACTGATATTTGGATTTTACTAATTAACAAATCTAGAAAGACACTAGATACTTTAATAACAAACAAGATGAAAGGCTTCTTGATCACAGTCCTAAATATTGTATTAGAGAACCTGCATAGTGAAGATCAATGAAAAAAGCAATTGCTCAGAAATAGGCAGGATGTTTGCAGTACCTCTATCACCGTGGTTCTCAAAAAGAGTAGAAATGGGAATTCCAGGACCTGTCAGAAGAATGGTATTTATCGTTTGAAGCTGGAATTTACATGTATTACATTAACATTGGTAACCAACAGTGTTAAAGAGCTCAAAGTCGATACACAAGTCTGAATCTTCTCTGCTGTACAACCCACTAATCCCTGCTACATGAAATACATAAGGTACTGTGTGTACATAGACTTGTATACATACAGGCATTGCTTAGCAAACATAATAGAAGTAACTTTACATTTGCTAACAAACTCTTCCTCCCTAGAGATGAAGTGACATCTAGTTAATACCTGAGAGATGATTACATAAGGCGAATGGAGAATTAACAATGTGAAACATTCTTCTGAGAACATGTCACATCATATTTGTGAAGGTGAGTGGCCTTCATATGGTGACGACCTTACTGACTATTTTGTGCAAGAATGATTGAAAGGTGTTATTATTTGCTACATTTGCTTCTCTGCTCAACGGAAGTTCTAAGGAACTCTTCAGCTGATCAGTCAGTGCAGAATCAGAAGAACAGTAAACTTATATAAAATACGCAAAAGGAAAACCTTGGGTATTTTTCTTTCCTTTTCTTAGATTGTGACTTCACTGTTCTCTGATTACACCAATGGATGAAATCTCAGATCAGTGAAATCACCAAACATTTCAACAGAGCCAAGACTTCATTTAATACTTCTGTGTTACAAGTGGTTTCAATGATCATTGATTTTGACAACTTTAATTTTTCTTAAATGTTGTCAGGTAGTAAACATCCAACATTTTGTGGCTAACATAGGTTTAGTAATTTCAATTGGGAAGCACATTGTAGTAGTTTTTCATAGCTAACTTTGATCACATGAATTGGAACTCAGTGTAAGTTTCTAAATCCTGTCCTTGCTGCTGCAAGAAAAAGCGTGACTTTGACAAGCCAGACTAGAATCTGTTTTGTGGCATGAAGGACTTTGACAAATTTGGTTTTAATTCTAAAAATCCCAAGATTTTTGTTGAAAAAGTAAAAAAAAATAGAGTAAAAATATTTGTATTTTGTGAAACATCTTCCCAAGGTTTTTGGACACGGAAAAGTTTCTTTCTGGAAATCTCACCTGGTTATTGTGAAATTTCTATGATTCACCTAGCTATCGTTTGGGATAATCAGTATTATTTATGCCTCTGATAAATTTAAAAGAACAACTGATTATATGTTTCCTCCCATGCTATACATACCATAGCAGATCAAGGCATAATACTTAGAACGTTCACTGAATCTTGCTGTATAATACTGGCATCTCTCTTTCCTTAAATTGCAAGTAATGCATTGTTTTCTGATAGGTTTACTTCCAATACTGATTCTAGGAGAAAAACAAAATAAAGCAATATTTAGTTTGCTACAACTAACTTCACATGTGTCTGTTTCATATTCTAGAACATAGGCACTGTACTTTCAGAACAGTTCAATTTAAAAATAGATGTTTTCCTTTTTTATCAATTTTTTCCCAAGAGTATATTTTAACTTTAAATGCTATTTCTCCTCAATTCTCAGATATCATCTGAGGTCACAATTTAGTTAAAATAGCTTGTGAAATTACACTTTAAACATCTTGAAACTAAATTAATTTATTGACAAATCCAGACCTGTCTTCTATCAACCTAGTATCATTAAGATAATGTTGATAACACTTACTTGTAAATATTCCTTCTTCCTGGATAGCCTTCAAATTCATTGCTTGAATAGAAACTGTAAATTCATTTATATGTTAATAAATAATCCATAAAGTGATGACCTATGAACCAGCATCAAGATGAAAAGCCGTCTTGGAAGTTAACTTAGACTTTTTGAGATTTCTGCATGTGATGGAAGAGTAAGTTAAGCTATATACCTTTCATCTTAATAAATCTTTGCTCAAACTCTGATTAGATGACAAACCATATAAATAGCAGTTCTATCTTAATTCTCATGAGCTAATCACTCCAATTATGTAAGATGTATCTATCTGAATAGTAACCTGAATAAGAAGCCATAAAAAGAGAGACGATTGAAGTAATTGCAAATTATATGAGGGTTAACCACATGCTTAAATTTAAGTATTTCTAAATAACTCTCTCTAAGTTGGGGGATTGAAAATAAATAGAAAAATGAGGGCAATTTGCAAAGAATCTCCCATAAGCAAACCAAGTTTGCAAACTTCTGCTCTGCCTTTGCATACAAATTTGTTGTGGATGCATTCAGATACAAAACAAATTATACCTAGTTATAACTTGATGAGTTAGCAAATGTTGTTCCAATGATTAAGTGCTGCTTTTACTGACAACACTCACAACTTGTTCTCTTCTTCATGATACTTACATTGCATCATTTGTTACTCTGAAAATGTATATTGCCTCCCATTCTCCACTTGTAATTTGGATTGCATTCTCCTGTGAAGCAAGACATATAAGTTACTGAATATTGCAGAATTATTTCAGGAACTCACAGTATATCATTGTAGAACACTTTGCTTGACTTACCACAGAGCCATTGATGTAATGAATATGCTTATAACCATTTTTGTCACTAAAAATTTTGTAGTATGAACTGCTGTCTGATGTAAAATATGGTGTAGAAACAAAGAACTGAAACAATGGAAGAAAAATGGTAGATGAGACATAAGTAAGAGCATCCAAGCTGTTTAGCAGATTATAGTACACGTACTAAAAGTAACAAGACTATTTAATCAATTCAGATGGGACAAAGTACTTTGCACAAGTGTTTACCTGTGATATGCAATCTCCCAGTCAGTAGACATTACAGTTTCTAACCTGTCATGTCAAGATTTCTTAAGCTGATAATATGGATACCTCAAGTACCCCACAAATGCAAGCTCTCTACTTATAAGTGGAATAATATGTTTCTGTATTCTGAATGACCTTTCTTTAGTTATTTAAATTGGATAGAGTTGATTTTTTTTAAAAAAAGTTTCTGAATAAAGCTAATGTACATGAATGTTGCCAGACTGAAAATCCTGTGGACCACAGAGTTTGGCTGATTCACTGAGAAAATACAGCACTAAGTAAATGGATATCTGAAGTTTCCCATACTATTCCACTAATATTAAAGAACAGATTATCCCAGATAAGACCATTCAACTTTTGCTTCCTTTCAAACCATCACTTCTTTACTAAAATTGTCAGACAAGGATGAGTTACTGCAACTGTAAGTTTCATTTTCAAAACATGAACACAGAAGAATGACCTGAAAGCATTTCAAACATAGTACCAAACATTCCTGAGTATGACTTTTTAGCTAACCCAAGCTCGACTAGAACCTGTGACCACGAGCTAAATTGTTCTGGAGCCCGCTTCTAATATTCCTAATGCCTGAAATCCTATAAAGGCTAAACCTGGGATTTATGCATGTGTACAGTTTCTTTAGTTCTAATAAAAACCTGTCATCACAACCTCAAGAGAATTGAGGAAAAAAAGAAGGGACCAAGTAAGATAACTAAACCCTGTAAATGTGTAATCTTCACTTCAAATAAAAACACGACTCTTCAAGGACAGTGTACTGAAAATCAAAAGTCTCATTTAAGTCCACTGCAGGATATTCAGGCACAGTGTGAAGTTCCCCTTATTGAATTCTGGTAACTTCACCTGCCTGAGGAGTAAATATAAGCAATATCACATACTCACTGTTAGAATAATGCTTGTAAACACTGATCTGATGCTCTTACAATTTCCTTGCAGGTTTGTTTTTACTGTGAGTTCCCAAAGATAGGTGTTATGTCTCTTCCAAGATAAAGGTTACTGGGTAGAGAAAATTTCTTTTGCTTAGGGGTAACTGCAGAGAAGTATCAACTACCCTTGTAAGTGGGGTGTTTTAACTTGAAGGTTCCTCCCTAGCAGATGTGCATGACTTGGCACTAAAACTGTGTTCGGAATGGACAGGTTTTATTCTTAAAATGCTATGACTGATCTTATCTCTTGCCCTAGTGACGTCAGAGGAATTATACATCTATTCTTTGACTCCAGGATGCTTCTAAGAATTACATTGCAGTATGAATCCACCTCTTCATGACTTCCCTCCCTTCAGTACAGCGTCTAATCAGTTCATCTAATATTTGCAAAAGGAGACAGAAAAAGGGTTTTTAAACTCAGAAAGCAGGTAGCCAGGTACTATGCCTAACATAGCATTAAAAGTCTCAATCCTACAGTGCAACAGGTTTAAGCAGTCGTGTTGTATGACTCAGAATGGTGCTTCATGCTTCAAAACACTGCTGTGAAGGTGCAGAAAGCTGTAGCTTTTCATTAAATCAAAATAGAGTACAACAAGAAAACTTACTCCGCCTGCCCATCCCGTTTGACTCTCTTCTATGTGCTGTTGATTCTGAAAAACAAAATCAAAGGTACACTCTTTAAGAAGTTAAAGAATGAGTTTATGGAGATTCAAAATCCTCAAATAAAAAATCTGTAGCTGCCCATAAAACAGAATTTTAGAATACTTGCTATGAAGGTTCAGAGACCTGAAGGTTGTCAGAGGTAAATAATATTACTGTATTAATACCATTATGTTAGTTAAAATACTATTTTTTAACAGCTGTCATCAGAGCTAAATAAAACCTAAAGTAATTGTTTTAACCTTATGCAACATTTTCACTGAAAGCAAGAATTAACAACTACTTAGTCTCATGAATTTTTCAATAAAAACCCAAGTAAAATAATGGATAAATGGATCAGTATCTCCTGCAGCTAAAGGCGCTTTTACATTTTTATTTATGTTTCACTTATAAAATTTCTAGTGCTTTTTAGATAATTTCCTTAGACTTTTACATTGAAGAGTGTAATATCTTGCTTGTTGGATGGAGCAAGTGATTTAATATTCAACAATTCTGCATTCAGTCAATGTATTTCTTCTTTTATCTTGCAAACTTCTTTATACTGCTTATTTAATACAGTATTTCTTTAGGCTGAAATAGATTCAACAAATATGCTTTCTAAAGAATATGGTTTGTATTTGTTATCCTCCATGTAATCTCATTAGCATTCAGAATCATGCTTTTTCCCTTTCAACTCGGTCCCTGCAAAGTGACTTATTTAAGCAAAAGTTGCAGGTACTTGCCCCTTAGAAGATTGTTTAGTACTTTGCAAGGGCTGCACTAAGCTATTAACTCAGAAGATGGATTTTATTTCTTTTAGGATAAGAAAAATGGGATGTATTGTTTTGTACCTGCAACCTAAATTTATTTTCCTTTCTTTAAATTAAGGCTTAGATCTTGATGACATAGTACATTAGGGATATATTTAACTTCTCTCATATGAGTAGTCCCATTGACTTCTATGGGATTTTTCTGTGTATTAAAGTAGTTACAGAATTTAATTAGAGAAATGGCATCTTTATAGGAAATCACTATTTCACAAACACATGCCTAGCTTTTACTTGCATGAATAGTTCCACTGAAGTCATGTTGGTTTCTACGGTCTATGCACATGAGCAAGACTTGAACACATGAACATTTTTGATGAATCGACACTTTAGGAACATCTTGTAGATTATATTTTGTTATTATTTTCAAGTACATAAAGCCTAGCACATTTATTGTACATTAGAGTCTCAATTTAATCTGAAATCAACAAGAGAACTATTTTTGCCAATGGAAACGTACAGAGATATACTTTCTAACGGCAAATAGAGCTAATGCAGCACTCCCATCTGTTCGCACTCCTTCAATTGGCCATTTGTGCAAACTTTAATGTGATAAAAGCATTGTATCACTGTATAAATATAGAATTATAGAAACGTCAGTAGTGACTCCATAAATAAGGTTTCATGGAGAAATGCAATTAAACAAGGATCATGAACACAGTCCTGCAAGATGTTAATTGTTCTGGTCTGGTTCCAGCAAAGCAATTAAGCACATGCTTAATTTTAAACACATAATAGACCTACTGAAATAAATAAAACCGCTTACACGCTTAAAGTTAAGCTTGTGTTAAAGTACTTAGGTGGATTGTGGTAGAATCCTAGAACCCTTCTTTTTTTTTTTTACATTAAAATAATTAGTTATTAAAATGCAGGTTACTTCGAGGTGAGCCAAAGATTTAGTGTTAATGTATTTATAAAGTGGAACAATTACTTAGGAAACACATCAAATGCTGCAGTAAATATGTATTTTGTCCAAATAAATTAAGATATATCTCTGTGGAAAAGTACTTCAATGATAATGTTTTTGAAAGAACAGGACCTTAACTTCCTTTTAAATTTGCAACAATTGTCATAGCATAGAGGAATAAGAATTATTTTCAGCTTGGAAAGGCTGTGTCAATAAACTGAATTTACAATTTACCAGTTATACACTTTTATAAGTATTCTTGCCTTTTATTTCCCATTGGTTCAAGGTTTCAGCCTAATGCTAGTTTTTATAGGTGTTCTGTACTGTAAACTCTAAAAACAAGACATGCAAACAGCATCAATACTAAAAGACAATAAATGAGACTTCTGTACTAGAGTTACTGAAATTCAGAGTTATCCTTTCCTTCAGGATCTATATGAATTTATCAGTGTCTACAGTCTTCAAGTTTTACAAGGTCTTTTAAAGAAATATTTTTCCAGAAAGGCTTCTGTACATAAGATCTTTAACTATCTACCTATAGGTATAGATAGTTAGGCCATTTAAGCTACTCTTCTGCTTAACAGAGTATGTTTTTCCCTCTAAACTTTCTTAATGATAGAATGACATATTTAAACAAAATGTAGAGCTAGTGTTGCAATTAGCCTGAAGTTTTCTTTTCAGATCTGAAAAAGATTGTGTTTCTGAAATCTTGGCTGCTTTCTCCGACTATATGATTTGATAAAACAGAAGAATTTCTCCCTCCTGAAAACATGCCTTGCTTTTAATCTGTATGTTCTTTCAACTAATTTAACATTAATCATAAGGGACGTGATTCAGTTAGACTTAGTATGAAATTTCAACGTAGTATAGTAAGATTTTCTTTAAAAAACAATAAAGATCCTTTATGGTTCTACTTTTGAAGATGAGGAAGCAAGAAGGAACTAAACAACAGTATTGAAAGCTGCTCAGTAACATTCTTCTTATTTTTGTTGCTTTGATTGTTATTGAAGCCTCACTAAAAAGTATTTTGGTTATTTTATTTCTTCTTGATGCAATTTAATCTTTTCCATCCCTCCCCCAGCAATTAAAATATTGAAAAAGGTATCAGTAGTAGCTAAAAGATGCATGTGATCAAACACTGGAAAATACAGGCACACAATTGTTTTTGAAAAGAATTCAGGGCAAGATGAAATATATTTCAGCAACTAAGACAGAGCAACCTGTGCATAATCAGTAGGTGTTAAAATAGCTATGCAGATTGGATTAGAAAATGCTAATTTCAGCAATGTTAAATTTATATTTCCAACTTTATTACCTCTGGACATTCCCAAGTATTTGAATATTCTTTGAAGTCACAAATAGCTAGGACTGAAAAATTCTGGATTCTCTTTAGCCATTGCACACAGATTCGACTATCTGTTACCCAAGTAAGCCAAGTAAAATAGTGATCACTAAAAAATAAAAGAAAAAAAGAAAGAAATGGTAGTTATCAAAGAACAGGATTATAGAAACATTGCTACAGATTGTGTCCCCCATATTGCTCTGTGGAAGACAATAGCAAAGCTTCCATCATCTTAGGAATGTTTTTTTGTCCTTTGTAAAAACGTATCATATGGACAGACAGAATCAAAATACAACGTTTCTAGTTAGCTTCTGTTCCATCTAGAAGATGAATATTGCACTCCACTGTTAGAAACAGAAAAGAACTCAGAGGTTCAAGCATTTAAAACAAATAGACAGAAACTTTTTTAAAAAAGAGAAGACATGTTTGAGGGCACACTACCTGGATGCTATGACTGCAGGAACTGGCACCTCCTTAGGACCAAACGCTTCAGCGTTAACAGTATCGACAATAAACACTTTAACAGTAGGATTTTTAGCCCCAGCCTTCAAAGAAAATGTATCAGGTTATTCAAATCAGGCTCTGAACAATTCAGATCAAGGAAGATTTCAAAACTGTTTGCAGGAAGGGAGATAGGTCACAAAATGTGTATTCAGTTGAGTATAATAGTACAAATGTCTTACAAGATCTCACTGTGACACTACAGCAGTAGCACGTTACTTAACTTTGCATCATTTCATATAAATAGAAGAAAACCTTTCAAACAGTCAAATTTAGTGCCTTTCTATGCAGAAAATGTGCTTGATGGGAACCAGTATTCTATTTGCAGTGTGGATCTTTGCTGCGCATACTACACTTACTTTGGCATAAAACTCCAGGATTATATTCAAATGATTGCAAGTGCTCTTTGACATCCCAGCTGTGAAATAAAATGGTTTAGCTTAAACTGATTTCATGCTTGCTTATTCATTGCATACATTATTAGTTTTTTAATTCTCTTCCATGTGTGGTCTAAACCATCCTGCTTAACTTTAGAACTGTAACCCAGCTGACAGCTGAGTAACTTCTTAAGATACATTAACATGATCACTTGCAATCATATGAACATGACAAGAGTCAGGAGAGCTCTCTAATATGTGCTGAAGAAATGCCAACCTAAAACCATCTTGCCTTAGATCTGGCACTTGAAAGCAGTTAAAATCCAAAGCCCCTTGAGATCAAAAAGCCCTATGAAGTGTGCAAATAAACTGAAGCTGTCATAGCCTTTATTTTTCAAAATAAAAAAAGTCTCATAATTGATTTACTGTAGTGAAAAATAACAACTGCATAATTAACACATCACAATGAGTAAACTGAATTGAAAAAAGCAAGGCTTGATCATGCAAGCATGCACTTTTGCACATGCTTTTTACTTACATGAGTAATTCCATTTATTTCACTGTTACTATTAAATATCTACAGTTTTGAATATACCTATACCTTTTCCGAACTTGACCTAAGTTTGTTTTTTTTCATTAAATTAGGCCAAATGGATTTAACCACTGTAATACAACCATTTTTTAAGCACAGTTGATTTTATCATTGTAATAACTCATTTCTCAACAGAAAGTAAGTCAAAAGAATGAGAAAACATACCTTTGGGTATGGGATAATTATTTTCCTAGGATACTGGTCCTCACCAAAATATGAATATTCAATGACTGGTATGTCAGAATCATTAAATTGTACAAATGCTAAATATTTTCCACTTGGAGACCACCACAGTGCATACTTTGTTGCTAGCATTTCCTCTGAGGAAAAAAAAATCACTCATAATAGTTTATCATTCCAATCTACCTATCTTCTAATCTACTTTAGCATTGTACTCTTAGCAACCTAGAAATGTAAAGACAGTTATACTAAATAAATAACACCAAACATATTGTAATACATCTCAATTCTGAAAGGCCTTTAGAACTCTCAAAAGAGGCACACAGATCCTATTTAACACACTTGGGTTTTTCATGTGTGCATGTGGGTTTTTTAACATTTTAAAAATTTTTTTATATGCACTGAAGTGCCAAATTTTCACCAAAATTAAAACTTCCATTAAAGCTTAATTCCCAACCACTGCCTCTGCAGCAGAAGGAAGCCCAATTTGTAAAATTCTGATATAGTTTCAGTAACAAAAGACTCCGGATTTTGGTTACATGCTATGAATACAAAATGCAGTCATTGTATGGCAAATAAAATATAGAAATGAAGTAATCCTTAGGGGTCTAAAAATCATGTATCATCACAGATATTTTAGAACAGATTGTGAGAACCAAGTAATACAAACAACGCATTTAACATGTTAGTTATTGCCCTTCAAGGTTTACTTACCTTCATAGACCCAATCAGGAATCCCATTAAATATTTCATTCTGTTTTCCATCACTAGTTATTTTAATTGGTGCCTCTCTTGGACTTTGTTTCAAATAGATATTATTCTCATATACATATACCTAAAGACAAGAAAGTATTTCTTACAAGTATAGGCACCAATAACAGAGGTTAGAGTAAGATCTTCTACAGTCAATGCTCTTACATTATACCAACAAGAAGACGTAATGAACACAAAATGAGAAATAAATGCTACACTAAAAGCCCTTGCAAATTCTGCAAGAGTAGGTACCTCAGCAGGCTAAATTCTACATTCAGCTATGTCAGAATAAATCCTGAACAAGTCCTTTGATTTTAATAAACTTCAGAGGAGTCTGTGACTACCCTTGTTTTGGAAAATAATGAAAAAAAAATCTTTGAAACTTATTCAAATTGTTGTGTTTTTTAAAAGACCCTCAGAAAAAGTGTTTTGTGACTCTTCCTTCTGCTTCCACCAAAAGTAGACGATAAAAACAAATAACAACTAAAAAGAAAATAATTGAACTTTTCTAAACCTGTCAAAAGGCCTAGGCGACACGAGATGAGACAAAAAAGGGTTTCAGTCTGTCTGGGCTGGTTTGTTTCTTTCTAGTAAATTAGTTATCAAAAGAGAGTTCTTGCAATAAATGCTAGCAGGCCTTGGGTATCTCTAAATTTCAATCAAATCAATGGACACGTGGTTAAGAAACTAGCACCAGAAACATCGCTTTCTTAGGAAATCATGCATTTTGAAGCTATAAGCATTTGTTAGCAACATCAGTGTAACATTTTAACTACTGTATGCTTTAAATGAAAAACAAAGCAAGTCCTAAACCTCACAGATACAATACAAGGATTACTGTATAAAAACATCACACACTACTAGTATCAGGATGATAGGAAACTATTGTGTTCTGTATTCAGAATTCTTGGTTAAAAAAAATAGCAATATTTAGTTTAATTGAGAGAACTAATACTCTCCTAGAACACGGAAAAATTTCCCTAATAAAATTTTCATTCATATTTAGCCCACTCCCTGGTTCTTTTCTGAAATTAGTATGATATTTACAATTCTTTGCTTGCACAAATATTTTGTCAGTACTGGACAAGTGGTTAAAAAACCACTAATAATTATTGAACTGATGCTTTGGAATCAAGAATAAAAAGGTTTATAAGTTTATAAACTTGTTACCGTATGCAATAGGTCTATTATAATTACTGAGAAATACATACTTAGCTATCAAGTAGCTATTAAACAAAAAAAGAAATAACATTTTTTTTCTAATAAGAATCTGGCAGCCATTTCCTAGAGTAAAAATTTTAGAAAATGTTTTAAATACTGTATCTCTAAATCTCCATAGTAAACTCATGGGTTTTACAGTGTCAAAGGAAAACACATTGCTTTTCAGGCCTTGAAACTACATATAATCCTGTATACAATTATGTTGGTCAATTCTTGATAAGAGACTGGCTAGCAAACTGAAACACATAATGTAGCTGAGAACATGGATTCTTCTACTGAGACACAGACAAGTTAAATTTTAACAAGTTAAAACTGTTTTCTTTGTCATTCCTGCTGACAACCTAAGTTAATACACACAGGTCTGTCAAAAATATGGCCTAACAAAATAATAACCAAAGGCAAATAAATGTCTTCTAGCCACACAAAGCAAAATCATTCTAGTGCTTCGTTATCTTTACTGACCAATTTGTGTCCCACGGGTGACCAGGATATATACTGAATTTTATGTGGAAGCTGATTTTCTGTTACAAAACCACTAAAAAAAGGAAAGAAGTTGAGATGGCTTTTTGTGCATAGTGCAAATGAATCATTATACTGTACATTCAGATAAAATTCATGAAGGGCTATATATTCTAACAGATTTTTGTTTCTTGAGCAATGCAAAATTAAGGCAGGCAGTCAGACATGCAGTAATGTTACTGGTGTGCACCAGTGCTGGTAAAGAATTGCAACTCAGCCCTTTGAACACATATTCAACAGCCTAAGAAGCCAGCCTTTATCTCTTCTACACACTGCATGAGCATCTACAGTCATTTGCTCTATCTGCAGTCTGCATTACAGCCCCAGCACGTCACTGGGAAATGTGAACTCAGGATACAGCATGCTGGGGCAAGCATAACAGCAGCCGTTACAACATTTGTTAAGGATCACGACCCACATGCAGTACCTCTCTACTCACATCAACTTGCAGCAATCTTTTCCTGTCACCTTGAGCCAACAGTTTCCCAAGTATGGAGCAGCTCAGTGCAGTCCTTATTGCTCAGAACTAAGAAGCATTTGGTCATGCTGCTACTTATGGCATAAAAGGGTGACTGTGGAGGCAGATGGCCTCCTTCAAACTTGGGTGGAAAGAGGGGTGGTTCAGGGGAGATCTTGGGAAAGAGACCAAATGCCATGGGAGAAGCTGTAAACTTTTGAAGAAAGCTAAAGATTAGACTGACAATAAAAAGGATGAATTAGGTTAACAGAAGGGTGTGGAGACATCGAGGTGAGACTGAAATGCACTCAAGCAACCAAGATAGGGCGGGAGAAAATTATGCAAAGAAGAAAAAAAGATGAGACTCTTGAGCAGTGAAAGTTTTAGGACATGAAATATAAACCAGTCCAGATACCTGGATGAGTAGATGAAAGGACTGTATAACTTTCTTAGAGGCCATTTCTTTCAAGCAAACAAGTAACCTGACAGATTCAGGCAAAAGCAAAGGGGTGGCAGTCACATAACTATAGTTTTTCAGTGGAAATGCTTGCAAGCACATCCCTACAGGGTATTCATCATAGCTCTCTGTAAGAAATATCAGGCCTTACCCATAGATGAGATCATAAATGTGGTATGATGCTGTATAAGAATATCTCCACAGCTGCAAAAATTAATCAAGAAAATAATATTATTAACTTTGAAAAAGAGAATCTAATTAAAAATAATCAGCTACCTTTTCACAGCCTACTCCTGTCTCAAGAAAGTACCAAGAAACATTTATTCATGGCAACCACAATCAACAAACTACTAAATGAAACCAAAAGTTTCATTAAGTGATATATTAAAATAATTACCTTTGAATAATTGCTTTCCAGAGCTATGAAATATTTGTCTGATGACAACACATAATTTGAAGCATTAACTTGTTTCTGAAAGATTAAGAAGTAGATTAGATTCTAGTAAAAAAACTTTAAATAAGGATTTGATAAGTCAGGTTTTAATCCACTCACTTTTAAACTGGTACTTGAAATGCAAATGCATTTTGCTGCCTTTTTATTAATTAAAAACGTACGTACCATTGTGCTGTTAGTCATGATGGTAGTTGGGTAGTTCCTTTCAACATTGTAAAGAATAATATCATCTTCTGCAGACTGATGAAGATATTCATTATCTTTGTAAACAAGATAAAAGGGCTGTTACCTTGCACAGAAGATACTATTGAACAGATCCGCTTATGAAAGTATTCACACTCCTGTCAGTGAATAGACTGAGCAAATACGTCTCTCTACATAAATTTTTTTTTCTTCTAAAGATGCCAAGGTACAGAGTTATCAGCAAACTGCCTTTAGGGTTCCTGAGTATGTTCTCAAGATTACACGCTGCACACAGAATCAGCTAGTTAACTTTATAATTAAATGCCAGATTTTATTGTCAGTAATGTCTGATCAAGAATACCAGAGACAGACCCATCAGAAGGTCAGTATTACAATGTAAATGTTTTAAAGAAAACATTCAAGATATTTGCTTATAATTTCACGAGAACATTCTGATTTGTACAGATTCCGCAGGTAAGAGCAATACCATCTAACCGACACTACGTAAGTGATACTGTCCTTACTCACACAGGTCCTACAAAGAGGGGGTGAGTGGCCTTCAATGATAACTGAATTAACCCTACCTGTTCTCAGGACCTGAGCCATAGTTTGGTAGAGAATGAAGATCAGAATTTTAGTTTCACATAATTATTTTACTGCTATAAACAGACAGAAAGAATTCCATAGCTGATGTAGCTAAAGAGAGAGAGAGACTTTAGCAGTTTAAAAGCAGCCTGAAACATTGTATAAGGTGTTCATTTTTAGGAAAATAGATCACCAGTGGATCTTTTGAGCACACTGCTGTGATTTGTCTAACACCATTTGTGGTGATCTCAGGTCCCCTCAGGACCTCAGGACTCAACTTCAACTCCTTGCTTCAGAAGAGAAGTATGCATATAGAATGTTGTAGGCATGACTATCTATGCAATCTGTTGCATGAGTTTTGCATGAGTTTTGTGACTTGTAAGAGGAAAGGTAAGTCTAAGTGAGAAGGATATAAAGATGGAAGGAGAATATTAGGTTTAGGTGATATGCTGCCTATGTACTTCAGACGGAATTCTAACAAATGGTGACCAAATTTTTAAATTGTACAAGTGATGTCAACGTACTTCCCATTGTTAATTGTAAAACTTGAACTGCTGCTAGCAATGCTCTGGAAGGCTTCAGTTCCGTTCTAACATTGTGGGTTAAAATTAACTTGGTAAGACTCCGTGTGCTATGTTCCTTGTCTCTAGTCAGAGAATAGTAATTGCTTGAGACAGCGCATAGATAGGAGTGGTAGCAGTGTGTGGACTAGAATGTAATTCAATCTAGCTCAAGCCTTTCCGTGCTGCTGCAGTTCCCTGATAACAAGACTAGTATTTCAGCCACACAAAGACATACATCAGCAGCAATTAACTTCATGTCTTTATCTTCCACCTTAAGGAACTTGCTTAGAAACTCAACCTTATTTTCTATGCAATGCATTGGAACTCAGGAATTTCAGCAGTGTCAGCATTTCCTTAAATGAGATAAGAACAGTTGGGCTCATTGCAGAGCTAGGTATTACTGAAAACAAAGAACGGGACCTGTTAGACAGGCTACCTCAATTATTACAAATGGTAAGTGAAAAAGTTCTGTGACAAACACAAAAAAGGAGATTGCTTAAGAAATGACTGACACATTGACATATTTCTTTTACTTACTGCAATGAATATGACAGTAAAAGAAATAAAACACTAAAGGCCTGTGTAAAATTATAGTTTATACTTGACTCAAATATGTCTGTTGAAACATCAAATACCTGGAATTTCTAGAATGACTGACAGAAGAGTAAATTTCAACCATAAGTTTTGACTAGCAGATTGTTTAATTTCATCGTTAGCATTCATTCACAGTAAAGCTGGAAGAAAAATACATTTCTGAGTCTGTGTAAGCCAGTCTGGAAATACATACTAGAAAGGCTTATGTACGTTTGAGAAAAGGTTTTACTTACCTGACACCCAATATGGAAAAAATGTTTTATATTGGAAGTTTCCATTCAAATAATCCTCCAGTGTAAGAGCTCTGGGACCACCATCTGTGTTGACAACTAAGAATAAGACAGAAAGTTTCTGTTAATGCAATGCTGTGAAGTGGAAAAAAAAAAAGAAAAAAGAGAAGTAATTACTAGTCCAATATTTCTTTTTTTCTATATTTAGCACCAGGGAACAGCAAGGATAGCATAATACTGGAGGTATGGAGAGAGTAGGCACAGCAGAAAGGAACGTTCTCTGTTACTGTTTTGATAAGGTCCTTTGGCCTCTGAAGGACTCACCTTTAGGAATACAGAATTAGAAACCAGACAAACATTTATTTCACCCAGTCATTTATTCACTTGGACATATTTACTTGTAGAACCTGTGAGTCCAAGTAAAGCATTTTCTACACAAAGGACAGTTCAAATTTTTGTTTAAAGCATAGTTTTCATGAACTTGTATGGTATGTAGACACAGCACATACTCAAACAACAAACAACAGAGAGTCAAACAACAGCACGTGCATACAAACCCCGGCTACCAAATTTCATAAATGCCTCATCAACCAGTGTTAGAAGATGGATATAAGGCTTGCAAAATAATCACCATCCACATATATTTCTTTGTAGCTACATGAAAGAAACAGATGAAGGTATGCAGGTAAATATAATGCTGAAAAGTAATGAATGAGTGAACCCAAATTTCAACTTTTTATTTAATGCTGCAAAAGAAAATTGGCAACAATTCTGGAGAGAAGACAGTTACTCTGATATTTGATTTCTAAGCAGATCAGATAGTCGCATAAAAATAATGGACAAAATTATGTCTGGTTTTGTGGTTCTTGTCTGACTATGTTTCTTCCCAGAGCTAAACACCTTAAGCTAGGGCAGATTTTAAAAACAAAATTTAAGGACAATCAACTGGATAAGAAGAGGGTAATGCTGAAAATGCTGGCTTGCTAAGTGCATGGAAATGAAAAATTCCATTATAAAAATGTAATAAAAAGACAGTAAGAAAAACTATGCAGTTCACAAGAGAAAGAGTACTTAATATATTTAATACTCAAAAAACACAGGAACATTTCTGATAAAGGCCAGTTTTTAAAGTTCAGTACAATAAGAATGGCAAGTTTTAAGTCTAGGCATTCTGGATTCTATGCTTTTCTCCTTTAAAATCAAGCAGACTTTTGCCACGGTCTTCAGAGCTATCTGATGGGGATGTCACTCTGCAGCCTAGTAGATCTCTGTCACTTCCCCTGTTTGTTCCTTCAGAGCTCTCAGATGACAGCCAGATAATCAAGATGACTCATTGCCCTCAGGTTTCATATCATGCTCCATCACTTCCTCATTACAGCTGCCCTCTCTGTTAAGATCACACTGACTTCCTAGGAAATGTTTCTTCATATTCTCTTCTTTGGTACTTTGTAATGATAATACATGTTTTCTTCAGCTAAGTGACTATTACTTACTGTAGAATACACATGTCAGGTTGACTGTTGACACTAGCCTTGTCTGCACTAATGCAGAAGAAAGCTGTCATGAGAAATAAAACTGAATGCCAATCCACAGGCAAAAACCTATCAGGATAAACTCTGAGCTAGCAACAGGTCCAGAAAATATCCCAAGAGGTTCAATAAGAAGTTAATTCCTCTTGCTGATACCATAACTGTATATTAGAGACTCTTGATACGTTAATAAACAGCACAGAAGATGGCAAACTCTTAAAAAAAAGCATAGAAAATAATTCCAAAGAAGAATCCACTTCTGTTTATACTGAGTGATGATACTTATCACTACCTTTCAGTTTAAATTCTCTAAGTGAATATGCCTATTAGCAAAAGAAATCCACTGTTAAGATCTATTTCCATGGTTGTGTGTATAGAAGGCTTAAATTTGCAGTCCTGTTTGATAGCTTAATCTGGTAAAATTTCCTGGTTCCTTCTCTCAGTTTAAGAGGATTTTTTGCTACAAAGACAAGCAGTATCACAAATGTCTCATCTCTGGTCTAATTTTCACAGCTCTAATTTAAACTTTTACTCTGTTAGCCATCTCACCCTTACATACTTAATATTCTGTGATAATTTATTATGACTGCTAATGATTTTCAAAATGTGTCCACTCCTATCTGAATTTCTACCAGTGGACTGCAAAAAATCTGAACACAACTATTTCTTACTTGATTACTTATAATTTTGAATGCTTGTTTCTAGGCAACAGAAGATATATTTAAATGCTTTAATTAAAAGCAGCATCTTTAATTGTTTCCCATAATTGTTGCCGATTCTTTCTTCTGTAACTAAAGACTGGTTCAATAATAGTATTTGAAATCTCTACTCACAGAACAGACCCTAACATAAGAAGTACTCTCCACATCTGCAGCACTATATAGACATTGATTTGGACGGTTGTTGGTAGGCTTGGTAAGTTCTTATGTTGTGTTTCGTTTCTCTATGAAATAATAAAGATGAGAAAAAGTGCCCAGGGACAAAAAGGAAGCAAATAGCAGAGCCAACCACAGAAACCAAATCTTACCAAATTTCAGCTTTGCTCTTTTCCCTTCACCACCCCACTGTTTCAGTTTTAATACTTTGTGGTCAATTTGCATGTATTTACAGGGTGCAGTTCTGTATTTCTCTGTGCACCGAATTGGTAATTTTGGTTCAAAGTGTAAACTGCTTTATATATTCCATGATTATAATTACTCACTCGTGTATTTGAGTGTATTTTTTGACTTACATGTATAATTGTGGTGGTAAAAGCCTGTAAGCATCTATTAATTGCCACTGGCTTTATGCAGATACCTTCTCCTTTACTGTTCAGTTAATTGTTGTGAGAGAGCTTAATAAAAGACAGAAAGCAGAACTATCAATTATATTAAACTCAGATTAACTATATGCACACCAATCTATCACTGTGAAATTCTGTTTGTATTATGAGGATTATTCCCTTTCAAAGATTGGATGTGGGTAGACCAACACTACCCTTGCTTTAGATTTCAAAGCCCTGCTGGCTTATTCCACAACATGGTCTAATGCGCATCCATATGAATTGTGTCTACTCCTGCCAAATTAAACCAAGTGTACATAATGTATTCTGGTTTCTGTATTTGTTATTTTTATACACGTAGCTGTGTATATGTATTTTATATGTATTTAATATATATGTATTTTATATGTATTTTATTTAGCATCCACTGTTACACAGCAAATAGATGACTTGCCAAAAGAAAACTGGTTAGCATCTTGGGACGGCCAGCTTGCAGATGGTATTATATTCTGCTTCTGGACTAGAATGTACATTCTTAACTCTGTGGTCTGATGCTGAATAGCTAAAGCACAAGCTCTTTCAACATGCGCAAGATGACAGCCTTCCACTTGAGGAAACCACAGCCCAGTTCAGCATCAGAAATGAATTCCAACACTCCTGATCTTGCCCCAGAACTTTGGGTCACACTCAGCTCCACATCAGCTGAATCTGCTTTTCCATACCTGCATTACATCCAGTCATTTTTTGTGAGGTGTGCCACTGCTTTTCTCAGTGAAGGTTATTTCAAAAACACCCTTTGGAATGAGAAGATGAAGTCTGAACAAGTCATGTTCTGCAGTATGATCCAGCTCTTGTTACTGTTAGGAACAGAAACTGTGTATAGAAAGCTAGAGAATGCTAGAACGAGAATGGTTTAGTTACTGCTGACTCTAACTTCTCTACTGCTTAAGGGTCCAGGAAAGGAACTAAAGCCTTTAATGATACACTGAGAAAGAATAATTATAATCCCTTTCATTTATTGAAAATTAAGTTTTCAGAAACTATAAAGAAAAGCTAGTATAAAAATTTACCTTAGATCATAACCATCATACATTATTTCTAAGCATAGACTTGGAGAGGTAAGATTGTTGTGGTAAACCCTTGAAATTAGTCCTAAAGCAGAGTATTTATTCTGCCACCAGCATGTGAATAAGCACAAAAATTAATAGAGCCTGTTTTGGATAAGCACTTCATGCTGATTTAAGAATCTAAGCGACAAAGAGTTTCTTCAAAGCACTAGTCAGATTTGGTAAGAAAAGGCCCACCCAGCCCCACAGTCTTAGGAGTACTGTCAGAGACCACAGCTGGACAAGTACAGCAGACTAAACCCTGTTAACAGAATATATACTACAGGAGTGTATTAGTTTTTGAAAACTTATCTAGCAAGATTTTAGTATGAATTCCTATCATTTTTTATGCAATCTAAAGTACCAAACAGAAGAGGTATGAATTAGTCTAATCCACTTTAATATTGTTTTTTTATTACTCTGTTCAGGTAATGTTATGACAGCTCTCTGCCACCAGTGTAGCCAGGTTTACACTATTACCTAGATCCAAGCCTGAACTCGTAGCTAAGACTGAACCACCAGACTTTGGTGGAAGCACCGTGTCACAGTAATCTATTGATTTTCAATCACAAGAAACTTCAGCAACAGCTGAGAGTTTATAATCTCTAATTGTCACTTGCCAATTTTGATAGATGGCCAAGAAGACGAGAATTTCCCTTTAACTTTACTTCTGTTTTAAGTCAAATATCCAGGCTCACATTTCAATTCGAAAGCAGCAACTAACAGCACCATCTCCAGCTGAATTCACTGCAGGCAACTGAACTCCTGACTGGAAGTATTTTTCTTCCACTCCACAATGTTGGAAGCCACACTGCTTGACGTTGCATCCACACACAGGGAGCCATTTATTGAATCAGAAAATGGATTTGGCTGGGGTGTAGCAAAGACCACCACCAGTTCCTAAGAAACTGGCTGCTCTCCACTTCCTGGCGGAGAAGGATGCCCTTTGACCTGATCTGCAACATTAGAGAAAGAAGGTCTTAGTCTCAGGCCTAGGTCAAATGTACAATGGGAACAGAAACACTGACAGGCAGGATATTCATTAAAAATAGCAGAAGAAAAGATTAATTTGGAGCCTAAACAATACATTCAGTGAATTGTAACTCTGCCTGTGGATCCGCTCTTGCTTTTCAACTGCAGGCAGGTATTTTCTTTCTTGTTTACACTGCAGAAGAACAGGAATAGGTACACCAGCGTAAAAGTGAAAAGAACCTTTCTGAACTGTTTAGAGTTGGGTTATCATAGCTGGGTTATCATAGTAAGGTAAATCACACAGCACATTCCTAACTCAAAGAAATATCAAAAAACTGTCACTAATTTCTTAGGCATAGATACCATTTGCTATATCGAGATTGCCCGTCTTGCTCTTCTCAGCCTCACACAAATTGTGTAATAACCACAACTAAGTATTTCCCCCTTACTATCCTCTCCAAACACAAAATTATTTTCCAGTATAACTTTTGAGAATTTTTCACATTTTTATACTCTCCATGCGTAAATCAAAACCAGCTACCACATTTTGAGAAGTTTGAAGGACATGAAATTACTAGAGACTTAGCAGATGAAACCGGAACTAAATATTTCTTCCAGTTCTTTCAGAATTACAGACGACATCTGTCTTTGCTGATTCCTTAACCAGAAATTTAGTCGGTCTGTGTCTATACATTTCTCATATGTAATTAATTGTCTTTCTAGACTGCCACATCCTGCCAGTTAAGCAGTAGTAAAGGTGGAATGTACAAACAACATTCCACCTCTGTAGCTATTTCCTGTCTGTCTTCCACTTGCAAAATTTGTAACTGAAAAATTAATTTATACTTCTCCCTTTTATAACTGATCCATAGACTACTAAGAATTCAAAAAGGTTTAGGCATTCAAACAGATAACTGCAGCACTTGCAGTTTCACCTGAGAATAAGAGGCCATAATCAGATGTGTTCAGCATAATTGTGTGTTCCACAATTGTTTAAAATGCTCCTTCAAAAGCATTCTGTAAAGTAAAATAAATTCTTTGTCACCCTACTGGATCTAAATGTCATGTCTCATATGACTGGTAACCAAGCTGCTATTCCAAGAGACCATAGAGACAAAAAGAGTTCTTTGTAGTGGCTCCGGTACTCAAGAAGCACAGACTAAGACCAGTGAGCAGGGATGTGATAAAATATAAAATATATTCACTTCCTCCTACAGTACCTTCCACGGTCTTTAGCAACTTCTTCAGGCTGCCAAATCAATCCTTGGTCTCCAGCCTCTTTGTTTCCTCACTGCTCTTTTTTATTTAAATCTCATAAAAATATTCTGCCCTGTCTTAACATGCAGTCATGGTACGAGTAAGTCTGACTTGATACCATACATTTATCTCGTATCAAAAGCTCAGATTTGATCATGCTCAAGCTAGCCAAAAAATCTGGCACCCCATCATTGACAGTAAAAGTCAAACCTATCACTCTGAGGTGGTACCTCTTTCCAGCACTGCCTCCCACCTTGATACAACCTATCCTCATATTCACATGCTGCGTAACAGAATCAACCCTAACTGCTTCAGAAACCTCCAACCCCTCTCTCAAAGAAACAACCCCTGATAACCATACTCCACAGAAATATCACGTAGGAAAGAGATTTCACCTTTCACAAAACCTGCATATTAACTACAGGACTTAACTTTCACAAGACTTAAGCAGATAGCTGATTTTATAACATCTAGTTGTAAATGCAAAACTCAGTTCTTCATCTCAGTCACCCTCCCAACATATGAACAAAGAACAGTAACAGAAAAAAATATTCCTTTAAGTAGACAGTTACTGGATTATAGGCTTTTTATTACTATTTTAACTATTTCAGAGGCATTCAATTAAACTGTTATAAGGAAAGGGCCATGTAAATACTTATATTGCCCTTAGTACACCTCTCAGAAAAGAATTTACCATTAAGTCAGTGCCACTCAGGCTCTAAACTTCAAACCACACTCACTTCGAGCTTTACCAGAGGACTCAGCAGACCGCACTGTGTTGATTTACCTACAGCTGGCATAATAATACTAGAGCAAACTATGCATCCCAATTTTATACAATGCTGACTTTAATTTTCAAATGCAATCTTAAATATGTTCACAGGCAAATCATCATACCCTGCCTACAACAAAATATTTAAGCTGTAATTGGATAGAGAACTTCTGTAATTATTACACAACCATTTAAAACCAAATATAAGTTCACCAAGCTTGGGGAAATTACTAACAGTTTGTGAAAGTCTCCTAACCCCTAACACAAAAAATAACATAATATGAGGAGATCTGAGTTTGCAGTCTTATCTGAGAACATTATATAACATGCACAATAAAGTTAATTCTGGTGCTTTTCACTTCAAAGAGTTCCTTATTTCAACATCTACTGGCATTTGGATCCTACCTTCAGGATATTTCAGCTGTCAGTACATTTCTGTAAAGTGATAAAGCCATAACAATTCTGACAGGACAATCCTGAAGATGATTTGACGAACTTTTGTGAACTTTAGAAGCCATAGTAGCTAAAGATACTGTGCTTTACACTACGTTCGATTACAAATGCCTTACCTCTTGATGGAAGCAGTATAATACACATAAGTAATAAGGAAAGCAAAAGGCATATAACCACGCCAAATATGATTTTTAGCCGGGTCTGCAGGACAGAAACAAACAATAATTACATTTCTAATATTGCCTGAAGCATACTTCTATGGCTTGTAAATAATTAAATCCTCCCATTCTCTCTAACTGCAGTAAGTAATCCATCCAAGCAACAAGCAAAAATGTCCCTGTAGTACGTTTGAAAAGACTTCCCTTTCCTTTTTCTTTAAAACAAATACTTTCACATCAGAGCCTGGCCTTGTGCAATAGCTGACAGTTTAAAACAACAGATGCAAACGTTACCAAAAGCTGAATTCAGCAGCATACAGACCTTCATTTTCCTGCCGTATTCTAAAAGAATGTAAATTCTCTCTTCTGGGTGTTGGTCAGTGGATCTAGGAGAGGAGTTTGAAAAGGCAGTGTCTGTTTTCACAGTTGGAGGCCAAACCTCTGGCAGACTTTTTTTTTTTCCTACATACTTTTGAAAACTGTGCCAAATTTCAAAGGGTTTCCATAAAATTAGAAACAGGCTTTCGGGGAAGTTCTTGAACCAGAAATGGACGGTGGGTGGTTATAGGGGTGGTGATTATATACTTCCCATCAATGCGAGCTGTAACCAACATCTGCTTACACTAACTTCAGGGTTTTATGACTCAAGAGTTACTTGATATGTGCTGTTTTTCTCTGAAAAGTATCTACTGTGTATTTTGGCAATCCTCACTTTCTCAGGACATACTCATGACCTTATTTCTACTCTCTACAGAGAAATTAAAAGAAAATCCAGTTGCTATACTGTTTATATACAATTCATGTATGTTTACTTTCTGAAATAATAAATGATGGTGTAAGAATGCAAAATAAGAAGCAGAAACAGATATCATTTAATGTCTTCCACATGTGAGAAGTTATTTTTTTTTCTCAGAAAACTATAAGCTCCTACAGGCTATGTAACACAACTTAGAGAGATAAAGACCTACTGGCCCAGTGCAAACTCTGAAAGAGTGCTTAAACCCCCAGTTGCACTTATTTTATTTAGGGCACTGAAATGAGGTCGACTGAAAACAGGGAAAACTTCTCTTGAGACCGCAGTGTCAAGTTACATAAGAGAGCCCTCAGCAGAGCGAAGAAACGCTCCAAAAGGGAAGTAAAACTATGCCGTGCTCGTTAGACTGACGTTACCCAAACGGTCTCACTGCTGGTGTGCCCCGGAGCCGCTCCGGGGAGCGCGGGGGAAGGAGGGGAAGGCGCCGGGAGGCCGCAGCCCCCGCTCCTTCGCTTCAGGCGGGTCCCCACAGCGGCCACGGCCGCACCGCGGGGGAGGGGGGGGAATAACGGCCGGAGGGGAACAGGCGCGCTGCCCCCTAGCGGCCGCCCGCCCCCAAGCGGCGCAACCCGGGCTGAAAAGAGACAGCAACGTTTAAACGAGGCAACGTTTTCTGGGCTGGCAGCGCCATGTAGACTGCGCCAGCACAGCCCGGTATTCCGCGGGTACGCGGGTCCCTCAGCAGCGCTCTGTGCTGTCGCCTCCTTTCTTCGCTGCTCCGTTGCTCTTTCCCGGCGCCCCCCCCCCCCCCCCCCAACTCCCCCTGCAGCATCGCTCGGTGAGGTTGCGGCGAGGTTATGCGCTCTTTAGCGCATCTCCACGCACCCTGCAACGGACAACTGCTTATTAGCGATGTCCGGGTCTCAGAAGGATGCTCTCAGAAAGGAAATCCTTCCAGTGCTCCTACCACAGAGACAGCAATCATTCTTTCAGATGATTAACCTGAGCATGAGACTGGGCCAGGCATTTCAGATGTGTTATTAGGCAAAAAAATCAGCAACACCCACCCTCCCCCCCAAACCAAAAACAACAAAAAAGGCAGTCTCGCACCCTTTATAGTATTCATCCAGACAGTGTGCTGTGGGGAAACACCAATGAAGGACTTGTGTGGAGTGCTGCACCCCGCAGCCATGGCTTCAGGCTCTGTGTGATGTACAGAAAGGCACCGGCGATGGCAGCAGCTGAACTGAGCTACAAAACAAATCCTGTCATCCACGTACTGCCTGTAGCTTCCCAGCCATTTCACCCGGTGCCCACGCCGGTGGAGACGGCAGTGCCTGGCACTGGCAGTGGGCCTTCCTCTGCTTGGCCTCCATTGCCCGCTGGGGGCTGCCAGGCCCAGCCGCAGCCCCAGGCCCAGCTCAGCTTCCTTCTTACTGCCGCCTCAGCCCGTGTGGTAAATGTCAACTGCCAAAGGCGGCCACAAACGGACAGAATATTTACTAGGTTTGACACAAAACTTAGCAACCGGTGAGTGGAAGTTGCAGGTTGGGATTAGGTGTTCATGATTTTGCATGTGGAGTCTGCTGAATCACCTCATCTTTCTCCCTGTGCCAGCTTTGTATTTCTCTCCTGTGCTTAACACCAAAAAGGGAAAAATAAGAGGGTGAGGAAAGGAGTCTAGAATGGTGGTGCTTCTGTGTGGAAGTCTGGCACGGGGACTATGGTTTTTCAGAGGAGGTTACCAAGGACTGAACATCAAAATCTCACTGAAATTCAGTAATAGTTGGGTGCATCACACCCTCTGGCTTCTTTGAAAATTGAAAATGCAGTAGATGAGATAGGTTTCCTGTCACACCAAACTGTCCAGTAGAACTTGGACTAATGTTTTACAGAGAAAAAAACCTCAATGTATTACCACCAAAGGTAGTCAAGTTACCACCTTAGCCTAATAGTATGGGCTGGAATTTGAACTGTTCCACCAGCCTTGGTGAGGCAGTGGCTGATCTGGGCAGTGCTTTGGCAATGCTCCTTACATAGGGGGATTTTTGAAAAGAAATTAAAATGAATTGTCTGGAAAAAACAGTGATATGAAACATGCCTTATTTTCCCACAAACTCAGTTCCCCTCTCTCCCCAGTTCTTGCCACAACAATGACAAGTTATACAAGATACAGTTTCTGAATAAGATCCATCCTGCTGACATAAGCCATGCAGGAAAAAAAGGCCGAGAAAGCTAAAATATATTGTTCCTGATAGACTGTATATGAAGGGCAGAATTGAGCTGAAAAACAATAGTGTTTCCTAACAAGATAAAACCACAGCTACTCAAAATTTCCAAAACAGAAAAGGATTGTGACAAAAGAATTTTTTCCCCATGTAACTCGTGCTTCTTATTCATATTTCCAAACTGTTACTTATTTCCTAGCATTCTGTGGTTAATCCCATATGTATTTTCAATAACACAGTTCAGAGAAATCAACTTTTTTCCTACCAACATTGGTTATCCCTGACAACCAGAACATCACTAAAGTGGAAATGCAGATTTTGATCAGGCTAGTTTTCATTTCCAAATATGCTGCTTCCTCTAATGAATGTATATTTAGGGAATGCCTCAAAGGAAATGATTCAAACTGACATGATCTAAAAGATTTTGCAAAATTACTATATGCTGCATACTATGTATTTTTTTAATTTGGAAGTCTAATTATTTATGCATGTGCTGTAGTAAGATTCACAAAGGTCACAGCATTAGAAGCAAAACAAAATTCACCTGGCAGAGAATGACCTTTACAAGCTTTGTAGATCTATTGCTCCTAACACCTGAAGTCCCTTCTCTCGACTGTTTATACTAGTTTAGACTAGAAAGAATTGCAAACAGCAATTCTTTCAGCAGCCAAAGCTTTTCCTCACTTCTGCAACATCAGAACCCCATAATGTAAGACAGAAATAAAAGTGTAAGGAAGCTAGAAAGAGGATTAATCAGTTGGAGAAATGGGCAAATTATGGAAAAGAAAACATATTCAGTTTGTACAGGAACTATCCAACCAGTTATGCAACTACTCTAAGGTTACTAAAGCATTTACATTTCCCAGATGAGGAAATGCAGATTCATAGATGTAGGTTGTGCATGACATCAGACCAAAAGTAGATAGAATAATGAAAATGCAACTGAAGCTGAACGGGTTCTTAAGTAGCCGCACACAGCGCTAGACAAATCCCCAGTGACTAATAGTTTTTCTTCTTTCCACATTTGTGAACAAATAAAAGCTCTAAGTAGAAAATACAATCAGGATTTGTCACACTCCCTGGAGGACTTTGGGTCCATGAAGGCAATAAATGCAGAAGTAACTAGCAGATAAAATATGGCAATTTAGCTTGTTTTTTACAACTTCACACTTCCTGGATGAACAATATAGGCACGTTTTACAACCCCATTCAAAGACAATAACTTGAAGTGGAAATTCCTTATCCTGCACACCAGCAGGATTCATTTGAGGTTCATTACGCATTATGCTGAAGTGAGATTGTGCAAACACTCTTTAAGCTTTGGTGACAACGTGGCTGAGTCACGCTAGGAGCTGGGAGTATAACAGCAGCACACAGGTGAACTACAAGAAACCCAGGCATGTTTGTGATACGGCCCTGTTGAACTCAGCTATAAAAGAACAAAGAAATCCAGCTACATATGCTCTCGTTGCTTCAATAACGAAACTGAGCTATCAAAAGCTCAGATTTCAGAAAATCTACTCAGCATGGAAGATTATTTGAGGACCCAGCAGCAATCTATGTAATGATACCATCTTTTTACCAGGGTTTTACATTTCTTTAAAATACTGAATAAATTACTTCAGACACTTGAAAATGCTATGTGCAGTGTATGATGTTACATTTACATAACTATAACAACTCTTAATACAGAAATCCAGAGATGATCTGGATGATGATTTTTACCAAGATAGGCTATTCTAATAATTAATTTTTAGCATATTTCTTAGCATCTCATCAGATACTGAGCACAGGAACAAAATGCACCTTAAATTATAATCAGGTGTGATCTATTAATCATCATTTGCAAATAGTCAGACTGTAAGATCAATGTGTAAAAAGTGTAAACTTTGTCCAGCACTTAATGCTAAATCAGCAGATTCTAGCCAAAAGTAGCCAAAAGCTTCAGTACTAAGCAAAATACTACAATACAAGAAAGAGATTAACTTAGTTTCTAAGAACCATAGATGAGGGGGATGGTTTAATTTTTTTTAACTAATGAAGTATCTAATGCTGAATAAAGAAATTGGTGAAGACTTCACATTTGTTCTGCCCTGCACAATACATACAGGTAAGAATAGCATTGTATATACACAAATGTAAAATACATAGCCTACAAACTGTTTACACTCCCTATCTCCCCCTGACCTCTCCTGTTTTAGTTGTATAATTCAAATTACCCACGGCATTGCGGTGTCTTGAAACATCTTTGCATATATAATCTCTTAATTTTCAACAGGCCTGATTTTTTTTACAGCCCTAAAGTAGTAGTTTATTGGTATAAATGATTGTTGTGCAATATTTTCAGCCTGTAAACAAACCACAATTTCTGTAGTTTAAGCACATTCTAATCTACAAAACTGCTATAGTGAAAACTCATCAGTGTGCATATTTATTTCATAATGCTATAATTTATTTATAATTAAGTAGCTAATCCCAAAATGGCTTATATCAGTTCGGGGATATCTGAAATGTGCTGTTCTTCTCAGTCATAAATTAGATTTTTTTCCCCTCCCCCTGAAGCAAGGCCAGAAATACGAAAAAAACCCAACCCCAAATCTGGTCCTGATGCAAACCTGAAATCAAATCTGATTTTAAAAAATGTGCACAGTATTTATATTCCTTTTAAAAATGTAGAGCAATTACAGATCTAGCCATAATAAGATTCTTTTTTGCTGGGATATACTTTTCAGCTATGTTGCAACTTAGAAATTTTACCTGGGGCTAGTGAAGTGTTTACATGTCCATGCCAGTAAACATACCACTTTATCCTGAATTTGCAAAGCTGACTGTTACAACAACAAACAGACCTTCTTTCCACTCTCCAATATCTTACTTGCAAATAGGGGGGAAAAAATCTGTCAATGAGATAAATACAGAGACACATTATGCTATTTTTACAGACAGAATACCACTATCCTTTAAATTTCTAGGGTGAAACTGTGGTATTATTATTGTCAAAATACTTACAGTGAAAGAGAATAAACAGTATCACAGTTGGTAAAGTTTAATCATTACAGTAATTTATTGAAAAAAATACGCACCTCGTTATATAGCCAGTTTAACAATCCCATGAAACTAACACACAGAAAGTCACTTGGCATTGTGCTTCTTGGACATTAAAATAATAAATTTCAAGTCAGTTTAAGGGTTTGATTTTTGAAATGTCTTTTAATGGAAACTTAATTTTAGTCTGTCAAAATGTATGAGCTTATAGCTAAAGGTAAGAGGGGAAGAACTCAGTCTTGAAAACACTGATGAAGCAACAACGATTCAGAAATAACACTCAGCTAATCTGTTCTCTTTACATGGCTCCTCTTGTGACACACACTATCTTGAAAAGGGTTGTAGCAGAAAGAAAAACAGAAAATAATCACCATGGCAAATCTCAAGATGTCTATCCTATGTTCTGTGCTTGACGACAAATCACCTAACACACTTTTGAGAGTGTTGTCACCCCATGATAGACTGTAGCGAGTAGAACAGGAATTTGTTCCATGGATACACATGAATGCAATGTATTTGGTCATCTTCTTTGTCCCAGAGTACCACATGGCAGACAGCAGCCATGTGACATTGTCCTTCTCCTTCCTTCTTTTTTTTTTCCTCCTCAAAACAGTTTTCTCATGCCTAGGAGCTTTCACAGTGTTTATGATGCAGCACTCTTTATGGGACAGAGGAGCTTCTAATCAGCAGTCAGAGAAAAGTTGAAAGGGCTTTTATTTTCATTCTGAGTCACTAATCTTCATCACTTGAAGGACAATGAGCTGCATAATCTAAACTCGGAAACCTGACGGGCAGTTCTCCCCATTTCTTAAAAATGTGCTTTGTTGTTTTCTTGTCTTCAAACACAACCACAAAATTTCTAATCTTTAGACAAGGCAGATCAAGACCTCGGTGAACCATCATATTTCCCCAAGCCTGAAAGTATAAGAAAATTATGTTTCAGATAAAACAGACAAGATCATTAGACAGAAATAAATACAGACAACAACAACAACATAGAAGTATGAAAATAAGTTGTTCCTCACTTGTCCACAATCTTTACATATAATTTCCCCATTTGTCTGGTAATCGGCATGCTTATCTTGCAGTGTCTTATTTTCTCTTGTATTGTAAAGACTTCTGAAAAACAGTCAGAAAGCATACATCAGAATACATTGGTCATTCAATGCTACATATAGCCTTAAATACACAGTGACTACAATTGCTGAAGTCAGATATGAAACCTAAAAGGTCATAAACCATCTGACTTCTGTGCATGTTCAGGAGTTGGAGAAAATGCATGGTTCTATTTCATGCTCCTAAGTAATGATGAAATACAACTGTACACCATGCCTCCTTTCATAGCATTTCGGGAGCTGCATCCTCCCTCACACATCTTGAAGTAGGAGCAGCAGGCTCGCCGTTATAATAGGGGATAGATCTAGCTTGTTTTTTCAGGTGCCATGGAGCGGTCAAAGAAATGATACCTGAAAGTTAGAGGTTTTCTTTTTATTCCCTGTAGTCCAACTGCACCCGTTAACAGAATCATTTGGCTCTGACTGTACTGAGCTGCAGAGTATGTGTGCATTCTTACATTGTTTAGTTTAGGAAGCACTTGATCTTGAAGGTTACCATTAGCCTGTGCTGAGGGGCTATAAGAATTATTACCCTGTAGTTTGAATTGACTGATAGCATTATGCTGACAAGACAGTTTCACAGTAAAAGCAGTTTAATGTTTAGGGCTGCACTCAATTTTAATTTTTTCAATATATGAGTACTAATTTCTCATTAACTCTTGAAAAAGTCTTCACAAATTATACCAGAGATATGTCTCAAAGAAATGAGAACTTTGGAGGGGAGTAACTTGGTTGGATAGTGCCTGCCATATAATTAGCAAAGCATAACTAATCTGTAATCTGCAATACCCATTACAAATTTAGTGTAGTAGAACTGAAGTAGAATTAAAACATTTTCTTGGTCTCTTAATTTCCATTATGAGTGGAAAGAGAAAGTCACCTCCTGCCATTATGGCACTGAAAAACACAGTTTAACATAAATGTTTACCAAACTAGATGACATCTCTTGCAATGGAGATAAGAAGGAGCAAGAACATTGGGAGAAATAAAAGGCATGTGTCACCAGTATGAACATCGTCTAAATATAAAATTGTCAATGCACAGCTCATGGCCAATATGTTGTTTGAGTCAAACTCTTATCCTGGGTCTGCTACTGGTGTAAGTATGTGGGTAACTGGTATTCATCTTTGGTTACAGTTACACTGTAGAATACATACCATATTATACAATAAGTGACCTAGTTAATACTATCACAGGACCTTTATCTTTTTCCAAAGTGTCAAACTCTGGTCATCTCAAAATCAGGGGTAAGAACAAACATTTGGTTCAAACTCATTAACTGTAAACTCCATAGAGCCCAAGACTTGACAATATTGGAATAATCCTCTTTTTTTTTCCCCCTCACAGGGCCTAGAGGGTTATAGGCCATGTACAGCCCTGCTGAAAAGAAAATCTGGTTTTGCCTGAAAGAGATAAAGTAGTTCATAAACACTTACTGGAAGTCTTTTTTCACACTGACATGATGCATGTTTTCAATAACTTGTATGTCTTCTCCAGAACATACCAGCTTGTGGCAATTTTTGCATAGGAATGTTACTAGTGAAGGATTTTTTTTGTATGTCTTGTGCTGATCTCTCTTTGCCTTCATTTGTTTTTCCACTATACTTTGCAACTGCAAATTCTGAATCTAGAAATAGATCAGTAAGAGCACTGTAACATTCTGGTGGAACGACAGTAATAGTTTTCTTTTTCAGTTATTTTACTGAGTACACAGACAACATGACTTCTAGTCAATTTTCCCCCCTTACAAAAAGGAAAGCAGACTTTTCTAAGGGCCGAGAAAACATAGATTATAAAACAAATATTGGAAGAAGGATTCAAGGCCACATGTAGTAGATAATATTATTTTAAGTTTTCCTTCCCTAAGTAGATTTCAAATAGAAAGTACTCCTTACAATATAAATCAGTCTCCTTTAAAGGGAAAGCGCAGAGTTGCAGTAAATACCTTCTTTAAATACTCTTCCTGTGGCATGTTCTGGACACGCTGAATGGCCTTATACATCATTTTCTCACGGAAAATATTAACATCTTCACGTTCAACAGCTCCTGAGACACTCGAAGCCACAAGTGCATAGGTGCTCTCATCAGCTCGAGCTCGACCACGAGCCTACAGTTTGCAAGGAGTTCAATGTAAACAGCACAATGTTCCCTACAACACTGCACAACATTTGTTCCTAGTTTTGTAATGGAAGACATGTACTGTTCCTTACGCAGTGTCCCCACTGAGCGTTTTTTCCCACTTAACACAGGCACATAAAGAATCAGTGAATACCACATACTGTTTCTGCATTAGCATTAAAGATACCTGTGAAATAGTACTCAGGAGATTTGTGATTAGCATAACATTTTGCAAGGCAGAAACTGTATTTTGTCACCAAAAATAAGCATGCATTTAAATATTAAATATTATTTGTGTTCACAAATTAAGTGAGAACAAGGACAAACTGGTATTCTGATATGCAATTCTCTCTTTTTAGCTGTTGGTGGTACAAATGTTTTTTATATCAACCAGTCTGCTGATCATATTCTTATACCTTTTCCATAAGAGACCTTACTGTTTGTGTAGACCTTTAAGTTGATGTTATGCCATTACACATGGAGGCAAATTTTATATTGCATACAAACTGAGGTTGGCAACTGGAAGTGAACCTTGTTGCAAGTATTTCAAAATTATCTCCAAAGCCTAAGTATATGATTCACTATTTGCATATTAAGACAGAAAAGCACTTTTAAAAATAAGTTACGTATGCAGTAAACTCATACCTGCACCATAGCAATTTCATTGGTGACGAGGCCGTAGCGAATAACGATGTTACACTCTTCGATGTCTAGGCCTTCCTCGGCTACAGTAGTAGCAATAAGTAAATTTACACTTCCACCTCGGAATTTATCAATGACTTCCCTTTGCTCATTCTGTAAATTAAAAAAAATCAGTATATAAACTTTCAGTATTAGTTTCTGTCATCATTTTATTCTAGTTAAGAGGTTTAAGGAATTATAGTCCAATCATTTCAGAGTAGAATGCCAAACATCAGTGGCTTCAACAATTGCATTTAAGTATCTTTAAGATTACAAACAAGGAGTTCCTATTGAATATAATAGGTGTTCAGCACCTTTTTTGAGGGAGGGGGGAGAAGAAGCCAGTCTTTTTAAGGCAACTGATCTTGGAATTTTGTAGCCCATGTCATAGATGCTAGGATTTTTGATAATATAGTGTTTAGTTCTATCATTTTCAAATTCTTTAAGTAGTTATTCAAAGGTTCTGGATTTCTACCACTTCAGTAATTTCAGCTTAAAGTACAGATGTCAGCACTTCCGAGTCAAGTTCCAAAGCACTTAAAATTCCCCATAATAAATGGGGACCATAATATTAGTGATCTGGGGAAATTCAAAAAGCACAGTAATGATACACTTAAAAAGCTAAAGCATCCAAAGCGTGGACTTCTGAATTAGCTGGGTATTTCAGACAAGCTTCAGCAGAGGGACAGAAACTTCTTATTTGCTATATTCAGCTTCAAAATGAAGAGGCTATTGTTTTATTTGTGCGATGTGGTGTACAGATTAAATATCTAATTTTCATAGAAAACAAGCAACTTTAAGAGAGTAATTCCTAACTTTTGTTTTGAAACTGAGAACAGCTGAAGGAAATGGACTCTGCCCAGCAGTAAACCGCACCATTTTTGCTTAAATGCTGAAGTGGCAATTTTATGGGGAGTAAAAAGCAGAATAGAAGAGAGGTTTTAGGACACTGAGGTACCTTGTTTTGAAAATGTTGGTATAAATCATCAGGGAGATGTTGTGTATGAAGTCAACACAATGGTACGAGACAGACAGTTGAGTGATCAATAGTGAAATTTTCATTGCAAATTCTGGCAAATTCTCTTTCCATGATTATGCATCAGTGTGAAGCATTGCATATAAACTGGTATAAGTTGATTAAGCAATGATATCACAAAAAGATAGGCATAATCAATGTTGTAATTAATTTTATTCTTCAATTCTGCAACTAAAATATAATTTGAATTACTGTTGTCCTAATGAGTATAAACTCATTTAACTATCACATTTTTTGCTATTGCCATTTTTTTCACTTTTTCTTTTTATGCTCCACTACAGTTTGTGTCCCTTTTGACTATACTCCTCTAGGAAATGGCTCCCTCTTACTCCTATTGCCATAGAATCCAAAATCAAAAAAAGCTTGTTTCTTGTGGAAATAAAATTATTCTGACATTGTTATTGACCTATCCTGCAGCCTATGATGGTAAATTGCTGGCAGGCATGAAACCAGAACTCTGGGCTCCAAACTTCAATCTGTTTTTCTAGTACTAAAACAAGCTGTTTTCTCAAAACGTGTAAGAATTGAATGCTGTAGTGTGTAGTTCTGTACCTGAGTCATGGGTTTAATTTCACTGTTATGTCCAGCACCAATAAGATAATGGGCCTTAATTCCCACTTCTTCAAATTTTGGGTTATCCTTAATCCACTGGAATAGAGCAAAGGCACTTAGCCGAGTCTTTGTGAAAATAATTCCTCTAGGTTCTTCAGTCTTCGTGAACTCCTCCATTAAAGTGTTTCGCAACTGTATTAACTTCTCATTTTCATATTCTGGGTTTCTAGCCAACTCTTTCAGCTGTTTCTTTTTTGCTTAAAAAATAGCAGATGTAAATTAAGAAAAAGTAACCATATAAAATAACAGCTCTAGAAAAAAAACAAAGCAAAGAGCAGCTTTCTATATAATTCTCCCAGCATGGCTAATTCACATCCAGTTTGAAGAGCTGTGGCACACCAATTTATTTTTCAAGTGAGTTTACATTAATTAAAAACACACTAATAAATCAAAATAAATCACCATTAACTTTTTAACATACACTTTGCCTATATTTCATGGTGAGAATAAGCAAAAGAAAAAACTCTGTCTGCATACCAGAATTGGTACAGAGTTTAAGTGCACTGTATTAAAGAGCTAAATCACAGCTTATAATACCTGCAAAACAGTTTTAAAATAACTGAAAACATCTTACAAGGAGAAACAGATTAATATGCACAGCCCTCAGCGCTGACATGTTTTTTATAAATTTACACGTAAGTTGTCCTTGGGACATTCATTAGAGCAGGAATCCTCACTAGAAACATGCAGTGTAATAGATGTCAGGATGGGCACATTGTTATCGGTATTGCAGCTTTTAAAGACATTTCAATAAATGACGTTTAAGTGAATGACTTTCTTAGACAGGCACTATTGACTGTGACCAGGGAGGATTCCTCATGTGTTTTAATTTTTTTTTTTAGTTTCTAATATTTAAAAGCCTGTGTTGTTGTCAGATGATCATGCAAACACAATAATAACACTTTAAGGGCGGGACTGGTGTGTTAAGACATTACAATCACTCTGATGTCACCACCCAGGGCAGATTATTGCACCACACCTTGCCCAATGCAATGGTAGTCTGTATCACAAACTACTACACCACTTAGGCAGCGGCTTTCTGACTACAGTCTTATTCATATTTTAGAATGTAATTAAACATATACAAATACATACAAAAAGTAGGTACATGCAACAAACTCCCACAGTTTCCCCCCTTAGTTACACCTACACTAAAGGCTGCAGTGACTTTATCACCCAAAGATGAACTCTGGTCTTAAAAGCTGCAAATAGAAATTCAATAGATTTCCTTCCATTACTCCTGGCACCCTCAGTGGTAAAATTAAAACAGATTGGAGTATAATTTATTTTTCACTATCAGGTTCTCGGAACTTCATTTACCTGTGAAAATGAAAGCAATCTAGACAACTCCATTTCATTTTTTAGTTAAACTTTTTGGTTCTCAGCAACAGCTCAATACTGAAATTCTAAACAAGGGGGCATAAGGACAGGTATGAAGAGTCATTAAAAAACATGATGACTTTATCTAACCTATTTTTTTTAAAAGCTTTTTTAACATTTCCTGAATTTCTTAACAATGGCATTCTAAATCTGTAATTTATAGAATACTTGAAGTTGAGATACATGCTGTAATAAAATCTGTTTTCTTTTGCAGCACCCAGGAGCCATAGGCAGTGGGAGCAAACTTGTCTACCTCTTCCTCATTGTAAAGGCAGTAAGGGAAAAAGAGATGCAAAGATCTGTGTGTCAAGGACACACATGAATGAATCCTAGTTCCAAGGTGAACTTTTCTGAAGAAAAGGGAACTAACTCTGATCTTTGCAATTTAATCCTCTGTTTAATTCTCTCACTATCTGCTCTTCACCTGAAACTTACTCAAGGTCATCACTCCTATATCTTAGTATACAGACAAACAAACTTTGGTAGAAAGGGTTAGTTAAAAACCCGTCATTTCATTACTTTTGTGTTCCATTTGCTCAGCTTTTTGCCCCTCAAGAGCGTCTACTGGAATACAAATTCTGTCTATCTGTCAGAGTGTCCTTAGGGACACTTCATTGGAGAAAAGCAGAGAACAGTTTTTGCTATCAGCAAACTATCAGCAAAAATGAAGTGCCTTTGGGCCAAAGCTGAAGAACTTCTGCCACATGTTTGGACATGATCACACTATGATGTTGTTTAATGTATTCCATACTCCATGAACTGGGACATCCAGATACTGTCATAATAAACAACATGGCAATCTCTAGGATATAATAATTAATGGGACTATGTAAATCATATTAGTGCATATTAGCTGGTCCTATGGATTTAAAATATTAAATATCACAATGTATTTGAAACCTACCATGAAATAAACCTATTAGAAACTCATCTGTTTCATCCTGCTTTGATACTGCTGGTTCATCATCATCATCATCATCACTCCTTACTGTCTTCTTACTTTTCTCCTCCTTATAAAAGTTATTTAGGTGATCGTATGCATCCACTGTTCGGATGGTGTCATTTATCTGGAGAGCATCATTGTATTTCTTCAAGTGTTCTGCACAGACACGTTCCTTGCGTTTTTCTTCTTTTGCAGCTAAAAGTGAACAAAAAATACAAAATCATGCCTGTGTATAGAATAACCCAAACAAATCCAAAGGTAAGATATTTTTGCTACATGATTACCTTTTTTCTCTTCTCTAATCACCCACTGTTCATATGGCTGAGTTCCAAACTCAGATTTTGGATAGAGTTGGCAATAGTTTTGAATGTCTCTCATGATCTCAGTAATTCTCTCTCTAAATGGATCCTAGAAATAAATTGATTACCAAAGTAAATAAGAATCTTCTGGCAACGAAAACATTGGCCCAAACTCTTCTAGCTAGTAGCATATTAAGTAATTTTTTAAAATGTTAAACCTTAAATTAAAAAACAAGTAAGGTTGCTAAGTGCCTTTAGAGTTATGGAAATAAATCGTTCAGAAAATTACAAGAATTACATTGTGAAATAAGAAATGTGTCACTCCAATGCAAACATTTCAACTATGGCTCAGAAGGTCTTTTGACCAGATACCTCAAAAATATAACTCAAATCTCTAAACATTTAGTTCTATTTCACTTCACTGATACTTTTGCATACCAAGGGAACCAGCAGATAAATACATATTCAAATTAGCACTATGGATCACAATAAATCTATAGAAAAAAGAGCATTAGCCAAAAATTTTTGATACCATACAACACATTTTTAAAGGGCAATACAACTTCAATGCTGATTTGTTTGAAAAAAACCTACCCTTCTTTTGTCATCTGCAATCACAGTCTTCTTGTAGGGTTCCTTCACCTGATTCTTCAATTGGGAGGCATGCTCTTCAACAGTCATGATTCTACGTGCATCAAGATTGGCACAGATCTGGGAGAAAATAAAATGTTATTTCTTTTAATGTTTAATGAGTTATTTCACATGAAAATGGAATTAATGCAACAGAGCTTCTCATCCAGATACCGGGTTTTATCTAAACTCATCTTCTTCCTACAAAAATTGGATACAGACACTATCAGCATAAGAAAGGCCAAATCTTTGAAAAGCATTTGAGATAAGCTGAACAAGTTACTTTTTAGGCCAGAAGTGATCCTTGCACACTGGAAAAAACTTGCAGATCAGGGTGCAAAACAGGTATTTTGCAAAGGAAAATATACCATCAATACTTTGGAAGAGAAGATTTTGGAGCATAAATAAACAAAATCAATGGTGAAATAGAAAAAAAAAAGAAAATAAATGTTAAGAAGTAATTATAAAAGTAAGAGCTGGTCATGAGAGTAGAAAATAATTTGAAATTATCTTTCTTGGAACAGGAAGAGATAGAGAAAATTTCTGTGCTAACTACACGACTGAACTGGACTTTTCATTTGATCTCTTCCAAGAAGAAAATACGTACATTTCTGTCACTACGTCTAAAGTAATAAGGGGAAACCTTAAAATTTTCATGAGCAGAGAAAACAGGAAAGGAAGTCTGGCAGGAAACCTTTTTAATGTCTTTAGCAGTAGTTACCTATTTGAGCCTGCATATTCAGATTACATTTCTTTAGATACAAACCCCAGCATCCTACCATTAAGTTTTCAGAGCTGATGAAAAGGAATTCTCTGCTTTTTCCATTGCCAGAAAGTTTTTGTCTCAAAATACCTCGCCATTCTATCTAACTCAATACAGCATAAAAGCTTCTTGCAAGCCTCACCTATTCAATATCACATTCTCTTCTTGTGCAATTTGCTAGCCAGGAGTTTTCACTGGAGTACTGGGCTAAATTCTACTTTTGTATTACTAATGTAAATCCATTGAATTTCCAGTAAAACAGTTTCTTTAGAGTCACAGCTGTTTAAGTATAGAATGTAACCAATTATCTCGAGTCAGGTATTTAGGCAAGTACACAATACTCCTGTCTCAATGAGTAACTGCTGTAAAGAAACACATTTATATGCTACCTGTATCTCACAAATGGTTTCTGCTTGTTTAAGTATTCAACTTTTTTTTCATTGTCCTGGACCCACACAAAAGCCCAGCTAAGTCACTCGAGAAATACAGATATAAAATACTGTGATCTCGCTAGAATTTAGGAATACACAGTAAATTCTAATTCAGCAATGGAAAAATAAGGTTTTTATTAACTGTAAAACCTCACTATTTTGTGGATTTCTTGCCTCTGATTTTAATTTGCTATTTTTTTGCAAGTGTGGCAATCATTCTACTTCCCTTTTCAGTAACCCTACTTTCCTGCAAAGTAACCTTTACTTGTACATGGATTTCCATTAATTTGCAGTGGATCAATTTGCTGAATCGCTGTGAGCTGAACTCCCATTTACACATGAAAAAAATTTATCAGATTATATATTTGGAGCTGAACATTGACGTTAAAAGTTTTACTTGAACAAGACAATATCCCTTTGGTGGTTTGCAAATGTGAGGGCTATTTACTTTCAGAATATGTTCTTCAGCTTTTGAGTTGGATGTTGCACCTCCTACACCAGGTGAGGCTGTAAGTCCCAGAATCTGAGGCTGCGGGATCAGTGGTTTGTTTTCTTTTGCCAGCTTCCTGTTCTTCCGCTTTTCTTTTAAGTAACGTCGCATTATATTGTTGTAGACGCCTTCCTTTTGAGTGTGATGACACTCATCGATAATGATGAGTGAAAAATCTGAAAAAAAAAAAAAAAAGAAAAAGAACCCCAAAACGATTAATTTTCTTTCAAATGTATACTTGTGTGAATAAATCTTCTTACAGGTAAGGACACTGTTGACGAGAACCAGTCAGTTTATCTGAGCCCTAACGTATAAGGAAATTTTGTAGCACTGGAGGAAGGCGTAGATGGAAGCTGTACATATTTCATAGACCATATAATCTTTGCTGCATTCCTGATGTGTCAAGGACTTTTACATTTCATGTAATGTAGGAAGTTTTCAATTTTTGCAAAATCAATCTGATAGCATAAAGAATTTCAGAGAGACATTTTTAATGACCAGTGGTAAGAACATACCATAGTTTAACTCAATCGTATCTTTTATATCCACATCTGTATCTGACAAATACACAGTTTGTTTATGACAAGATACATAACATGTTAGAGGCCTTTCAGACACTCTAGAAAGGCCTGTCCTGGTCAAAATATGATTCCACTTTCTAGCAACACAGAGATTTCCTCCCTATTCCCGTCCAATGAATAGATTTATATTACTTTATGGATGTGTCATTGGAAAGAACAAGCAGATGGTGAGAACACTACCAATCATCTCTCCTTTGTAGCTGAGGAAACTGATGAAGATTCAGAGGTGTATTATGTGCTTTTTAGTCAGATCATATTTACATGCAACAGGTAGAGTACTGTATGATAAGGAAAATTAAGAGTATTTTTTGTTTGTTTTAAATTTATCACAAACACAGAAAACATCTCCTTAATCTATTTGAATATGCAGACAGTGACATATATTTCAAGGTTCTGATTTGAAAGTCTCATGAACATTTCTCTGTTTCTCTAACAGCAGAACTGGTTTATGGAGCTCCCACTCTTCCCCTAGCTGGCCAATAAACTCTGCATGTCGAATTCCCTACAATTCGACATTGTTTCCTACAATATGACAAATGTTTGTGGAAATGACTGTAAAGCAGATCACTGAAATGATCAGGGTTAAACTTTTTTTTTTCCTAAATCCAGATGATTTCCATGGTCTTGTTTACATATTAGTGTGCTCAAACTGTTGCATCACTACAAATGAGTTTGCAACAACTGGCAGCAGAAGTTGGAAACTAACAGAGAGATAGAACATTCTCAATTGGCCTTTCTGCTGGAGAAAGTATCATGTAACCTCATCTTTGAGGAACCTAAATAAAGGTGGAGACTGGACAAGAGAAGGCTCCGGGGCGACCTTTTAGCCTTTCAGTACTTAAAGAAGGCTTATAAGAAAGATGGGAACAAACTTTTTAGCAAGGCCTGTTGTGATAGGACAAGGGGTAATAGTTTTGAACTGAAAAAGGGTAGATTTAGACTAGATATAAAGAAGAAATTTTTTACAATGAGGGTGGTGAAACACTGAAACAGATTGCCCAGAGAGGTGGTAGATGCCTCATCCCTGGAAACAGTCAAGGTCAGTTTGGATGGGGCTCTGAGCAACCTGATCTATTTGAAGATGTCCCGGCTTATTGCAGCGGGCTGGACTAGATGACTTTTAAAGGTCTCTTCCAACCCAAACTATTCTGTAATTCTATGTCACTGGGGAAATCTGATTGTCTTCACACAAGTGGTTCAGGAAGCTAGTTTGCACTGATGTGGTTTCAAACCTAAATTTACATTTATTTCTAAGATTTCTACATATTGCAAGACTTCAGAAGCAGTTTCTCAGATATTTTGCCAACATGAAATTAATCCCTTTGATTTTGACCATCATCTCTGTAATGCACATTCCTCTCATTACTCAGGAAGGACCTAAGAGATGTGCTTCTACTAAGAAAGTGATACACAGCTTTTAGGAAGCCCACAAAGTGACTTCAGCCCTTGATAAAGAGGGTAAACATTTGGTAAAATGCAGTTAAGGGAGTCCCCTCCATTTAATTGAGGCTGGAATTCTGTGTTACATGTAATGCAGACCTCTGTGGAAACACATGAAGAAAGTATGAACATAAATTAGGAATAAAATCCATATAAATAATCACAACGGTTTATATAGGCTGCAAGTTAACCAAGTCATAGCCATGGCTCTGTTCAGGCTTGCTTGGCTTCAGTCCAGCTGAACTTACTAGCACAGGTGTAATGGCATGGAAACATGGCCCTGTTTGCAAGGCCACCGTAGTTCTGGAAAAAATATAACTCTTTACGAAGAAAGCTTTGCAAGGTGTAAAACCCATTCAAAAACCCACTTCGTTACACAAGCTGGTAGGGACTCAGCCGAATTCTGATCACGTCAGCAGTTCCTGTAGAAATGTTCAGGTGCCTCTATTGTGGCGTTCCCAAATGATTCAGATTTGGGAAGGTTTATTAACATAGGTGTAGTGGAAAGGAAATAAATACAAGAAAATCTCTGGTACTCTGCCTAAGTTAATAAAAAGGCATTCTGAAGGAGGGGAGGCAATTCTGAGGTACCCAAGTAGCTCTGCAGGAGTTAGTTCGGATCAAGCAGTACTCCAGTCAGTACTAGGCATTGATAGACACAGACTAACCCCTCAGGTTTCTCCGCTGTCTCTGTAACACTCAGACAAGTACTTCCTTTATCTCAGATCCATTATTTTGAATATTATAGCTCTGATATTCATCCTGCACCATCTAAAAGAGTTGACTGCATGCAGACAAGGGAAGAAGTTAACATCTCGCTGAGGAGAGTCACTGCAGCCCAAATCCTGGAGCTGAAGCCATGGGCTGTTCCATTATTTGTACGTAACTGGCAGATAATACCATTTCCTTTCTGATCTTCCATAGATATGTTGCACTTTAGGATTCTGGGCAAACAATTTAACCTCCTCTCATCTATATCTTTCATTTTCTTCAACTTTCCTCATCTGTTGTAGGAGACCATTATATCTGCCAACGTCAGAGAGCTACAGTAATAAGTAATACTATCTCTGTACGTTAGAAAAATGATAAGAGTTTGAAGAATATAACATTTATAAAAGATTGGTTTTTATCTTGTGTTCCATTGTATTTCTCAAACTACTGACTACGTTTGAGTTTTTATAATTTTTTTCTCATCCTGTTTATGGCTTCTATCTGATATAACTCAATGTTCTACCAAGCTTGCAGTACGGTTGCATTTGCACAAAGTTGTGCTTGAGCTAGATGAAATAGGAAGCATAACAAATATTTAGTACAAATGAATTGTAAGAGTCTAATTTGGCTTGAAAAACTGCATGCTCATTAACTAAGATCTGGTTTCGACTCTAAGTACAGCTTGCATTTATGAAACCAGTCAACTGAAAAAACATTAACTACTGAATATGGCACATTTTTACTCTGCAATTTTCCAGAATAGAGACATACTTTTAGAACTCCTGTAAAAATTTCAGAATTAAAAACTTGCCTGATAAGTGGACACCTTCATCATCATCTTCAGCTGCATTTAACAGTGAATTCTCAAGGATCTGTGCTGTACTGATGATGACATCATTTCTTCTGACAACTTCAGGAAATGAGATTTTCAGCCGAGAATCACCACTTAAACCAATAACCTGATACCAACGCTTCAGGAATGGATTAAACTCCTTTCGTAAATGCTGTTCTACCAACGGTACCTGAATAAAGGTTTCCAAAGAATTTAAACCAGAACATATATAGGATTAAAAATACATGCCTGTTTGCCAGAAATGTTATTAGGTGAATATACACTTTATGCAAAACATACTTTTTTTAAAAAGTGAACACCCCCTTATTCACTGCAGGGTAGGATTAAAAAAAAACCCATCAAACACAAAAACCAAAATCAAGCAATAAAAATCCCTAAACCAACCCCTTCTCTCCAACTGCTCCAAAGAAAACTTTTTGTCCCAAGAACTTTGGATTAACTGTGCCTTAGAAAGAACGAATAAACCATGCATGCTCTGGCTCTTTAACTGAGCTTATAACATGCTATTGGTTTTATTCTTATAGGAGGATATGGTTATCTTTTATTCTTTTAATAAAATTCTTAAATGTATTTCTATATTTTAATATTACAATAGAAGATTAATTTATATGTGTGAAATTTAACTGTCAAAATCATAGTAATTACCAGAAAACCTGACAGAATATTCCCGAACTACTGTGAGACTCATTAGGTGGCCTTCGTTACCAAATCCAAACACAGAATGTGAAAAGTATTTTTATTTTTTAAAATATTAGTTTAGTTTTATTCATTCTAACATGAAATTATATTTTTTCCAATAATGTGTTTACTAGGGGCACATCTAAATTTGCACTTGCACCAGGGTAAACTAAAATCATTCATGCTTGCACCATGACAATGGTGCAAAGGAGATGACAGTCTAGAGCTGCATGCCTTTAAACAACTGGAGAAGCTGAGAAATGTGTTTATATTCATTTTACAAGTTCTCTATTAACAGTGTATGAGGTTTGAAAAATACTATTTCTTTAAAAATGGTCCAACATACCTTATTAACAAGTACTATAACTTTTCCAAGCTCTGATGCTCTTTTCTTCTTATCCAAGTGATCTTTGGTAATGTAAACAGCCACTCTGGTTTTACCACTGCCTGTAGGCAGACATATTATAATATTCTCCCCATTCAGTGCTGGCTTTGCAACTTCCATCTGGTAATCTCTCAGGATCAGATCTGGCTCAGGTGAAGCTCTGCTCTCCAGTTCATCGTCATCTAAGGGTACAAAGAAATATAAGTAGTAAACAGGAGGCATAGAACATGTATCAGAATACTGAACAAATGTCAAAGGGAAAAATACTAATTTACTATCAGAAGCATCTCCTGAATAAACAGAAACAGGGCATATTAGCATAGGCAATGCTGCTCTGTGGACCTGGATCAGAACTGCTTACATCCAGTCACCAACAAGGGCAGGTGGAATAAGCCACAGTGTGTCTTCACCCATCTATGTTGAGATGACTATTATTATGTGTGAACTCAAATGATACAGTTCAGTAGCACTGGGACAAACAAAGGTTGTGTTCAGAGCTGCACTATTTATAATCTACCCAATCTTATGTGACGTTCTCTTTCATCAGTACTGAAATTTATTTGGTTGCAAGTGAGCTACCTTATTAAATACTTCCCAGAGGATGAAAAAAAGGAGCCATAGAAAGAAAAAGAGATAGGGACCACTTAAAAAATGATGAAGGGAGTTATAAAGTATAAAGATCAAATAGATAAGAAAATTCAATTGCCCATACAAGATAGAGCTAACTGCAGTATGTATCACACCTATTCATGGTAGATTGCGCTGCTTCCAGATTGACTCATACATAATGCAATCAAGCTGTTCACTAAAAAGCCATATACACTTGCCATCTGAAGGCCAAAACATTCCATCTATCATATAAAATGCAATGGCAGAGATTTCAGATCTACAGCTCACAGGTGAAACAACCAACCTTCAAAAATTAAAAGTGGAAAAATGCTGTTAAATTATTTCAGGTGGTAAGAAAAGCATATCAAATCTCTTGAGTTTACATATATTTAAGAAATCAGAAATTATATGTATGATATCAGAAGAATTTATTTCTTGTTTTGGGGCTTTTTTTTTCTCTACAGATCTGTTTAAATCACCCTCCAAGCATTAACTGTCCTCAGCGAAGAAAAGGCACAAATTCATTCTACTAGGCTAAAAATGAGGGGAAAAAACCCCTCCGGTTTTATTTCCTGATGATATCATTAAATGAAGAATCATGAGGATTTTATTATCACTGATACATTACACACAAAATAAGTGTATTTTTCTAGTATCCCTGATTCCATTAAATAAAATTAAACTAACAAAAAGTAATGAAGCTTGATAAAATACTGCTGATGGAAACATCCAAATGCCATTCTTAAGTGTTTTTTGCTTGTTTTGCCTTTTAGAGTGAGTGCAGTACTACCTGGAACACAGGGAAATTCACACCAGAGAGTACTTGCTGTTACTTATCTGACTTCTACTACTCTCTTTTGAGGAAGAACGTTGTTTGCTTTCTGCTTGGCTAAATTCAATCATATTGAAACTAGCGCTTTATCACCCATCTGTTTGGCTAAATTTCAGTTTCTTAACATCCTCAATTAACTGTCCAGGCCTAAAAAATATTTAACTTAGCTCTCTCCTAGCTTCCTCAGTCCCTGTTTAGATAAAGGCTAATACAGGAATCTTTTCACAGGATATGATTCCATTAAAGAATTTTCATCGTGCACAGTATAACTTTAGGGAAGTTGTCTGCCTTCATACAAGGCTGACATGAATTGCTGCTCTGGGCTCAAAGAAACATTATAATTATTCTTCTATTGTCCTAATTCCAACATTTTTCTTAAATGTAGAATGATCCTGCCACAGAAAACTGCAACTCAATCCACGTGATTCTTTGCATTAAAATCCAAATCATGTCAATGCATTAAGACATTATCCAAACATCTCTGTTAATACAACTGCCTTACTCCAAAATTTCAAATTATAAAATCCATAAATATCACAAAGTCCATCTGTATCTCCTTAGCTTTTTTCTCATAGTTGCTCTCACTGAGTTTACCAGGCATGATTAAAAAGCATGAATGTTTTTTAAAACATTTTAACTAGTTGTTTTTAAAGCCCACATGCAAACAGAACATATAGCAAGTAAACACTGGGAAAAAAAATCTACTCTGCATTCTTCACATTACTGTAGTGATTTATTGTTTTCTGCTGGACTGCTGGACTTAACCAATGCCCAATGTACTTTTCAGGAATCTTAAAGGATCAGGCCATACACATTCATGTGCTGCCACATAGCAGTAGCCTGTATCAGCCTGACCAACTGATACAGTGTGACTGTCCACAGAACAGAGAAGTTTCTGCGCCCAGACATTTCATGTGACACAGTGAGGAAAAAACCACAATGTGACTGATGAGTCACCTCAGTTGATGCAGAAGTGCAAAGTATATTCTTCAGAGTTTGCAATACATAGACTAAAACCCTAGCTATAGGGTAGCAATTTAGATTGGAGATATCCTGAATTTTCTGTGTACATATAAAATACTTGGATTTTAATATTTAAAAAGGTTGAAACTATTTTAAAAGTATTTATAGTAAACACTTTGCAGGCATATGATACATACATAACACTTACATTGACTTTACTGATCTAATACTAGCTTAATTAGGCAGAGCTGTCCTGAAAGGTACCCAGATTGTTTCTAGCCCTTGCACAAGACACAGTCCCAGCACGAACTGTATAAAGGCTATATTCCAAAAGGTAACTGGTTCCTCTTGAATTCTGTGTAGGCAAACACAGGCTGTTCACTATGGTGGACAGCTGCAAAATTGTTCTGCCTGAAATCTAAGACTTAAAAAAAAAAATAATTGGGATGTCTTTTACAACAGCAATGTTTAATTGGGCTCAGAGTACATAAATAGCAAGTTCATATCTGTCTGCAAAGTATTATGAAAACACAGTCCAATATTTAGCTTAAAATTGTATTTAGAACTTGCACATATGTTTAAATGTGAGATTTGCAAAGGTCTTCATATAGTAACCTCCATTGATTAGGTTCCTTTTACAAATAGGGCTACTAAATTACTTAGGTCCAAAGTGGACCTTCATTACTGTTCTGCAGGTACCCTGGAAATGCTTCTCCTCGCCCTTACATGCCTCTAAAGCATGTCCTATTCCCTCTCACTTACCCTGTGCAGGGGCCAGGCACAGTCTAGCTCCTCTCTGAGAGCAAAAGAAGCACATATATGTGGCAGCATTATGAATATCTGTACAGGCAACTGCACTGGATGACTTATGGAAGTCCTTTCCAGCCTATGTGATTCTATCATTCTGCATCACTGACCATTTTGTATGATGATGATGTCTAGAGACCTCTTCAGACAATCTTAGAAAATCAACTCTTTTGGGGCTGGGGCTTAAGTCCATACCCATAAAAATGGCACCTGTTTTCCAACAAAATAAAAAGAAGTCTGGCATCTAAATGCTGTGAACTACAGTTCACAGTGAAAGCCTTCCACTGATTTTTGTTCTAGCCCATTCACACAGTGCTTACCCTCCAGAGCTTATTTTGCAATTACTAAATAACAGAAGGGACGCATACCTGAATCACTGGTTGTGCAGCTCTGTCCCAGGTTTTCATTCAAGTTACCAACACTTCCATCTCCTATGGAGACATCTGAGTCTATATGAAAAACACAAACAAATGTCATACAGTATATTTGCTATACAAATATAAATTGCAAAAGCATATTGTTTGCTCTCTCCCTAAATTGTTAAAATAGGCTAGACAAATGTCTGGCAGGGATGGTTGAGGTATAATTTCCTTTATTAAACTTTTTCTTAGGTAAAGAAAAAAACTATGAACAATATAGTTCATTTTCTTATAGAAAAAAATATGGATTGGAAGTTGAAAATGCAGAGGTAAGGCGATGTGGGTCATGATTTATTGTTGTCAGGCATCTATGTTCTGTTTGCTTTGAAGCAAAGGTCCAGACATGACCACACGTATGATCCCCTCTAGTCCTATTTTACTGTATCTTTTCAGAGGGGGATGCAGAGCCAAAAAAAGCCACCCCGTGTTTGGTCTACTGGATAAACAGCGCTGCTGGCAAACTGAAGACATTATTTTACTCCCTATTAGCCACATAAGTTATATCTGTCGTAGAAGAAAATCAAAACCAGAACCGTGATTTTTTTTTTTTTTTTTCAAAAAAAGAGTTTCTTCATGTAACATGAAAAGAGTAAACCGTAGTTCCCAGGTAAATAAAAGCAGAGAGGAATTATTACATCTTCCAAACTGTTTGCAAGTAAAAGCAGAGACTGACAATTTTGTTACACCCAATAGCAGACTTGGACACTGCTACAGAAATCTTGCAAGTTTACTGTATGTATTCTAATGTCACGCTCCCCCTCTGCTGGGCAATCAATATATTACACTCACATTTTTTTCAGTCACAAATGTAATTTATATAGCTACATTTTCCAAAATTCAGTTCTGTTAATATCTAAAGAGATACACATTTCTTCTGGAAAAATCTGCTGCAAACAGCCTCACCCTGAACTTTCAGCTGCTCATAGTGTGCATAAGAAATCAGTCAGAATAATAGCATTGACCTATGTTTTGCTTAATTAGCTAATGAACTTGTGTCCTATCAAGTTTCTCATAGGTTTTTCCAGCTAATATCCCATTATGGTCCATATGCATATTGTCCCCAACTTACTGTCCCCAACAAATAATTCATAAAGCAAAATACATGCTGTGAATGAGAGTTTAGAACTAAATGGAAGTTATAGTGTCTTAGAGTGGTACTCCTGAAATATACACAACAAAATCTTGGTAAGTAAGGTGGAAATTAAACCTAGTCTGCATTCAGTAAAAATATGAAGCTTTGACATTCCTTTTTGCAAGTTTTGGTCTCCTTGAAAGGTGAATGAATAACAGAAACAAAACTGCTACTTCACAGAACACGTATAACAGAGACAATGGAAAATCAAGCTACCTTAGCTTCCACTAGGAGTGAAGTAAGTTTAAGTCTTTATTTTCAGTTTTTCTAATATAACCATGAAAAGTAATGCAAACATCTGTCTTACTGCCCTACAGCTTTCATCATTTATTCCATACAGACCTCAGAATCTGATCCATGAGTCACCACCATCTGCAGGAAGCGTTATGATGGGAAAGGGCATTGAAGACTTTAAGCACCTAAATTAAAAGCCTAGTCTCCTAGAAATCAATGCAATCAACAGAAACACACTTAAAAGTAAACACGAAAGGCCAGCAGGTCAATGACTGGCTCCAAACCTGGTGCTACCAGCAAGGTTTTGGGTTCTTTGATCATGGCCTGATTTATAGAACACCAGGGCTGCTGGTAGCAGATGGGAAAAGCCTATCTCGCAGGGGGAAGAGCGTTCTAGGACTAGAGTTAGCGGGGCTTATCAAGAAAGCTTTAAACTAGATTGGAAGGGGGATGGGGATGTAACTGGGCTCACCAGAGAGGCACCTGAGTGTAGTAGCTCAGCATTTGCGGGGCAGAATGTTGGAGCTGTTAAGGATCGGAAGGCCCACCACCTCTCTAGGGCTACACACCCATTGGCCTCTCTGAAATGCCTATACACCAATGCACGCAGCATGGGGAACAAGCAAGAGGAGTTAGAGATCTGTGTGCGGTCACAGGCCCATGATCTCATTGCAATTACTGAGACATGGTGGGATAGCTTGCATGACTGGAACACTGTCATGGAGGGCTATGTTCTCTTTAGGAAAGATAGGCCAGCGAGGCGAGGTGGGGGAGTTGCTCTTTATGTGAAAAAGCAACTGGAATGTATCGAGCTCTCCCTGGGGGCTGATGATGAGCAAGTTGAGAGCTTGTGGGTAAGGATTAAGGGGCAGAGTAACATGAGAGACACTGTTGTGGGTGTTTATTACAGGCCACCTGATCAGGATGGGGAAGTTGATGAGGCCTTCTACAGACAGGTGAGAACCGCCTCACAATCACAGGCCTTGGTTCTCATGGGGGCCTTCAACTTCCCTGATATCTGTTGGGAAGGCTACACAGCTAGGAACGCACAGTCCAGGAGGTTCCTCCAGTGCATTGATGATAACTTCTTGACTCAGGTGGTGGAAGAGCCCACAAGAAGAGGTGTACTACTGGACCTAGTATTGACAAACAAAGAGGGACTGGTGGAGGATGTTAAGGTCGGGGGCAGACTTGGCTGTAGTGATCATGAGAGGATAGAGTTCAGCATTAAGTGCAGTATGAACAAAATGACAAGTAGGGTTGAAATGTTAGACTTCAGGAGGGCTAACTTTGATCTCTTCAAGAAATTGATGGGAGAAATCAAATGGGAGAGGGCTCTAGAGGGTAAGGGGGCTCAAGAGAGCTGGCTGATATTCAAGCACCAGCTCCTCCAAGCTCAGGTTAGGTGCATCCCGAAGAGCAAGAAATCGGGCAAGGGAAGGAGACCTGCATGGCTGAGCAGGGATCTTCAGAAAAAACTCAGGTGGAAGAAGGGAGTTTACAAGATGTGGAAAAGGGGGCTGATGACTTGGGATGAGTATAAGAATGCTGTCAGGGTATGCAGGGAAGAAACGAGAAAAGCCAAGGCAGCTTTGGAATTGAACATGGCAAGGGATATCAAGACCAATAGGAAGGGTTTCTTTAAGTATATAGGAGACAAAAGGAGAACCAGGGAAAATGTGGGCCCGCTCTTGGACGAGATGGGTGCTGTGGTGACAGATGATGCAGAGAAGGCAGAGCTGCTGAATGACTTCTTTGCTTCTGTCTTCACTGCTCGGGCCAGCTCGTGGGAGTCCCAGACTTTGCAAGTAACAGAGAAAGTCTGGAGGAAGCAAAACTTTCCCTTGGTTGAAGAGGAACAAGTTAGAAAACAATTAAGTAAACTGGATACCCACAAGTCCATGGGGCCTGATGGGACGCACCCGCGAGTGCTGAGGGAGCTATCAGAAGTCATTGCTGAGCTGCTCTCCATCATCTTTGAAAGGTCCTGGAGAACAGGGGAGGTGCCTGAGGACTGGAGGAAAGCCAATGTCACTCCAGTCTTCAAAAAGGGCAAGAAGGATGACCTGGGAAACTACAGGCCAGTCAGCCTCACCTCCATCCCTGGAAAGATGATGGAACAGCTTGTTCTGGGCGTCATCTCCAAGCATCTGGAGGAAAAGAAGGTTCTCAGAAGTAGTCAACATGGATTCACCAAGGGGAAGTCATGTCTGACTAATCTGATAGCCTTCTATGATGGCGTGACTGGATGGGTGGATGAAGGGAGGGCAGTGGATGTTGTCTACCTTGACTTCAGCAAGGCTTTCGACACTGTCTCCTACATCATCCTCACAGACAAGCTTAGGAAGTGTGGGTTGGATGAATGGACAGTGAGGTGGATTGAACAGTGGTTGACAGATAGAGCTCAGAGGGTTGTGGTTAGTGGTGCAGAGTCCAGTTGGAAGCCAGTAACTAGTGGGGTCCCTCAGGGGTCAGTACTGGGTCCAGTCCTGTTCAATATATTCATCAATGACCTGGATGAAGGGATAGAGTGTACCATCAGCAAGTTTGCTGATGACACAAAACTGGGAGGGGTGGCTGACACGACGGAAGGCTGTGCCGCCATACGTGACCTGGACAGGCTGGAGAGTTGCGCAGAAAAAAACCTGATGAGGTTCAATAAAGGCAAGTGTAGGGTACTGCATCTGGGGAGGAATAACCCCATGCATCAGTACAGGTTGGGGGCTGACCTCCTGGAGAGCAGCTCTGTGGAAAGGGACCTGGGAGTCCTGGTGGACAACAGGATGACCATGAGCCAGCACTGTGCCCTGGTGGCCAAGAAGGCCAATGGCATCCTGGAGTGTATCAAGAAGCGTGTGGCCAGCAGGTCGAGGGAGGTCATCCTCGCCCTCTACTCTGCCCTCGTGAGGCCGCATCTGGAGTATTGTGTCCAGTTCTGGGCTCCCCGGTTCAAGAAGGACAGGGAACTGCTGGAGAGGGTCCAGCAAAGAGCTACAAAGATGATTAGGGGACTGGAGCATCTTTCTTATGAGGAAAGGCTCAGGGACTTGGGGCTTTTTAGTCTAGAAAAAAGAAGACTCGGGGGATCTTATCAGTACTCATAAATACTTAAGGGGAGGGTGCCAGGTAGATGGGAACAGTCTTTTTTCAGTGGTGCCCAGTGATAGGACTAGAGGTAACGGGCACAAACTGGAGCACAGGAAGTTCCATCTTAAGATGAGGAGGAACTTCTTTACTCTGAGGGTGGCAGAGCACTGGCACAGGCTGCCCAGAGAGGTTGTGGAGTCTCCCACACTGGAGACATTCAAAACCCGCCTGGATGCTGTCCTGTGCAATATGCTGTAGGTGTCCCTGCTGTGGCAGGGGGGTTGGACTTAGATGATCTCCAGAGGTCCCTTCCAACCCTGATGATAGTGTGATACTGTGATATATATTCACAGCAGAAGCTTGATTTATACAAAATTTCCCTATTATTATATAATAGCATGCATTTAGTATCACATTAAAAGAGAACATTGTCCTGAAAAAAGGAAGAAAACCTCACCAGTTATAATCCATGTTCAAAGACATGCAACAAACTACTGCATAGCATTAGTGGGAATTCCCCACTATGAAGATGACACCGCAATCTCTCATTTTCACTTTCTAGGAATACATACAGACAGGAAAGAGACGACAAAATTAAAATTCGATGGATCCATTCCATGTGGTCTCCCATCTAAAATGACCTACTGAAAGATGTATATGCAGCAGAGAATATGCATTCATAAAGTGTTTTGTGCATAATTATCTGAATTACAATGTGCAGCATGCATTACAAAATAATCTGGCTGGACGGTTGCACTCAAAGAGTTAACGGCTCCATGTCCAAGTGGCAAACAGTGACAAGTGGTGTTCCTCGGGGATCAGTACTGGGACTGGTACTGTTTAACATCTTTGTTGGAGACATGCATGTTGGGATTGAGTGCTCCCTCAGCAAGTTTGCTGACGACACCAAGCTGTGTGGAGCAGCTGACACACTGGAGGGGAGGCGTGCCATCCAGAGGGACCTTAGCAGGCTTGAAAGATGGGCACATGCCAACCTCATAAAGTTCAACCAGGCTAAGGGCAAGGTCCTGTACGTGGGTTGGAGCAATCCCATGGCGAAACACAGGCTGGACGGAGAATGGATTGAGAAAAGCTCTGAGGAGAAGGCCTTGGGGGTGTTGGTGGGTGAGAAGCTCAACATGAGCTGGTAATGTGTGCTCACAGCCCAGAAGGCCAACCGTATCCTGGGCTGCATCAAAAGAAGCATGGCCAGCAGGTCAAGGAAGGTGATTCTGCCCCTCCACTCTAGTGAGACCTCACCTGGAGTACTGCATCCAGCTCTGGAGCCCTCAACATAAGAAGGACGTGGACCTATTGGAGAGGGTCCAGAGGAAGGGCACGAAGATGATCAGAGGGGTGGAGCACCTCTCCTATGAGGACAGGCTGAGAGAGTTGGGGTGGTTCAGCCTGGAGAAGAGAAGGCTCCAGGGAGACCTTATAGCAGCGTTCCAGTATCTGAAGGGCACCTACAAGAAACCTGGAGAGGGACATTTTGCCAGGGTATGTAGTGATAGGACGAGGGGTAATGGCTTCCAACTGGAATAGCAGAGATTTCGGTTAGATATCAGGAAGAAATTCTTCACTCTGAGGGTGGTGAGGCACTGGAACAGGTTGCCCAGAGAAGTTGTGGCTGCCTCATCCCTAGAGGCATTCAAGGCCAGGTTGGATGGGGCTTTGAGCAGCCTGGTCTAGTGGGAGGTGTTGCTGCCTGTGGCAGCAGGGCTGGAACTAGATGATCTTTAACGTCTCTTCCAACCTAAACCATTCTATGATTCTGTGATCTCTGAACAGAAAACATCAGTGGTGAAGTGAATTGCACGATATTTGCCTTTGAAATGAAAGGTGAATAGAATGATGTTCTCCTTTTTCAACTGTGGTAACTTTCTTGAATTATTTTAAAATAAAATAAAATAAAAAAACAGTAAGCCTTTCCAAAACAACGAAGTTGATATTCTAACTGCTGTTTTCAACCACTTTCACTAGTCTTCCCTTACAATGCTACTTGCACATTGTAAGGCAGCACATTCCACAGAAAGATTTGCAGTCACTTTGCACTGACTAGGTATAAAGACAATGGAATATAATGAAAAAATGTGGATTTAAAAAAGTATTTCTTTACTGTCCTGTGCTACATTATGTCACAGAATAAGTTTCAAACATCAGGAAATCTAAATGAAGGACCCAAATATAAACAGGATATTAAAATTGGTCCTACTTTCAAAATAATGGGCAGTTTTTCTAATCTGAAGCATTAAGGGACATTTTGTAAGGCATTATTGAAATCTCCAGTTAATTACAGTGCAATTATTTGTTCCAATCAACCTTTTTTTTTTTTTTTTTAATGAAACAGGCCTTGAAAAACAGAGTGGCTATTTATTTAAAGCATTGTTTATACTGGTAAATGTAGCCTTAATCCCAGTGTTTCACTTCTGACCTTGCAAACTTACTGCTTTTGTGTTGATTTTTTTGTGTGTGCAGTTTCTTGTCTGTGTTTTTGCATGCACAATTTTTCTCTAGTTTTCTCTTAGACTAAATTACCTATTTCTACTTTTTCTTTATGACTGCCCTCATGCCTTATGACTCACTCTGTCTCAGCTACTCCAATAAAGGGGTCAGAGGATGCTTTAGATACAATGCAAATTGCAGTAATTTCAAGTGACTTGGAAAAGCTTCTTTCTTTCTCCTTGAAATTTGTCCTTTTCAATACATGAAGGAATGGTGGGAGTGTACTGCAAAACTGACAACACTTGACAGCATCAAATTGCAAATTAGGTAGGTTCCCAGCCTACTTGGAAGAAGAATCCAGACTCCAGTTGTATTTTCAGCTGCTTGGTCTAAAAATACGGTCTTATGAGATCATGAGAAAGGATGGAAATGGAAAAAGACCTGAGTGCAGTTAAGTCTGTATGTACAAGTGCATAGTGATCAAAGCTTAATGCACTTCAAGATGGCTGAAAGTGAGCCAGTTCCTCTACAGCCATCTTCATACAGCACTGTCTCCTGGCAGCCCTTGCTATGTTGCATCTACTCTGCTGGTTTAGTTCAACTCAGAAGTGCATGTTTACAGTGAATCTGTCAATTGTCCCCACTTACACTACTTTGGTTCATATCACAGAGCTGGTTTGGATCAGAAGAAATGAACTCCTGTCAGCTGAAACCAAATGAAATGTGTTCCAGCCACTTGCAGGCATACAGTCCACACCAGACTGAAGTCAATCTGAATCAAATTGCCAGAATTTACGTAGAATGTACACCCTTAGCACCATTCCACTGAACACATCCGCTCAACTGCACAAACTGCTACTACCCACTGTCTATTAATTTCAGTACAGTTCAGTGCTGAGGAGACCACAGTTTTCAGGCTAGAATTAGCTTGTGGCAGGCTAGTTAATAGCTGATACATCTAGTTATCTGTAACCTTCAACCTGACAAGAATCAGGTAAAAGTTCAGGCTAACAGCAATGAAAACCTACCCTCAGTGAGGCTACAATTAAGAGCCCTAGCCTTGCCCTGAAAGGATCCTAAGAGTGAGGATAACTCAGTCTGATCCATTCTGAATCATCATTAAATATCTGGCACTGCTTCTTTATACTGCCAAATTATGTTCTAATCCAGGAAAACCAAGTGGATATTTTTGCTGTAGTTAATAATTCATTGCTTGCTACAAAACATTGTGATATGCTGTTAATATCATGCTAAATGAGAAATAGGCTACTGCTGTTGCACACTGAAAGGCTGCAGTTTTCAGAGCCAATTTTTTTTTTTATTTATTCATGTTTGACAAAAAAAGAGCAGCCTTAGCTGTCTTACTCCTTTGGCTGAGTAAGCCCACTAAAATAATTTCAGGCGGGATTTATCTCAGTTGTAACTATTGTTTGAGCTCCATCTGAACTTGTAACACATATGAATGGTTCCTTAATCATACAGCATATGTTTGAATTATTGGTTCTCGGATACGTCTGCGAATTGTTGCTGATAATCGCTGTTGCTCATAATCAACTCCCAAAGCACATAAAAGTGGATCCATATGAACAACAGGCCACAATAATTTCTAAAAATTTGTACTAAAAAATGTACTTCAGAGCATGTGATGTAAGTGACAAAGGTTGTTTGATGGTCTGTAGATATCGATCCTTAAAATAAACAGAAAAATTACTTGCTGGACAGCACTAAAGGACTTATCAAAACCAAAAATGTTTTCCAATATAGAATTACCAGCCTTCTAGACAGAAGTACTTAATACAGCTGCAGTTATAGTGGTGCAGAAACATTCCTCTCGACTTAAACTTTGTCAACACTGGGAGAAGTTGTCAATGTAAACCTAATGTTTTCATGGGATAGTATAAACCTACCATGAATTGGTCTAAAGCAAAGTATTCCTTTAATACTATTAATATTTTTAATTAACAATATTAAATATGTTTGAAAATTACTAATTTCTTCATACAGTAAGTTAAAAAATAATAATACAAAGTTGTTAAAAGTTTTATTTAAGAGGAAAGGAAGATCATTAATGTTGCTTAATTATAAGAGAATCAAGCAGCCCATAGTAAATAAAAACATCATTACTACAACCAGGATACAGAAAATGTCTACATGAAGGCTGCACATAGCGTGCTACAGATTTTTTGGCCATGTCCTCTTAAGCCATTCTGTACTGTGCCAGCAAATTTGTTTCTGAACCAGCTCTTACCTTTCAGATTAATTAGTTCAAGTATGACAACATATTCTTGTCCTAGAGCAACAATTTGAACTGAAGTGAACAAATTTGTAGATCTGACCCTTAAAATTGCTACTGCTGTTAATTCATAGCAAGAAATGGAATTTACTGCTTCCAAAAAATCAAGATTTACTTTTTCCATTCATTCCCTTCACATTGACAGTGCCATACGTTCCTGAATTTTTGAGCAAGACGGGAGCTAACGCACCAAGAATGTTCTGTTACTTACAGTTACTAAAGCTTAACTGGTACCAGCACAAAATACCAGTTAGCGGACATACCTGAAACTCCAGAATTCTTTCCAATAGATGTTTCCAATACACTGTTCTCACTGCTGAAACTATCATTCACATTTTCCTGTTGTTTCAAATCCTCCACTACGGTGTATCCTGGTTGGCTTGTAACTTCTGTTTCTTCACTTGTACTGTTCTTCATTCCATTTTGTCTATTCTCTGTTCCTAGAAAGTAAATAGAAATTCCACAGCCCTATAAAACATTTAGTTTCTTTTAGTGTGGAGCTCAGAAAACATAAAACTAACCTGTATTCATCATGCACGTAACAGCATAACATATGGTCTTGGTCTTGACTTACAGTTTGGAATTTTGACGTTTTTATAAATACTTATTAAGAAAGTTGTTGGTCCTAAATCTCAAATATTTGCGGTCACTATAAAGATCTGAATATTGAACTTGTGGACTAGACCACATTTCCTACCTCCTCAATTCCATTGGTCCTCTAAGCTCATAAATGGATGTACCTTACAGCAGGACTTCAAAACTTGCTCATAAAACAGAAAACCTGACAGAGCTTTCACAAAATGTTTTCCCTCCTTCCACTTCTTTGTCTTATTTCAAATATGGAAATAATTTCTCTTTGACTTCTCTGTTCTTTTATTTTTATTAGACTCATGTAGAACTAGGTATGCTCCAAAGGCAAAAAAAATGCTGTTCAACAAACTACAAAAATTTTTTACAAAACCTGCATGACTGCATTCCAGGGTGTTCCGGATTTGGAACTCAATTACTCTGCAGTTAGAAATGAAATTTAAAGAAATTAATAGATTTCATTTATTTTTCATAAAGTTCTCAATTTCAATGTGTAGGTGTCTGCTAATAACAATGTATTTTACTGTAACAAATCATTAGGGATCAACCTGGAGTGATAAAATGTAGCACCACTCTTCTTCCAAGGTATGCAATGAACTTGTTCTTAGTGTTTCCTGTCTATGACCTTGTATCAGTGGATGCTCCAGCAATCATAACTTTACATATCTACACATGTACAGGACTGTGTATGTGGAAAGTTTCTTATCCTCTGGTACGAGCAACACAATTTATGCTTTACATCTTTATCTGTACAGTTTCTTTTAGGGCCTGCATTGCCCAAGATTACTGAGAAACTGTGGAATAAAGGCATTCATTCGTGCATCAAACAACTGAATTAAACTTAAGTTTTACCCTATATGGTCAGCACTACACCGAAAATTCAGAAATGTGAAGTTTGAAAAGAATTGAAAATAAAAATGTGAAAAGAATTGTAATAATTTGCATATTTCCTAAATATTTATTACTTTGTTTACCTTACTGATAGCAAAGGAACAAAGAAAAGAATTTAAATCTGACAAAGCCACAACACAAAATGAAAATTAGGACCACAGGAGGTGCTGAGCTATTCCCAGCACCTGACTTTCACTCAGAGCTATCTTCTGAGGCTCAGACTTGGTTGGTCTTGTCTGCAGGCTGGAACACTCAACCACCTTTCAATTGCACGCTCAAATATGGCAGCTACTTATCTGTGTTTGGCAGAAAACAGGTTGATTCCTGTCCTCAACTGGAAGAGACACCTTCACGCCCCTCTTAGCCCAATCTTAATGCATTGTCCCATAGGCAGCAACTAAAAGCACAGAGACATAGTTCTGGTGAGCTCCTCAAGCGAGAAGGCTGAAGCTACTAAATGGGAAATCTGTTAAAAAACTTTAGTCTCAAAAATCTTATAAAACATATGTGGAGCCCAGTAAAAAATGAGGCACAGAGGATTTGGGGGCTGCTTCCTTTTTCATATTTTAGAATCCAGGGGAGTACTGGGATAAATTTACAATATCGTAATCATTGTACAGGAATAAAAAGTAGTAGCCAAAAACCTACAGGTCTTTTAGTTTCATTTCTGTAAACAGTCTCTTTACTAGCTTATTCTATTATTTACAGTAAATGTTATACAATGTCTTGAGATTTATGAATGTCTTATCCCCAAGGAGACATACTGCAGTATACTTTAAAATGCTGCATATATTTGTAAATCATTCTATAAAGGAAACACTAATCCTTGTGTTGAAGGAGAAATCCAGAAAAGGTTTGCTTTGTTTGTTCAAATTAATCTTCAGAATATTTTTTTATGAATAATTATAAAAACATCACATTGAAAACCAACAGGTTATAGAACGTAAGGACTCAGTTTAATTACAACTACATACATGTTATTTTATTTCTGATATAACTTAATAACGAATTTTAGTGTTTAAGAATCTATTGAATAAACTGTTAAATAACTTGATTTTGAAATCCCTGGACAAGTGAAAGCCTTAGTCTCAGTGTCACAGGGAAATCAATACGGTGAGAACCCTGCATTGTTTTCTAAGTAACAGTAAAAAAAAAAAAAGATATTTAAACCCCACATACTAGTACTAGTGAAATAAGACGATTACCTTCTGTATTTCCGCTTAAATCATCTGCAAGGTTTCCATGTTGGGTTTCACGCAAAGCAACCAAAAAAGGAGAGAACCAGTCTTTCTTCTGCACTATTCTGCTCAATAGCTCCCTTGCACCATCTCTGTTCCCATGATTGTCAGTAACAGTGTGGATCTGGTGAAAATGGCAAAACCCAAACAATCTTGAGACAGACTTAGGAAGTGGTTCAGGAAAGTTAGTAAGAATAGTATAGGTACAAAAGCATTTCCATATCATCATTAAAACATACTTTAAAATAAAGATATAAAGTGGGCCTGCCACTCATCAGACGAGACTTACTGCAGTTTTGTCCAACCTCATGTTTATCCCATATGGTTTCAGGGAGGATATATAAAACTTATTTAATTGGAGAGACTAGCAGTACTGGACAACGGTTGTAATAATAACTGCTATATAATGATTATTATTATTGTGGTATAATAACTGGTGTTCACACAGGTTTAGGGAATAGCCAACCTTGGTTAAGGAGAAGTGATGTCATGCACCTTACCAGAGCTCAGACTTAAATCTGTAGCATGACTTCAAAATGGAGCATTTAAAATGACTTAAATGACTTAAAATGGAACATTTCCCTTCTTAAACTCTGGCTTCAGCATCTCAATTCCCACCTAAAGATACAATAGCTAAGGCTCTAGAAAGTGGCTATTGCCCTCAAGAAGCTACGGAAAAGGGTCCCAAGCCTGTCATGAGCAGAACTTGACATGTGATCAGATGAGGAACAAAATGACCATCCCAAAAGTAAAGCAGCCCAAGACAGGTGTTAAGTCCTCAAGGGCAATTTTCTCAAAGCTCGAGAATCACCGATCCTGATATGTAAGAAAATGGGCAAGCATAGCAGTGAGAACCCCTGCCTGAGATTCACAGAATCATAGAATGGTTTAGCTTGGAAGGAACCTTAAAGATCACCCAGTTCCAATCCCCCTGCCACGGGCAGCGACACCTCCCACTAGACCAGGTTGCTCAAAGCCCCATCCAGCCTGGCCTTGAACACTTCCAGGGATGGGTCATCCACAACATCTCTGGGGAACCTGTTCCAGTGCCTCACCACACTCATAAGTGAAAAATTTCTTCCTAATATCTTCCTAATACCTAAATCTCCCCTCTTCCAGTTTGATGCCATTACCCCTCATCCTATCACTACATGCCCTTGCAAAATGTCCCTCTCCAGCTTTCTTGTAGGTGCCCTTCAGATACTGGAACGCTGCTATAAGGTCTCCCTGGAGCCTTCTCTTCTCCAGGCTGAACAACCTCAACTCTCTCAGCCTGTCCTCATAGGAGAGGTGCTCCACCCCTCTGACCATCTTCGTGGCCCTCCTCTGGATCCTCTCCAACAGGTCCATGTCCTTGTGCTGAGGACTCCAGAGCTGGCTGCAGTATTCCAGGTGGGGTATCACCAGAGTGGAGTAGAGGGGCAGAATCACCTTCCTTGACCTGCCGGCCATGTTTCTTTTGAGGCAGCCCAGGATGCCCAGGTTGGCTTTCTGGGCTGAACACTAAAACACTTCTCAGATTGAACACTAAAAGGAAGTGCATGGGAAGTGGGAGTAGGCAGGGGTAAACAAAAAAGAATATAGAAGCGCATTAAGAAAGCCTAGGCACCGTTGGAGTTGAAACTGGCAGGATTGTGAAGGGCTTAATGGAAATACCAACAGCAAAAAGATGACCTGGGGGAACATGTGGACCCATTACCAGCACACGGAGCCGGTAATCTCCTAAAAGGCCCCTGCCTCTGCCACCTGTGTTACCATGCTCTGCTCCACATCCCTTAGTGTACAGCTACTCCTTACTGCTACCTGACAGTCACCAGCCAAAATTATGTCTGTGACTGTCATTTAGTTAAGATGGAGCATTAAACTACCTAAAAAGTAGATGCAAAAGCTCAGAGTGCAAATATGATACAGTTCCACCCTTAGTTTGACAGTTTTCTCCTTATTGCTATATGGCAAGCATTATTTTAATTTCTTCTTCTAACACTGTTTCAGGGTATCCATTTTTTTGGGTTCCAAATAAGTTTCAAACTAGTCCAGGCAAGTCATTCTTAGCCAAACAGAGTAAACCCTGGCAAATGTTTTCATCAAAGACTAACACTTGCTGTCTCCTGTCAAACGGGTATTTCCACTCAGCTTCACTGTCTAGTATGATACTCCTTAGTGAACCTATGGCAAAAAAAGGGGAGGGAAGGTCTTGCTTTATTTTAACTCAGGTATTCTCTAGGACTTTATAGGCCATTGCTACTTCCTGGTATAGTTCAGGGGGCAGAAGACACTTAATGATCTTCTGAGCCTAAGGTCTGTGGCAAAATGATAAGTAACAGTAAAGCTGGCCATAATCCTTCCACTTTGACACTGGCTTAGACTAATTGTTCATGGTATTTTTCTTTCCCTGGTTCTTAGCTGGCAACCCACCTGCTAGCCCATTGCCAACAGTCTTCATTGGCTTATTTAGAGCACCATTTCTCTTTTCCTCCAAGTTTGGGTACTCCCTTCTCATTTTTGCATTTACAAGGCCATTTTTAGTTCCTATCTGCCCCACAGCTCCTGGGGGTGGCCAGGCTTGGCAGGTGTGCCACTTACCCGATCCAGGTCGTCCTCCTGGAAGATGCCCATCTGCAGGCACTTCTCGGCCACCTGCATGGTCTGCATTTTATCCACCAGCGTGCTGTGGAGCAGCTGCACCAAGTGCACGCAGAGGTCATGGTCGGCCTCCTCGGCCGGCGAGGGCAGCTGGCTGAGGCTGGGGTTCACGTAGCAGGCAGCCAGGCTGCAGCCGCCGTGCTCCAGCGCCTGCAGGAACTCGTGGAACCAACCGCACCCGCGGGGCCCCCGCTCCACGGCCCGCAGCAACTCCTCCGCCCCCTCCACGTCGCCCCGCTGCAGGGCGGCCGCCCGCACCTTCTCCCGCTCCTCCGCGCTCAGCGAGGGCAGCCGGTCCAGCACCGGCTGCACCCGGATAACCTGCTTCAGCCGCGGCCTGAAGCAGGAGATCATGTAGAGGAAGCGCTCGTCTCGGGACTCCTCCGCCATGGCCGGGCTGGCGGCGCCCGGGACGCCGGTGCTGCCGCGGGAGGACGGCGGGGGGGCGCGGGGAGCGGGTGCCTGTAGGGGCGGCCGAGGGGCTCCGGAGGCGGGGATCGGGATCGGGATCGGTGTCAGCGGGGAGCGCGTTCCCCCGTCCCGCTCCGCGTCTCCCCGGACTGCCGCCGGGCCCGCTTTATCCCGGCCCCCGCGCCGCTTTCGGTTTCGTTTGCGCGTTACTGAATAATCGAAAGGAAGCCTGTGACAGAAACCGTGAGTTTAAAAACAACAAACAACCGTGAGCGAAAGTCTGCCCTGCACTTTGCAGCTCAGGAGTTTCTAGGGCCAGTGACTGGTGTGTCAGGGCTTTCTGCACTGGTGGCTTTCCAGGCGCACGCCGACAGCAAAATGACAGCCCCAGGTGACAGGAGTGGTCCGCCGTCATTTACAGGATAAGCCTTTTTGCAGAATACAGACCCACAGCCACCGAGGAAGTAAAGCCGACGTGTATCTTGTAATGGTTTACTTTGGGTGTGTCTTAAAGAGATTGGTTTTGTGCCTTTTTTTTTTTTTTTCGTTTGAAGACTTGTACCTTGCATACAGAGCTGGAGGCTGTGATGCATGGGATAAACTTCTTAGAGGAGTTTCTTGGATAGTCTGAGATTGCTGGGACAGTCTCTCCCTGAGATGTGTTTTCACCCATATGGTAGATGTCACTGAGCTTCAGGAGCAGGCTTGGTTTCCATCATGGGGTTTTAGGGAACCTCAGTGTGATTCCAAGGTAAGGCAACAGACCCTTGACTCAATTTCACGTTTTGTAGCAACATGATAGAGTAAATAGAGAGCACCTGGATTACTGTGTTCAGTTTTGGTCCAGGACAGTTCAAGGAGTGAAAAATCAGAGAAGGTCCAGTGGAGGGCCAACACGATGCTTACAGGATTGGAGAGCTTGGCACGTGTTTGAAGGAACTGGGTTTATTCAGCCTAGAGAAAAGGGGGCTCAGGGGAGATCCAACCATTTTCCAGCTCCTGAAAGATGAATCCCTCTTCACAGGGCTGCAAAGGACAAGGGGCAATTACAACACATTTATTCAGGGGAAAATCTGTCCAAGTATAAGAAAAAAAAATCTCCACTATAAAAACAATTAGACACTGAAATATATTGCCTAGAGAAGTAGTGGGAGTTTCCTCAATAGAAATACTTAAGACTTGGTTTAACAAGGCCCTTGATATAATGCCTTGCTTTTAAAAGGAACTCAGGTATCTCCAGAGATCCTTTCCCAGCCTAAAATTCCCTGTAATTCCAGTCACGCCCTCAGCTGCTTGTCATGCTGAGATGTGCTACAGCATTCTGCTCTCCGTGGAGCTTCCTTCAGTTGGAGGCTTCTTTTGTAGAACTTGTTTTACTTTCATTTCATTGTTGTCTCAGGTTTCACTCTACTTTTTTATTGCTGCTTTATCAAAGTTTCATTTGAAAGACTTCTGAAGAAACTCTCACTGCTTCCCCCCCCCGCCCCCCCTTCTTCTTCTGTCTTCAGCACCTTATTTGGGTGACGTGCCAGTCTTTCCTGTGGGGCCTCAGGAGCCCGCAGGAGTTGCTGGGGTGCAGCAGCATGTGTAGCTAGGTTGTTTGTACGTCTCATTTGTTTCCTAAGTTGTGTATGTAGCAGTGGTAAATCAGGCCCAGCGTATTTATACCACAACAATCCTTTACAGCTTCTAAGAGTTTGCAGACATTAAAAGGGCACTTGTGACTTAAGATTTACAGAGAGAAAAAAAAAAATCAATGCTACTTGGATATTATTCCAGTTACTGCTAGGTTGCACAGGGATGATGTCCGAGCTCCCACTCTGTCCATTGTTGATGCAAATATCCTGGCTCCCTTGCTCTCCTCAAGCTGGATGCTTACACTCCTTATAAACCCAGCCAGTTTTGAGGCTTTTGTCCCTTTCAGATGTGACCGACATTAGTCCCAGGCCTCACAAGCAGGGGCTCTGGCAGAGGCAGGGCAGGAGCACAAGGCCTCCCTCGCTGGCCGCCTCGGCACAGAAGCTGCACAGCGCCAGCTCCCTTCCCCCCACGGTGAGAGGCCGCGGCCGGAGAGACGGCTCAGAGCCGAGGCTGAGGCACACGCAAAAACAACACGGGTGGGGCCGGCGCCTCCAGCAGTTACACGCAGGGGTTACCCGGCGCAGCCACCGCCCACCCGCCGCCCGCGGGGCCTCACGCGGCTCAACCGCCTCAGGCAGCAGCAGCGGAAGCGCCCGGCCCGCGCCGCGCACGCGCCCACCCCCAACGGCCGCGGGGGGCTCGCGGGCCCCTCCGGTGGGCGGGGTTTCGGCTGGCCAATGGGGGGGGGCGGGGCCTGTGCGGCGCGGTGGGGCTGAGGGGGTTGTGGCGGGTTGGCCGCTGCCGTCGTCCCGGGGCTGTGGGGCCGGGGGGGTGTCGGCGCTGCTGCCGCCCGGTGGGGGCTCGGGTCCTGGAAGAGCCTCTGCCTCCCGGTGCCGTGCCGTGCCGTGCCGTGCCGTGCCGTGCCGTGCCGTGCCGTGCCGTGCCGTGCCGTGCCGTGCCGTGCCGTGCCGTGCCGTGCCGTGCCGTGCCGTGCCGTGCCGAGCCGATGAGGCCGGGCCTGCTTGTCCCGGCCCGCCGGTGCCTGCTGAGGGGGCGGCTGGCGGGCAGCTTTCCGGCCGCCCCTCTCTGTGCGCCCACACGGGCAGGCTGGGCTGAGGCGGAGGGCAGCGGGGGCGAGGGTTTCCTCCCGGCGCTAGCTGCGGAACCGGACTGCTCACCCGGCGGTGTGTGAGGCGAGGACGGCGGTTGGGCGACCCTACGCCGGCTGTGGGCCGCGGGCCGGTGGGCAGAGCAGGTGCCGTGCGCTCAATAAACACAACAGGGAAGGAGTTGGGGACCCCTGGGGGACCGGGGTCGCTGCTTACCTACTGCAGGATGCTGGAGCACAATTTTGAGGTGGTTACTGACTTTATGCAAAAAAAAGTGGCATCCTATTTGGTGTTTCTTGTGCCCAGTTGGGGGGCTGCAATGGTCAAGGACACTACACTGCCGTTTGTAAAAATACCATTCTAGGACAGGCTGATAGTACAGCTGGAAACACTGGTAGCAGTCATTAGAAAATGCGAAGCACTTCCAACAACTACAGCACAAAGAGAAATGTATAAGAATTGGATGCTGTTTGCATTATGTGTCCTTGAGCAACAGGAAAGCTGCTCAAATACATTTGGTTGCTACATAAGACATGAAAATATTTTTCTAAATTGTTTAGCTACTCAGCGTAAATACAGTTACTATGGAGGCTTGTTGCTTAGTTCTCTTGGCACTGGTGCTTGGTAGCTTCCATATTACTTAAGCAAACTGGACCTTTGTGTGCTTCTCTGTCATTGTCAGTTAAAATTAAATATTTAAATATTGATAATGTGTATTTGGGGATCCTGAAGTCTCGTATGTTCCTTTGAAAATGCCTTGCAGTGTTATAGCTGAAAAATATTCTTGTTACAAAACTGGTACAGATGACAACTGGTGACGGTGATGGGTTGTGTGGCTTTGCTTCTTTCAGGGCTATAGATCTGAGACTGCTTCTGCAATATAACAGATACTTTTTTATATGTGATCTGCAGGAGCCATTTGCACCTGTGCTAAGGAGTAACACTGGCAACTTGGAACAAAAAAGAGACACCTCTCTTCCCAAAGACTTGCTGATCAGTGTAGTGTTTGTATTTACAAGGCCTTGGGTTTTGTGTTCTGTCACTTTTCTTGTGGGTTGCTGTAAATCTGATATTCCTCTCAGGTGATTGTGTGGCATGACAAGCCTTGCATTACTGAGTCTGGAAAACTTCAACTGTGTAATTGTATTTTATTTTTCTCAGTCACTTAAGTGCTTGGATAAAACAGCTCATGTTTAAATATAGGTAAATTAAGCTTTACTTGCAGTTATAAAAAAGGGCAACATACCAGCACAGTAAAATCTATGAGCTGCTCATAAAATTGTAGTTCTTGGATACTCAAAGTCACTTAAAATTGTACGTGGCCCAGCCTGAAGGAGGGAACCCCTGCCACGTGTTGTGGTACCCGTGTAAAAGGAAAGTACTATGAAATCCTGGCATAGATAAGTGACTGAATCAACAGCTTAACACTGAAGAGGAAAGACTGATCCAATAGCAAATACAGGAGAAATTAGATGATTAAAACAATGTTCAGAACTGCATTTTTCTTTAAATTTTATTAGCGTATCTAAAATAATGGCTAGAGTATCCTGCAAACAATATCACTAGTGCCCATAAGGTTTAAAAACAAAAATACCTCCACCCCCCCAAAGCAAAAAAACCACTTAGAAGTATAACAGTAACTTCTATTTTTTCTTAGAAAGCTTCCTTGGTAATGCAGTGAAAGGCATGTTGAGAGCACTGAGAGCAGCGCTGAGAAGGGCTTGGGGGTGTTGGTTGATGAGAAGCTCAATGTGAGCTGGCAATGTGTGCGCACAGCCCAGAAAGCTAATCCTTTCCAGGGCTGCATCAAAAGAAGTGTGGCCAGCAGGTCGAGGGAGGTGGTTCTTCCCCTCTACTCTGCTCTGGTGAGACCCCACCTGGAGTACTGCATCCAGGTCTGGGGCTCCCAACATGAGAAGGACGTGGACCTGTTGGAGCGATTGCAGGGGAGGGGCATGAAGATGATCAAAGGGCTGGAGCACCTCTGCTGTGAAGACAGGCTGAGAGAATTGGGGTCATTCAGCCTGGAGAAGAGAAGGCTCCAGGAAGACCTTATAGCAGCCTTCCAGTACCTAAAGTGGGCCAACAGGAAAGCTGGAGAGGGACTTTTTGCAAGGGCATGTAGTGATAGGATGAGGGGGAATGGCTTCAAACTGGAAGAAGGTAGATTTAGATTAGATATTAGGAAGAAAATTTTCACTGTGAGGGTGGTGAGGCACTGGCAGAGGTTGCCCAGGGAAGTTGTGGCTGCCCCATCCCTGGAGGTGTTCAAGGCCAGGCTGGATGGGGCTTTGAGCAACCTGGTCTGGTGGGAGGTGCCCCTGCCTATGGCAGGGGGGTTGGAACTCGATGATCTTTAAGGTTCCTCCCAACTCTAACCATTCTATGATTCTGTGTGGAACTGTTTCGGAGTTACACTATTCTGTTTTGTCAGCAAGTGTTTTCAAAACTCCTTTACATGGAGATTATTTAACAATCAGTCCAGTTGTAGGACTGAGTCTGAAATGCATTTATTTTTTCAAATAAACAGTGCAGCAGGTAATTCTTAAACGTGCATAAAGTACATTTTTGTTGTAAAATTGAAGTATTTCAGGCTATCGAGGTGAAGATACTGATTGGTTTTTTTTCCTCCCAAAGTATTGTCATTATAATCCAGCCTTGAATGACAGTGACAGTGACAATGGGACAGCCAGTGCCAGGAGTGGTGCACCTCATGGTGCACACTCTGGATGTTCTGCACGTGCTGGTCCTTGCTCTGCTGCTGACCCCATGTTGACTCACTGCTTTTGCTGGACAGGTAAGATAATACAAAGAATATTGTACATTCTTTAATATTTATAATATAAAAACTATATAATCAGCTGTGAAAACAGCCTCTAGTAAAGTTTTGTTTCATGATTTTTTTCTTCAGTAGATATACCTTAGCATAATGTTCCCAGTGGTAATCATTCCTCTTCAGGTAAAATATACAGTGTTCAACAGTAATTGTAATTGTAATTATAGTTGACATTAGAGTTTACAGTAGTACAGACTTGATAGACATGTTGCTGTTTAGTAAGATAAAATGAATCAAAATATGTTGGCAGTTCACATTCAGATTGTCACTGCCATCTTGAAATAGTGTTTCTTCTTTAGGTTCGCTGTACCTTATTGTACATGATAGTGCTATAATTCTGTATGCAGATAACAGAACCTTAAAAGCCAGTTGTGAAACTTTGTAGACTAGGATTTCGATTGACTTTATTCCATACTGCATATGGAGCTTGGCTAGAAAAGTAGAATACAGACACATAACTTCCCAGGTTAGCATCCCAAGGAACTGGAGTCTCCAGAATGTTTGGTATGTGTTTTGCAAGGTATTTCTTCTACATGAGGTCCTAAATCTGACATTTATGTTTTTTAGGATCATACAATTTTGAGAGTGCTGGGTGGGCTTGTAAATGTTGTGAGACTAAATTTATTTTTTGTAGATGGGATGTGCTGGCTTTGAAAAATCACATGGCGTTGCTGTGCTCCAAGAGTCTGTTATAACTGTCATATGACTTACAGATGGGAATATGATCACTGCAGTGTCACCTGTTAAAAGGAGTAATAGTCAGGGAATTCAGTAGTTCAGACCGATGGCAGGTGACAAGGATTCACAGAGGTCACGTGTGCAGCCCTGCAGGTTATGAGGTGGTTCTGTCTTCTGTGGCGCCAACATGCACCTTCTCAAGAATGTGGATTTGCAGAAGCAATGTATTGGAAGATCTCCAGTTAGAGGTGAGTGACCTTCTTTTTTAGATTTGAGGGGCTTCTTTTTTTCTCATATTTTAAATTGCATAGGCTCTGGACCTCAGTGCTTCTATTTCCACTTAGCATCCCTCCACTAGGTGAATAACAAAAGGAGAATTGATGGGTAAAAGGAAAAGCATCTATTAATTATTTTGAAGTGGAAATGCTAACAGTTTGGATACTAAGTGTTGAAAACAAAGGTTTCATAATTTTTATCAACTTGCTGATTATCTTCACATGTAAATTCTACATTAGAAAAATCTATGATAGTGTTTTTGAATATGTTCAGTGAATGTTTAATAACCTGTTTACCTGCTCACTGCCATTGATATACTTTAAAGAGAGAATTCTGCCTACTGTTTACAGTTTAGATCGCGTGCTGTTCTCTTTTACAGTGACTATTTGACAACGTAAGAACATTTTAGGTAGCGCTACAGATAATCTAGTGCATTAAAAATCACTGATATTTTTTTGCAAGTTAAATGTGAATTGTCAGCTGTGACAAATGCGTGCATTTGTTCTACAGGGTGGAGAAGTAGATGCTGAAAAACTGCAGAGATACCTAATACAGTCTGGAATCAGTGGAACCTGTTGTTATAAGAGACTGAGTGTTTTACTGTAGCAGCCAGACGGGTATAGCTCAGTGTTGAAGTGAGGCTACCACCACTGCCTTGCCTTCTGAGGTGCAAAGTTGAGAAGACTGGGATTTTATGCCTAATCTAATTCTGTCAGCCTTCAAAATTAAATGATGACGTTAAGGAGGCTACTGCAAGATAGTAAGTTAATGTATCTGTTGGTTCCATAGTAGACAGACTGAAAAAACAAGGGTATTTTTAGTATGAGGCTACTTGAATGTTTTGGTTTTTTTTAAAATTGGATTTAAAAAAATGAATTGATGGTCACTGTCATTGCTGAAACCAATTACTAAAAATAATACCAATTACAAACTTACGATTTTTTAAAATTATGATTTAATTATGATTTTTTTAAATTACCCTTTTAGCATTCAGCTTAGAAACTTGTGGAATTATGGTATCCATGTAGTATGTATCCTTGCACATATTAGGACTTTAGTGGAATCTTGGTATCACTTTGAACCTGTTGGTGATTGTAAGAAACGTGAATTTTTGAATTCTCTAAACTGATAACTTTTAATACTAGTTTTGTTTGAGTATTTATAGTGGAGTGTAGATACTGGTTATGGAGGTGTATTATTTCCAACTGCAGTAACTACTTAATTTGATTTGTGTGTCTTGCACTTTGTACATTTACAGAGTGGCTTCATTCATGTTAAGCTGATCACTAGCAGTGTAAGCATTAGAAATCAGAGCTTCCATTTAACACGGTTTCTTGAAAGGAAAATTAAGATAAAGATATGGTCATCATTCATGGTTTGTTTAACTTAATGCATGCAACTGTAATCATCAAAATTTGTGTAAAAATAATTTATCTTAGTATTAATGTATAATTCAATTTGCATCTTAATATTGAAAGCATAATTCTTCAGAAGATCAGTGAATATCAACTATTCTACTGCAGATTGTTACTGTGAATAGTACTGCTTTTTAGTGATATAACTACTTTATTGCTATGGGAAGTGATTTCTGGATCACCACAGTAGATTGTGGAAGTTATCAGTAGAATGTAGGTAGCAAGATGTGAACTGTTCATCTGACTAAATAATTTTTGGACATGCTGTAACTAATACTATGAAATGAGATTGAGGAATCAGTTTTGTTGCTTAAAAATCCACAAGCAGAAACAGCCTTGACTGTCTCTTCATACAATTTTGTGAATGCTTTCATCTAGTAGACAAGTTATTTCTAATATTTAAACTTGTGGGTCCCTCCATCTGTCAGGATGGAAGTAGGCCATTCCTTTTGAATCTCACTGATAGTGTCACTGTGTTTGTCACACTTCCAAAATCTCCAAACGCTGACTTGCCTGTTACTTCCTCTTCTAGTTCTTGCAGTGCGCTGTGGCATTCTGAGCGCTCAACTGCTGGAGGAAAAGAGGATCACCAACCTGCCAAAATTCATGTCTAGAAGAACTGCTGTGAATGGAAGCTATTGTAGAGTTTTTAATCTTTCTGCCTGGTAAGACGTGTGCTTTGAATGCATACTTTGACTTTTTTAAGTGCACATTCACATTAGACAGCACTTTTGATCAAAATATTCGGTGAAAATTTTGGCTTCAATGGATAGCAATTGTCAGCTTTGTTACCCAGATTTAGTAACTGGAAGTTATCTTGGATTTTTGAATTCCTCAGTCGGTGAAGTTAGGGGAAGTAGACATGGGTATAACTTCCAGTTCTATTTGAGGGATGGAAGTCAATATGATACATGGAGATTGCTGTGTGCACAGGATTTTCTGAAAAGGTCTAATTTTGTGTGTGTCTTCTGTGTGCTTAAGCCAGTGAGTGGTGTCCTGTGTAATTCTGTGCTTTTATGTTTATTCCCATGGTGTTGTGAGTATACTAAATATAATTACATTTTTTTTCTCCCGTGTTTTTGATTCAACCTTTTCGAATCCCTGTTAGTGATGTTTGCATTATAGTACCTAAGTTCAAGTCAGTCACAAAGGAAATGTTCACATTCTCATTATGACTGAAATAAGTGCATTACATTTATTTGTGCATGTTTAGATTTCTTGTAAATAAGTTTTTGTGGTGGTATAAAATACTGAATATATATGCAGTGTACAAGTGCTTTTATTTGTACAGTAAACAATTTTCCAGGAGATCTTTTCTGAAAGCAAAATAATAACTTCCATTAACTGCATTGTACAAAAACCTGTTATACAAACAGGATTTGCTACAGCTTATAGTAGTGCAGTATTTATCTAGATTAAGTTTTCAAAACTTTCTTTGTATTTCCAACTTTACAATATCATAAAGTTTCAGTATAGAAAATGTAAATAATGCATAAAAGGGGCAAATGCCTCCTCTGGGAGGCTGTAATTTGGTCCATCTAATTTCCATTCCAAAGAGAATAGCCATGTTCTGCATTCATTAATAATCAAAGAACTTCCCAAGTGGGCATTAAAAAACCCCCAAGTAGCTAGATGAAGAAAAATGTTTTTTCATTAATAATGCAGTTCTATCTACTACTCATACATAGAGGTAGAGTGCGAAAAAGTAAGCTTGCCATAGTGATGTGATGCCTCCACGCAACTCCAAGCTCTGGGACATGTTCTTTTAGTATTGTTCATGAAACTTGGTGTTGCCTTGATTTTCATATGTGATTTATTCTGTAGAGCTTGTTTATTTTTCTCCCATTAATTATTTGCTGTTTCACTTCTAATAGTCTCTTTTTCAAGTCTGGAAAAAGAATGATTTATAGAGTAGATGTAGTATGTAAGTGACACCAGGATTGCGGTATGATTTAAGAACATATCATTCCTCCTAAAACTGAAGGAAATTTTAGGTTCAGAGTAAGTGTGTTTTTGTGGAGAAAAATTCTTAGTGAAGTTATATCTCAGTGATATTGAAAATGCCACTATACTACTGATCCCACACAAACATTTTAGAAACATCCAAAAGCCGATTTCTGGGTCTGCAGAAGTATTGTTAAAAATAACATGCTATTGCACTGTTTAAGACTGAGCTCAGTATATGGGGGAAAAAAATTTCTGTGCGTAAATACAGAGAGAGCCTGTAGATGAATGGAGAGGAGATGCCCACTAGACCCAATTCCCAATCTGATGAAAAATGTAGTAACATATAACTACTGGCTCTTATTTTTATTTAAGCCAATGAACAAAGAGTCCAACCCTAAACACTAGCACCTGTTCACAGTGTAAGAAGATTTAACAGAAGAGTATAGAAACATCAGGGCTTCTCATCTGCAGGTGTGGTATTATGTGCAGCTTTCATTCAAGGAATCGTGCCTTCCGCTACGCTGCTATTCTAATAGTGTCCAGCGTAGCTCAGCAGCTCTCAAATGGGAGGGGACATAATTCATCTGTGGGCAAAACTCAAGTTGCTTCACCTAAGCAGGCAGCCAGAGCCCATGCGAAGGAGTGTTTTTTAGCTTTTTGGATGTTACAACGTTGGTGAGTTACACAGAAGCTCTGATGAGTGACCTGCGCTCACCAGAGAGAGGAGATTGCCAGGACACGATCTGCAGCAGGAAAAAGGTAGACAGGTTCATCCACTGTGAGATGGGAGACCAGAAAACCCATGTTCGCTGAGTGAACAGATTGGGAACATAAAAGGAAAGGAAAGCAGGCAATTGATCCCATGCTTCCTGGAGACAGCAGAGTTAGGGCACATGCAAATGGTGCAGGTTGCTGTGCAGCTTAAATATTGAAAAGTATCACAATCTATCATTTGGTTTAAACATTGAACTAGACCCACAGCTGGTGAAAGCTAATGAACTTCATGAAGAGCTCTGCTGATTTGTACTGTCTCACCTCTCACATTTGGAGTGATTTTCCCAATTGCTTCGATATTTCAGCTACATTAGCTGTTCTTGAATTTCCGGGATACTTCTCTGTATCTACAGCTTATAATTTATACGTATTTTTACCCACAGGTTTTAAATGTAACATCCAAGATCAGTGTTCCTAAGCTCAAGCAAGACCAAAACATCTAAAGTCCTGAAAGCCTCTATGGATATGTTACAACTGTGTATTGTGATGTGTGGGTACGCAACCCTTACGTTATTCCTGGCTTGATTGGGATAACACAGACCCACTTCTGTCAAGTCAGAAACAGACTGGCCATAAAGGGAGCCCTGCCCCCCAAAAAACAAGACCAAACTAAGAGAAAGAATGTTTGCTGTATAGAAAATCAACACATTTCCAAAATCAATTGTTTGTATGTGTCTCTAGAAGAAACAAGTTTGAAGCAGTGGGTCTTCATGTGCGTCACTGTACCTCAACAAGAAGAGAAGATACCTGAGAAGGCAGATCTTACTTTGTCTGGGAGAGGGCAGCTAGAGCATTGCCAACCAAGTTGTCATCTTTCGTGTTTTGTTTCTTCATTCATTGGCTGATGTCTAGGGAGCTTAGAATCTCCATGACTTTGCAGAATCTCCCTCAGTTGCCCCCATTCAAGGTTTTTCGTCTTGATAAATACAGACAAAGAGAAGGGAGGGAACAAAGCCTCTTTGAGCCAAGAAAAGGAGTAAGGGATGGAGCTTTTCCTTCACTTGGACTAATTGAAATAGTTGTCGCTTTTCCTCTTCCCCAACGCTCCTTCCCCAGTCCACCTGTTCTGCTCAGTCTCTTTGCATTAATGTGAAATACCGAGTGATGAAAGGCATTTTGTAAAGCAATGCTCATGCATTATACTTTTATCATTAATTTTATTTTTCATTTATACCAGACTTTTTAAAATGCAGCATAACCACAAATACTTTTTAGAAAATGTGCTAGCTTGTTCTTTGTAACAGACATTAATATTACTTACTAGACTGAGATAGAGCAGAAGTTGTTAACATTTGCTATTTTAAAAAAATAAAAGCAGAAGCTATTTCACTTTGTTATTCAGCACTCCTGTTTCTGTGGAGTATATGCAGGCAGAGATTCTGACTGGCCCAATGATGCTGTCACCTGGGATCGGATCCTGAAGGCACTAAGCAGTGCAGACCTCCCGTCGTCGTGGCAGAAGTAAGAGCAGTCAGCCCATTGTAGCATTTGGAACTTTCAGCAATCATCAGTAGCATGAGACAGAAGAAAATTTGGTCTTGTATGGGAAGGGTTGGTTTGTCTTTTCACTTACAAAGGTATACAGTTGATTAATTTTTGTATCTTTATATGCAAAGGTAAAGCAGAGCCTTGCTCAGGCGCTCAACGCTCGCACTAATAGTACATGAGACAAGATTCAGCCACCGTGGGTTTCTCTGCTGGCTGTGGATGACTAAAAGTGTTACGTGTCATTCCAACCCCACCATGCGAACTATGTACCTATTAATGTGAGGGACGACCACTATTGCATTACTCTGTAGCGCTGGTTTAGAACAGAGGGCTTAATTTGGTTTTAGTTGAAATTTAACTGCTCCCTCACTAACTGGGTTATGTGCTTTTCTGAAACCAGTTCTCTTCCTACAGCATTTCACATTAAAGCTTTAAGATTAGAAAATAACTTGAACATTTAAAAATATTTAAAAACAATAATAAAAAGGTCAATTCCTTCTAAAATAAACACAACATTTGAAGCAGAATAATATTTTAATAAAATTAAATCTAAGTATTCACAAAGCATTATGCACATACAGTACATACTGTATTTAAAGCCTACGGACCTTAAATCATTTTATTCTAATGTAGTCAGCTTTGGACACAAGCTAAGCTTACTCGTTCTGTAATAAGAAAGTTTACAATTGTTCCTGAAGGTGATTTTACATATATACATATATATATATATAGCTTTATATCTATACTCCTACATGTAAGTGTAGGTATATACACACACTTATGTGTATGTGTGTATATAAATATATACACACATACATACACACATATGTACATATATGAAATACACACATGCACACATACAGGAATGCGTGCACGGTGTATGAGTGTGTCCACATACATATATACCCTATCTGGGATCATTGGAGAGGGGGCAGTCAGTAAAAACAGGTAACTGCAAACAACCACCCTAAGAATTATAAAACAAAAACGTGTAAAGTATTTTGTAATTAAACAGATTGTTAATAATTTGTATTGAACAAAAGGAACACAGTCTTCTCTATTATATAGAAATTAGATTTATTGCATTTGATTATGTTTGTGTGACAGATGAAGAGTACCTGCCTGCTCATGACAGCTAACTTCTATGATGCTTTTTTTTTTAAAAAAACCCAAATGTAGTGGAAACAAATTACTCAATTAATGCAGTTGTGTGGCTGCGGCCTATGGTGATACTTTCCAGCATGTGGCAGTTTTCCTGTCAAAATACTGCCCTACTTCAATTGGTTTGGAAGGAGGCTGGTTTCTCTGTCCTAATAGTTTCAGACCCAGAAGTCTCGGTTATCTTACTCTTTCTCTAGATTCAGAATAGTTCTGATTTATTATAAAAAGCTCACTACAAGAAAGATAAATCAATTTTCAAAAGTGAGCTAGAAGCAGATTTTGCTTGAATTTTAGCTTGGTCGTGTAGGAGGTTTTTTCTATGTGAATTATTGTTATTGGTCTCCTATTTGCTCTGAAGACATACCCACAATAAAATACTATTTCCATGACAGCAGTAAATGGTAATCTCCATGCAACGTAAACTGTAATTTGAGAACATGCATGTTATTTAAAAAAAAATAAAAATATAAGGTGCCTTGAGAATGCTGGCAGTTTTACATTTGGAACATACAGTTAGTGTGTGTGTATATATATATTTACATCAGAACTGCTCAACTTTACCTTACAAGCTTCAGTTTTAGGAAAATATACAGTACTTTTGCATATAATGGTATATTCCTTGTAGCCCCTGAGTCAAGTATAGAGGATTTAAATACAAAAAAAAGGAAAAACAGCCATTAAAAGCACTTATACATTTTTATGTGAAGTAATAGTATAAAAGTATTATTTCCCAGGAAGACCAGGATCAGAAACATGCCTATGAAGACTCAAGATTCCTACAGTGCTTAGTGAAGATTCTGGCAAGGAAGGGTGCCTAATTGGCTGGAGATAAGTTTTACAATGCTGTGGGGGACACTCTGCAGACTGCTCACGTTCTTGCTCTAAAAAAGAAGCCAGGTTGTCTTCTGAGGCTGTGTTAAGATGCACTCCACTTGAGAGGGATTCTTTGGATTTAAGTTTTGATTTTTCAAGGTCTAGAAATTCAGGACACTGGAAGGGAGGAGAAGAAACAAGATGGTGATAATTAAATCGATCTTTTCCAGGCTCTTGTTCTGCTCAAAATTAGTACATTCAGACGGTTGCTGGAAAACCATGTTTGAAAATTAAGCAGTGTACTGAAATATTTTTCATGGTACTGCCTTTGATTTAATGTAATTGGATGCAATTCTGTTGATTAATTGTAGAAGCCTGGATATCTTGTCCCCTCTTCAGACTTGCTCATGTGACATCAAAATACGCATATAAACAGCTCTTTCTGAAGGACTGAATATTCTTGAGACCTAACCTAAGAGTATGGATTTCAACATTCTTGAATTGGCAGTTTTGTTTCAGAACATAACTCTGGAATTGCATCATTCTGAACATTATAACCGTTTGGTTTCCAGTCTCAGCACTCAGTTCATCTTTGCTTTCAAACTTGGAATTTGTGTGAAGCGTGCAGTGCACCTGCTGATGTTTGCAGAGGGCGGCTATATTTCTGTTCAGGCAGAGATACGTATATATGTTTTGTGCAGGTATACACATGGTGGGTTTACAGTTCTGAAAACTTCTGCTGCACATTTGCTGCCCTCATAATCTTTATGCTTAAGAACTGGTGCCTTCTGAATGTGTTGGACTTACTGTGCCCATACTGCATCTGGGGAGGAATAACCCCATGCATCAGTACAGGTTGGGGGCTGACCTCCTGGAGAGCAGCTCTGTGGAAAGGGACCTGGGAGTCCTGGTGGACAACAGGATGACCATGAGCCAGCAATGTGCCCTGGTGGCCAAGAAGGCCAATGGCATCCTGGGGTGCATCAAGAAGAGTGTGGCCAGCAGGTCGAGGGAGGTCATCCTCCCCCTCTACTCTGCCCTGGTGAGGCCCTATCTGGAGTACTGTGTCCAGTTCTGGGCTCCCTGGTTCAAGAAGGACAGGGAACTGCTGGAGAGGGTCCAGCAGAGGGCTACAAAGATGATCAGGGGATTGGAGTATCTTTCTTACGAGGAAAGGCTCAGGGACTTGGGGCTTTTTAGTCTGGAGAAAAGAAGACTGAGGGGGGATCTTATCAATACTTATAAGTACTTAAGGGGAGGGTGCCAGGTAGATGAGAAGAGTCTTTTTTCAGTTGTGCCCAGTGATAGGACTAGAGGTAACGGGCACAAACTGGAGCACAGGCAGTTCCATCTAAACATGAGGAGGAACTTCTTTACTCTGAGGGTGGCAGAGCACTGGCACAGGCTGCCCAGGGAGGTTGTGGAGTCTCCCACACTGGAGACATTCCAAACCCGCCTGGACGCCGTCCTGTGCAACTGCTGTAGGTGTCCCTGCTGTGGCAGGGGGGTTGGACTTAGATGATCTCCAGAGGTCCCTTCCAGCCCTGACCATTCTGTGATTCTGTGATATGCGTTCCAGCATACACACGAGGAGTCTGACACAGCCAAGTATGCTGGATTTACTAATTGTATGCTACATGACTGATTTGGGATTCCTAGGCATGCAGTAGCCTGTTTGGAAATAATAAGCCACGTTTCTGCCCAAGCTGTTAAACTCCAGAAATCCCAAACAAATTTGAAAATCAGCAGATTTTGCCCAAACAGAACTGGGGTGGAAAACATGTATTGGGAAACACAGGTATGTCACAGCTCTGTGTGTTTATTGCAGCATTAGCAAGGGACTGGACATAAGAATGGTTTTAGCCCTTCCCACTTCCATATGTGTATACCCATCGTGTGGCATCAGCTGGACTTCTCTGGCCTGTACCTTGAAGAAAACATAGTCACGGCGCTTCTCAAGACCTTATGAATGGGACCTATGGCAGATGCAGCCATGCAGGCAGGTCTGAAGCTTGGGAAGGGTTTGTGGTTTACAGCCGTGTCTAGTATTTGTCGTTTCTGCTAACTTTTGTGAAGAGCATGATAATAAAGTAAATCAGTCTGATTAGAAGATCATTGTATGAATCTCTACAACCCTCATAGATAATGTGGCCTCTGAAACCATGGTATCTAAGTCCACTGTGGAGGTGCTAGGTGAAAATAATAATTTCCCGTTCCTTTAACTAGTGAACAAGAACCTAGATTGGTACGCATTTCTTCCATCATAAGCTAAAAAGATTAGCAAACCTCTTTCAATCTTATTGGACATGTATGTACCTGAGATGAAGGACTGAAACTTCTGTCTGTTTTAATTGATGCTGCAGGCTGAAGCTTTTGTACCACCCGGATTGGTGGCTGTTGGTACTCTGCACCTGCAGTCACCATGCTGTAGGCAGGTGGAATGAGCGTTGACTGCCTTTGCAGAAGCTGCAGGATGGTTTGGATATCAGCAGTCATTTGGGATTCAAGCCTAGAGAAGTAACACAAAAAGAATTAACTGGTTAGGAATAGGTATATTTTAGTGTGCTGACTGCAGATACATTGAAGAGGGGTCTGCAGCTTATGAATAAAGAAATCTATTGCTTGTTATGACATGACCATGTCTTGAATAGGAAAGAACAGAAGAGGGAGTACTGAGCCCTTCCAAAGCTTGCTGGCTCTCCCTTTCCTTTGCGGAACATGTCTGCATGCTTGTCTGATCTTTTTGCTACATTAAGAATGAGTTCATTACTGTCCCTTACGTTTGCAACAAAAAGCAACACGGGGAACCAGGTCTTTGGTTGAAATTAACTGGAATAAATGTACTCTCTTCATTGTAACTAAATTGATATGTAGTGGCTGAGAATGGGACACTATTTCTGATACATCTGACAATTAATTTTGACATTCCCAATGCTAATACAATGCACTGAAATAGGCAGAAAACCACATTTGTGTTTTTCCACAGTTGTTAGAAAATGAAAGATGATTTCAAGATCATTAAAAACCACAACCGCCTAAGTCTCCTTACTGTGAAAACTTATTCAGACTTATTCAGCCTCAGAATTAACGTCAACATTTCTGATGTTCAAATTTAGTGACTTTTTTCCCTTTTCATATATATGTATGTGACTTCTGAAACACTTGAGCTGCTTATGTTGTTCAAAGTTACAATTCCATAGCACTGAAATGATTTTCAAATGGTCTTGCCGAGATTCGTGACAAACTCAGCAATAGGTAATGTCTGTTGTGCCTCCCCAGCTGCTGGAAGGCTACGGAACATGCTGTGGCAGACTGTAATACAGATATACAGCCTTCTGTATTGCAACTCTTCTTCTGACAGAGTAAATAAATCTTTGTCAGCAGCCTTTACTGTTGTGAATGTTACCACTTGGGCTCCCTACAGCAGCAGAATTGATCCTATGCTGACAGATTTTTGCTTTCACCAGATGCTTCACTGATACTATTTTTTATCATATTGGAGTTGTCTATTGCCTGTGTAATTTTATTTATAAAATTTTTATTTTATTTATAAAAGTATCTATGAAATTAATCCGACAGGTATGTCCAGAGTATATTTAGGATGCTGTTTCTTCCTTTATTGGGAGAAGCTGGTTTTCTGGTGTCAGCTCTTATAAAGAAAGACCCAAACCCGGATTTTACAGTCAGTCATGCCCTACTTGCCCTCTTGTTCAGCTCCCTTGGGTTCTTTGCTACTTGCAAATGTGCTGATCTCACACCAGCATGATGCTGACGCCACCATCCAGAGAGCTTCCATCTGCTAACCTGGGCTTTAACATCTCAGTGAATAAAAGATTTAGCATTGGAGGACTTCTATAAACGTTTGGCCTGGAATTAACTCTAAAATTGCTCCCTTCTTACTTTTTTAGCACTTGATGGGAGTTTCCTGGTACTTCAAATCAAAGGTTACCTCTGGTAATCTTTACTCATCATCATTGCATGTATAACTTCTCCCTCCTTTCTCCAAATTTAAAACAACTCCATGTCATGCCACCCAAGGATGAACAAACAGGGGAACCTTAGATGCTTGGCCCACAGTCTCCATGAAATTCCAATTGCTTAAAGAGGAGAAACAGAGATAGCTCTCGGGACATATTCCTCGTACAGTGGCTTTCCAGCCTTCTATATCCATTTAGTAACTTGAGTGTAATGCCAAGCCTCTGACTTGGCATGGAAAAGTTCAGGAAGAAGCGAACATGCTTTTTTAGTCCAGCAGGTCAGATCTGACATAAGCAGGAAAACATATTGTCTGTTATATTCATAGAAATCCCAGCAAGGCCCAAAATCCTGAAAGCATGAAAAGCTTTAAAAACATGAGAAGAGCTAAAGAATAAAATGATTTAATAAAATCCATAACAATTTAAATCTTAATTTATCAGCAACAATTATATTTTTTCACTCAAGAAAATACTGAGAACTTGCATGAGAATTTGATGAAACTGTGGGTAAATTTGAGATACAACTTCAGTTTCAAGAGCTTACGATTTCAGGAAAAGAAATGTAACTGAAAGACTACACACTGTTGATATGGAACATGCAGCTGTTTAGTTATGTGACATTTACAGTTACTTAGATTACTTGACTTTACTGCAATTAGAAATTACAGCAATTTAGGCTTACATGTGAAAAATGTCTTTTTAATGTACTATATAGTATTCAGAAATGAAAAATACTATGGTTTGATTGGCTTATGGTAGATGAAGGAAGCAATATGCAGTTAACCTGGCTTTAAACTGATTGCTAAAATATACAGCACAGAATGCCAATGAAGAGCTACTAAAGTATAATTAGGGCTGAGTGCGTGTCATAGTATTTGTCATGGAAAAATATTGAAAGTAATGGAATTGCAGAGTGAAAATAATAAAAAAGCCACAGACCTGAGCATAGGGCAATTTAAAATTAAGTGCAATTACACGGTAAATTATAGTGTAGGATGGATCAAAATTCTGTAACCATATTTTTAAGATGCTGTAAGCTATGCTGCTTAGCTGCCAGCAGAGTAGTATATCAGAGAGCAAAAGAGAGAAGGAAGAGACATTTTATTAAGCAAAAGTAATAATGGATTCTGACAAAGAAAGCATGTGCTTTCTAATGTAACAGGTGTATTTTGCCTTAGCATATTCACGTCTTACTTACTTACTTACTTACTTAAGGTGGCAAAATAAGTTAATGCATCAAAAAGGGAATTTGTCTGCAATACATTTTTAAAGAAAGGCAGCTGGCTTACATAGGGTCTCCAGGAAAGTAAAAGTACTTCAGATCATGAAGATACTAAAAATTGCTATTTTGTGGACATGTAAATATCTAGGAACAGCATTCTGGGTGAGGTGAGATTTAAATTTAGCAAGTCTAGGTGCCGAAGTACAGCTTCTTGGTTAAAAAGCTGGTCTCCTAAACAGTCAATTGAGGAGGAAGGCTTTTCTGCAAGGCAATTCAGAGTAGCTAATGTGGGTACTTAGAGGTAAGTAACATGAATATCCTGGCAATGAATTAAAAATTTTTTACCCAGCTTTCCCAGAATAGGTTTTTCCAAGAATCTGGAAGGCTGAACTTAGGTGATATTTAGGCTCCTCAGAATACATGTAGACAACAAAGTGATATTCCCATCAGGCATATTTTTGTACTTTTGAGCTTCTGAAAATCTGAATGCTTTTGTAAAGTTCCTGTGCAAATTCATTCCTCCTGTAGCATCATTACTGTCAGTTGTATTATGTACTCTTTGCCACGTATGTTTTTTCTGGTCATATCTCTGTTTTTACCTGTTGAGTTGCTCTTGAAGTAAATCTAACCGATTCTCCACTTCCCCATATATAAAGTCACTTTCAGTTTCACAGATCCCCCATGTAACATGGGGTAATGCTGTCTGAATTGGGGAGTCCTGGTACTCCTGAATGTTCTCCTGCTCCCAGTTTCTTTTATCAGTGATATCTGATGAAAAACAAAGCATATAAAAGTATAGGTTTATATACATGCTGTTAGATAGAGGTTTGCCCCCCTCAAGCATCCCACTTACTCATGTTTCTCAAAACCTTGAAAGTCAAATGGATACATTGGCACGCTGCCTGAACAACTCCCGTTGTTCCTTGCTACTATTTAAGGGAAGATAAAAGCGGTCACATCCATGCTAACATTATGAAGCTGTAGATAAACAAGCAGCTTTGTCCAGTCAGCTTCATCAGACATCTGCCCCTGAATGGCTCCTTTTTCTTTAGTTTTCTGTTTATTATTTTGCCAATGAATCCCAATGAATTTTTTTTAGCGATTCATTATACGTTGAAATTAGAAATATTTGCTCTAACCTAAATGCATTAAATGATGTACTTGAATGTCTTTGTGTGTTTCAGAGACCTGGTTAAGAGCTCTTCTCTAGCCCTTGAATGTGCTATTGAAGTGTATTTACCGTTCAGCTTTTTGGTATAAAAGGAGGACTTGCTGCATTGCATTTACAGCACTGGGCATGCATTACAGTGCATTGGAATGCCCCCTCTAGAGAAAGTTGCCAGACCTCAGCTAGCTGCCTTTCTCACCGATAATTTTAATACTACTTGTCTTAACGAGGTTGGTGAAGTGTAATATGTTTTCTCTGAGACAGAGGCCATTTAATGCAGCTCATACTGTTTGCAAAAGGATACTGGTTATTATTTTCAAAAAGGAAATTGTTTTTCACTGATGTAGCTTTCAGCATCACTAGGCTCCAACCCAGCCCATTGTTGTGTAAAGCATGTCTCAGAGACTCTCACAGTACTGTGGGGTGAAAGGTGCCAGCTCATTTTGTTTAATAATTAGTGACTCCTAAAAGAATGAAAAATTCAGCATTGTTGGGTCAGTCAGAGATGACTTTGTATTAAATGAAACTTCATGGTAAATAATAATTCTTTTTTTTTTCTTTCTTTCTTTTTCTGTTTGAACTGCACATAAAATTTTGGATTAAGATAGAGAAAATAAAGTTATTTGAAGCTAAAAAAAGCCCAGTTACATTATTAGGATCTTACTGCAGAGTTTCAGCCATCTTGCTGAACTTAGTTACCCTTCTAATTCTTATATATTGTGTATACAATATATAAAGTCTTTAGGAAAGCTCTTTATATGAGTAATTTATATTTATTTCTTTATGTCCAGCTCTTTGTAAAAAAAAAAAGATGATGACTACTTCAGGTCTCCCCTTGTACCTGCTGTGCCCAAATATGCCCCTCTTGTCCTTCCCAATTCTTGGACCTCTGATCAAACACTGCACCTTACCACCCAAACAGAACTCAGGGACACTCCTTCCTTTTGCTTGAATTTCTGATTTGAGCTATTTCTCCTTCCTCTTTCAATTTGCTTAATTTACACCTCTGTAGATTTATTAATTAGTTTATATTCTCGTCTCTCAGCTGTTTCTCCTGTTCACCAAGCTGGTGCAAGGTTACAAATCATTTACCATGGGATGTACTAGTTGCACATATCCTTAGCAGATATAGAATGCAGATCTTGCTGTGAGCTTTGCAGAGCCTACAGGTGACATACTTCGGTTGAACAGTGCTTTTTCTACATCCACACCCCCCACCAAGCCTTTGTTACTTTGAGTGAGTCTGTTGTCATGCAAACAGTCAAAAATTGCTCAGTACCACTCAGATTCTCCTCTGCTGTGATAAAAAAGGCTGTTAAAACTTTAACACCTGCTCAGTACAACTCCCATTAGGGTTGTATTTGTAATTATTTAACTACATGAAGTTACAGGATGTATTAAAAGTTCTTACTGCGCTCAGGCTGCTGTTTCAACATACAGCTGGACAAAATCCTTGACTGCTTATAAGGCATCAGCCTCTGTTGTACGAGCAGTTGGATTTGAATCCCACATCCCCCAGTAGTCCCTGAATGGTTTGCTCAGAGCTGCTCCTCACACTTCTCTTGGCACTGAATGCCGATAACTCAGCATAGGTTACATTCATTTCACACTTGTGAAATTTTCCTAAGCAACCATAGCAGCCAGAGCCATGTTTCAAAGAAAAAAGAAAAAAACACAGTGTGGGTGACATGTGAGAGGTTTGTCCAAATGCTATTAGCTATTCCTTTTCAAACACATCTTTTAGCAGTGTTGCTCTAAGTAAAGAAATTAAAATATATATATATATATATATATATATATAAATCTCCTGCTTAGATTTAGTATTTCAAGTAGATTTAGCCAGGAAGGGGAGCTCTCACTACATGACTCCAAGTGGAGGAGGAGACTCTCTTATCTTTTTTTATCAGAGAAAGGTGCTTGCTGCATTATCTGATCTTTGGTTAGCAGGTGGTGGTAGGTTTCCTGGAGCTGTAGAGAGTGTTTGAATTTCATGTGACATGACCTATAGCTGATTTTATGTACTGGGCAGGAGGAAGAGGAAAGAGGTTTCATCTTGGCTACACAGAAATCTGTTCAGTTTCTCAGCCACTTAAGCCAACAGAAGGAAAGAGGCAAATGGTGTCACAGAAGCATGTAATTTGGTTTTAGCAGGGACACATGGCACAATTTGCAGTGTCCAAGGAAGTTGGAAAGCTCTGAGCAATGTGAAGGGAGCAGACTATGGCAAATTCAGGGGTAAAATTTTAAACTATGGGTGTGGGTGCAATGGATGTTGTAAATCCAGCAGACTTTTAAGCAGTGAATTTTAGTAGTAGAATTTAAATATATAGGTCATATATTACACTGCTTTTTAATGTCCTGTAAAAACCAAGTTGTTGCTTATTTTACACAATAAATCATTCAATAAAATCACATATTTTTCAATGCTGTGGATTATCCCAGGGAAATCACAGCTGATATTTATTTGCAGACTGTGACAATAAATGTTTAGTTTTTGACAAAGCAAATTAATTGGCACTCAAATTATAAAATAAGCTCATACACTCTAAGCAAGTTAATACACTATCAGATATGGTATTGTACTGTTCTCAGCATCTTTTCAGGTACTTCCATATACATGATTAACCCAAGAAAAGCCCAACAGCAGTTACAACTTTATAACCAGTTATGGTCTTCCAGGGCTTGAAGAATCCTAGACTGAGAAATAAATCAATGTATAACTAGGGTCACTTGAACAATTCAAGAATCAGTCTAATAGCCCAAATAACAACCAAGTGAAAACAGAAAATAGCGTTTTTTTCCCGCAGTATATAGATTACCAGCTACAGAAAAATTATGAGGTCTCCTAAAAAGACCCATATATTTTAATGTTAAAAGTTGCATTTTAGGATTGTGAGAGATAAGTCTATGCAGTTTCTGGCCACATTATGTAATACATTATTAATAGTCTTTCCATTCATCAGCAGTAACAACCAAAGCTTAAAACAAAGCTAGAGATAATTAAATACGTATCAGTCACAGTGGCAATGAATTGCAGTAGCTTTGTAAAAGTGCATTGGTATTCAAGATTTATAAGGTACCATACTATATGAGGATTATAAACATAGATACATACGTGCAGTGTATTTAAAAATTTCATTATGTTTATAACTACTTTTATAGTGAGTTATAATCAATCTCTAATTAATATCAGGAGTAAGAATTTAGTTTGAAACATATACCAATCAAAGCTGATCTTGTTTTATTGACCTTGAAGTTTTTATGAAAGTTGCAAGAAAGGTAATGAGCTTACACATGGTACCAGAAGTGCTAGATTACAAAGTGGAAAAAAGAATGTGGTCTTAATCAAAATATGTAACCTTTAGACATGCTAAATTTAGCTTAAATAAAATCTGTAATAGGTTGCCTTGGAAAACGTTGCTATAGCTGCAAGGACACATTTCTGGCTATTGGTGGGGGAAAGGTAAGCTTTCAAATTGCAGTATGTATACAACAAGTTTTATGTGGTGCAGATTTATACAGCCTTAACCTGAAGAGACCTGACTTCACACACTCATACCTTTGAGATGTAAAAAATACATTGTTTGGCCAGGTTAATCATTAGGTTCATTTAAAATTATAGCCTCAAAGCCTAACGTTTATTGAATGATGGTTAAATTGCCTCAATGGAAACAAACTGCTGAGGAAAACAGCTTTAAACAGTAAATATTTAATTCTTCCCTTCAGACTGAAACAATTAAAAACAAACTTTCAACAATATTTAAACTGTATATTAATCCAGGGCTTTTCATTAATTTCCCTTCACACCACCAAGAAAATTAATATTTTAGTGTATTAGATGTAATTTTAATCATATGATTTAACTCTACGTAAAAGTAACTGAGATTGCTTAGTAGTTTCTGATCATTTGTCTTAAACAAAAGCTCAAATCTTTGTTCTTGTGGAACTTATGGAAGTCAGGATTTGTTCTGTGTGATGTAAAGGCACTCCTTTTAACCAACATGTGCAGCAAAATGGGACAGCATTCTTTCGAGCTATTATGATATCTTTTTTTACTTACATTTCATTGTGCCTTGTCAATACACAGAACGAAATTAGTTACCTGAAAACATTCTTTTTTTGTGCATGTGCAATCATCACTAGGTTTATCTAGAATTTTTCACTACCACCCAACCCTGGCATATCAAAAACCCTTTGAGAGATTCTTTACTGCTTTGAGTGCAGTTTTCATCCATGGGCACTCAATGAAGTCCAGTAGCAGCTGAGAATTTTAAAGAGTTTGTTCAAATGACTTTCCTAAGGCAGTTCAGTTACAAGATAATTTATTAACAAAGCCTGGAATAGCTTTTTGGAGGTTCTGTAATCCAGTCCCACAGCCAGTGTATTAAGCTACATAAATCCTCTTGAGAAATACTAATTTTTGATCTAAAATATTTTTTCTTGTTTAACTTTCAGGAAACACAAAAGTAAATATATGTGAAGAATCAACAGAACCATTCAGATAATTATTTTTGATAATCAGACTAAAAAAGTTGTCTACTCAAACTTTACAAACTAGCAACAGCTAGATTACCTTTGCAAGAATTGCTTCTTTTCTCAATAAGAATTTCTTCTGTGGCATGAACCATTTCTTCAAAGTCCACCTCTGTGGTTTTCTCTGTTACAGATGGGTAATCAGCTATCCCAGAGAAGAGGGGCTTTTGCTCATCTTCAATGGAGGACACAAAAGATGATGACCCACTCTTTTTCTCCTCAAAGTGTTTCTTAATAGACTGATAGTATCTGGTGGTGTCCCCTGAGGGTTCAGGATCACTCTGATCATTCTCTTTGAAATAATCTGTTAAATAGAAATAATTGTGTACAATAATATGCAGTTCATGAAATTGTATTCTAGTTTATTCTGGTCTGAGGATGGAGATGATTATTACATCAGCCAGGAAGTTCACTATCTATTAGAACAAATTACTTTAAAGCCTTTTTTGATTCCTGTATCAGAGGAGATTTATATTTCTTTTGAAGTCCTAGAAGACATTTGCATGTATGTAGTATGGATTCGTAGTCTCTAAACCACAACTCATTATGCAAAAAGTTGCTTATATTAAAACAGCAAAGGTTTTATCCAACAAAGCCCTTCTGTTTACTCACTGTTTTTCCAGGTGAGGATGAGATTTGAGAAAGCTTTATATTATAAAGTTTTAAAAAATTAATTAATTATTTCATTCCCTCTTCAATTTCTCACATTCTTGGGCATTTCTCACAGTCTTGACAGACTAACAGTCATGGACATCAGACTCAGTATCAGAACTGCTCATTTAAGTTATGCCCACACAAGAGCGTCTTTGCCGATTATTCTTTTCCCAGAAAAAGCAAATGTATTAATCAACCACTCAACCTCAAAATGTCTGGGCCCACCTAAAGAGAGAGCATATTTCTCCACATTCATTACTGTCAAAACTATATTTAGGATTCATACGGTAGAGAGAAAACCTGTGGGTACAAAAAGAAGGGAGTTCCTTGTCAGTCTTTCTGGGATCATCTCAAAACAACTTTCCAAAGTAGCCCAAATTCCTTAGCCTTAAGAATTAATTGCAATTCTCTGAACATCCAATGTTTTGAATAAGAAAAGTACGCAACATGCCGTGATATATATGGTAGCAGAGTACCAATCAAGTTGAGAATGAATCTTTAATCACATTCAGGGTTTGTAGCGAGGAACAGCAGATTCAGTCCTCTTAAGAAGTGGCAAATAAAACTAGATTTAAAGCAGATGCCTTTAAATACACATTGTAAAAATTAAATAGGATTTAAAACGAAAAACGATCATTTATGAATACAGAGAACTCCTGATCTCTTTGCAGCACAAACTTGAAGCTAATTTCTAATTCAATATTTGGTTTTGCCTATTTTTAACCAAAATGTCAAGATAATTCCAGTTCTGCTATTTATTTAAAACACATTTTAGCAGGGTAGTCTCAACAACATATAAATACTGTAACTAGTTTGCATTAACTTCCTGGGGAGACAGCATGATTTCCCATCTGCTTTGTGCTAATTACTAATCAACGTAGCTCTGGAATGTCTGTAGTCTTTACAGCCTACAGCAGTGGTTAATACAACATTTAGCATATTCCCTAGGTTTCTTCTCTGTTTTCTGGTCACTATAAGGAAATGAAACTGGGGCCTCATCTAATGCTCTTTATCTGCACATAAACAGAGTGCAAGATTTTTGCAGTGCACTCTGCAGGAGTCCAGACATCTGTGAGCAGTGAGGGCGGGTAATGGTGAATAAAAGAAAACCAATACCAAAGCAGGCCTCCTGTAACTGTACCCTCGAGGGTCTCCAAGGGCAATTAACACGGCCCTGGACTGAAGTGACTTTATTTGGCTTCTGTTAAGCAGGATTACTAGCTATAAGTGATACTGGTGATACTTGGATACTGCGAAGGCATCAACACAAATGCAAACGGACTGACAGTGTGAAGCTCTTGGGGGATGCTCAGACTGGAGAATCAAGTACAATATTCTCTGCCATCCCATCTCCAAAACAGTACAAAACCAAAAGAAAGCTTCATAAGAAAATTCTAATGTAGATGTCTCCTGCGGCTTTTCTTGTGGGAATATATGGTGAAATGCATACAGTCACACTACAGTACATTGTCTTAATTACTTACTGCTTGACTGACTTCAACTTGTGAAAAATACCTTCTAATGAAAGCTTGAAATTACCATTTTTAAGGGTAATTTTTTATGTTCATGGGATTTTGTGCACTAACGGTAACTGTAATGAGCACCCTGTGGAATACAAATCAATCAGTGGACTAATTTTAAGGGGAGGTCATTGAGACTAATGAAAAAAAAATGTAGAGCAGCTGAAGTATAGTAGACTGTCTTATCTGTCATATTCATAGAATACTAAAATATCTAGAAACAAGAAGCCAGATTGTGCTAACAATTACACTGCTGTAAAACCAGGGTAATTCAATCAATATACCTGCATTTAGTCTCCATCTATATCAGAACAACTGAACATATTCTTTTCCAAATGCTGTCCAGGTATAATGAACTCACTGGCATTAGAAGGAAAGTGGAGATCTGTTGAATGTAGGTTCCTGCCTATTGAAACCAGGGAAAATTTGTTCATCAGCTGATCTATTTCAAAATACGCACCTTTGGCTTTATTGCCATTGCTTTATCTGCTAACCATCTGGCTACATTCAGAGAATCAAAAGTTATTTTCTTTTTAAAAGACTCTTATTTAATACTAAAGATTCTTCTGTCTGGAGAATAATGCTGTGATACTTTGCACCTAGAGTAGGAATTAAAATGGAAACTGCATGTTCTATTTATCTCTTCAGGACCTGATGATGGTGCAAGCTCTGTACCTCAGCTCAACAGTTGAGCAGTGCCTCTGTAGCTCAGTGGAAATGTGTTACAAATAATATCTAGGTAGTGCTTTATTCAGAATGTGAATTGTTCCAATTTCTCCTTCCTTTTGTATTGAAATTCAGTCATTGGTTTGGAATTAATTTTCCAGAAAAGAAGAGTTTTCTGTCTGTGTATGTGTATGTATGGATAAGTTCACTTTCTATCACACAGACTCCAAGTTTCAAAAGGTTTCTTTTCTCCTTTCTCTTCTCTTTCCAAAATAAATGTAATCATTAAAAAAAAAAACAAAACAAACCCCTCATCCTTGTGCTTCCTCCTTCCTTTTCCAGTAAGATGTTTCACTCTGATTCAGATTGCTAGAAACTTCGTTTTGCTGAAGATGATTGTTTCGTAACTTCCTACTTTACCAAACATGTACAAACAGCATTTACACTCTTTACAGTACTTGTTTTAGCCTGTTACGTGTTTTGGGTGCCTGCCAAGTTTACAGGCAATATCCTCTGATGTTTTCTGTCTGGAAATTCCAAAATCTTCATAGTAATTATCAGAAGGTTTGTGTCCTGCTTTTTGCACTTGCACTGGCAAATGAAGGGAAGAAACAGAGTTGTCATGAGGGCAATGAAATATAGTTATGACATAGACTCACAGAAACACTGGCATAAAATCCAGCTTGGTGGGATGGTTACCAGAGATCAAACAAGTTTCTTTTGTGTGCCATGGTCAGCCTGTAGCATTGAAGTTTTGCATTATTCAGACAGTGGCAGTCTGCATGATCTAGACGTATTTTCTCTTAACGTATTAGTCTGCTGCAAACAATATTGGTGGAAGTGTCAGTAATATATTACATGTGGAGCAGCATTGTTTAATATTACTGTAATTTCATTAACTGGAATTTGTCATACTTAATCAGGCTAACTATGTAGCCTAGTGTTTCAGAAGGTGGCAAATTTTTACTCCCTTTTTCAGCCATCCAATAAGAAGTCCCATAATATGCCTAGACAAATTCAATTTTGTGCAGGAAATAAGGTGAATGACTTCCTCATCCCTGCAGAAAGCAATTTATATCCCAAACCATGAAACAGATAATCCTTATCATTAGCATGATCTGCATAACTATAAATCTGTTCAGCAGACATGACATCTTTCATTTCCTTTGAAAAAACCTACCATATTATTTTACACTACACCAAGTATGTCCCTTGGTAAGGAGAAGTGCACGTGCTGACTTGGAAGGAGGGATGGTTGATTGCTCAAAAGGTCTGCAGATCTTCAAATCCCCAGCAAGTATTTTGATTCAACTGTTGTTAGCTCTTTCTTATGTGATATTCACATATATTCCTGTGGTGGTCAATCTGTCTTTCCTACTGTGGAATAATTACTAAAATAACAGAAAATTCAGCATTGTTCACACATTAAGGAAAAAGGCTCCTAAGGTAGAATACAGCCGCAGCTGGTATGCGAAGAATCCACTACATCTGTGATTCCCTGCGCAATATCGCTCGCTGAGCAACACGGGGATGGAGTGGGGTGGAGATTCCACGGCTAAGCCCTGTGATAATCAGCAGATATGGGAACAAGATGGTCCTATGGAACTGATAAGCTGCTCACTTGCTACCCTGAGCCAACAGTTTGTCAAATTTTGACAAAATGCCGTCCTTTGTGTGAACTTTGCTCATTATAATGTCATTATAATACCTAAACACACCTCCATCCCAAAGGCTACCCGCCTCCAAGGTGCAACCACTCCTCCTTGAGTCTGCGCCCTGAATTTTTGATAAACTATACCTTTAAATGTGAAGCGAGAGAATTTTACACCAATCATAATAAAAGTATTTATGACTAAAGTCACTCAAACTCCACCTTGAAGGTAAAAAATAGTATAAAAATAGCCCAAAAAAGGAGGGTTGTTAGGGAAGACACCATCGTGAACAAGTTGAGGAGGACTCTATCAAAACTGCCTTCAACTTCCGGGACCAGCCGACGGGCTGAGCCTTTCTTCCCCCCCATAGGGACGCCTTTGGGTAAGACTTAAACTATACCAAGTGTTTCCTCAAAACTTAGAAATCTCTCTAGAGAGTCTTTTTTCCTATGTTTATAGCCAGGCTGTACTGTATGTAACTTTGTCGCGCGTTTTGTACAACTAACAACACTTTATTTGCACGTGCTTTGCAGACAGTGTATTTATCACCGGCAATCCATAAGAACTTATGTACTGTTGCTAAAATAAACTGCGCTGCTTAAGTAGCTGGTCGTTTTGGTTTCTCATTGAACGCGACCATAAAAGTGGCTGTGGTAGTTCATGAGCATGACTGGACTGAGGGTGCAGTCCACTATTAGTGTATCCAGAATCGTGATAGTTTAATATATATATTAAACGCGACTGGACTGATAGTGGTGGATTGGGCATCACTCAGAATTTAAACCTAGCCGCACCTAGCCTCCCACCTCGGTGAGGAGTGTTAGAACGCAAGGGGGTTTATTTTCTGCCAAATTCAATCGCCCTTTAACACCAATTGGGCATCACTCAGAATTCAAGCCTAGCCGCACCTAGCCTCCCACCTCGGTGAGGAGTGTCAGAACGCAAGGGGGTTTGTTTTCTGCCAAACTGTTCTGCCCTTTCACGCAACACCTACATATGAACAAAATATTTGCTAGTCATCATGACTATTTGTTATCTGTTCCTTAATATTAAAATGCCGGTTACCTTGTCACAGAGTAGAAAAATGCCTTATGTGCCCACTCATGCACCAGGGGCAGCAAATAATTGGAATGAAAAGTCAGTGACTCAGCATTTCAGATAGTATGTTAAATACGATACCACAAACAGGGTTGAAAAACTGCAAAAGCTCAAAGATATGAAAAAATCAAAAGCTGTTGATCCAGAATTTAAACGCTGATGTTCAAACCATGCCTATGTTTTCCACCATATAGATGGGGAGCAGCATAAAATCAGTCAGGGAAAGTGGTAATCCTAATTTCTGAAATCACTGCTTTTCACTTAGTGGTGTAAGAAAAATATAATAGATACATAGTATTTATGTAATAGGAAAAATTATTGGTACTGTGAAGCAGGAGCAGTATACAATGAGGGGTGATTCCAGAGAAGTCTACTCTAGTTGTATGCAGGCTAAACTACTCTATAGAATGCCTATAAGGGACTTTAGGATTATTAAACTGCTAATTAAAATGCTCCTAATTCTTTTTCCTTGTTGTTTGCTTCATACTTAGTTGAATGTGACTGCTATGGAGTACCTTGCTAAATATAACTGAATGCCTTCTGATAGACTAATGTCCTGATTTGAGCGACACAGGGCTAATTTCTAATACTTGGGAAGACTGCACTTTTAGAAGACTCTAGCGTCTGAATTTGTGAAAATATTTACTTTATAGCCAGCTATGGTGTGTGGGTTTCAAGGTCTTGGTGTTTTTGAGCTCGCCAGGTGCAGGGATGAGGAGGAGCGAGACCCGGGCACTTGACCCAAGCTGGCCAACAGGATTATTTCATACCATGAGTGTCACATTCAATATAAATTAAAAAGTTTGCTATGAAGTGCTCTTTCTCCCTTGATGGCAGCTATCCAGAGAACTTCTTGCCCCAGTGCCGGACCCCCGAGCCCTTCCCTTCCTCCCGAAGCCGTAGCTCTCGCAGTGTTCCACATTTGCTGTCACTGCTGGGAGCACACAGCATCCTACTGATAGAATTGGCTGAGTATAATCTTTGCATATTCTATATTGGTATTGGGATCAATATTGGTTCTTTAGTGTTATTAATGTTAATTATCTAATCTTATTCTATTAAATCTGTTTGTATTTCAACCCCTGGTTTTCCTTGTTTTTTCTGGATTCCCCTTCCCAGGTAGGGAGGGGTCATCAGATGATAGAATGATTGTCTAAACAACAATAAATTGTTATGGGTTTCTCAAACCATAACAACTAGGTAAAGGAAGAATAACAAAAAGGAGGAAGCTAACTGCTTGTAAACTTGAAAATGAAAAGCAACTCAGCATCTGGTCATTCAGTAGATAACTGTTGCTATGGTGAAGATATACCTTTTTGCCACATTTTTCATACATATCTAAGAATACAAGAGAAAAGTTAAAATAATTTTTATTCCTTTAAGATATATTATTATAACAATGAAATCCACAGGCAAGACGTCTGACACTTTTGTTTCTGTTGTCATCCTTTCTTTGACTTGGCTCTTTCAGATTGTGTCTCTTACCCCAATCTGCAATTAATATTTTAACTTGAAAATTATGTTCATACTGGATGTTCCAATGGCAGACTTCAGAATGGATTTTTAATTCACATGTTCTACTAACTGTTTGCTGCTTAATTTTTGAGGATTTAAAATCTTCAGAGACAAAACTGTACTGTTTTGCAAACAGTCTTACAGGAAACAGTATGAAGAACTTTAGTGGATTTATTTTCCAGTGAGAGAAGGATGTGATCCCCATAATCTTTACATATGCATAAGAAGCAACAGATTAAATTCTGGACTTCATTTTGTATGCAACATTTGAAATGAGAGCTACTCCACCTTTGCTACCAGAAAATTTGCCTGAAAACTGATTCTGGCCTTGTCTATAGAGACATTTAACCCTCCTCAAGCATCAGAAAGTACTGTGACTTACCCTGAATTCACTTAAACAAACCTAAGAAAGACATTTATAAATCTTGAATTTTAGTGCTTGAGCTTTTGTCTCTCAGAATCAACTTGGCCTACACTCAAAGTCCTGATGCACATTATGACATCCGGATGCCTGTCAAACCCAGCCTCAACTCATGTCCTGACAAGGAACATGTCCCAGGAAAGATCATCTGAAAGTCCATTCCAGAAGATGAACAACTTGAACAAAGCACTCTACCATTTTTCAGCTGAAGAGAAATTTGTCCGTTGTCAGGACAGTCTTCTACTGCTGTCATGATCATCTCATGTCATGACTGGTGATCAGGGAAACTGAGAAGTGCTGCCTTCATAAACATTTTTGAGTGCCTGCTGAAAACATAGCTTGCTCCAACATCTGCACATTACCAATACATCCCTGAAGACAAAATAGTACAGAAAAAAGCAAAAACTTTTAAGGAAAGTTTAATCATAAAGTCCTTATAACTAATAACTTGAAGTGGTAAGAAAGCATAAATTAGTATCTCTAGAGGTTTTTCTTGCTCCTTAGTGAAACATCATTGATGATTATAGCACTGTTCAAGTTAACAGAATGTCAAGTTATTAGTGCTAGAAAAAATACCTACTTTTTGGATGGGTTTTAATGCATGAAGACTGTATGGAAAACCCAAAAATTTAGTGGGTATGAAAAAAGAAAAGCAGTTTGAAAGCTGTGCCAAGTATGTATTGGATCCCCTGAGAAGTTCAGATCTAAATATTTTCCAAATGATCTCAGCTGAAAAAATAGAAATTAGTATGGTCAGGAGAAGTAGTTGGTCCTAAAACTCTGAAAAAAACCCTGTACTGTTAAAATCTGCAGTGCGCTTTGTATAATAAGGGTCTCTGAACACGAAAACTCTCTATATATCACATATAATATAGTTATAACTCAGTACAGTGAGAGAATTAACATAAAGGCTGCCTTTCACATACACTTTATTTGCTTTTGTTAATCTAAATAATCTTATAGTATTCTGATGGTTAGTTGCACTAAAATTCACTTTTAAAAGTGGAAGGTTACATTCGCAGCTTTTTAGTTATAATTAGAGGAAGTAGTAATGCACACAGTGCCTACTCCGTGATAAAGATATTTCTTCACATTTGAGGATCACAGGATTATAAATTTTAGAAATAAAAAAGAGCAATATAATGAACGCTGAAGTCATCACATATTCATTAATAATTTAACTGAGCAACAGTGCCAGATTTTTATGGTAAAATGAGGACTAGCTGCATTACTACAGATTTTCCTTCTGTGAACATCATATACAGTTATGCCCTTCTACAGCATAATATCCAGCAGAATTTACGTGAAACAAAGAACAAGTGAAAATAGATTCTTTCCATCAGAGTTTTTTTGTCTTAAAAATAATCTTTTGAAACAGATACAGTTATATCAAAGCTTGGCCATTTTCAGAACATGGCAGAGACGAGTTGTTAAAGGTGCAAACACATTTCTTGAGACATTTCTTAAGCTGGTAGAAAGAATTTATCTGAAGTTCCACCAGGCACATGGATTTATGTTATCTGTAAGTCCTTGTTCAGGACCTTGGCACAATAGATGTCTGTAGACCTCTCAGGCCTCACAGTTTGAAACAATGCCAAAGACTTACAATGGCTCCCGAAACTTGGGGTGTGGAAATCCTTATATTCTTCAGCACACGTTTGTTTTCGTCCTTCTTCCTCACTCCTACTCATTATGTTTCCCTTCAGATTTCTCACCTATCTTTAGGACCCCCTACTTACAAATGTACTTTCAGATATGTGTGTGGTATTTGACTAACACCAAGGAAAAATGATACCTGTCTAGAAGCTGATGCAGGAAGATTCCTGTTCCTAGGAAAAGTAGATTACTGGTGGTATTTTAAGACAGTTAAAACATTTTCTCAGTAGTAAAAAGGTGTAAAGTTCTTATTTTTCTGTGACTGTTTTTAATGATAGAAGATTCCTTTAATTCCAATTTCATTCATAATCTGGGACCTTCCAAGACTTCACTGGGGGACCTAAAGATACAAACTAGTGAAATTCCATCATTATAGCAAGTTCCAGGCAGTTTTGCTGAAAGGTTCCAGTAGGTTGGATAGTGATGTTGGAGGAAATGAACTCTACTGGAGAGAGTTGTTTGAATTACTCTTCTGCCTCAGTGCTGCTTGTGAGAGTTTGGTAAGTTAGTGTGTCCTTTGCTGTGTTTCCTCTCAGAGCTATGAAGGTTTGGATGATTCTGGAAATAGGGAACAGCAGAAGATACTGAAACCTCCCCCAACCATACTGGACTAAAGACTGGGTAACTTTTCCATACAGATCTATATTCCTTTTTTTTTTTAAATGGACTGAGAAAGGAGCTGATTTTGAATAACCGAATTTGAGACACATTTAAGAAGCCAAGAATATCAAAGTTGGAATATGCAATCCTTCATTTATTTTTTTGTGCCATTTTTAGTAAAATGAGATAAGTTAGGGATGGAGTGACAGCCTTATCTCTGAATTTTCTTTGCTCTGTCTGGGTTTGCATCAACTTTAATGCTAATTAGATAATAATGGAAGGACAATTCTTGATTTATACTTCAGGAAATAATACTATACTTAAAAAATCAGAAACAAAGAATTATAAACGTGCACCTCAGAAGGGATTAAGGGAAAGGGACAAAGTATTTCTCCATCAAGTTTAGAATTATCTTCTCTTTTACAAGGAATTCAGCTTTCACTGTGGTATTATTACTTTTTTTTTTTTCAAATGATGGCTATGGATATGTGTGACTGCATACAACATTTCAATCAGATTTGGGCTTGGGAAACAGCCTCTCTGGGAGCAATTCCTAAAAACAAGACTCTTGTGGAGTCTCCGAGGTGGCTCTTAGACACTGTGGTAACAAAAATAACAATAACAAAAATAGGAGCGGATAGAAAACTGCAGTGATGGGCTCTCTGATGACCACATACTTTTTGTTGGGATCATGCTCAAGATAAGATTTTGGGGACTTGAGGTGTTGTTTCAAGCCTGCTTGCTAAGATATTATTTGTTTCCTGGTCATTTAACCACCTGACACCCTGGCCGAATATTAGAAACTCTTTTCAAATTAAGCCCAAGCAAACTTCATCAGCATAATACTAGCAGTTTAACACAGTTAAGTAAGAGCTTCAATTTTTGTCCAGGTTCTTGCCCTACTTTCTTCCTGGAGACACAGTACAGTGCTCGGCTGAGCCATCTATTCATAAAGTAAGCATTTAAATAAATAAGCTGGGGGAATGGGACAAGAATGGGAGAGAGCAGGGGCAGGGGGGTGTTTCCCCATTCTCTTGGTACTGCTGCACCTCATACATTTAAGAAGGAGAATCAGTTCCTGAAAGATTTCCTTGTCTTCTATGTTGCCAGCCATGGCCTCTGGATACCTTGTGTAATAAAGCTATGTTAGCATGGTTTGGCTTCTTAGCCTGGATAGTACCTACAAGTACTGCACACTTAAGGTAGCTATATTAATCAAGATTCAATTAGAAGTTTATTAGAGCTCTGGCTTCTGTGCTTACTTTGAGAATAGATCAGTAGATACTTCTGGAAAACTCTGGTCAAGAAGCATGATGCTTCAAATTGAAATTAAGTACTATATAAGTTTGCTTCGTTAACAATATGCTAAAAATTAAACACTGCAAAACGCATTTTATATCCCACTTGATTGTTACAGTCTGTGTCAACATGGGCAAGTGCATGCAACAGTTCTGTAAAAAGATTTTGTAAGAACTTTCTTTTGTGGCCTTTTAAAATCACATCCATGGAAACAAAATTTCCTTGTTATGAGTTCCCTGGGCCAGCTGACAAGAGTTAAAGATTAAGTATTGCTAACTACCTGAATTTCCGGTTAGTAATTTAACAATATGACGCCATTAGAGTTCTTATCATTCTCTCCGCTAGAATCTGTGGGATGACGTTCTTGTTTTTGGATCACAGCTAAAAATCCAGAATAAGGATTTATTTCAGTGAGGTCATCATTACATTCCCAGTTAGTATGTCCACGCTGATTTATTTAGGCAGTATTTTAATTACACTGGATACGATGGAAAGATTTTATATGCCCTGTCAAAAGAACAAAGAGTGGCTATAATTTGGCTGTGTAACAAGTGTAGTTTTAGCCCAAAATCAGTTTTCTCCTTGGAAAGTATTTCATACCTGATTGCTTCTAGGGCTTCAGGAAAATTTCGTGTGAGTGCCCAGAACAGGTCTAGAATTTTGACAGCCTTCAGCTAAGGGTTACATGAGTTACAGTTAAATGCAGAGAATATCTTTTAATGAGAATAATTGGACACTGGAACAGTCCCAAAAAGGTTAAGAGTTTAGAGTCAACATTAACAAAAAGTTAAACAAGATGCCAGCAGAAGGAATAATGCTTGAACTCCAGAAAAGTCTTTTCAAAGTGTCGTGGTTTGGGCCAGACTGGCCACTGAAATGAATGACAGATGATGTCCCCAACCTCTCCCTTCAGGGAGAGAAGGATGAGAGAGAAAGAAAGAGACTTATGAGTCTACTACTTTAATGAAATATTAATAATAAAATAATAAAAAGAAAAGATAATAATATAAAAAAAGAAAATAATGAAATATAGACAATATATACAAAATACAAAAACAGTATCGAACTCCCAGGATGATGATCATGCCACCAGCAGGCACTGGGAAAGTCCCAGACTGGACTCAGCAACAGACTGGAACTGGATTCTGGATCTGGATTCAGGACCAGGATCAACGGCAGATGAACAGACAGAGTCCTCAGACGCCGGCCATTGAAGAAAGAGGGCTGACCCTTTGATCTCTCAGCTTTTATACTGAGCATGATGCAGATGGGATTGAATACCCTGCTGGTCAGTTTTGGGTCATCTGTCCTGTCTGCTCCTCCCCACAGGTGGGACCCCTCTACGCTTTTCCACTTCCTACCATCTGACAGGGAAAATAACCAAGTTAGCTGGCCTTGGTTGTTATAGCAATAAGTATAAGCAAGAGCCTCTCTGCATACCACGCTTTGGTATGAATTATAAACCTCAGGTCTTATCACTCTGGAAGTGGACTACTGTCTGAAAATCATAGAATCATAGAATGGTTTAGGTTGGAAGGGACCTTAAAGATCATCTAGTTCCAACCCCTGTGCCATGGGCAAGAACACCTCCCACTAGACCAGGCTGCTCAAAGCCCCATACAGCCTGGCTCCAGGAATGGAGCTTCCACAACTTCCCTGGGCAATCTGTTCCAGTGCCTCACCACCCTCATAGTGAAAAATTTCTTCCTGATATCTACTCTAAATCTCCCTTCTTCCAGTTTGAAGCCATTCCCCCTCGTCCTATCAAATACGCTGTTAATTTCAGAGAGTTCAGTGAGAAGAGGCTTAACTGAAAAGTAAAATTACTGAAAATTGTTTGTTTTACCTCAAACCAGTACCCAAAGCCTCAAGTTTTCAAGCTTTCAGTAAGCTTACTTACACTCTGCCTGTAACTTTTGCAGTTTTCACCTGTATGTTTGGATTTCATGTTGATGTAGCCAACTCTAGTGATGCCCCGTTCAGCATGGGATAATAGATCTGCACTCATAGTTAGCAGAGTAAAAGAAACTTCTTGCCCCTGTGTGTATTTCCCTTGAAATTAGCTAACTACCACAGAACCTAGAGGAAAATAAGAAATGAGCAAGCAAGGATTGTATTCTGCACTGCTGAAAGAGACAACTGAATGTAGACGGAGCAGCTCATTGTCCCTTAGATTTTAGCAGGAGACTAACTTGCCAACCCAACTGAGAGCTTTATTTGGAACCGCCATTCAGGAATACTGCTTATTTTAAGCAGTCATGGAGAGTTTCTTGGCTGACTGTCAAGCATCTATGGCAACTGGCTAAGGCTGCACCTGCACCTGTGCAAGGAATATCACCCATTATTCTGAAAGACCTGCAATGAATTTCTTTTGGATGATGGTAAGAATAAGCTGCTATGTAGTATGTGTGTGAATTTTTGCAGGGGACTTCTTCTGGTATTGCAGTCCTTTCTGGAAACCAGAGAACAAGCTGGTCCCTCAAGTAGCCTTGTACCCTTTAAAATCACATTATGGCAGAGCCCAATGTACTAGCTAAGATCAATTTTTCTTGTCACGGGTAAGAAATGGTGGAAATATGTACAGGTGGAGCAAGAAGGTCTTGCATGGAATTGGAAAAGTAGTGGTACTAACTGCAGATGCATAACAGAGAGCTGTGTTGATTTTGTTTAACCTCTGATAAAACTTGTGCAGGAATAGTTACCATGGCAACAAGGTCCAAATCAGGCTAGCATGAACTAAAGGCTGAGATAACACAATCCCATTTTTAGCACTCCAAAAGGGAGAAAATCGCTGATGATCACACTAAAGATGGAAACAATACAATTTCAAGCTGCATAATATGCTAGTAGGTCAACAGCTGAAAGTAAAGAATGCCAGCAAGAAGACCATTCCATGAGTACCTCCCCCCCATAATTACAAATCAGTAAGAATTTAGTGAGACGTAAAATATCAAAATACAAAAGTGAGAACGCTGGGTGTCTGTATCCTGTTTAAAGTGCAGTTCTGAAGTCTAAATATGATTGTTAAAAGTCGTCATACAACACATTTTTTATCTGTAAGAATACCGTCACCAGAAATGCATTTGCCAGCTGTGTGTTCAGGAACTCTGTCTTTTCTACTCCAGTCCTTCTGAGGCACTCTGCAGGATCATCCCCAAATATTTATCATTATAGACTAACTGTGCTGGATCAAAATATGATGCCACTCTCTCCTATATGTAAAGTGTTGAAATCAATAGAATATTACTTTACAAGCCAGTAGTGACCTCTAGTACTTTACAACCTCATACAGGATGTAGGTTGGGCCACAGAAAAGTGACATTGAAGGTCTATGACTATGGGGTGTCTGCTGCAGCTATGACAACATATAGAGAATCTGAACAGGGATCAGAGAGGGGCAGTAAGCCAGTTGGCTAAAGGTATACTCAGTTCTTGGCAAAGAAATCTTATGATTGCATCTTCTTGTCAGATGGACTTCCAATGCACTGCACTTCTGTCTAACTCGGACATTACCAGATACTATACAGCCATTACTAGGACTGAGGAGCTTGTTGCCAGTCTTGTCTCTTCTTCCCCAATGGTGTAAGTTTTTTTTTCAAAGGCAAAACTGTGTGAAATGATATTCTTTCAAAAGTAATGCAGTAAAGGTCTCCAAGAGGATCTTCAGTGTAATCTACTGGGCAAGAACTGTAAAAGCCTAGGTGTCTTGGTACCACATTGACACCTGAGGAGCCTATTTGTAATTCTGCAGCAGGCACAACATGAAAGATCACTTCCATCTTGTCTAGGTGGCAGCATATGTTTTCTTATAAGAAATGTGAAGGTTATTCAGGCAAAGCGCCTCTGTCAACAGATTCTTTGTGAAGAGCAGATTGAATATTTCATGGGGACATTTTCCTGACAGATTTGTTGTCAGTCTTGGCTTCCTGCCCTAAAAACGCTTCTTTGATCGAACGGCAATGTCATTGTTCTGAGTAGCCACAGTCTGGATTAAAGTTTTCCTTCCTTGAGCGTTATACCTGCTATATATGTTTAAAGCGTTCCCATTTATTATCAGCTACTCTGCAACTCTAAAATTGGTATTATGCTGCATTTAGGTTTGGGGTTTAACGGTGGAGTGTGAAAGACAGGCATATCAGAAACAGTAATTTGTCAGACAAACCATTGAGCCATAAAAGTGTAATGTTATTCAAGGAATTGTGCTTTCCCTACATAAAAATGAAAATCCCGAGAGTATCAGATTACCTGTCTTCATGACTGTTGCTGTCTGACCACAGCTACTGTCTACAATTCCTGATATTTAGCAGTACTGAATACTGGTGACATAGTTTAATATTTCACTGAATTTTCCTTCATTAAGATTACTCCCAAAAGCCTCTAAGGTGAACGAAAGCACAGAAAATGTTACCTGAACTCTTGCCAGGACAACTATTTACACATTACCATATGAATCCAAATCTGACTATGGTGAATCTGCGGTGTTCTGAAGACAAAATATTTTAATTCCAGGGAGAAACACTACCTAGCATCAAGTTCAACAAAGCACTTTGCTGAGGAAATAAAATCAATGCTGCTTATAAATAATCCAATAGACTAGCTTCTCTAAACAGTTTAAAACATGGTATCTCAGAAAATAGGTATTGGTTAAGAGATAATCTACATATATTTATGTATATCTCAAAGGCAATAAGGCAGCTTAGTGTTTAAACAGCTCTGCACTGATAGGGGTGAAGTCATGGAAGGGTGCAACTGATATCCTCTAGTCAGATATAACTATATAGGGCACAATGCACAGCTGCTCCGCTGGATTCTCAAGAGCTGTTACAGTAACAGCCAACATGGGACCCTAATGTACCCAGCATTACCAAGTGAAGTACCAATGAATAATGAAGCAGTTCTGTCTAATGTAAGAAATGAAGTTAATTACCTTTCTCTATTTCACTTTGAAAGGACAATTTCCGTCTTCGTAGTTTGCAGTTATCTCCATCCGTATCATTAGTAGTTTGTGATCTTATTACGAGGTCAGACTTGATTAATGAAATATGAAACATAATGACAGATTAGTCCCATCTAAAGAGAGCAGGTTTTCAATAGGTGATTGACTGTTAATCATGTTCAAGCTTTAAGAAAGGCAATATTATACAAGTCAGTCTGCATCAACCTCTTCATCCCCAGCTAATGGCATTGCTCAATGCTAACATTAAAAATTTCATGCAGATTGAGCAAAACCAAAAATATCACCACCTGATGGTGAAACAAAGTATCCTGATAATTAGCTTACATGGAAAGACATGTGTTCATGTGTTAACAGCTTCCTGAACTTGCACAGGTGTGGCTTAAGTAATCTTAGAGAAATGAATGAAAAAAACTAAATAACCTTTAACAGAGAATGTATACTATTGCGAGAAGTAATGTGGTAACTGATTGTAATTAGATTTATATTTAACCACATGGTAATGATTATAAAGGTTACATTTTACAACAGTAAATATAAGGCTGACAAACAGCAGACACTTTACCCCTCATTATTTTATGTTTCTACACCCTCCCTTCCTCTCTGTCGGATTCAGTTCAGTCAGATACTCATTTCCATAGCAGAACACAATGTTGTCTTTTTCTGTCCATCTTATAGATGGATGTGCTTTTTTGCCATAATAAATACAAGATGCATTTAACTCTTCTTTCTACTTATGTAAAATTGAGAAATTTACAAATAAGCAAATATAACACCAGTTATGCTCTTTGTGTACATACCCATGGCATTGGCTTCAGCCTACTTCCCTTCCCTGTGCTAGTGAGGTTTCCCATACCACTCAAGTAAGCAGATTTGCATGTGGGAGAAGGGCAGAGGGAAAGAAGTGGGAAGTGTTTACATCTTTCTCTATTCCCTTCATTGTAAACCTGGTGGGTAAGGTGCTTCAGTGGTGGCCCACTGGTAGAATAACTGCAGGAAGAAAAAGGCACTTTTACATAAATAGGACAGGAGCAAAAGTTGAGGCAGAAGCACCTATTATTCAGATAACAAATCTGGATCTGGGTGATGTTTTGCAGATCAGAATGTTCTCATCACTTCTTTTGGGGGATGATTTTCTGGATTGCAATAGACAGTGGAAAGCAAGTGGAATTGCTAGAGAAAACTGTGATTCTGCAAGCTCAGAGGCATGGGTGAGTCTGTCCTCCCTTCCCTGTCTGTGAAGTCTAGCGATTTTTTCTTAGTGGCTGGTACAGCAGTAAGACATAACAACTGGAAAATTTCTAAGGAATATGAGCAGTGAGAACTTTCTTTGTGTATTTTACACGACCACACAGAAGAAGGAATTTTGTTTCAATTTTCTCAGATATAAGGAAAAAATAATGATAAAACATTGAAGACAATGTAATTGCAGGAAATAATTGCTCAGACTAAAATCGTTAATGTGAATTTATCCTCAAGGAATTTTTCAAATATGTGGACTTTCAGTTTTAACTTAAATTTATCACTAGACTATAAGTTCATTGTCTTTTATTTCACAAGTAATTAATAATGATGACCTTTTCAATAAACACAAAAGGATGACTTTTAAAATACAGATTAGAATCGGTCTTTTATTTTCAGAACAATCTTTTATTAAAAAAAAGGTTCAGCATAAAAAGAAGTGACATTTTCCTGTCAGAAGTTATAGTTGTTTTAATTTTTTAAACCAAAGATCCACATGTGATTAGCAAAAATGTCCCTACCGTTTACAGCCCAAAATTTAGTGTTCTTTGTCTCCTTGTTTCTCAGAAGACCTTTGAGGCCAAATTATGTCAGTTTCTTCTCACTGAACCTCTGTTTTTCCTTAAAAGTATAGTCTTAAATCACAGAACGGTAGTATCTCAGAAACCATGAAATGTAAACTAGTCGTTATGTGGGCAGTGTAGTCCATGTTTGGTGGCCAGTGCTGGTGTACCCTGCAACTTTCTAGGGGAAGCTTTAGCCCCAGTAGCATGAGCCAGACAATAGCCTTTTCTCTCTCCCCTGCTGGCCAAACCTCCCCTTTTTTTCCCAATTCAAATTGACCCCAGCAGTCTGAAATAAGGAAATGCTAGTAATTTTTCTGCTTTCCTGAAGATGCAATCTGTGCAAAAAGGGACACTTAAAACAGTCACTGTGAGAAAAAGAGACCAAGAAATTCCTGCAAATCTGAAGACTGAGTGAAATTTGAGAAGCCCCTTGTATGCTTTTAGTCTCCTAGGAGGTAGGGTGCACTCCAAGATAAGAGAATTAACAATTCATGTTTGAAAGGCAATTAAATATTTTCTATTTTTAGACACAGAATGAATCCAGATAATCTGATTTATATGTATTTTATGGCTGTACAATTATATTTAGTGTCAAATGTTCCCCTTTTGGCGACCCAGGCTATAGTCATCTGAAAAAACCCCAAAGTTTTCTGTGGCTTTAACAAAACATCCAAAATCCCCCTGGCTGAAACTTTAATGCTATTTAAATATAGAATCAAATCCTGTTAGATTAACATCATCTGAATCATTCATTGACTTCTGCTGAGTTTAACTGACTTCAGTTGGAACAATCAGGTGAGTATATTTTTTTAAAATAGGATTTGGCCTCAGGCTTTTAGCTTTTAATTTTGCTAACCTTGGTTTTTCAATTTCTATTTTTAAGTTTTGTTACTGTGGAGAAAATTCAGCCCAATATTAAGAAAAAAAAATCACTTATTGTATGTACCTTTGCAGTTTCATCTCTCAGATTAAAAGTCAGTTCTAGATTGGTGAGGAAGAGATCAGAAAATTCAGGGTACATATCCAAAACTTCTAGTAGATCTTCTCGCTGGATCTTATGTAAGTCACAGTAAGTTAAAGCTCTCACATCTGCATTTGACTTTCCTGGTTTTGCATAAAGATGTACCATCTCTCCAAAAATATCATTTTTTCCTGCAGAAAGAAAATTAGATGGAGGTTATTATTTTAAACATGAATAAGCCATTAAATTGAATGATGTATTTCTTTATGATAATGGTGTAGAACACTTGATTTTATATGAAGTGATACAATCAGATTACCATTGCACATATGTTGTTGTAAATCAAAAGTACTATTATTAAATATTAAAAGTAAAATTATTTAAATCAATGAAATTACATAGATAGATAACTGGACTAAGTAAAAGGAAAATCTAGTTTCATCTAGTTTTTCTTCAGTTCCATCAAAACAGCATGACTAGAGCAGGTTTATTTCTCCTTTCTTGTTAAAACACTATTTGCTGATTTAAATCATGTTGTTATGATGACACAGATGTAATTTCTGTTGTTCAGTAGAGTCCAGGATCTGTCTGGCCTGGAATCTCATTTTGTTAAGAATTACATGAAGAAACAGACCATCCTTGAAATATATTTTAGTAGAAAATTACTTAGTTTTTATACTTTTCAGAGGCAATGCAAGACTTCCAAGATGCAGAAGTTGTTTTTAGGAAACTCTTTAAACATAGCTGCTTCTGTTTTGATGCTGTTACAGTTCTTTCAATCAATGTTGATACATTCGCAGTACACAGAATCACAGAATCACAGAATGGTCAGGGTTGGAAGGGACCTCTGGAGATCACCTAGTCCAACCCCCCTGCCACAGCAGGGACACCTACAGCACATTGCACAGGACGGCGTCCAGGTGGGTTTTGAATGTCTCCAGTGTGGGAGACTCCACAACCTCTCTGGGCAGCCTGTGCCAGTGCTCTGCCACCCTCAAAGTAAAGAAGTTCCTCCTCATGTTAAGATGGAACTTCCTATGTTCAATTTTGTGCCCGTTACCTCTTGTCTTTTACCTGTTTGCTAAAATTGTCATCTCTATTTAATTGCTCATTTTTCCCAATTCTGCACCTAACCTTCATGTATGCAGTGCAGCCACAGCCATAGATCTGTGAAAAAGTGCTCTAAACTAAGGGTTGCAGGCCTTACCTGTAAACTGGAGGCTGGGGGGGGGGAACTAGGAAAACACTTGTGGAAAAGAATAGTGGTAATAGCAACTGAGAAAGAGTAGACTGGTAAAAAAGAATACAGGGGTGATTTTGCCTCTCTGTTAAGCATTTGTGGCTTTAATTTTAGATTACCACAAGTAGTTCTGGTTTCTCCATTTTCTAAAAAGGAAGCTGAAAACTGGGCGAGCAGTTTTCAGCTGGGTGAGCTAAAAGATGCAAAAAATAATTTAAGGGCTGATTTACAGTGAGGATCTTAAAAAGCACAGTCTTTACTTATCAACAGGAAGATTAAGCAGCAACCTGATTATATTGCATATATAGAATCATAGAATGGTTTAGGTTGGAAAGTACCTTAAGGATCATCTAGTTCCAACCCCTCTGCCATGGGCAAGGACACCTCCCACTAGACCAGGTTGGCTCAAAGCCCCATACAACCTGGTCTTGAACTAGGGATGGGGCATCCACAACTTCTCTGGGGAACCTGTTCCAGTGCTTCACCACCCTCATAAGTGAAAAATTTCTTCCTAATATCTAACCTAAACCTCCCCTCTTCCAGTTTGAAGCCATTACCCCTCAACCTATCACTACACGCCCTTGTAAAAATTCCCTCTCCAGCTTTCTTGTGGGCCCCCTTTAAGTTATACGATCTCCCCAGAGCCTTCTGTTCACCAGGCTGAACAACTGCAACTCTCTCAGCCTCCCTTCATAGCAGAGGTGCTCCAACACACTGATCATCTTCATGGCCCTCCTCTGGACCCTCTCCAACAGGTCCATGTCCTTCTTGTGCTGAGGACTCCAAAGCTGGATGCAGTACTCCAGGTGAGGTCTCACTAGAGCGGAGTAGATGGGGAGAATGACTTCCCTCGACCTGCTGGCCATGCTCCTTTTGATGCAGCCCAGGATACTGTTGGCCTTCTGGGCTGCGAGTGCACATTGCCAGCTCATGTTGAGCTCATCAGCCAACACCCCCAAGTCTTTCTCCTCAGGGCTGTTCTCAATCCATTCAAAAAATTACTCTGTACTAAGTGCCTCTAGAATATAAGGAATGCATAGGAAGAACCAATGGAAAGAAATCGAAGCAAGGTAATTTTATACTGGAAATAAAGCACACATTTTTAACAATAAAAATGATTAACAATGGAAATAAACTGCCAAGAAAATTGACTAGTTTTTCACCTTGTAATGTCTTCAGATCAAAACCCATTGCTTTTCTTTCATCAAACACAGTTCATTAGACACTACAGATAGTTAAAGGTGTGAAATGTAAGAGGGGTCAGTGATATAACAGAGGTTAGCCAATATGATATGATATTCTCATCTTAATGTTTATGAATGCAGAATATTCAAGGCATATAACACCTTCTCTGCAATATGACTATTGACAGGATTGGATTATTTTTATATCTTCTCTGCAAAACTGAAAGAAGTGGTAGATTCTACAAGGTACACAGCCATTGTATTTTGTAGGATTTGGCACAGAATTACTGTTGTCAGGTCAGTACTGATCAGACCATACTCAGCAGCATCAGAGTGCTGACCAGTTGAGGAAAACTTGGGGACAAAACCAACATTTCTCAGAACTCTTTGATTTCTGTGATGAAGTTGCAATGCTTGTTAAGGATGGAAACTTCATCCATGCTACCTCTGTTGGATTGAAGTTTTTTTCAACCCCAGAGGACAAAGCACTGAGTGTTTTTTATGTTCATCTCTGTGTTCAGGTTTTTCAGAAAGAGGAATTAACTAAAAATGTTTGGCTAAGTATTGATAATCTTTGTTAGGTTTCTGTGTGATTTCATTGCACAGTAATTTTAATTTGTATCATCCATTTTTTTTTAGCAGATTATTCAGGATATCACAGACTCATTGATTGGAGCCAGCTATCAGGTAGGCTTTAGCCTCATGGATCGTGCAACAGATGTGGGCCCACAGAGCAGTTCCTTTCAGCTGCAGTTGGGCACAACTGTCTCTCTCTCCATCTGGACCACCACTCTCCCAGAGCGGGGCTCCAAACTGTGCTCCAGATGTGAGGAGCTGTAGGCTGGAAGAGATATAGTGGTATTACCCTGCAAATACCTGGGTTTCTGCTGCAATGTGAGAGCATAGGGATCTGATGTGAATAACATTCAAAACTTGACCACTCCACATCTTTGGACCAGGAAGAAATTAATGATTTCATAAACTTGTCAGTTTTTCTTAATTGTGGATCTTCTTGCACTCCTCCAGGGAAACCTGCATGCTCAATTACCTCTCTGAAATGCCTGTACACCAATGCATGCAGCATGGGGAATAAACAGGAAGAACTGGAGATCTGTGTGTGATTGCAGGGCCATGATCTTACTGCAATTCCAGAGACATGCTGGGATAGCTCGCATGACTGGAATGCTGTCATGGATGGCTATGTACATTTTAGGAAAGACAGGCCAGCGGGATGAGGTGGTGGAGTTGTTCCCTATGTAAGAGAGCAGCTGGAATTCATCGAGCTCTGCCTGGGGGTGGATGAGCTTGTGGAAAGGTGAAAGCTTGTGGGTAAGAATTAAGCAGCAGGCTGATATGGGTGACACTGTTGTGGGTGTTTACTACAGGCCTTCAGATCAGGGAGAGGAAGTCAATGAGGCCTTCTACAGACAGCTGAAAGTAGCCTCACGATCACAGGCCCTGGTTCTTGTCGGGGACTTCAACCACCCTGATATTTGCTGGAGAGGCAACACAGCCGGGTACGCACAGTCCAGGAGGTTTCTGCAGAGCATTGATGATAACTTTTTGACACAGGTTGTGGAGAAGCCAACAAGGACAGGTGTGCTGCTGGACCTTGTACTAACAAACAAAGAAAGACTGATTGGGTATGTGAAGGCTGGGGGCAGCCTTGGCTGCAGTGGCCATGAGATGGTGGAGTTCAGGATCCTGCATGGAAGAAGCAGGGCAAAAAGTAGAATTACAGCCCTGGACTTCAGGAGAGCTGACTTTGGCCTCTTCAAAGACCTACTTGGAGGAATCCCATGGGTTAAGGCTCTGGAAGGTAGGGGAGTGCAAGAGAGCTGCTTAATATTCAAGTACCACTTCCTCCAAGCTCAAGACCAGTGCGTCTCTATGAGTAAGAAATCGGGCCAAGGAGGCAGGAGACCTGCATGGATGAGCAAGGAGCTGCTGGAAAGACTCAAATGGAAGAAGAAAGTTCACAGAATGTGGAAAAAGGGACTGGCCGCTTGGGCTGAATATAGGAACTTTGTCAGAGTATGCAGAGATGAAACAAGGAAAGCTAAGGCCCACTTGGAATTAAACCTGGCAAGGGACGTCAAGGACAATAAGAAGGGCTTCTTCAAGTACATCAGTAGCAAAAGGAAGACCAGGGAAAATATGGGCCTGCTGCTGAATGAGGTAGGTGCCCTGGTGATGAAGGATGCAGAGAAGGCAGAGTTATTGAATGCTGCCTTTACTGCAGTCTTTACTGCTAAGGCTGGCCCTCAGGAATCCCAGACCCTGGTGGTAAAAGAAGTCTGGAGAAATGAAGATTTTCCCTTGGCTGAGGAGGATCGGGTTAGAGATCCTTTAGGCAAACTCGACAGCCACCAATCCATGAGCCCTGATGGGATGCACCCACGAGTGCCGAGGGAACTGGCAGATGTTATTGCTAAGCCACTCTCCATCATCTTTAAAAGGTCATGGAGGACAGGAGAAGTGCCTGAGGACTGGAGGAAAGCCAATGTCATGACAGTCTTCAAAAAGGGCAAGAAGGATGACCTGGGAAACTACAGGCCACTTAGCCTCACCTCCGTCCCTGGAAAGGTGATGGAACAGTTCATTCTGCATGTCATCTCTAAGCATGTGGAGGAAAAGAAGGTTATTGGGAGTGGTCAACATGGATTCACCAAGGAGTAATCATGCTTGACGATTCTGATAGCCTTCTACGATGGCATGACTGGTTGGGTAGATGAGGGGAGAGCGGTGGCTGTTGTCTGCGTTGACTTCAGCAAGGCTTCTGAGACTGTCGCCCGTAACATCTTCATAGGTAAGCTTAGGAATTGTGGGTTCAATGAGTGGTTAGTGAGGTGGATTGAGAACTGGCTGAATGGCAGAGTGCAGAATGCTGTGATCAGCAGCACAGTCAAGTTGGAGGGCTGGAGGTAGCAGTGTTCCCCAGGGGTCAGTACTGGGTTCAGTCTTGTTCAATATATTCATCAACGACCTGGATGAGGGTACAGTGTGTACGCTCAACAAGTTTGCTGATGACACAAAACTGGGAGGAGTGGCTGACACACCAGAAGGCAGCACTGCCATACAGTGAACCCGGACAGGCTAGAGAGTTGGGTAGAGAGGAACGTAATGAAGTTCAACAAGGGCAAGTGTAGGGTCCTGCACCTAGAGAGGAATAACCCTATGCACTGGTACAGGTTAGGCGTTGACCTGCTGGAAAGCAGCTCTGCGTAGAGAGACCTGGGATTCCTGGTGGATAACAAGTTGACCATGAGGCAGCAATGTGTCCTTGTGGCCAAGACGGCCAATGGTATCCTAGGGCGTGTTAAAAAGGGTGTGGCCCACAGATCAAGGGAGGTCATCCTCCCCCTCTACTCTGCCCTGGTGAGGCCACATCTGGAGTACTGTGTCCAGTTCTGAGCTCCCCAGTTCAAGACAGACAAAAAACTAGTGGAGAGAGTCCAGTGGAGGGCTATGAAGATGGTCAGGGGACTGGGAGCATCCCTCTTATGAGGAAAGGCTGACAGACCTGGATCTGTTTAGCCTGGAGAAAAGAAGACTGAGAGGGAGTCTCTTCAATGCTTGTAACTATCTAAAGGATAGTTATAGAGGATGGGGCCAGACTCTTTTCAGTGGTGCCCAGTGACAGCACAAGGGGCAACAGGCACAAAGTAGAAGACAAGAAATTCCATCTGAACATGAGGAAAAACTTCTTTGCTTTGAGTGTGACAGAGCACTGGGACAGGCTGTCCAGAGAGGCTGTGGAGTCTCTTTCTCTGGAGATATTAAAAATCCACCTGGATGCATACCTGTCCAGCCTTTTCTAGGTGAACCTGCTTTGGCAGGGGGGTTGGACTAGATGATCTCCAAAGGTCCCTTCCAACCCTCAGCATTCTGTGATTCTGTGATTCTGTGAGTGCTATAGAAATTTACAAGTTTTTGATGTAAGAGATGAAATCCTCGATGAATCACGCTGTTCATAATCAGGGTAAGACACTCACAGGGGTAAGTAAAAACCTCACAGTGTTATACTTGCATGCTCCCTACTTTGCTTGTGTCTAAAGCTGGACTGGCTGATGAGGTACAACAGCATGAGATGACAAATTATCTTGATAACACTATCTAAACCTATGGAAGGATTGCTGTAGACACACCTTTGTACTTCTGCTCACGTATCCACCTGGAAAAGTACTAGCAGAATAATCAATCAGAAGTGGATTAATAGCACCATATTGCTACCAGTCCACATTTTGCTTCAGCTACTTATCTGGCCCTAAGTTCCTACAGTGGATTATAAAGAGAAACGTGTTGCAGCTGGTGTAGGTGTCCGTACAGCAAAATCCTTACTCATCTATGCAATTATTCTTTGCGTTCCCATTACCTGATATTACATTGGAGAAACAAATCAGTAGTCTTGTTTACGTAGGGTTTCAGTTATTTTACTTTTAAAATTGCTGTAACTAAAGAAGTCTTACTGGTTCCACATAAGAGCCATCACCAGCTGCAGGTAAGCTTCCAGCTGGACTGAACATTGCTCTGAGCCATCTTCATTGGGAAAGAAAACAAGCAACTCCCCATGCTATACAAACAAGAATGTGTTAATAAGAAATATAGAGGAAACACTGGTGTTATTACAGGTAAGTATCAATCTCATCAGATTAATCTGTTATTCTCTTCCTTTTCTATATGCTCAGTGCGCAGTAGCAGACATTTCTGAAAACTGTTGGAAGACATTTTGAATGCCTGAAGTAGATACATGTTTTTTTGCAGTTAGCATATAGGAGGTTTATGTGTCTCAGTATCCTCATACCCTGTTTGAAAAAAGAGTATCCTTGACTTTGGTTCTTGCAGCATAATCAGAACTGGATATTATTTTATATCTGCTTGCATCAACTTGCAACTTACAGCTTACCTAGGGATAAATCTGACACACTCCTGCTCTTATATTTTAGATACCCAAGGAGGTGGGCTCTCTGGTGCACATGAATTATTGCAGTAATGTAGACTTTGCTCCTTAAAAAAATTATTTCTCTGCTTGATTTTAAATAACAGTGAATAACACATTTACAAATTTCCTTGCCCAGGAACAACAACAGATATTTCTTTTCAAACCTCTGACTCTTTTAACATGCCTTGTAGTAATCTACTTACCAAGAATGGCTACAACAATGTCACTCTTAAGGATTTCGATGGACCCTCTTGACACAAAGTAAAGAGCAGTGAGAACATCTCCACAGTGCACTAAAGTGTCTCCAGGAGGTGCATGCGTTGTCTTAAATTTCATAGCCAAAGCTCGAAGACAGCCTTTACTGGCACCCCGGAAAGCTTTGCAATTCTGAAGCAAATTTTGGTTGAGGTGAAGACAAATGTCAGCTTGTAAGCATTCTGGAAACCCCTTCAAGACCTGGAAAGACATGCATAAGGATTTCATGTGAATGCTATGAAAGTTGCTTTATATAATTTTTATGTTTTCTTCCTGGACAGAAAGAAAGAAGTGACATACAAATAGAGGTGGCCCTAACAGCTGTGAGAGTATTACAATGGAACAACTTCAAAGCTTATACAATGTGAATACTAACGTGTGTAGTGATTACAAAATTCTTTCATTGCAAGAAATAGTGTCAAGGTATATGATTGAATACACTGCAGTAAAATAACAAATAAGACAGCTAAAGGGAGAGTCTTGACTGAATTTCACCTATTTGGACTAATATGTCTATTTCCCTTTTATCAATTATAAAAGGACTACATTTAACATGAGAGATTTTTACTGAAATAACCATCATATTTGTAAAATGAGAGCTATCTGAACAAGATCAGATATTTTTCACAGAGAGGGCATTTTAATGGGATTTTCATGTTAACTATATTCTGCTTGTAAGTGTACAACTTAGCTTTTTATCAGAAAAAGCAACATGTGCCACTGAAAGAATGATGTTATGCAGATTTACATAGGCAGATGATTAGTTCAGCAAACCACAGGGCTAGTTGCTATGGTCCTTGTTCATCTCTTACTCAGAACAATGGGAGTTTGTCTGAAGTAGAACCACGGGATTCCTCTTGGATACCATGGTAACATGTTAATTTTGTTTAGGACTAAAAAAGTGAGCTGCTTACAACATGGTCATTATGTGTGAGCTTTTCTAAAGTGTCTAGGATCATGTTACCTCTGATTCTTTTAGAATCAATAAATATTTCTGCTACTGGCTTCTGTAGGAGTACTGTCCACCTTGTGAGCCTGCCCACTGTGTTAAGGAATGGGCCTGACACATTATTATGCACCTCCCTTTCTTTCCGTTAAATCCTGTTATCTGCTGTCAATGATGTTGATGGGTCATATGCATTCTCTGGGACCACCTACATCAGTTGCATATTTCTAAGGACAGAATATGAACTGATGCTACCAGTCTTAAGAATATGTGAACAGGATGTGTCTTTTTGTTATTAGAGCAGTCTATTAATTCATTCCTGTTTATCCTCTGCACTGTTTATTTCTCCTACAAAAAAAAAACCTCAAAACAAAATGCATTCACTTGTTGCCATATTAATTCTTACTTCAGCACAATAAAGGTCTGTGCACTCACTCTTATTGCATAAAGATATTCATAACTCATATCCCTTGCTAATGGTAAAGATGAACACATTTCTGATATGAGGCTTCTGTCCACACAAGCCAAGCTATGATTTAAAAATGAAATATTAGTACCTTTAACTGAGTTGAAATGTTTCTATGATTGCTAATGGAAATCAATGCTGTGAAATAACAAACAGAATGTTTTAAAACACATATATACAAAAATTTTATGAGCTATAGGGCATTACCACATGAAATTTATACATCCTCAGAAAAAGCCAGCATTCAACAACAATAAGCAAAAGAAAATATGATAAATGAAAAGCTTCTGTGGTGCCACTCTGTTTTCAGTATCTATCACACCACTAGAAATAGCTTAGTATGTAACTACTCTTTTTATTTTAATGTAATTCTACTGAAATAAAAATACTGTGGGTTGTAGAAACTTATTTACTGAGTGATACTGAGAAACTGGTAACCAAATACATCTGGACAATGATACAGATGGAGAAAAATTGCAGGTGTTTATTATGAAATTCTTCTCTCGTCATGTGGGTAAAAAAAGACCTATTTTGAATTAATTCTTTTGCTATACATCTATCTGAATATAATTTAGAAAAGCTCAATTTTTCATAGGATGCAAAATAGGAAAGATATTTTCAGTTCAGAGTTACTTACAGGAAAAGCTATTTGTATTGTTAGGAAGTGAGGAGCACAGCCTTAGGATAAATTGTATTCATTTTTCACATCGGCTTCTGTTTATCTCATTTATCAAGGGATTGTACTTTACCATTAAGCAAAAACAATGCAGACCATGTGTGTTGGTTTATATTTCTGAAGATACTTTGGGTATTTCTTTAAAGAAACAATTATTTTGATAATTAATTTATACTTAATGTGAAACTGTTCTAAAATCATTGCATATTAGTTAATAGTTATTTATATGTCAATAACATCTGAAAGATACTAGCCTCTTTTCAAATATCTGTGATTAAAAAGTCCCTGCCCCATGGAGCTTACACTCTAACATATTAGTTGTACATCAGAGAGGAAGAACATTTACTTTTTAATACGACGATTGTCAAATGTCCTGAAGGAAGATAGATGCCCAAATAACACTGATTTCCACTGGAGTTTTGGAGATTACTCCACAAACACAAGTTTAGAAATGCAAGAAAGAAGCTTATTTGAAGATAAATTTGTTAAAACATTGTTATATACTACATTACTATAAGGAGCTTACCATATTGCGCACATTGTATGTAGTGAGGTATTTAATCCAAGTCCAGTAGCTGACACTGTACAGACTTTGATGTTTCCAAACTAAGTTTTATGTTGAGCAATACAGACATCTTGCCAACCCAAGCCTCCATGTACATTCCTAATATTCAGACTTGCATTACTTTGAGAAAATATTTCTTACTCATCAATTTTTAGCTTGTGTTAATATAGAAGTATCTGATTCTCACAGATATCTTTGGTTGTCTTTGTAGAGCAGTAAAAATTGTATTGAAAATTATGTTCATATAATGTGGCAATCAGCAGCAATACATTATGTGTACACATACTGACAACTCTAAATGTTAGAAAATCATCCATGCAGTCTTCAAAATAATGAGATTACCTTAAAAATAACAAAACTCTAAATATTGCATTTCACTTTTCATTTGTTGTGAACTTTTGGAGTCTTTAAACACATTTAGGTCACACTCCAATGTGACAAGAAAAATTTAAAATACACTTTTCTAAACAACTAAAAGCCAACATAATCTTGAAATTATTTGAATACAGGACTAGGTAATGCAAAAATAAAACAATTTTCAAAATAAAATTTTTAAAATGATAAAGCTAGAACTGATCTTTAAATAGCATTGTTATCAATGACAAATCCAAAATTAAGAAATCATTTGAATACAGGTTTTGGTTTCAATTGCTCTGTTCTTTCCTGACATGTTTCTATTGTTACATTCAATATCTCCTCAACAGTGATTCCATCGGGCCCTGGTGAGAAAAATCTTGGATTCTCATAGTAAGAATCATGTTTAGAATCAGAACTTATGCCTAATTCAAGAGATACAGATCTTCTAAAAAACACATTTAACAAGATATAAAATCAGACTCAACCCTCCCCCCCTCAAAGAAAAAAGAAAAAAAAAACAGAAAAGGAAAACCAGTTATGATGCTGTGACCATAGGCTCCAGTTGTCTCTCATTGATAGTTATCAAGTCCAAATTCAGTCGTCTCTTCCTGTCTGGAATAAAACTTTTTCCATGTCAAATAATGTTGGTTTAGTTGACATGCTTAGAGAGGAGGAAAGTGTCATTCAGAGAGAAGTAAAACATTTTATGTGGAATAAGTGATTGAAGCTTAGCGAGGATAGTAGGGACAAGATTAATATTGCCTTGAAGAATGTGGTCTTTTATAAGTCCAGCTTCATTAACTTCTCTTTTTCAAGATGGCAACAAGGTATCACTCATACATGTATCAGACACCTTTGTGACAACAGAATTGGAGACATCTGTGTGCCCTAACCTCAAACAACTAGCAAATGTTTGGGGCAAAGAGAACTTCATTTTGTTTGGATAAATGATCAGATTTATGACAATTTTTAGATTTTCTATCCTCAATTCTGGAATGGGTATTGACATCTGTCCCACAGAAAATATTTAGAAAGCATCCAAGACGAAGCAAATCAGGATATTAGCTACAATAATAGTCATTAAACACGGAAATAGCACATTCTGTACCAACAGAAGCACAGAATGGTTGAGGTTGGAAGGGACCTCTGGAGGTCATCTTGTCCAACCTCCCTGCTCAAGCAGAGCTACCTAGAGCTGGTAGCCCAGGATGATGTCCAGACGGCTTTTGAGTATCTCCAAGGATGGAAGTTCTACAACCTCTCTGGGCAACTTGTGCCAGTGCTCAGTCATCCTCACAGTAAAAAAGTGTTTCCTGATGTTTGGATGGAACCTCCTGTTTCAGTTTGTGCCCAATGCCTCTGGTTCTGTCACTGGGCATCACTGAAAAGAGGCTGGTTCCATCTTCTTTACACCCTCCCTTCATGTGTTTGTTCACATTGATGAGGTCACCCATGAGCCTTCACTTCTCCAAGCTGAACAGTCCCAGCTTTCTCAGCCTTTCCTAGTATAAAAGATCCTCCAGTCCCTGCAGTCTGACAGTCAAAGATATTTCTTCAATTCTGCACATAATCTTCTGTCATACATTTTTTTCTGTTGAAATATAGGTGGGGTCAAACATTAAATGCCAGGCAGCAGTTGAAGAGAGAACAAGAGGGCTCTTGTATGTTGTGGGTCTGTTTGGGGTGTGTTGAAACTCATTTTGACTAAGACTTTCTTGTCCTAGAATCAGTCAAGACTTATTTATGCGTGGCAAGTATCCAGCACATAGAGGGAAAGATAAAGGTAGACTCTCAAGCTCATCTGGCAATTTAAGCTGGCATAAACGGTAAGAGGAATTGTGGTCCTTTCCCACATTATCTGTTTATTCCTGCCCTGTCTTGATGTCTCCTTGTGAAACGGTTTGAGAAACTCATCCATGCAAAGACTAACCCAGCAAAAAATCGAGCAGCTGAAGGTACAAAGAGGCAGGAATAAATATACTTCGTGCCACAGACTACACATACTTAATCTCTATTTGGATCTCATGTGTATATCTCAGGATATGTTGGCATTGGCATCGCTAAATGCTGAATAAAGTTCTCGAAGAATTTGAACAATAAATTTTGAATGAATTGCAGGGAGCAAACCTCATGCCCTGGAGGGTTCACTCTAGTGCCGATTTATATTCAAAATTAACATTTTGTCTTAGTTTGTTCTGTAAGAATGAGCGAAATTAATTCATAGTAATTCATATATCTGGTGAAATAACCAATGGTTTTATTTTTTATCTTTCTGCCACCTAATTTTAGCTCTAATCTGAGACTTTCTAGCTGCACAAATCACACTGCATATATTTTGAATTAGGATCTCTGTCCCCCAGTAGTTGTTCCCTCTGATGGAAAGAGTAGTGTGGGATTTATTTTTGTCACAAACATTTGACTCTCGGATTTTAATAACAACTTCATGTAGGCTAAATGTTTCTGTAATTCAACCTAGTTCTATTACTAGAAAGAATTTACAATTTATTATTTCTGTGATAGTTAATTACAGAAATTAACTATTTCTATAAGATGAAGGCCAAAACACTTCCAAGGGCTTTCACCATTTAGAAAATAATGATGAACAAGGTCACAGGGGGTGATAATTCTGCTCTAACAGCTTTTGGGCTCCACATAGAATAAGGATTATTTCTGATGATTCCTCTTCTTCATACAGGAAAATATTGCACAGTCAGATTTTTTTATTTTAATTTTTTTTTGCAGGATACAAAGGAGGTCCTTACAACAGTTGAGAGAGAAAAGCAGCAGTGTGTGATGATGAGCTAATTTGCCTTTCAATGAGATTTGAAGTCTGACCACCTTATCAAGAATTGGGATCTTTTGCTTTGAGTGATTGCCACAACACAGATTTGTGTGACATTTTTATGTTGAAATTACTGGAGCTGTAGTGCATCATTTCTCATCTATAATGTTGCAGTTTCTGAGTACATCTAAAAGGTGATCTCTGAGATATGATACATTGCTGGGTAAGAGGACAGAAAATTATTTCCATTTCTTAGATTGTTGACTCCCTCATCAACAAAACGTTTAAGGTCTGTAGAAGCTGGAAGCTGACCAGGTCCATGTCTTTCCGAAAATACAACGATAGTTGGCAAATTGTTAATTGTTCTTCTTTTTGAGTCATTAGACCACAAAATATAATGCAGTGAGAAACTGATAAAGGATCACTTTGAAAATAGATTGACATTCTTGACAGTCTTTTTTTTTTTTCCTATGAGATCTTCTTTTCTGTAACTCGATTAAATGTAGGCATTCATGTTTTTTAAGTAGTCTTGTTATAGAAAATGAAAGAACAGCTTTACAGCTAATCATATCTGAGGTACTTTCTGATAGGCTTATATGTCTTATGATTTCCATTATGACATATACACAAATAGCAGTACTACTTTCCATCATGATTACATATTCTCTCTGTTTAACCAATTACTACTAGTTTTTGTTCCAAACACTTCTAATCTGGATTACCCTTCTGATGGTATGAGGAACTCCTCCTTGCTATTTTTTAAATTTTAATTTACTTTTCTAACTCTCTGGTTCAAAGATATTACTGGCAATAGTTCTATTGGTAGAATGGTTTGCGTCATAAGACGTGATCACAGCGGGTGGAAAAGCATGTCATCCAGTGACCGGTGGCCAATTTCTCACAAAAAAAGCCTTACCAAAACAACAGTGAACCTGCCCTTTATTTGATACAGTAGCATTGCTGGTTCTGAACATTCAAGTTAGGTGTGTGCTCTGCTGTACTTGCATGATCACTGTGGCCAAGACAACTTATCACAAGTGTAAAACTGACCATTTGCATGGATGCTTGCAGGAGAAGGTTCCATAAATTTATCCATAAAAAATCTGAGTTGCTCTCTCCTTTCATGGTATGGGGTAAAACCCAAAATAGAAAGGCATCTGCCCTACATCCAAAATTTCAATTAACTTGTACATTTGGCTGAACGCTTTCCAAAGCTTGTCCCACTTATTTACTTCTTTGAACTCTTTTTAAAGGTAAAATAAACCAGTAAAGCTATTCAGATGCACAGAAGATCCATGGAAATAAGGGGAGGGGGATTGTAAAAAATACATGCATAACTTAAAAAGGGATCTCAAACACTAAATATGTCATCTTTTTAGGGTAAGCATCACAGGCATGCTATTATCAGTCCTGGACTGATAACATTGGAATGAAGGGAAGAAAAGAAGGCAAAGAGTTTAGGAAAAACAGAACAGGATAGTTTAAAAAATAAAAATAATATATTTGAATCTTTGGGACTGGTGACATCTTTCATGAAAATAAATACATTGTAAATAATTTTTTTTGTTTTTTAACTTTGCCAGTGTGTACCACAGGGATATGACTTAAATTATGCTTATTCTATGGACTCAAGATTTTTATCCAGATTAAAATAAATCCCAAATCCTGTTTATCCAGTCCATGCATACTTATGTGGAATTGTTTTTATCAAAGTACATTATGCAATGAAACATAATCAGAGATGTAGAAATGAAGCAGGGGGGAAGAAATAAACAAATAAACAATGTTCTCAGCATATTTCACCTGCAGATCTTTAAAGCTAATTTTAAGTTTAGCCATTTCAAATAAGCATAAAGTATTATCTTCTGGTTTTCAATTTAAAATGTAGCATTTTATTTAGGAAATGAAGTTCATTTAGTCTTAGTGCAGTATTATTCCTGAGATTAAAAATTGGGGTTTTTTTTTCACTTTTCCTGAATTCTTAAGTATATTACTGATGATAATTAAAAGCACCTTTTGAAACATATTCTCTAATATTATTTATATATATATATGAGTATGTGTGTGTATACATTGCATGTACATATATATATATATATGAAATGTAAATCATTCATGCATTTCATCTTTCAAAGGAGGAAGTGGACTGAGTTTTTGAATTTTATTCAGTTTTCAGTCATGAAATGAAAAAGAAAGACATTGGATCGAATTCTGCCTTCAGATATTCACAAAAAACTCCCAGTAAATATTGACAGGAGTCAAACACATTTGTCTGAGGACAGTATTATCCCTTTGGTGTGTAAATGCAAATACTTCATGCAAAATTAAGTTAATACCACATGCAAGTCCATCTCATATGCACATGGCTTATAGCCAAGAAAACTTCATTGGCGCTTGTGCTAACATGCATATATGGTTTGAACTGAGAGCATTCACGCAAAGGAAAATGCAGAATGATCAGCATGGCAACTTTGTCTGAGTGACATTCCTACAGAGCAACTATCTAATGCAAACCGATATGCACATGACCTTTTTTGGGCAGAGAAGCATGATTTGAGTTGTGGGGTAAAACAGTGATTAATAAATGTGGCTAGATTAGCATTTCTTAATGTCTAATTTTTAGTAACCATTTTGCCCCACATCTGATTCTACTTGGATTATTTCCTTTTGCTATCTACCCCTTCATCATGCAAAAAGTGACAATTAAAATTAGAAAGCATTGAACAAGCTCTAAACCCGACAGATAACATGGATATTCTCCACACTTTATACTGGAATTAAATTTGATATAAATACCTCCTGCTCTTACCAGTGGGTGGTGTTATTCCATGTATTTAGGTATGAAGCAGACAGGAAAGAGATAAATCTTTCATAAGTACAACATAAATCACACAATTCTTATATTATCCTTGCACTAAGTGTAATATATTCAAACTCACTTTTTAAGAAAATTAAGCGACTGCCATAAAACTTGAGGGGTAGAATTGTGAACAGAATAAGAAATAAAATGTAACGAAACAAGGTACTAAACTTGATTTTTTTCATGTTTTATTTAAAACAAAGCCTCCACACTGCCTCACAATCGTATTGCAGAATATGGGCTGTTTAATCCATTTAGTTAGCATTTCACATTAATGACAAATCCAAGACTAATTCCAGTACACCAATTCCTGCATTATGCGAAGTTTAACCTGACAACATCCAGATTTAGTTACTATTTCACGTGAAACAGGTGTTCTTAATACATCCATTAGTGGTTATGAATTAGTTAAGGCATACATGATTTTGTAATATCTTCAGAAATAATTCAATGAGCTACTTTAGGCTTAGGCTGGACCCACCTGCAGCTTAAGGGCCTGATCCTGCAAAGTTCTGAGTACCCCACAATCCCATTGCCATCAAAGGGAATTAGGGCCATTCAGTGCCATGCAGGATGAAGCTACTGATGCTGCCTTCCACTGCAGTAATCACCAGCAGAGGTTTATACAAGTATCCTTGTCCTGCACTGGGCATAATATTCCTCTGGAGGGGACACTCATGGAAGTGGGAGGTGAAGCCAATATTTAATTTGCTGTCTTACTTTTAAGATCTGCTTTACTTAATGGTAACCATAAAGTCAAGCTGTCAGGGATTCAGCTTTATAAAAGCTTTTAATCAAGACCATTGTTTCTGCTTACTGCATGAAAGTGTATCGCTCTGACAGTCATTCACAAATGCATGTATAGATACCACATGGAAGCTGTTTGAATTTATGTCAAAATTTTGGAGGTTGAATTCTCGTTAAACTGTTACAAAACTGTATAGATTTTCTTGTTTTTCCCAACTTTATGGAGAGCTCTGCAAAGTCTCTAATCTATAACTCAGAATAGCTCCGGAAAGTATCCCTCTAGAGACACAAATTCACAGATCTTTAAGATGCACAATGCTCTCAGTGTCTTCAAATCTATGTCAACTTTTCAGAAAAAAATGTTGCTGCCTCCAGAAAATAAGCCAGAAATATAGATGCTTACTTTTGCTCATTAGCAGACTGTTATTCCTTTTTAGCTGGCCAGATAATATACTATTATATAAGGAGCATTTACTTTTTTTTTATCAAGAACAGGAAATATGAGTGTTGTACCTTGCCACTTGCTAGAAATAAGATTCTGTGGATTGCTAAATGGTTAGTAGTACTATGTTGACTTTCAGTGCAGAATTACTTGGTTATGAGTGCAAGCAAACTACTGGTCAGACTACCACATGATTAGAATTTTTCACCCTGAAAGAGCAGCTAATCCACCTGCCTGCTCCTCACTTCTCCCCACCTCCAGGATACCTGCTCTAGATTACACAATAGGATTTTGAAAGAGAATTGATCTCCACAGGTTTTATAGAAGACTAACTCTGTAGATACCAACAAAGGTACTCGTTTGATATGGGAGTGGAAAATTCGGCCAAAGTACCAACAAAATTCTGGACCAGCTATGCCTGAAATAAGAAACCTATGATTTTTTTTCTTCTCTTAACCGTATAATAATCAACTACAATAGTCAACTGTCCTCAAGCATTCCAGTGAGAGTTCAGATTTCTGATATAGCTTGTCATAATCTAGGCAGTTAAATGTTTGGATGCCAAACTTGTAATGACTTAGTTTTCAATAATTTCTATATATCCACCTTCTTAAGCTTTTACTTTTACAGCTCATAAATAATGAAGACTTACAATCTCTAAATTCTCATGCATTTATCTATTCCTCAGCATCTTTGCCTGAAAAACAGAACAACATACCATGTTCATGTCAATGCCATTGGTGTATGTCCATGCATGCTGGAAGTATTCCTCAAGTCGCTGCCGCAGAGGGTTGGGGATTTGATGAAAGCGTATAAACTCCTTTACTCGCAGCATCTGCATGTGATACCGTGCAGTTCCCGAATACAGTCTTTGGATTATTGCAGATACATTTCCAAAAATGCTAGCGTACATTAATGCTGGATTAAATAAAAACAAAACTTAAGTCATATTATTGGGTTTTGCAGATGATGCAACAGTTCTTATAATGTACTTTGTATGTAAAACAGCTCAGATAAGACTAGCAACATTTTCAGAGATGCGGAATTGATTTACCTGAAGCTGTTTATTGATTTGATCGTATCAGTACTAACTCAGTTAGCAGATGAGGCTTAAATATTAAATCATAATCAAGTTAGTAATATTTATCTTTGGAGATTTGTAGTCCTGAATTTAGTGTTATAAGTTAGGCTCATCTAATTTTACGGATTTTGGTAGAGCTAAGAACTAGGAACTAAACCTAAGTACAACTTAAGAACAAACATCAGAGTTAAGAAGGTACGCATACATTTATAGGTTCAGGGTTTGAATCAGCAAATAAAATATAATTATGATTATCTAAAATTGATGGGCTATAGTTTCCTAAATCCACTCAAAACTCAGCTTCCTACCCTATACAGGATTTGCTTACAGACACTGATACACAACACAAAACTTCCAACAGTTTGGATGACAGATTTTGAGTAGTCAAGCAACTTGACTACTTCCTGACACTGCATGAGTCACAACATATTTTTGCATATAGCATTGCTTTCGCTGGGAATTTGCCCTTCTGACTGCATGGTTATAATCTTATTAGATTAGACTGTTAAGTCATTCGCTCAAACACTGAGAAAAAAAGAAAAAAAATAATAAGATAAAACTACTTACAGCCAATCAACATGACACAGATGGAAAAGATTTTCTCTGAGTTGGTGTTTGGAGACACATTTCCAAAACCTACACTTGTCAGACTGCTGAAGGTAAAATAAAGTGCTGTAACATATTTGTCCTTGATGGATGGTCCAGAGCTTGCATCACTCTTATTATAATGCTTTCCTAATTGTTCTCCTAAAGAATCCAACCAGCCAATCTTGTGAGCCAAGTAAGGTCTTTCTACATTTCCAATGGCATACCAAATGCAAGCAAGCCAGTGTGCAATTAATGCAAATATGCACATAAGGAGCATCAGTACTGCAGCACCATATTCTGAATATCTGTCCAGTTTCCGTGCTACCCTCACCAAACGCAGCAGTCTAGCTGTCTTCAGAAGACCTATTAATGTTGTTGTCTGTAAAAATAAGATAGAAATTTATTTTCTCTGTTAGCAAATGTACTCTCATGAGTAGTCAGCATGAATAAACCAGTGCAAATTCCATTATTTCAGGGAATCAACAAAATCAGTAGATTAACCCATTTCGGTGTAATGTTAATTTATTTTTCTTCAAACTATCAATTTTATAATAAAAACAATGAAGAAAACATAAGAAATGCACATTTTAAATTAATATATATTGTAGTTGTCATCTGCTGAATACTCTTTCATTTTAAATATTATTCTTGAACTGGACTCTTCAATCCACCCTAATGGACTTAAATCATCCATTAGATTCCTGATGTTTTGGCATGACAAAGTGTGTAAGTTATTGGAACTAGTCATAATTATATGACTGGCCTTATAGGTAATAAGCATTTATGATGTTTGAAAGAAGGTGTGTGAATATATTTGATCCTAACTTAGACACTCCTTGCAATGCTCTGGCACACGTTCTAGAAAAGAGAAGCAACAGGGCAGAAATGTCCCAAAGAGTATCTTATTCTGCAAATATTCTTCCTGTTTTTAATGGTCAGAACACTCTATACAGGTAAAACAAGATGAACCACTGTGAATAGAAAATCATGGAAAAGTTACTGTTGCCAGACTCTGGATTAATCTTTTTTTTGCATTCTTCATCCTGAAGCTTGCTGGTGTAGTGGTAGAAGCCACTAATAAAAGTACTATACCATTAAGCTAAATATGGGTCAGTTATAAACCAGGAACATATTCCAAGCTTTTTAGTGCAGACCTGCACTACAATTCATTGCAGCATCTTTGAGGCTCTGATATTTTTAAAGGAATCTAAAGTTTATTAATGTAAATTTACAATTTTCAATCAGTAAATTGTTTTCACGCTTGTTAATTCCTTGTTAAAAAGATCGACAATATTGTGAATAGTAACTACACGATTTCAAAAAGAACTCAGCTACCTTTTTGCCTCCATTAAGTCTGAACATATATTAAAATATTCAGTAAATGTCAAGACTGAATAAGTTTTTAACAAATTTTTTCTTCCTTTTTTTTTAACATTCTTGTTATTACATAACACTTAACTGGAAAAGTTTTCCGAGCCTTACAAAACACTATGATGGTAGTATATGTCACGTTAAAGCTTTCTTTCAACAAGTACTGTACTACTTTTTATGTTGTATTAAATCCTTGCATTTACCATGTTTCTGAGTAGAATCTGAAAGCCCTTGGGGGAAAAAAAAAAGATGCTTTCTTGGCTGCATTTTTCTGTGGACAGCTTAATATATTGTTCATATTTTCTGAGTAATTGAGCAAGAGGGTAATGTAGGGTAACATTGGGTAACATTCCTTGGTTCAACTTAACATCACAGAGAATAATTTCAGGGTGAATTTCTCATTGCCACATAATCACAGAATGGTCAGGGTTGGAAGGGACCTCTGGAGATCATCTAAGTCCAACCCCCCTGCCACAGCAGGGACACCTACAGCAGTTGCACAGGACGGCGTCCAGGCGGGTTTGGAATGTCTCCAGAGTGGGAGACTACACAGCCTCTCTGGGCAGCCTGTGCCAGTGCACTGCCACCCTCAAAGTAAAGAAGTTCCTCCTCATGTTAAGATGGAACTTCCTGTGCTCCAGTTTGTGCCCGTTACCTCTAGTCCTATCACTGGGCACCACTGAAAAAAGACTATTCTCATCTACCTGGCACCCTCCCCTTAAATATTTATAAGTATTGATAAGATCCCCCCTGAGTCTTCTTTTTTCTAGACTAAAAAGCCCCAAGTCCCTCAGCCTTTCCTCATAAGAAAGATGCTCCAGTCCCCTAATCATCCTAGTAGCCCTTTGCTGGACCCTCTCCAGCAGTTCCCTGTACTTTTTGAACCGGGGAGCCCAGAACTGGACACAATACTCCAGATGCGGCCTCACCAGGGCAGAGTAGAGGGGGAGGATGACCTCCCTCGACCTGCTGGCCACACTCTTCTTGATGTACCCCAGGATGCCATTGGCCTTCTTGGCCACCAGGGCACATTGCTGCCTCATGGTCATCCTGTTGTCCACCAGGACTCCCAGGTCACTTTCCGCACAGCTGCTCTCCAGGAGGTCAGCCCCCAACCTGTACTAATGCATGGGGTTATTTCTCCCCAGATGCAGTACTCTACACTTGCCTTTGTTGAACTTCATCAGGTTTTTTTCTGCCCAACTCTCCAGCCTGTCCATGTCAAAGAAGACTGTTTCATTGAAGGCTTCATAAAGAAGGCTGTTTCATTGATTGTGACCTCAGCAGTCTGAAAGACCATATCCTTCAAAAAGCTATGCCTAGGTTGAGCTTCAGCATGTAAATATTGCCATTAGGTACATATTTTTGGTAAGGTATATCAGACAAATATTTATGACTCCTTAAGGAAAAGAGCAACCTTAAGAAAAGCCAACATTTGCTCTTAGTGGGGTATTGGAACCATTCTATTACAGATGTAGTCATAGCTCTGCACCATGCAAAAGGCAATATATTCTTACAGCGCCCCTTAAATAGATCAGAAGATAGATTGTGAATCCGAAATATGTCAACAGTGCTCCACCCCATTCTTAAGATATGACTTGCCAATATATATGTCTTGTTAATTCAGGGACTGGGACTGGGACTGGTGCTGGGTTTTTTTTCAGTAGCATCATTTACTGTGAGCCAGAAGCACACAGGAGTCTCATAGCTACTGAAACTGTGAATCTGGATTGGCAGAAGATGGGTACATGATCATTTTCCCCCACTATAGTATATTCAGTGCAAACAGTATTACATTTATGAAATGCAATTAACTGTCCTTAAACTGGAATTCGTTAGGACCACAGTACTTTCAGAATCTATGAACCTTACAACACATTGAAGAAGTCTTTTTCAATTGGTAAGATTTATTAAAAAGATGAAGTCTTAAGGTAATATCCATTTTAAATAAATTCTGCCAAAACAGACATTCTGTTTCCTCAAATTTACCTTTTCATTGCAAATAAATAAAATTATAAAGAAAAGTAAAAAAGACCAGCTTCGATTTCCTCATTGCACTATTTATATATTCTATCCACAAATTTAAAATTTTATTAACCAGTATAGCCAATGTAATTTTGATATTTTTGCTTTGTTTAGTTGCTGTGCTATTTGGCCTTTTAAAAAGTCTTTTGATTTCTTCTACCTGTAGGAGAGGCCTGGATTAAAGGTGGATTGTTTTTTTTTCTGTTTTGACTTTAGTAGGTGCACAAAAAATAAGCAATACATCATGCCTACAATCGTTTTTTCATGCCTACATGGTTCTCTTCACAAGCTAAGTAACCACATAGAAGACATATTTAGTTGTTTCAGAATATTTTTTCAGTTCTGCTAATAAGAAGCTTGAGAAAGGTTAAATTTTGTCAATTATTTTCTCTCTAGAGGAAAAAAATAACCTTCTAAAAACAGGAGTTCACGGATACTACATTTTCTAAGTATAGGTCACTAAATTTATTTTACAAAATCTGTATGTATCCTTAAGTGTGACTAGTCCTCTTTTTTAACAGTGAGATTGGTTTATACCCCTAATTTCTCAAGCCCTGATGCTGAAATGACCACAGCAGGGGGCTATTTTGATGGATAACCATTGATTACAGCATGATTTGAAAGAGGAGGGCATCAGTCTATCTGATTCCAGAGGACATCATTCAGAAGTTATCATTGTGTCAGACTGGAAGAGGGAGCTGGTATCACCTAATTAATTATCTACATAAATGGTATTCTGCTTGTGCAAAAAGTCATTTACGACTCATGATTTTCTCACTGGTGGCCAAATCCTTTGGTTTCCTCTAGATTTTTGTGGGGTTTTCTTTCTTTCTTCATAACATCCATTATTGTTAATGTATAAATCTATAATGTCATCTCTTATTTGTCTCTTTTTTAAACAAAATAACCCACTGATGTGTATGAGCACCTCAAACTGTCTCTTCCAATGTGCATTAATATGCACTTGCTTACACAGTAGTTCATCTGCTATAGGGTCCTTTCCAGTTTCTTGGTATTGTAAGGTCCTCAGTTTCTCAATGATTTCCTGTCACCTACATTTTATGTTTAGACCACCATCAACCTTCTATCCTTTTTGCAGCCTGTAAATAAAACTATTAAATATGAGTACTATAGCATCAAGCATAGTTAACTCTTTTCTCTCTCTTGGAAAAATCTCTAATACATGCCAGAATTTGGCTTTTTAGTCTATGCTCCATTACCTTAATAGCCTTTTCTGAGTACTTTGAGTACTGAGCATTGTTGAAAATCTTTATGCTGTATGCACCATGATACTGAAAATGTTAGTACAAACAGCAATTAAACAAACATACTTCAACTAACAAAAATTTCTTATTTATAGCAGGGTACTGGTACTTCAACTGCTGTTGATAAAGGACTGCCAAAATGGTCTACAAATAATTGCCTGCTCAAGCAGTGCTGGGTTCCTCTTTGCTTCATCTTGAACAAAAATTAATGGAAGAAAAAGTTGATACTAAATGTTTCTCTGATATTAGCCAGCCACCTGAATAATTTCTAGAGACTCTACACTAATGCTGCATCATCCTGGACTGTACTTACTCCACCAAGTTGCTAATGCAAAGGCAGACCGCCTGTATGATCAGCTATGCAGTCTTCAGTGTAAAAGACTTGAAATTCATGGGAATAGGTTTTCCAAGTAAATTGCTAAACTGAGCAGAGGAAACTCTCTTCCTGGGATGTCTTCTGAGCTTGATTTTCAAATATATTTTAATCTGGAAGGGGGTAAAATACTGATTCTGTCAGTGGAGATGCAGTCAGGTCTATGAGGTTTCACCTCCAATTCTAGAAAAGTGGGATTCTTCTTTTCAGTTTGCTTTGTATCTGTTGATACACTGTAATGGAGTGAAGTGAAGACATCAAAACTAAGACAAGAATAAGAATACTTTGATTTATATGTCTTCATTTTAGCCAAAGCCCATCTATTTTCTTGATTTATTGCTATCAGTAGAAGACATTCACTCTTACATTTTGTGAGTATGCTGCATATATATATCACGATGTGTTTATTTTTATTTTCTGAGGCAGAATTTTTTCTGTTGACAGGCTTTTTAATTATGTTCTGTAAAATAGCTCTGATCACCATTATTTGTGCAAATAGCAAAATCAAAAACCTTCATGCTTTTCTGCATATTTCAGCTAAGCGTTCTCTCTGGCCTCAATTTAATAAAATTGTAAATATGAACATTTTCTTGCTGAAGCTGTTACCGTCACTTGTTTGTATGTTTTATTCCAGTAGGTTCTAGATGAAAGAGAAGAAACTAGTTATCTATATATCCATGTGATTTTTCCCTACAACATACCTGTCTTTGAAGTGAAAAGCTGATCAATACATTAAAAAGCATATTATTTTAAATTTATATATCTAAATATATCTAGTAGTCTTAAGCAGCTTTCCACTTGTACAGGCACATCATCTGTGTGTATGCTTTAAGGAGCTGTGCCACTGCAACTATTAATTGTTTAAAATCCAACCCAGACTCCTCAGCTGAGCAGAATGATTAAAAATATACTACCAAAAGAATAGAAAGTAAGAAGTCTATCTACTTATTATTTTTATCTTCCCAGGTATCAGGGATGCCACTTAACATTTACAATACACACAAAAAAAAAAAGAGAACGGTTTACTACTAGCCATAATCATTTTGTGTTGAGTCTGCTTAAACAGAAAGAAATAATTTAAAATTATATTAGCTCCCTATTTTAGAAATTGGAAAGTTAACTGTCTTACTCTGTTGCTTTCCTATGGTTGACAAAGTACAGCTCAAAGAGAAGCAGTCAGATAGTGTTGCATGTGGTATTTGGATTATTACCTCGTGTCCTTTTTAGACTCGGTTTGATATCAAGGTGTTTTAAAGCTGGGTGAGCACACACAGAGCTCTCTTTGGAGCTTATGTTGCTTAATAAAAAGACTATTCTATACAATTGTTCATAGGGGATCTTATTTGAAGAATCTCCAGATAACAAAAAAGAGCTATTTCATTAAAATGATACCCTTATGACTAAAAAAAATCTATTAAATGAAAAATGCTCGATTCTAACAGTTTTACGTTTGCTTCTTCTTGCTAAACTATCAAAACGGGATCATTGGGGAAATATTATAGTTAGCAATGTAGGAAGCAAACCTGCAGTAAGTAGCAGCTTAGAAAAATTGATTGACATATTCAATACCATGAATGAAAGAGAGAAGTCATGATGGCATGGTGAATTGGTCATAAACTGTATAGTTTCATTGCTGCTTTGCTAAACAAACTGTTTTTTTCCAGACAGTGAAACTGTTCAATTACTAGGTTTTGAGTGAATAAAGAATTCATTTACATGTATCTGCAATACTGAAAAGAAGTCATTACATTGTCCAATAATTTCTGTTCCAAGTTCAATGTTTTTGTATTTGTGTACTCACCTGCCAAAATGCACTTGCTTGGTACTAATCTGTAACATTACCTTATGTTAAAGTTATCCCTTTAGCATCACTTTAGCACCTGGCACTTCACTCTTAAGGACATCTGTAACAGGGGAGGTGGAAGAATGATGTTCAGGGTCAAACACCTCAAAGGAATGCCACCTGGAGAGCAGCACAAAGGAATTGCAGCCACTCCAGCCGGTAAGTCAGCTTCAACTTCAACGGGCACCCAACTTAAATGCCTCTATGCAAATGCATGTAGCATGAGTAACAAACAAGAGGAGTTAGAGATGCGCACACGCGTCCAGGGCCATGATCTCATTGGCATCACTGAGACATGGTGGGATGGCTCCTATGACTGGAGTGTTGGAATGGAAGGATACAGGCTTTTTAGGAAGAACAGGCAGGGGAAACAAGGAGGGGGTGTTACCCTCTGCATCAATGACCAGCTGTAGTGCACGGAGCTCCTCCTGGGGATGGAGGAAGAGCCAAAGGAGAGCTTAAGGACTGGGTTTAAAGGAAATGCAGAGGTAGGTGACATTCTAGTGGGGGGTCTGCTATAGGCCACCTGACCAGGATGATCGAGCAGATGAGGCCCTCTATAGACAGATAGGAGCAGCCTGATGTTCACAGGCCCTAGCCCTCATGGGGGACTTCAAGCAACCCAATATCTGTTGGAAGGACAACACAGCAGGGCACAAGCAATCCAGGAAGTTCTTAGAATGCATTGATGGTAACTTCCTTCTCCAAGTGGTAGGGGAGCCAAAAAGGAGAGGAGCTATGTTGGACCTTGTCCTTACCAGCAAGGAGGGGCTAGTGGGGAATGTCAAGCTCAAGGGTTGCCTTGACTGCAGGGATCATGAAACCGTATAGTTCAAGATCTTTAGGGCAGTGAAGGGGGTGCACAGCAAGCTCGCCACCCTGGACTTAAGGAGAGCAAACTTTGGCCTCTTGAGGGATCTGCTTGGTAGGGTACAATGGGATAAAGCACTGGAGGGGAGAGGCACCCAAGGAAGCTGTTTAGTACTAAAGGATCACTTCCTCCAAGCTCAGAAGCAATGCATTCCAAAAATGAAAAAGTCAGGCAAAAAAGCCAGGAGACCTGCATGGATGAACAAGTTGTTCCTGGACACACTCAAAAGCCATAAGGAGGCCTACAGAGGGTGGAAGCGAGGACAGGTAGCCTGGGAGGAATACAGAGAAACTGTTCGAGCAGCCAGGGATCAGGTCAGGAAAGCTAAAACCCAGATAGAATTAAATCTGGCCAGGGACATCAAGGGCAACAAGAAAAACTTCTGTAAGTATGTCAGTGATAAAAGGAAGACAAGGGAAGATGTGGGCCCTCTCCAGAAGAAAACAGGACACCTGGTCACCCGGGATATGGAGAAGGCTGAGTTGACTTTTTTGCCTCAGTCTTCACTGGCAAGGGCCCTAACAACACTGCCCAAGTCACGGAAGGCAAAGGCAGGGACTGTGAGAATGAAGAACCACCCACTGTGAGCGACATGGATGTTGGGATTGAGTGCACCCTCACCAAATTTGCTGATGACACCAAGCTGTGTGGTGTGGTTGACATGCTGGAGGGGAGGCATGCCATCCAGAGGGACCTTGGCAGGCTTGAGAGGTGGACCCATGCCAACCTCATGAAGTTCAACAAGGCCAAGAGCAAGGTCCTGCACGTGGGTCAAGGCAATCCCAAGCACAAATACAGGCTGGGCAGAGAATGGATTGAGAGCAGCCCTCAGGAGAAGATCTTGGGGATGTTGATGGATGAGAAGCTCAACATGACCTGGCAATGTGAGCTTGCAGCCCAGGAGGCCAACCACGTCCTGGGCTGCCTCAAAAGAAGCACAGCCAGCAGATCAAGGGAAGTCATTCTCCCCATCTACTCCACTCTGGGGACACCCCACCTGGAGTCTGTATTGTATTCAGCTTTGGAGTCCTCAGCACAAGAAGGACACGGACCTGTTGGAGCAAGTCCAGAGGAGGGCCACGAAGATGATCAGAGGGCTGGTGCACCTCTGATGTGAAGACAGGCTGAGAGAGTTGGGGTTGTTCAGCCTGGAGAAGAGAAGGCTCCAGGGACACCTTATAGCAGCCTTCCAGTACTTAAAGGGGGCCTACAGGAGAGCTGGGGAGGGACTTTTTATAAGGGCATGTAGTGATAGGATGAGGGGTAATGGCTTCAAACTGGAAGAGGGGAGATTTAGAGTAGATATCAGGAAGAAATTCTTTACTGTGAGGGTGGTGAGGCACTGGAACAGGTTGCTCAGGGAAGTTGTGGATGCCTCACCCCTGGAAGTGTTCAAGGCCAGGCTGGACAGGGCTTTGAGCAACCTGGTTTAGTGGGAGCTGTTCCTGCCCACGGCAGGGGGGTTGGAACTAGATGATCTTTAAGGTCCCTTCCAACTTTAGCCATTCCATGATTCTATGATAAATCCAAAGAGCACACCTTCAATGAACTTCAGAATTGGTCCCCGTTGTAACTCTTGATGTTCCACACTTCCAGTCACTGAACATAATTTTTGGCAGTGATGAGTACTCAGTGATCAGAAAGGGTTGCAGACCACACTTGAAGTGGAATGATGTGGTCCAAGGTAGAAGTAATGCCATTGTCAGGATGTTTGTCTTTCATGTGTCTGTGCTATCAAAGCTACAGAAAAAAATCTGCAGAAAGACTGAGATGTACCACAGATAACAAATGCAAAAAGTTATCAAAGTTTCTCTTAAATCTCTGAGCTTTTTAGTCACCTCCAGAACAGAAAAGTTCTGCTGTGGTAAGAGGACTATTAACATATTCCCTCTGTCCTTTATGTTACTGTCTGTCTTCTTACTGCATTCCCTTAACAAAATTTACTTCTACTGCATGATATTACCTACATGTTTCTCCAGATTCATCACTTGCCTTGAGTGTGTACACTCATGTTCAAATTAGTAGGAATATCACTATTGATTAAGAATGTTAGTATTGATTTCTCTGACTGCTGAATTAGACCACATTATTATAACGATTTTTCAGAAGCGCAGGAGACAGGAAAACATTCTTATTATATAAAATTTAAGAAAATGAGTTCGAGAAAAGCATGACTGATATTCATCCTACTTCTGAAATTTTTAAGACTGAATATGCTCATGACTCTTAAGGTGCACGTGGGTATGTACCAGTTGTTTTATACTGATCCTTAAAGGCATACTTAATTAAGTTTACATGTAGTTTGTGAGGATAGCTAGGGTATACTCAGAATTCAGATCAGGCTTTTGGGGTAGACATAAAAATATTTGCTGTCACAGCAAATGACTTTCATAAAAAAGAGTTAAATTTAAAACGAAAATTCTTTTGCGTTGTCTGTGCCGTGACATGGAGGCATACAGTCAGATCAGTAAATTTTCATGCTAAAGGTTGCTGATTAATTTGTAGTCCTCACCTTTCTCTTCTCAGTTAATGAGATGCACCTATGGTCAACAAAACTGTCTCTTTCCCTTATGTCAATATGTGCAAAATGGTATTTTTAAGAAATGGATATGTCTTCTTTAAAAAGTGAATGGATCATATTTTGCTTGGTTTGCTGCTTTTTTTTTTAAAAACTGCTGTATTCTATGCGTCACAAAAAACCCCAATTCTCTACTTGTCAGTTCCCTTTTCATCAAAAAATACGTTATAACTTTAGCCCTTCTTAAATTAAATAAAATTCTTTGGAAGGAGTCAGAACTGGGTCAGGCATCCAGAACACAGCGTATGTTTTATACTCCTTTGGGCAATTTTTGTATGCATATATTGAACACTTTTTTAACCTATTGTACAGATAGGGTGAGGACATTAGTCATGTCTGTCAAGGTTAAGCCCATATAATCTTTTTTTCTTTCTTTTGGTAGTCCAGATTCTTGATAAAATAGACAACAGCCTAATGTTTTTGTTAACTGGTGTACTTCACACAACAACTAATCTGTTTTACACTGAGTAAGCATCTGATCTAAAGATTTTGAACGAGAAATTTTATTTTAATGCTTTAATGCCAACACAACAATTATATGCATTATGAGCAGTTTTTACAAAGCAAGCAGCAAATCAAAGGAGCAGTTCTTAAATAAAAGCATTTGAACAAATCCTTCATACATGATATATTTATTTCATTATTTGTAAAGACAGTATCAAATATGGTATAATTGAAAAATACTAGCTGATTTTTTCAACTTGTTCTACTATCAATGAAAGCTAGTATTCTACTAAGGAAGATTTAATCTTAGTTTAACTTTAAAAAATGGGGTGGAAATACTAAACAGCCTATTAACTGACAAGCAAAAAATATATTAGGATATACAGATTACTATAGTAAAGTCAAAACTTAAGATTTTAGATTTCTTATTCATTTATGCTTACCTCTTCAGATCCAGAGCCAAAAATCAGCAGGTCAAAAGGTATTGCAGCAACCATGTCAATTAGGAACCAGCCTTTGAAGTAGTGAATTGCTATTTTTGCTGGGTCACTTACCACTTCTTCATTCTGGTTTACATATGTTGTTCTGAAGTTTATTAGAATGTCAATGATAAACATAATATCCACAATTAAGTCTACAACATTCAGTGGGCTGCAAGAATATCCACACTCTCTCCTCTTCCGTTCCTCACTATCATTCAGAAGGAAGGCAGCAGAGTAAGGGGTGAATATGGCGGTGTATATTACCAGCAACAAAATGAGCCAGTCCCAGACGGCTTTGAAAGGACTATAGTGCAATATAGTAAACTTGTTGATGCGAGGTGTCTGGAGTTTATATTCTGGTAGGACATCAGCCCCTAAGGATAGAACCTAGAATAAGAAATATACCATGTCAATAATCAGGCGGTGTATCTATTCCTACTTTCAGTGCACTTAGCAAATACAAGACAAACTTAAAAAGTACTTCATTGCAGTTTGAGGATTAAGCTTCAATTACTTGGTGTTTTGGCAAACTAAACTTCTGCAAAATTCATGACGTCTGCCAGGTCCAATAAATTCATTGACAATTTTACACAGGAGTTTGACTCTTGTTCCCTGTAGCAACCATTAAGTGGCATATCTGGTCCATAAAATCTGCATAATTAAGCATGTCATCAAATTCATTTATCCACCACATGGTAACCTTGCCAGCCCCTTCATGGCCAGTGAATGACTTTTCTTGCAGTGACAGTGTTTTTCTCCCAAAGCAAATCTATTATCATCGGCTTAAATTCACTACAAAAGAGTCTACTCTCATTAGAAAATGTTTAGGCAACCAGAAATAAAAAAGTTAGAGAAAGACCTGTGAGTATCTGTCCCGGTTTGAGGTAAAACAGAACCAATTTTCTTTTCAGTAGTTTTACTTTTCAGTCAAGTCTCTGCTAAGTAACAAACTCTCTGAAATTAACGGCATATTTTTCAGATAGTGTCTGCTTCTAGCAGATAAGGTCTCATGTTTATAGTTAATACCAAGGAATGGTATGCGGCGAGGCTCTTGCTTATACTTATTGCTATAACAACCAAGGTCAGCTAACTTTGTTATATACCAAGTTGGAGGTTTGGAAGCGGACAAATGCAAAGGAGTCGCACCTTGACAGTGATCTCCACTTTGAGTTTTGTGGTGTGGAAAACTTTCATGCGTGGACAAATTTCACTGGGGCTATAGTTCTAGTACACATAACAGTGTGACAAAGAAGGGTACCACAGAAGTGTTGCCTTTTGCTTCACTTCTATTTTTGTCAATGCCTGAAGTTTGTTATCATTCCTTTAAAAGTATGGATTTGTTATCTGTTGGTGTTATCTAAGTTGGATTTCTATTTTATTTGGAAGGGATTATGTTTGTAAACACTGCTTGATTTGCTGGCTCTAGAAACTGAAATGTTTGCTTTGTTGCAAAGAACAAGCATAGAGTGGGCACCAGAAAAAAACAAATTTCCTTTAGCTGCTCCTCCAATCTGACTGAACTCTGGCATGAAGGAACAAAACCTTTAATGATAACAATGTAAATTACGTTTTTGTCCCTATTCAATGCTTGGCATAGTTCTAGAGACTGTTAGCAATGATGTTAATTATTGCCTTCTGTGCTGCAAGTGCTCTCCAAACCCTATGGGACTCAGATCACCACTTCATTTTACAGAGACCAATGAACAAACATCAGATGGTGACAACCTTCAGTTACTACCCATTTGAGCAAGTTACATAGTCAAGAAATCTTATACTCATTTTCCACCAGTTACTTCTTTTTCTGTATCCCCCTGCTAATTAAAAACAGTGCTGTTTAGAAAATCAGATCTTTCAAAAGTAATTAAAATGAATAATTATACTGAAATGAAATGATGACTGGAAGGAGAAATACCTTGTCAGCAACATCGTCCGCTTTTATTTGCTTTTTGTTTAGCAGTTAGTAGTTTGGTATTTGAGATTTCAGCTTGTTCAAGATTGAGAAATTTCATGCTCCTCAAACATAATCTTATAAGGTTATAAGGGTCAGCACACTCTTTTCTGTTTAACTTTCCAATAGCAAGTGTTGTATAAACCTTAGATCGTATCCTTAGTAATCTAAGTGGCACTTCTTACACAGTGAAGTTCTACGCTGAAAATGTTGTGAGAACACCAGGTTTAATAACCATTCTTCTTTGAACTGTGAAGAAAGAAATGATTAAGCCATCCAAAAGATTATATGGTACCTTCAAACAACTGTTAAGCACCATGCTGAGGTGATGGTAGAGGCTGTTCATCTATGTTTTATACTGTAACTAGGACTTGCACTTAACTAATGGTACTAGCTATTTTTTTTGTGCATTAAACACACTAGCTGACAGCAAGTTGAAGCACAGGCATTGCTTAGTCTCTTAAGCAGTCTTAATACTTTCAGACCCCCACCTGGTGAGTTGACAAGAATGTTTTCCTAGTTATTTGAGAGCAATGTGAGTATATGTGGCAAGGGAACTACTATTTATAAAATTTATACTGGTGTTCTCCTGCTGGATTTTCAGAAAATGAAGGAAATGGATTAGACAACAAGAACAATAAAGCTTACTTCACACGTTTCTTGCAGTTGCTTGAAAATTCCAGACAGTGTGCTTCACTTCAGAGCAACACATAACGTAAATTGGACTTATTTCCCTGAAATCTGGTTCCTATTGTCATTTTGGTTACATTTATTCCTAGGCTGGTTTAGACTGAGTTACGTGAAACTGAAGAGTAAAAAACCAAACCCGCCAACTGGGCAAAATGAGGGAACAGCAGTATGAAAGTGATCATAGTAGAAATGGATCCAGGCAAACACAACAGGAGAGGCTGATTGATGGTTGTGAGTTTCATATGTATAATGTGTTATAGAACTTTACATTTCTGCATTGCTTACTCACATGCAATGGGAAGTGAAAACAAACACTCATAATATAACTATTTTTGTTTGCCAGATCAAGAGAAAGATAAGGCTTCATTTCTCAAATAAAAAAATAACAGTTGCACATACATAAAAAAGAGAAAACACATTATTGGGTTTCATGTTGGCAGTTTCAACAGAGACTGAATATGAGGTGAATTTATCCTTTTGCTGTTGTGTGACATCTTTGCAAGGCTTGGGTACTGGTGTTGGCGAATCTTGGCCATCTTGGCTAGATAGAAGATGTCAGTGTACTTTGCAGTCCACTCAAAAGACCCTCCACTTGCTTAAAATAGATGTTGAAAAATTCACTGATAGTGAAAAGAAATTTTATTTACTTATCTCTTCTGGACAGTGAAACTCTCCTTAGAGTTTGGATTGTAAAACAGGTGGCTTCGGGAATTAACTGTTTTTAAGAGTAAGGAGCAGCGCTGGGACAAAACTAAAGTATTGCAGTGTTAAAAAGTCTCTGAACCTTGGGACATGACATGACGAGAAGGCCAAGCTTCCTTGCATCTTACTAAAGAGAAGACTATAATGCTAAGTAGCAAAAGTCATACAAGTTGCAAGGATTTTCTCTTAAAAAAATGTAGGGGTATTCAACCTTGATGAAACACCATCTCACACTAGTTTTGCTGGTGAAAGCAGGAATGTATTTATAACTGGTGTGTTTTACAAGCAATATTAGGTCATAAGTTTTATTCTATTTATAATGAGAAAATGTCAAAGTTAAATAAACTGTATTGTATTTTGACTTTGCGTAAAGAACCCTAATCTAAAATTCAACTTTTCCTGTGTGTTTTTGTTTATCCCATTCACTGTTAAACCAGGGCTGCTGCAAGTTAGAAGACTCTTCATACAAACACATTTTTTGACTCTGAGAATCTTGCTTCAGGTGTTTCACACAGATAGGGCTGGTGAACATCTGTTGCTCTTTTTAGGTTCATGTGTTCGCTTTCTAAGATCACAAGTTCAAGGTGGCACTTATTATAGAAAGGCTGCAACCAGATATGCAGAAAAATATGGAGTGAGATCAAAGTAACTGTCATAAATTCACACAGTTTTAGACAAATTTATCTTTCTGAAATGGAAAGAAAAGATATTTAAGAAGAATGAAAATTTATTAATGGCTTCTGTTCCGTTAAGCAAAAGGAGAAAAGAAGTATATGTACCAGAGGAACTATCAGGTGACAATTAATTAAGAAAAAAAAAAGATTCAGTAAACCTTGATCACTTTAAGCTGGGTTACATTGTTTGTGGTGCTATCACTTTTTTTTGACAGTCCTAACATCTTTCCCCTCAAGAGAACCTGCCTGGTACTGGGTAACATTTCTGCCCTGTGTTGTGTTCTGAAGACCTTGTTTTACATGGTGTTTCTTGGTGAAGTGTTAAGGAGCCAAACAGGGCTGATGTGCTTTGCAGCACATTGGCTGTACGCTTCACTGGATTACTGGTTTGTGTAGGGGACTCTTATTCTAGGCTCTGCAGCACCACATGCAGCAACAGTGTTTCACACTTCTTGGAGAAACACAAAGATTCTTCCCTGTACAATTGCTTTTACAAAAAGAATATGTAGGCAAAATGCTAGGCAAAAGGTTAGATGATCTGGGAATTATATTCTGGTCCCTGCCATTGAGTTTCTCAGTGATCTTAGGCAAGCTGGCATTTAACCTCTCTAACTTCTGCCAAGTAGAGAGATAATATTTACCTACTAAATTGAAGGCATCTTGCAAAGGATAATGAGTGGACAGCATTCATGGAAGCTGTTATGCAGCAGCAATGAGTTATCATCGTTCTTACTGCGCTAAATTCAGTTGATTCTTTTTATTTTTAAGATTAATTCACACAAATATTTGTCCTCTTTTTTAATTTTGAATGAATAACTTAATGGGGACACTTTCCAGTTTATTTTAATTTCCTGCATGAAAACACTTAATTTTTGTTATCTATTATGCAAACTGTACAGTTTCAAGAGACTCTGAGAGACCCATATTGCTATGTATCACATGTATATTCATAAATTTTGTTCTGAGGCATTTTCAATCTAAATTTACTAAAGAACGCAAATGCATACAGTAAAAACCAGAGAACTAGAAATGAAGTAAAGAAGGATAATAGTGTATTAATAAATCATAACAGAAATAATAAATGATAAGGCATCTGTTACAAATACCACAACGAATTGTTAAAGAAATACCCCTGTCAAACCACGGCATGGATTCACAGTATATTCCTAGCTATTCTAGCACTGCATGAGAGCAAGCGTGGAGTAGGGTTATTATATGCTGGACAATGGCTCGTCAAGCAACCGTAGAGCTATGTAAAGCACATGAACATGGAGAACAACCAGAAAGCATGCCTGATGATTTCAAGAAGCACTGAATTAATTCTGTGAGCATATTGTGACCGCACGGACCAGATGCTATGAAGCAAGTTATTCAGAAAGCATTTGAGTAACCTGGTCTAGTGGGAGGTGTCCCTGCCCACAGCAGGGGGGTTGGAACTAGATGATCTTTAAGGTCCCTTCCAACTCTAACCATTCCATGATTCTGTGACCTTTTGCACTTTTGCTAAGAATTCACAATATTTTTCTGCTGTATATTTCCAAACAGACAGCAGATACATAATTAACATACACTCACACAAACAAGATGTAGCATATTCACAATCTAGGTAGGACCTTTCATCATGGACAGAACCAATGCACATCCGAAAAATTGGAACAATGTTTACAGGTGGCAAAACAAACGGTATATGGGGTGGGGGGAAAACCAGCAGTTGTAAGGTAGATGGATACCGAATATATCTATGCAAAAGGTAGATGTGGAAGGTTGATGGGTGCAAAGCTTAATAAATTAGCTTTTCAGAAAGGTACTTTCCTATGTCTCATGACAAAGTGCATCTCATATGAACCACATATTTAAATGTTGTAGTTATATTCAGCACTAAATATACTTTTGTCACTGCTGCATTTGCCACAGATGAATTAAAGTAAAGCTTGCACTTACAAGGTTAGCTCTTGCATAGCACCTTTCATGTCAAGAGAATTTAATAAACATTTAATAAAGCTCAAACTATAAATATAGTCCCAAATTACTTGGGGGCTTTAAAATAAACATTTATCTCACCCATAAAACATCTTGTATAAAACTGCGGAAGATGCTACCAGTCCACTCATTGAAATATAATGTTAAAATGATTTATTTCTAGGGAATACTGTATGACATGAAAAAATATTATTTTGCCAATATCTTGCTGGGCTCAGTCCAATGCTAGGCGCACAGCCCTGACAGATGAATGGATGATCACTGCTGCATCTTTAAGTCAGGGAAGCTGTAGCAAATTTAACAAAATGCCAGCTTCTTGTATGCTGAGAGACTTGAATATCCTTATTATTAGTGGAGATTGACAAGACTTTAAAATTTCTCATTGTATAAAGTGTTTTCAGCAGCCAAGATATGAAATTTACATGAAAATGTAAATAAGATTATAATGGAACCAGGGTAATTTTATTATAGACATTATTGCAGCCGGTTAAAAATAAGGGAAGGAATTTGGAAGAACTTTTGACTTTTCATATCTTCTAATCCAAATACACTTCAAAGTAGAATCAGAAAGCCAGAATCATCCATACTTGTTATCTGAGTGTAACAGTGGAAGGTGGCTACATTAATGTATGTAGCATATGTAAAGCATATGTTGTTTTCTTAAAGAACATAAGGAAGAGGAGACATGAGAACATTTATACCCTTCTCGTTTTTATAGGAGGTTTCCATAGATTATTAGGCTAGGTTAATCTCAATGACCTCTGAGCAATTTCACAAAAAATGAAAAGCTACTTGGATTAAATTTTTTTTCCAGAAGCATTTTTAACTCTGTACAACTTTATTGTTGGTGACTAGGGAATCAAGGAAGGTAGCGTCTCCTAAGTTCAAGTAAAGCTAAGTCGCTATTCCTGTTTGCTCTCTGATGCAGTTCATGGTGCAGAATGAACACTGCCAATATTATCCAAACCCCCTTAGATCTTGAGTACAATCTCTTCCTTCTAACAGATAGTTTTGAACTCATTTTCAGATCTTTATTAACAAGGCCAACAACAGTATTGAATAGGAGAAACAGGGAAAATAAAAGAAACAAGAAAAGTGAAGCAGACACAGGAGCTAAAGCCATATTCCTGTAATAATTAACCTTTTATTATGACCATAGGTCTTAAATCCAAATGATAACGCAGTTCAAAAAGTAAAGCAGAATTACTTCAGCTTTAAGCGAAGATATGGTTTTGCATTGGATATTTTATTAGATTTGTGGAACTCTCTTCTCTTGATGTAACCTCTCCTGGCTCTCTTTTCTCCTGGGTATTAGTTCTATTGAAACTACCAAGCTATGACTAGCAAGGACATGTCTTCCCTTTTCTTTTCTATTCATACCCTTACCATGAGGCGGCTACAGACTGGACCTCCTAAAGAGATCTCTGAATCTAAAAAGACCTAAAAATAAATATTACAAAAGTAATATTTACACTGAGCAAATGGAAATCAAATCAACATTTTCTCCCTGATGGTAGGCATTGCCTAATTCCCCGGACTATAATGGTCTTTCATATTTCAGTCATCTTGATGATTGTCTTCCTTGATGCTGACATGAACACCTAATAAGTACTGAAAGAAAGCTGAAGTGCTTTTGATTTAGTGCACCCTCCAAACACAGCATTATATACTGCTTTCACACATCAGCATTAAAAGGCATTTTTACACATAAGATATTTTTACATGTTTTTCAAAGTATAGCTATTAAAGAACATCTTCTTAACTAAGAAATACTAATGGTGGGGAATGTTAATACTTGTCTTCTTGTTTTACTCTTTTTTCTGTGTTAAGTGCTTTAAAATTATGTAGCATGACAATTTGTATATAATGCTGATACTTAACTTTTTCTATCAGTTTGAAGTATACCCATGAGGTCTTATAACACAGAGTTTTAATGGCCTCTGTATTTTTTAAGCTAAGCTTTTGTTAAAGAAAATCTGTTGCTGTGTGAAAATATGACTTGTCTGTGCCCGTCCTGTATGTTTCTCATTTGGGACTTCAGATACAAGAGGATATAAACCTTTCTTATTTAAGCAATGGGCTCAATATTTCTTTGTTTGCAGGGTTAGAAATAGCACAATGGATTTTTTTTTTTTTTTTTTTTTACTATTCCCACATATTCACCAGGTGTAATTTTAGGCAGGCATTGAAAGAACACTTTTGTTGTTAATGGGTGAACCTGAAAAACTCAAAACTTCTCTGAGTGTATTTTAATAATTTTTGTTTCAGAAGTCAATCTGCCACGAAATAAAGTTTTTTTTGAATTAGTCAAAGACAGACTTTGTGGCATTCTCAACCTAACTGAAATGCAGAGACACTGGAAAGGTTTTTGGATATTCAGTAAATTAATATCCTGGAGAAGCTGCAGTCTGGTAGGCAATGAGATAGTGCAAAAGAAGAAAAAAATGGGTAAGTTTTAAGTTGTAGTTTTAAGTGGTATATGGAATCTATTTGATTTAGTGTTAAGTAATTTTTATAACAAATGTCAAAAAAAATTCAGTGGAGTTGAATGTTAATGCTGTTTGGTGGTGTTAAAATTTAAGAAAAAGAAAAATTCCAACTGAGACCCAGACATAACCTCTTAATATATATCGCCATAAAATTTGCTAATTTGATATTGGAAAATCCACAAGGAACAGAGAGTGACATATCCTTTAAAAAGGTCTTGTGCCCATATGAGTGTAATACTGCTGCCGTGACTGTTCAAGTTACATTGGTTGAATTGTTCTATCTCTGCCTTAGGTAGTTTAGTTACAATTCCATCTTTGAGGTTTTGGATATGGATTCACTGGTACAGGTGAATATTTTGCTGCCTGCATACCTGCTTTCTGGTGCTTTGATTCCTCTTTAATCTCCTGCACTGTAATGTGTGCAATTTGTGTAGCTGAAGCTGCAAGCCTTTTCAGATACAAAGACTGTCATCCCAAGCCTGCCTCAAAACACGTTTCAAATTGCTTGTTTTCTCCAAGAGAGGAGACAAAAGCTGTTTTCCAGCCTTTGTTGGGAAGGATTGTAGAAACAACAATGAGCAAGTAATATGTTGCCAATAGGGTTTTACATGGCTCTTTATTGTTCCTTGGGCTGAAGTTTTAACTTTTAAGTCTTCTGTAGCTTCAATGTTAATGGCACTGTGACAGCAAATTGTGTTTGAGCTGGAAATGTACGGTCTTTTAGAAGACACTTTAAAAAATGATACAAATATATGAATTAAAGTGTATAATTGTAAAAGGGGGTAGATATATAAGGATCAGCCTGAACATCAGAAAAGCTTTTAGTTGATGTTTCTCCTTCTGTGTATCATATATTTGTATTTTAATATTTTTAAAATAAAAAATGATCTCTCCGTATATCTTTCTCCTCCGCTCTGAATATTTTCTATTTAGGGCTGTCATTATACTTATGAATGTGGTGTTTAGATAAGCAATAATAATATTTTACATCATGTCATCTAAAAAATATGATGAAACAGAGAACGAATTTAAGAACTGATCCCATGACTGAAACCAACACCCACACAGTATATGTATCCATCAATGATATGACTTATCTGCATACAGTGATTGGGTTGATGACTTGAAATTATAGTAGCTGTATTGAACAGTTACTGGACTCTCACTAGTGCCTCCACTCACTATGTAAATGTAATGACAACCATGAACACTGAAATCTCCAGACATTTAATAGTACATCAGAGATCTCAACCAATATTGCAATATAAAGCAAAGTGGTAGGCCTTATTATCAAGTAATTTGACCTTCCATGTGAAGAGAATTAAAAACTATCATTGCTCTTAAAGATTTACAAAGATTCCTCAAGAAATGTCATCCAATTAGTCTCCACTTGATAGAGTAGCATCCTTCCTTGGTGATGATGAAAACTTCCAAATTTGACTTGGATTTGAGAGGACTGGGACTTCCTGGGAGTGCTGAGCACTTTACAGGACTGAGGCCATGAAGTGCCACATTTTCATAAGACTATCAAATAGTTAGGTAGAGCTATTCAGCTAAAGATATTTAAATACATAGTAACACAAAATCTTCAAATTGTCAAAGAAAGTTATGCATGCCATGAGATTAAAGCAGTAGAACAGCTTTCTTCTCGTGTTTGTTCAGTAAAATTGTGCAGGTTTCATGGAAAAATATAGTTCTGTGGATGTTAGTGTCAAACAAAATTGCTTCACCAAACTGGAATACATGTAATAATTTAGAAAGCTCACTATCTCTAACCTATCACTTATTTTCTCATGAGGATAGATAGTAAAACAGAGAAAGTATTTTTATAGTTCATTTTCCATCCATTATTTTCCACAAAAAAATTAAGAAATGGCTTATAGATCTTAAACCTCAGGAGCCTCTTCCTGCCAGTCAGTATGTAATTACTTTCATGTTAGTGGGTAATGCATCATCAGCGCAACACTTAGAAGCATACCGATTTATTGAGTGTGCTTTACTGAACTTTAAATCTTAAATTTGTGATATGCAGATTATTAAAGAAGGAGATATTAACAACTGACTATTTTTAGCAGATGTTAATGCCAGAATATGTTATAAAAATTGTGTAACCCTCTTTAAAATTCACTACGAGGTGTTATTTCAGAAGACAGAAATTGCTATCCTTCAAAACGCTCAGTAGTTTGTGAGTTATTTGTTGCTATTCTGGCAACACTAAGCTGTTAAGAAGCATTTATATGTCTGACAACAAAACATCAAGGGTCACATTTGTAATAAGGGCTTAAATTATCACAGTGGTTTTTAGTCACCTAAAAGATATTTTCTATCATTTGTTCATGGCATGACGACAAAACAAAGTACATTCTGTGCTTGTTGATGCTATCTTGTTTTCCTCACAATATTTATGAAAATATCTTTCATTATTATCCATGTAGACTGGTTTGCTAGCTGCTAAACATTTTTATGCAGCTAAAGAAGAGCATAAAAGCTGTAAGAATATCTGAAGTGCATAGAGTGAAAATGAAGCAGCTACATTCATAGTTTTGTTCTATGATTATCGTACTTACTGATGCAACGGTCAGGAACAAAGGCAAAAAGAAGAAAAGACCCTTATGAATACATTTATATTTAAGTTTAACCTTCAGTTTCATGGTAATTTTTTTTCCATAGTCAGCAAAATAAGCAAACTTTTGTTTCTAGAAAATTTGCATTTTGTAATTAGACCCCTTAGTGTTTAAAAAGGTGTGAACTGCAATTCAAACATCTCAGGTAGCTGGTGAAAAGCTTAATTTGGAAATGTCCATCTCCCCTGTGGCTCTCCAGTGCTTATACCTAATGAGCATATGCCAACCTGGTTCACTTTAAGGAGACATTTAGTCTTAGCATTCTGCCTAGGTATCTCTCTTCAGACCACTTCTAGGAAACTCTAGTGCATTACCCAACCTTCTACCAAATTTGGTCAGTAACATTCCAACCAAAAAGCCATCTGGCAAGGGGAGATGGAATAGATTGCATACACATGTACATACAGTGTGATGATACAAATCATATTTCACTAGCAAAACCAACCTATAAAAGCACAATCCAGATTTCTAGAGCTATCCATTCAATTCACACTGGTTAGGCAGAGAAAAAGGTTGGAGTTGTGACCATGGTGAACTGAGCAGACAAACTTGTCTTTCCTCAGTCAGTACCTCTATCTTACATTAGACATTTTCCTTTTTTCCAATGTAAAAACATATTTTGATTTTGGGGATTTGTGGCAAGACATGGTAGGACCTTCATGATGATTCTTCAGTAGCTTCTCTGGTGGCCTAACAAAAATGTGATAGCACAGCATCAGTGAGCCAAAAATAACTCCTTGAGAAGCTCTACCTTGCCTGTGTTATGCTAAATGAAGCTCATGCTCAGGAGAGACCAGGACCATTTATTTATGGATTTAATCAGCGAGACACAGGAATCTTTTTGATATTCTGGCTGATCACATGTATGATTGAAGGCATCAAAAACTTGATCAGTGAAAAAAATGCCAAGGATAGAAGCCTGACTGTAACTTTAATGCTCTTTGTTCTCTAGATATATTGATGTATTTATCACACTGTGTGAAGTGCAGAATGGGTCATTCACTACTACAGTTTCTTTAGTTTACTTGATATTATAGGTGTAAAGAAGAGAGAAAATAGACAGCATAATATATCTGCAAATTACTATCCTACACAAAATTATTTTTCAAGCTTTGTTTGAAAACCTGGAAGGAGGGCACAGTCTGTGTGTTATCCTAACAAAATTCAACAAAATAAATTAGCTGGCCTCTAACAAGTTCTACAGAATGACCATGAACCACAGGCACTGATTTCTTGCACACTTCCAAACCCAGCAACTAACATCATTAGAGACTAAGCTGCAGCAAAAGGTGTTACTCTCCTTTGGTTATTGTCTTACATTGTTAACCCATCTACAAACCCAGTGAAACTAAACTTCTCCAAACAGAACAGATTGGTACAGATGTGAGATCATACCATACAGCATTTCTTTTGTTTTAAAAGAGAGTAGGTTTCTTTGTAATTAATAGAATTCATTTAGAAAGAGCAACATTTTCAAAGAAGACAGATATTTAGATTAGAAAAAAAATGCAAAGCTGTGAGATAAAGAATTTTCTTCCCATTTAATAAATGTTTCTCATTGATTAGCAGTAGTATTCTGAACAGGCTGTCTGGAGCTGAACATACCTTCTCATGCCAGCTTCCAATATATTAAATGAAAAGTAGTTATTGCAATTTTCATATTTAAAAAGATGCAATGACTTAATGTAAAATTGGCAATTCTTTGAATAAAAACTTATGCTTGAAAATACACCTAAAATACCTTAAAGACAATTCCATCGTGCTACAATGAAAGATTTATTCAACTGTCGAAGAAAAACAGACTTATTGAAGATAAATCCAATACAAGGCCACCCTGATATCAGGAAGAAGAAATTCTTTGAGTTCTGTATGTACTATGAATATCAACTAAATATGCAAATTAGGTACTTTATTTCAGGTAGATTTGACTTTTATTGGATATTTCTACACTTTAGATGGCTTGAACTAGCCATTTTTAGTAAATATGTTCTAGAGATTTGTTGTGCTGTGCTCCTTAATTTTATGCTCAGTATCACCTATACCACCCATAAAGCTCAAGAAATGCTTTGCAACTACGTTACCATACTGATTAGCACACTATTTCATAAACATAATACTTGGGTTTCAACGACCCTTTGATTTTTGATTCATACAGCTGGTTCCTGATTTTTTCCTTACTGTGATTTTATTGATATTTCAATATAATTTTAAGGAGTGTTCCTCCTTTTTTTGTTTGAAAAGCATTATCTCTGAACTATTCTGGGTACACACTTCTCTATTGATCCTGTTGCCAGTAACGAGCTGAAAGCATTATCCAAGTTCTAACATGACAGATAAAAGATGAGAAGACTGACCTTCTCATTTTGCTTATTAATTTTGAGGGCATTCAGAATTCATCATACAACATACTGTGCTGACTGGGCTTAATGGTCTTTTCTTTTTCTTACTGTTTCTAACCTATGAAAAAAATTCCAAACCCTAACTAGAAGCTATATTCCTCAGCAGCCAATACATCGAAACCAACCAATCCACATGCTTCTCTCCTACACCCTGCCCAAGCCAAAAGGCTAGTAGCCTTGCTGCTGTTTCTCCTTTATATCCTTCAGGCCACCTGTTTTCTAACCAGTAGCAGAAGATAACTGCTTTATAATTATCACCAGTTATATCATAACCTTACTAGCTGCAAATTGCAGGAATGTTCTGCTCTCACATTTAGTTTATTTATCAATTTCTCTCATTAGTGATGTGTGGGAACTTAAATATTTCCTTGAAAAAGTTAATCTTTCAAATTACCCACCAGTTTTTTACTTTGTGTATTAGCTAGTATTATGCTGAAAGGGAAACTCGTTACTTGCAAGAAATTAATATTAAATTGTTAGCTGAACATACCTGCATTTTTTTGTCTGATGAAAATGACTCTTAATAGGGGTGAATATGTAATTTCAGGTAAATGCTAAATATTGCCTGCCCAGGTTACGGCATTTTGTGGCTAGATCCAACATTTGTACTACAGTGCATACCTGTGAGTTGTCTGGTGCTAGAAAAGAGTTCAGAATCCAGACCGTTTGAGGGTAAGGGCACTCAGACAAGGAGGGAAGGAGTCCTGAGTCTGAGTCCCTGCTGCCCAGGGTTATTTCTGTGGATTTTTTAACAGATGGTCATTTACGTAAGACAAGCAACAGACAAATTACTCTGGGACTACAACCCAGGACTGCCTTTTTCTAACTGAGTACCCTAAATGTTAGCTACACCAGCAATGCTCCTTGTAAAACGCCAGCTTTCTGGCCCATGAGATCCACAGCTTTCTGCCCTCTTACCTCCCTCTTTCTTCACACCAGCTGCTATTGCAGTCTATCACTGGGTGATTTTCTCTGGGAAAATATATGCTTATGCTGACCTAAACATAGAAACCGTTTCCTGAGTTAACATGGTAACCACCTGACTCTCATCTAAAATGCTGTTTTGAGTAGGAGTTTGGGCTAGATGGCCTCTAGAGGTCTCTTCCACACTATGTTTTTGTATGGTTCTAAGATTACATGAAGGAGAGGCTGTGACTCCTTTCATGGCTGTTTTCATAGAATGATAGAATAGTTTAGGTTGGAAGGGACCTTAAAGATCATCTACGTCCAACCCCCTGCCATGGGCAAGGACACCTCCCACTAGACCAGGTTGCTCAAAGCCCCATATGGCCTGGCCTTGAACACTTCCAGGGGTGGGGCATCTAGAACTTCCCTGGGCAACCTGTTCCAGTGTCTCACCACACTCATAGTGAAAAAATTCTTCCTGATAGCTAATCTAAATCTCCCCTCTTCCAGTCTGAAGCTATTACTCCTTGTCCTATCACTACATGCCCTTGTAAAAACTCCCTCTCCAACTTTCTTGTAGGTGCCCTTCAGATACTGGAAAGTTGCTATAAGGCCTCCCCGGAGTCTTCTCCAGGCTGAACAAACCCAATTCTCTCAGTCTGTCTTAACAGCAGAGGCGCTCCAACACTCTGATCATCTTCGTGGCCCTCCTCTGGACCCTCTTCAACATCTCCATGTCCTTCTTATATTGGGTGCTCCAGAGCTGGATGCAGTATTCCAGGCGGGGTCTCTCACGAGAGCAGAGTAGATGGCAGAATCACCTCCCTCGACTTGCGGGCCATGCTTCTTTTGATGCAACCCAAGATATGGTTGGCTTTCTGGGCTGCGAGCGCACATTGCTGGATCATGTTGATCTTCTCATCAACCAGCACCCCCAAGTCCCTCTCCTCAGCACTGCTCTTGATCCATTCTCCACCCAGCCTGTATTTGTTCATGGGATTGCCCCGACGTGCAGGACCTTGCACTTGGCCTGGTTGAGCTTCATGAGGTTGGCATGTGCCCACCTTTCATGCCTGTCCAGGTCCCTCTGGATGGTATCCCTCCCCTCCAGTGTGTCGACCGCACCACACAGCTTGGTGTCGTCAGCAAACTTGCTGAGGATGCACTGAATCCCAACATCCATGTCGCCAACAAAGATGTTAAATAGTACTGGTTCCAGTACTGACCCCTGAGAAACACCACTCATCACTGGTTTCCACTTGAACATTGAGCCGTTGACTGCAATTCCTTGAGTGCGACCGACCAGCCAGTTCCTTATCCACCAAGTGGTCCATCAGTCAAGTTTATGTCTCTCCAATTCAGAGACCAGGATGTCATGCGGGACATTGTCAAATGCTTTGTACAAGTCCCGGTAGGTGACGTCTGTTGCTTTCCTCTTAGCCAGCAATGGTGTAACCCCATCGTAGAAGGCCACCAAATTTGTCAGACATAATTTGCCCCTAGTGAAGCCATGTTGGCTGCCACCAGTCACCTCCTTAGTTTTAAGGCAACTCTAACTGTGTGTGTGAAAGTTATTATTTCAGGCTGTGCATGCCAAATGGATCAGAGGACTCTGCCAGTTCTCTGGATCTCAGTGGGGCTTGACAGTGGCGAAGCAGGGGCTTGACTTTTTGCAGTTCATGGTGGGTTGCAAAACTGTTGGTTTCAACTGAGTAACCTACCAAGTTTAGAAACTTTCCAGGTAAGTCCACCATGAAGTGGGAGTTTGGGGGTTTAGAGCTCTAGTCTAGAGAAATGACGTTTGCCTAAGTGCTGCCTAGACCTTGGTTTTGTTCAGTTTTATTTGCTTTGTAGGGCTTTAGTTCTTACACCCTCAACATATTCATCAATTTCAGTATTTTCAGAACAAACTACAATACAGTCTGAAAGCCTGTGTCCACCTATTTTCCTCCGTTTATTAGCACCAAAAGAAGAATGTTGCTCTGGAAAATGATCTAGTATTAAAAAAAATATATACTCCATTCCATGTTAGCATCACAGAACAGATCACTGAGTATTTGAGTTAAGGAAGTAAGAAGAAAAAGATCACACAAAACATTGATTATTTGAAAGTGTAATTCATAGAAGATGCTGGATACTTTTTCCCAATTCTGCAAAATCAGGCAATACCTTTTTTAAAAGAGCAGATCTTGGGGGAAGGACATTGACTAATTAAGGATGCATCCAGGTTACATGTTTCAAAGCAGCTGGGCTTTCCAACTGCTCCTTTTCTACCATATGTTGTGAAGTCTTCTCAAAACACTGCAGCAGTTCAGATGCCTTAACCTATTCAGCTGTCACAAAGAGAAGAGGCTCTACTGGAAGGAAAGACTATTTTCTCTTTCACAATTGCTGTAAATCTGTAACTATATTGGCCATTTTATTACTTGATGCAATAGCAAGTAATTCCAATGAAAATGCTGTGTTTCGTTCTGAAACTGATCAAAACAGTGGGCTTTATTTTCTGCTTCCGTGCACTTTGTATAGGTACTTGCTCTTGTGCAAAAGAGCCTACTCTCCAGTTTTGGTGATATCTTTGCACAGGTATAAATGACTACTCTGAGACTGGGTTATTTTTATTGGTTTTGCCATCACCATAATGTTCTCTACATTACTACTTCTCATACACCGTGTGTCACACCTTCTAAATGACAATGAAATTACAGACATTTATACTATTTGTAATTGGATATTAGGAAGAATTTCTTCACTGAAAGGGTCATCGGACATTGGAACGCATTACCAAGGGCAGTGGTGGAGTCCCCATCCCTGGAGGTATTTAAGGGTCGTGTAGATATAGTGCTTAGGGACATGGTTTAGTGGTGGGCTGTCAGTGTTAGGTTAATGATTGGACTAGATGATCTTACAGGTCTTTTCCAATCTAGGAGATTCTGTGATTCTGTGATTCTATTTCTATAAGGACATCTATAGTAATTATGAAGCCTAATTATATAATGACAATAAAAGATGAAATCTTATTGCATGAGGGTGCTAAGTATGATTGTAAACAAAGGGAATAATTCCTATATAAACTATGTCATTGATCACTGAGAACTAGAATAGCAAATAACAGAAAAAAGACAATTCTTACTTCACCAGAAACCAATAATTAAAACTTTCCATACAGTAACTAGGGAATGCTGGCTCTGCTTACCTCCAATTTCATTGTTATATCTATGTATTGCTGTGTAACTGGAAGACATATGAGAATTGTTTTGCCTTGATTCAGAATTTTCTGCTTTATGTCGGCTTGTGTTGCAAAATGAACTGCCTTGAAATGTTGTTTGTGCGTGAGTTATCGCATGGTGATGTAAACAGCGCAGTGTGTCAGCTGAATCAGACTGCTGAAAATGTATAGATCAATAATTTGGTTTATTTTTAGGTCTTATATTGCCCTTCCTTGTCCTAGATGCTGCTAGTCTTCTTTTAGCCTGAAAACCTGAAGGTCAGTTTGAACTCGTGATCATATAATAGTTCTTTTTATATCAACAGCTGGGACTGGCCTTGGGGGATATTATTACTTATTTCTTAATCTTTGGGGGCTGAGAGAATAGAGTCTGGCCAGATTACAAAAACATGCAGTGAAACTACAAGGTCTATCACTTCATACGCAACCCCCTTCACTGAGACCTTCACTTTCAGAAGAGCTGTGGGTGTTCAGCATGTCTGCAAATCAGATTACAATCTTCCAATCAATCGTGTAGCCCATCAAGGTATATATTTATCATTTGATGAGCCATATAACCAGGTTGGGTATATTTCCTACAGGTGGATGGATGATGAAACTCTTTTGAAAAGTATTATGTACAAGAAGTTTAAAGATCATAGAGTTTTACCTTCCTGTAAGTCAGTTATTGAGACAAATCATAAACAACAGATACATATGGGGTCTTTCAATCACATGCTGTATCTCAACAGACTGATGAAGTTCAAGGGGATCAATAATGTCTAAACATTAATGCTCAGGGGCCACAAAACAGTTTTTCTTAAACAACACAATAAGGAGACCAGTAATTTTTAAGTTTATTTACTGGGTAAGCTATTGTTTGTTGCTAGTGTTAATTCATGGGTATTCAGGAATTCTCTCTTTTCTTTGAAAATAAGCAAAGATACTGACTATTCTAATCTTCATGATGCTCTGAGTCTGTTCTCAACAAAGTTAACATCTTTCGAGCCATACATCAATGGGAACTGGATGTGTAAGAAGATTTAAAATAAACCAGTATTTAAACAAAAGATAAAATTGCTTACTGTTGTGTCTCTACACGCTGTAATTTTAAGGCCAAAAGTCCCCTTTATGAATTCATCAAAAATGTTAAGGGACAGGTGTCAAATTTTTGCCCCACCGCTTTCTTTAATAAAAGTTTATGTTTTGCGCCTCTGGGAAGACTTGTCTCTTCCTAACAGTCAGTGTCAGGACTCCAACTGAACTTGTCAGTGCAAAAGAGGGCAGAAATTGGACTGCCCCCTGAAGAGACTGTCAAAAAAAAAAAAAAAAAAAAGAAAAAAGTAAGCTGAGACTCTTCTAGAAGAGAGTCTAGCTTAACACCTCTGGAAATTATAATGTGAAATAAAAAAAAGGTGTAGTAAAGTGGAATGGAAATGTAAATTTAATTTTAGTGACAAATATCTACATTGGTATGACAATGCCAATTTTTCAATAAGGGCTATCTGGCAGCTACTACTGGGCTATTCCTTTGAGTAAAAGTCAATGTTATGCAGAAACATGCATCCAGAAGGTGTTATGCTACTCTGCATTACAGAAGGAATTTTGATCAGAGAAGACCCAGATGAAAGGGCCAGGAGATTGGAGTATTTACTTATTCAGGACCGTTACATGTGCAGCACTTCACTGCAACATGTATCTTAAGCCAATTTTAATCTCCACATAATGTCATGAACACTCCTGTTAAGTAGTAAGACAATATTGGAAGGGTCTTTGCAATAGAATTTATAACTTAGCTCTTTTTGAAGAGATTCATTTATTTGTATTACTTAAAAAGTAAGATGCTGAGGATTTTATTTATTTATTTATTAAATTTTGTAGTGAAATCTTGTTTTCTCCACCTGCATTTCAAAGTTGATTATTTTTCACTCAAAGTATCAACCACTGTCCCACAACATATTCTGTCCCTTCTGAAATTATTTCCTAAACTTTATTCTCCTATCTGCTCCTAATTTATTCCACTAAAATCTTACTGCTTAAGTAACTCACTTGTCTTTAAATGCTTTCTGAAAGTGTATCACTTCCTCTAAACATAATGGCCATGAATCTTTTATTTATTTTATTAATTATTCTTCCTCTAACTTGTGAAGGTAGCTATGTGCCATCCCCTCCTTTTTCACTGTCTTCACTGCCTGAATTACTTCTCCAGCTTGTGGATATGATAGAAGCCATACAGCTGTTATCCCTAGAAAGAAGAACTTGTTGTTGTGTCCTGTGATGCTGATACTTGGTTTGATATTATTGATGCATGAGAGAGAATCCAGAGTGCAGTGATACAACTGTGAGGTTCACTGATGCCTTAGTGTGATGCATACCAGAGTCCATATCTCTATATTTTGAGTTGCACAGTGAGAGGAGCCACAGTAGTGGGAACATCAGGTTATAGCAGGACCAAATTTCTCAGCAAAGCTGAGGAGAGGAAAAGGAGAGAGATACACAATAAGGAGTACAAACAGAGAGACGGATGAATGTTTGAATGGTGCAATATGTGACTGGAAGTGGCTTTTCTTGTCACTAAGTCCTTCAATCCCAGAAAATCACATCGTGTTATCTGTCCCTTTTCTACATTTTTCAGGCTCTGTCTAATGACATTTGGAATTCTTGCCCTAACTTTTATTAGAAGACTATTTCAGAATGTCACTACTCTGATTAAGGGTGACCTTTTAACTTACCATGGCCATTTTATACTCATTTGCTCTTTTAACAATATTGTCCCATAGATTAAATAGGTCATATTGCCCTCTGTACATTTTTGATGCTGTTTCACAGATTTATGTATCAGAGGACTGTGCCAGCGTGAGCATATCCTAATTATCTCATCTGATGTTTCTGCCATATTCTATTCTCAACACTGTGCTCAAACCTTCCAAAACCACTTTTGCACTATTCTGCAGATACAAAATGGATCTATAGGCTTATGAAAAATTTTACAAAGAAAGTTACAGGCAGACATGCAGCAGAACCTTCGAAATGCTGATTCTTATAAAACATATTGAAATCACTGGGGATTAGGAACATAAACAGGACTAAAACTAGCCACTTTCATCTTCTAAATATCTATTTCTAATCTAATTCATGAATAACTAGCTCACTAGATCTTTAACTACTGAACTCAGTAGACCTACATTTATTTATAACTCTTAGGAGTTTCTCCTTGTATCTAATCCTAGAGTTTAGGCTGCAGCAGCAACTAAAAACATTGATAACTGAATATAATAAGAGAAAAAGGAACAGCTGTGGGGAATTCGTTCCAATTATGATGAATGGTATATTATCAAAGTTTGCTACAGAAATTTTACTCTGCACATTGGTTGAGATAGTTCTAGGAAAGGACATAAACCAATGTCAAATTAAATTGGAAGTCTTTTGTGAAGTGTGAAGATTTTATAGAGCATTTCAAATTTAATTTTGAATTTAGTTAGCATCGATGTTCCTGGAAGGTTTAGCTGATCCAAGCCATTTCTGTTGGACCTTTTCATAATATCTAAGTTGTTTGGAGTATAAACATAGGGGGGTTTTATTAATTTTTTATTTTTTGCCATAACAATGTCATTAGTACATAGCAACTTGGCACTCTGGCACTAATTAGCCAGTCAAAATTTTGGAAAAAAAACCAAACTAAAAACCAATCAAGCTTGACTTATGCTTACATAACTTATAAAAATTAGTCTTTTTAATGTAACTTGACTTTTTTACATATTACCTGTGAAAATATTTCTATGTATAACTACTATGAATAATTTTAAATGCATCAAAATGGATCCCAAAGAGATTTAATCTTTCACGAGTGACCAGGGAAGAAAGTACAATGGTTGCAGATTCAAGTTAGCTATCAAAGACAAAATATTTGAAAGATAAAATTCCAATTACTTTTTAGGCACTAACTGATCTCAAGATAGAACAGATAGAACTTTTATCTCTATTTCTCTAGAAGGGTGTACAATACATTCCTTTATATAATCTGTCAAAGGGAGTAGGAGCATGGACAATATCTGGCGTAGAACCAATGTAGAGAAGCCACAGTCTGGTCTATGAAAGGCAGGTCAGCAGTAAGTCAAAAGCTACTATTGGCAAGATCTTCCTTATGGAATCTCTATCTGCATTCTAATACAAAGCACTTCTAACCTCTTTCAGTCTATCAGTGGATGAGCATTTAAAGGCCGACCCTCTGCTTACTAAGACTATAAAAGTTATGTGGGATACTGTCATGTCTTAATATTTTTTTTCAGTATATTGCACATTGGTAGCCTGTTCTTGCCAATCTCCATATGACATTACAACACAAATGTAATAACGATACTGAATTTAGCTGAAAACTTCTGTTGCCTTCAGAGAGCACTGTATCTGTCTTAGAGTGAAGAAATATGCTATCTTTAATTGTTTTCAGTCTTGTTTCAATTGTATGCCTCATTCCCAATTATGACAGACTATATCATGCATCCAATACAAAGGTATCTGCTTTTAATTTAAACAGCCTTTTTGATATAAACATATGGAAAAGATATCCACAGGAAAGACCATTTTTAAAAGCCAAAGAGCTGGAACAGAAATTACAATACCTAGCTAGGATACTTATAGCAGTGGCACAATCACCTATCATTTTTATCGTGTTGTGCCTTGCACTAATCAGCAATTCATAAAGCTGAGAAAAAGAATGAAACCAACATTTATGACTGACAGGAATCACTGAAATGAGTGGATTTTTTTGGGGCACTTGGTGCATACTACAGCTTTTTCCCATTGAAAAATAGAGAGCTGAAAAGTTTTGTTTGTTAGCAGTATCATCTAATGTTTTAATCTCATGTGCAAGTGAATTGGAGGTAAAGCAAGTAATGGCTCAAACCCTTCAAATTGCCTTGGAGATATCCAAATCATTAATGAAAAGAGTAACAATCTTGTGAATACACTCATAACTGGCTCCACAAAACTGAAAAGGCGCTAAAATAATGGGTATTACCTTACCTGGGTAACTTTCTCTGTTACATTGTGCGTTCGGTCTTTCACCTTAGGTGCAATAATTGCTTTCTCTGAAGAAGGAGGAGATGAAGATTTTTTTTCACTTTTGATATCTGAGAAGTTCAGTGTGAGTTGAGGAATTTTGTTGATTGTACTGTATTTGTTGAGATTTGAATCCGATGTGGATCCCAACAGACTTGACTTGATATGATTAAAAGGCCCTGAAACATCAGAACATATATTTAGTATTTGACAAATGTAGAGAAATAAGTTATCATTAATGTTTAAGAAGGGAGATGTTAAAAGGGTAGTTAAAAACCATTTTTCACTACGCTACTTGTTAATAGTAAAAATAATCTACATTTAAAAAATAACTATTGCTAATGAGAATCAAATCTAGTATTGGATGTAAATACGAAATTTCCTTTACATATAGCCCCCAATATTTTTTATAAAGTCAGTGGATTGCAAACTACATAATGCATCCATCCTTACTTGTTTTCACGTTACTGGGTATGCTGGTATGCTCCATTATAATTCTGGATGAATAGAAAGACTATATTGTCATTTGTTTATAAAAGCAGAAATAAGACACACGGTTATATAAGAATATCTGGACTGAGCAGAGGCTCTATTATCACATCCGTACGGCTGCTCAGGTTTACATGATAGTTAAAAAACACCTTTTGATAAACTGGAAAATTGAGTAGACCCTTGCTCTACCCCTGTTGACTCATCAAGTAACTCCATACTTAATCAGTGGACGTATCAACCTAACATTGACCGAAAAGCCTTTAATTTTGGAGTATCACAAACTCACAAAATTTATTTCGTCAATTGTCATTACCAATAAAATGTTGAAAACAATAGGGATAACCATATGTAAAATATTAATGGAGTATTTAATGTACTCTTAAACGTCTCATACTACTTTAGTGCATCATGACAGATAAAAATCATGGAGTTTGTATACCTCATGAGGTACATATCCATTATAATTATTCTTTTCAATATTGGACAGAGTTCTTTGAACAACAAGAAAGCAATATAACTGATCCGTATATTGTTTTGTACTGTCATCATAAAGTTGGTCCAGAAGCCAAAAATATTCACAGTAAGGAAAATTTGCTTTTGAGAATAATACTGGAAAAGAGAACTATAAAGATGTTTAGACAGTGAGAGCAAGATCTCATTATGGATTTAAGAAAAAATCCAGGTCTTGCAGTTAGTAGCATTGTATCTAAAGTCTGGGATCGAAGGGTATTTCTCAGATCCACATGAGACCCTTACTGCATCCTAATTCTATTACGGGCAACAACGTGATGTTTTTTCTTCTACTGTTTTGGAGGGGTTTTGTCTTCCTGGGAGGGAAACAAGAACAAGTGCTATGATTCAGGAACAGCCAATGGGACAGGATTAGGCCTGTGGGGTAAATTGCAGAGTCAACAGTGGAGCAGCTGGATTCTATTTGCAATGTGTGAATGAGTGAAATTCAAAGCAACCAGCTGCCTGAAGATAGCTGTGGGGAAATGCTTGAGGCAGTGATGAATTCTATTTGTTTTTCTTTTTTGGTAAAGTTCTTTAGGTGAAGGCTGGTCTTCCCTTATATCTGGCTTAGAATGTGTGCTGAAGAACCCGACTTTTAATTTGCTTTCTTAGCTTAAAAGGATTTATACACATGCTTCCTACTTCCTAAATTAATGCTAATTATATGCTAATCTGTGCCAGAGAGAAAAATCCTCTACTATTCCATTTCAATTTGTGCTACTGTGCAAAAAGGAATTCAGGATGACAAGGGAGGGCACGATGCTCCAGACTAACAGTTCGGGTGCTCCCCTGGGAGAGGCAAATCCAGTGGTCCTGCTCTCAAGACTTTCTGTATTTTGTCCAAAGATCATTTGATGTAAGATAAACAAAAATTTGTGGGTGAGTGTTCTAACCACTAAACTACAAAATCAGTCTTTCTTTTTCTCCTTAGACCAATGAACATAGTATATTCTTTGTGGAACAACTTCACTGGAAAAAGGAAAAAAGCATTACCTTTCTCCCACAAGGAATGTTGAAAAGCTTGGTACTGAGGACACTACCAAGGAACTGGAATATTGTGCTTGAATACCTTCTAGTCCAGGTAGGACCTGAATCTATCTTTCACATCATCTACATAAGTAGAGTATTAAAAAGTGGTGTTCAAAACAAATCAGGGCTCACAATCTCCTCACAAATCAGTGAAGTGGCTAATCTGGCTGGCATGTGCTACATAAGTATGGTCAGACTGCAGTTTTTCATCTCTACTTCCCTACATAGCTGTAGCAATTAATACTTTTTGAATATTGAGTAGGCTTAGACACGAGCGGGCTATCAAGTTGGGGCCATTTTTCAGGTGAACAAGATTCTTGATACCTAAGGAACTCAAAGCTAACAGGAAACTAGGGGAGCTTAGGCAAATCCATGATTAGATAATAGGTAAGATTTTTTCTTTGTAGTAACTCTATAGATGCTTAAATTGCATTGAAATTTTTCTTTCTGGGATTTAAATCTTTTATGTCTTCTGTTCCAAAGGGAATTACTTTCTTCTTCACTGCCTAAGACTCATGCCCTAGCACATGATATTAGACTTGTTTGCACATGAGAATAAAACCTTCCTTTTTTTATCCACCTTCTTTTGCTTTAGAAAGTGGTGAAAGGTATATATGTACCTCATTGATAATGGTAATTAATTGAAAGACATCACTAGCTTAAGTACAGCCCAGGCTGGCAGCAACTGAGCTGATACTTGACAGCTAGTGGACCTTTGCTATACTCTCATAGCAGAAAGAAAAAAAAAGAGGGCCATAACAAGTCACAATCACAATTGACAGTAATTGGCACCCTGATTGACAGTTTCAGCAGAGTGGCCAAGAACTGAATAAGCAGGGAGAATGACATGCTTCTACCTACCCTACAAAGGAGATTCTTTAAGGTTAAGTTTGAGCTCCCCTTTTTATGGCAGGATTCCATTGTCTCTGGCTTACGCAATGCATTGAGAAATGATTTCACTCTCCTGAGCTGTCAATCCATCATCTTTCACCAGCAGTAAACACATTTATAAAAGTTGTTTTACAGTACAGAGACTGCATATTTTTTCCCAAGATTTTGCCAACATATACATGAAGCAAATGCAATGACTTTGTACTCCACGAGTCGCTTTACAGAATCTAGGTCATGCACTGCATGCAGTTCAGAGAGGAGGCTTTACCAGGTACGCACACTTTTTGCATCATGCATGAAGTCACAAACCAGTTTTCAGACATAGCTACAAATACTGCAATTAAATTGAACACTTTAGTAATTGTTTTCTAGAAATGGAGGAAGTAACTTAAGAGTTATGTTCAAATTGCTTCTAAAAGATATAGCTCAGTGCTGGTGAATAGAAACAATTTTGTAACTGCACTAAATATTATTTAAACATGAAATTGGCAATGAAGTTCATGCATGCACATTTTAATACTACAGGAAGCTTGAAACCATACCCCCTGCCATCCAGGAACGTGAAACTAGTTTTAAGGAGACAAAAGAGGAATAAGTGAAGATACTTCCGTAAAGCTCCTGAATACCAATTATTTTATTTTTTAGAAAGTTAACTGGAATCTAAGCACCATATGACAATAGATTGTTTATTAGTGGCCCCACCCAAATATACAACCTTTCACAGGTAAAACTCCTGGTAGCTTCAATAGAAGTTTTGCCTGCTTAAGAACAACAGCACTGAGTTAAGTAACTACGATATATTCTATCTCTCTCTCTTCCTTTTTTGAAATAACAGATAATTAAGTCAAATGACCATTTAACTATGCCTTCACTTTTTCCAGGGATTGTTAGTTAGTGCTTTGAGACAATAGTTAAGGGAAAAACTGCATGTTTAAAAATGTAATTTAAATAATGCACCTGGCCCTAGAGAGGTCAGCATGAGAATGTTGCATTTGAACATTTCATACAGCAGGCAAAGTAACATGCCAAAAAGTGTGGCTGTTTGATACACTGGAAGGTACAGTCTAGATGTATACTTTACCTTTGACATTGCGACCATTGTCTGGTTTTCAGCATAATAAAAATGAAGAAAAAGAGAGAGAAAAAGACAACTAAAATCTACATCAGAAAAAGCAGAAAATATTGCTTCAAAATATGTATGTGATTTGAATGGAAATATTTTTGCACCTCCTTGATTATACTATGTAGGCTTTTGGTCTAGATGAAGTCACTTTAACAATTGAGAGATAATCTGTAAAACTGTTCAGAGTAGATCAGCTGATAGTAGAACTGGCTCTCGCTAACTTGCCTTAACAGTAACACAACAAAGTTGTTTCTCCACAAGTCCAGTGCTGGGTTGGAGGTCAAAAGTGCTAACCCATGAAGTGGTAATTAGTCACAGGTGATTAAGTGAGGCTGAGGTACCCACAGCTGTGGGCAGTGCTGCAGGCATGGGGTGTGTGGCCACGCAGGTGGCCCTGCACAGACCCCATGCCTGCCCAGGACTCACAGGAGGGCAAGTTTTTACCATGGCGGCAAGCTGAGCAGTGCCTTTCTGCGTAAATACTGGAGAAATGCTAAGCAGAAAGATATACCTTCAACCTTTCTTCAGCTCTTAGGTGCCTTTCTGCAAGGTAACAGTGGCAAAGCTCTCTGTGCTCACAGCCACAACCAGCTCTCATGAGATCAAATGTCTTTATGGAGAATATTATTATTGTTGTTGTTATTGTTATTTAATTTAATATTATTTTAAAGAAGCCACACAGGTGGATAGGTAGACGCCACCCCTATTCATGTGCTCACAACATGACCCACAGGCTGCCCTCCCTTCGTGTCGTGCCCCCTGCCCGGCAGTGGCAGCTTTGGGGGTCTGTGAGGGCCGGCAGGGAGCGAGGGGTCAGGCGCAGGATGTGGCCCTGCCCCTGTGCGCCGCCGGCTGCCGTGGCCAGCTCACCAGCTTTCAAAGGGGCATTGGGCCCAAACTGACATTCACCTGCCGTTGTCCCTCGCTGACAGGCCGCCTCTGAGGGCTGAGGTGGCCGTGTCCCCGCTTCAGTCTCACTCTGGAGAAAGGCTATGGCCTTCTCCTGTGAGGGACTTGGAGGTCATGCTGGGCCTTGTCTGTGGCGTCATGTCACACCTGATGCCTCTCTGGCTTTTCCTCAGCTTCCCGAGGACTGGGGAGCACGGGACACGGAGCTGGGCCCTCTGGACCACGGGTGCGGCAGAGTGTTTATCGCCTCTCAGCCTGACGCCTTTCTTTGCCGGGCATCTGTAGCAGTACTACACATTTTGTAGGCTGAGTTAGGCTCTAAAGCCTGCTCTTTTTTTTCAGAAGACTGCAGGGATGTTACTGAGGTCACTTTCTGAAGACAGTAAAATTCCCAAAAGGTCCCTGTGAACCTGTACCTGCCTGCAAAATCTGGATTGCTGGTGTTTCAGGTGAGAAGGGCTTGGCTGGAGTTTGGGTGGTGGGTGGAAGACAGTTCCTGCCCTGCTGCTTTTGCTGTCAAATAGGCAAATTTAGAATGGAATTCAATCGAGTACACTCAAATGAATTTAAAATCCTAAATTGTCCTTTTTACTGTAATACCTTTCAGCATGTTATGGCCACAGCTATGACAATTTTAAAGTGACAGGCAGCTAGGCTACAGAAATTAATTTAACACATGAAATCATTTATATTCTCAACTGCGTTATCTTTGAAAAAAATAAATTTGACCGTGGGTGAATTACTGTATTTAGTATTGAGCCAAATAATGCTATTCTCTTCCGTCAGAATTCTGTTATGATAATTCAATTAATGTTATTTGAACTGGAAGACATGGAAAAAAAATAAACCTGAATCCTGAATTGCATTTTCAGACAGAGCAGTAGTTTTCAGTGGATTCAGGAAAATTCAGAATTATTAGGATCAATAAACAAAATAAAAATGGAATGGGAAATATATTAAACCATATGTTTCCTTGGGTAACAATTTAGCCTGTTAGGACTGTAGTTTACTTTTACTTATTGTACTTTACTTTTACTTAGGGCTTTACATTCTCCAGTGCAGTATCTACAGCTTCTGCTCAGAATCTGTGAGTCTAGAAAAGATGATTTAGGCTGAATACTGGTTGCCTAACTTGCATGGATAATTTTATAGCAGCAATAGGGGTTTATGCTCACTGTTGAGTAAGGCAAGCAGGACTTGCTGGCTTAGTTTAAACATCTTTTCAGCATAAGGTGCCAAATTCTAATATGCTTGGAAGCAGATGGCATCAAGGATGGTTACTAATTCTAATGCAATTCTGAGAGCCGTCCTCTGTTTTGCTGTACTTTTTAGAATGTGTATGTATGATCTAAACTTAGGGTCAGATTCTCTACTGTTTTGTAGCTTATGCAGAGTGAAATCAGAGTGGCAGTATTTTATCTATTTACACTGTAAATGATCACATCATGTGAGAGGCCATAGGAATTCAAATGGATTATTGACTCCTTATAGTAAAAATTATTTTCCTTGGTATTTAACATTTGAAAAATATTACTTAGTGAAATGGAGCTATAAATTTTTGCTCCTCCACACAGCAAGTATTAAATTATGTGGCGATTTCTCCATGAGCTTTGTACCACCATAACCAAAGAAACTTAACATTCAAATTAATTTTTACACATTTTCATCGTATATGAAGAATGACCAATTGGGAAGTGCTTTAATGGAAGTAAGTTCTGAAAATAGACATTGACAAAGTAGATATCTTTAAATGTGTTTTATTTGAAAGGTTAATTTAAATATCTGGGGAAGTTGAAACCAAGATGAAGTTTATGCAAAGGTCCAAAAGACATGCCAAGGTTCAACCTTGGAGATTTTTGCCTCTGCATCTTGATTTTGAAATCTTGGCTTGAATGTGAACATGAAATACAGCAAAATGGTATGGTTTAGGATGGATTTAATTGAATTTTCAGGATCATTTGAACTGAAAAAAATCAGAGGACAAAGAAACAGAAATGAGAAAAGAAGTTTTTACCCATTAGATTTAATTCAGGAAGGAATAATTAGTTCTGCTATTCTAGGAGTTAATCTGGGTGGCAGAGGAGAATTCAGACTTATATTTTAGGAGATGTACAGAAGCAAAGAGCCCTTTATGTGGACCTTCCAAAAGGCAGGACAACTTAAATGAATTTTACACTTGCAGTTAATGAATAGGAGAAAACCAGGCAATCACTGAAAAATGAAAATTCATTTTCTTGCTGATTTATGAATCTGTACACAGTCTTCCATGACATATATTTTTGAAATCTTGAAATATTCCCCATACATTCATTGTCATCTGGCTTAAATAAAAAGTATGCAATCCAAGTCATTAGAACATCAGTAGCTGCAAAAGCATTGTATTCGTGGCACTTTTCTGTGAAAGCCAGTTTCAAAGGTGCCTCTCCATTCACAGGGCTTTCAAACCTCTGTTTGCTAAGCTGTTTCTCAAGTTTCTCAAACTCCCTGTCTCCAACAAGAAATCATGGACCAGACTCCATGACTTTGTGTAATTAGGAGAGACAACAGAAAAAGAAGACAGAGAAAACATCTTTGTGAATTTTGCTGGTTGCAAGAATATACTAACACAAAAGAAAATCACACTTACATGAATTTTACATTACGCATTTCACCATTTCGCTAAGGATTTCACTAAGCATTACACAAAGCATTTCAATGGAGTTACTGAGGGGATATTTTCTCCAGTGTGAGAGAAAAAGCATGTCTCAGTGTTGGATCAGTGAATATACAATGTATACATCACAGATTTAAGAAAAATGAACTGATTGATCTCTGAAGTAGGATTTCATACAGTCAAAGACAATCTAATATAAGTGAGTATGGGACAGAACTGTGCATGTAATTTTAACCTGATCACCTGATTTTTTTTCCCTCCAAATATCAATATTAGCTTTAAGAATGCTGGGCCCAGTTTTGCTACATCCATGTACAGAAGGCAGGTGGTACTCTGAGAACAACCCCATGATTTCATTGGTCTGCTTAGACATGAAAAGCAGTATTTAGTGTAAATAGGCCTGGCATATTTGGGTCCTTAATATTTTTAGTGTGCCTTTGAATGTATACAGCTGAATATATTTAGTTTTGCTTACAAAATGATGATAATTAATATGAAAAATTGCAGTAATTCCTTTCTTAGCACATCAGAGAATACTGATTGACTTTCTACCATACCTTCGCTTGCATGACGGTCCCTAAAAATGTTCTTGGGATGGACGGTAAAGCCTTCTATGTCATGTACTGAAGATGCTCTCCGTATACTACAAATGCTCTCCTTGGATCTGGAATGAGTTAGTGGATTGCTTGTCTGTATCATGTCAGGGTAAAGTCTGTCCCATTGCTGTTTAGGTGATGAATGGTCAAGAGGTCCTGATATATTAACCAAAGGTGAACATTTACTGGGTTGAATCAGTGCTTTTGTATCATCCACTTCTGAAGGACTACAGCTTTCTTTTGTCGGTGATTTAAAGTGCTTCATCGCCACTGAGTCATCGCTGTGCTTAGATGAATCAACTATCACTGCATCAGGGTCTTCCTGTGGCAAGGACTGCTTTCTGTACGTTAAAAGTCTCAGGCCAGGTAACCGGAACCCAAGAAGTCTGCCTATATGTAAATACATTCAAAAGAAGAAAATATTACATATTAGTTTCTTGCCATGAAAATCTGCTTTTTTTTTTTCCACACACAGTCAGAGCTATAATAGCTATAAATAATTGACATATTCCTAATAAATTACAATGCTTAACAATGGAATGTGTAAACATGGAAATATTATATAGCTGTGAGTTTGTTATAGTCATGGTATTAAAGGATTTCGTACTTCAGTCAGACCTAAGTTAGTGAGCTCAGAATAGGGATAGAAGCATTGATTCTACAGTCTGTTTTAAAAGAGATAACATTATGTGTTCTGATGGTTTCTAAATTAAAAATCTATACATCTATAAAAGACTGCTAGAACACGTCAAATTTCTTTGCTTGGTAGCTTTTATCCTGAAATAGGTATTTTTGGATTCTATTATTAATGGAACTCCATGTACTTAAAAGTGTACTGATGATTTATTGATTTATTGGCTACCAATTAAACAGGAAAATACTAGTGCTAATCCTTCAGGAAAGAAAAATAAGCTGTGAATCAGTTTTGCCACAATCCTTTCCAATACTTACATTTTACAATTAAATGAAACACTTATTTTGTATGAGTTTAAAATGAAAAGTAAAGGAACACGCAGGAAGAAAAAACAGCGCCACAGATCTCAAGCCTCTGTTGCAGCTGTACAATGCAATGATCTTTTGTACATTTGCATGGGTGTGGGCTTAGTTGGGCTTGGTATATTGGATGGCAGGGCAGGCTCTTCTGAGCGTGTGGAAAACTAACAACTTTGTGTAATGGTAAGAAACATCAGTAGCTGAGAGGATGTGTAAAATATGGTGCAAATAAAGAAAATATAGGGGAAGAATTGTAAAATCTAGAGACTGTCCCTCTAAAAAAACCCAAACTCAGATAGAAAATATTTTAAGCTACTGTGCAATACAACTCACAGATGAAGGCACAGGCACTTCTGATGTACAGAAAACACAGTAAACAGCTTAGAAAAAGCAATGCTAAAAGAACCCTAACAAAATAAAATAATTTAAATGATTAGATGTCATTGCATAAACGGTCTGACTTATCTAATAGCTTCTTGTCACTCATCACTTTGCTACATGAGTGTTTTCCACAGTGAATCAATAGTGAAATGATTTCTCAGAGGACGTCTCAAAGTGTCTTGTTATTCCCTCTTACTGGATAAGAAATTCTGTTCTGGATAAGATTTCATTTTTGTCAGTCTGTTTTAATCGCCAGCATTTGTAGCTAGCTAACGTTCATTAATATTTAGCACTGAAATTTATCATCCCATCCTGAAATGTTAACACTACGTTGTGTTATTTCTCCCAGTAAATTTACTCAGGTTTCTGGCTATCTGCAGTTTAGAAACTTTCTGAGTAGGACATTGTGTTCAAACCATAAACTGAATGTTCGGTGTACCTTTCTTCCATGATTTTGTCTCAGTACTTTTGAAACACAGTTGTACCTTGATCTGCAAAACATCCTATAGGAAACAGTTCCATAATTTTAGCACATCTTTGTGAAAAAGTACTTCCCCTTGCTTGCTATAAACCCGTTGCCCTGGGGAGGGTGCTAGTTCTTATGATATGAAAAATAGCTAATAATTACTCCCTTTTTATAGCCTTAATAATGTTTATAGCTTTTCATACATCTGTTGCATTCCTCTTTGTATACCTATTTTCCAAGCTGAAGAATGCTGGTGTAACTGTATTGGGTACCTCTGATCATCCTCACTCTTCTCAGTTTCTTTTCATTTCTCATGGAATCATTTTTGACAGTGGCCTGAGCTACTCCCAGACTCGGGGATCAATGTAGTGACATAACGGCTTTTTGTTCTTATCTTAGTTCCTTTCCTTATAATTCCTAATATTTGATTGGGTTTTTGAGTTATCTTCCTAGCATGTGCTAATTTAAGATATTTTCACAATAGCTGAGAGATTTCTTTCTTTATTGGTAACTGGTAATTTAGCCTCTATTATTATGTCTGTAAAAAATTTCGTTTGCTGTTTTATCACTTGGCCGCTCCGTAATACCCTGAATAATTTTGTGACATTCACAAATATTCTCACATCTCTGTTTGCACCTTATTTATCCAAGTAATTGAAAATTTATTAAATAACAGAGAACCTGTGAGGCTTTACTGATAACATCTCGGTATTTAGAAATCTGGCCATTTATTTCCACCCTTTTTTCCCTACTTTAAAATATAAATCCATGTAACAATCTTCCTTTTTTTCCTTGACAATTTCTGAAAATCTTAATGAATTCCAAATATTTAGCATTGAATCTATTACTCTAGTACATATACATGCACACAACAGTACAATAAACAGAAAATTTTTACATAAAACTGGAGTCATGCATGTTATAAACAGCAGCTAGAGGTGCCTATTTTCAATCTGCACAGTGATATTGAGGAGAATGCACCTTGGGAACACGCATATTTCTTCAAAGTTACTAGGTATCCTCGAACAAATTGCTTACAGTTGAAATTAGTGAAGTACATTAAAAATTACTATTTTAAATGCACATAGAATTGAGTTTAAAGCAGTTCATAATTAAATTTTGAAAGCTTATTGCATCAAAAGTGAAACAAATACTATAACTCTTTTTTCATCAATTAAATCGAACTTCTTAAAAATACCATTCATAAGGTTTTCTGGCATTAGCCACTGTTAAAGGCTTTTTGCTGGCACTCTATTTTAGTCATATTCATGGTGGTGCAGATGGTCTTTTCTGCTTCACCAATTTAATATGACCATGTTATACTGCATTACTGATTTAGCTGTCTAACTGCAGTTCGGCTGGAAAGAATACTCAGTGAGAATTTTGCTTCTTGCTAAGACTCTTGGGCATGAAATAGAAAACTTAAATGAGTAGCTTTTTGCTATTCTTCTGTAAACTGTAATAAATGGTCTGAAAGTTAAAATCCCTATTTCCTGCTTTTAATCTGAATATTCTTTAGAGGAAGAGTATTGTTATTCTTCTTCAGTGTATGGATAATGAGCTATATGATGTGTTGGACATTCAGCGCTCTCCTGCAGTACTTCAGCTAAAGCTACCAGGAGGCCCATTCAGAATTTGTCTAGTTTACATTACACTTCTTTGCTCAGCTCAGTAATAATACAATTTGTCATGAAGCAAAATTCATGACCTCAGGCACGCTGTCTCAGTATGGACTAGAAGGGTCAGTGGAAGCTTTCCTGGCATGCTGTTTATGGGGTAAAATCTTTTGTTTGAGTGGGTAAACCCTGCTTTGTGTAGGTATGATGTCAGAACAGATTTTTCTTGGCTTAAAATACTGAAACATTTTTGAGACGCAACTAGCTATTTACTATAAATATGCAGATAATGTTACATAAAATCCTTATGTTTTATTGAAGTTGAAGACTAGATTGCCAAGTTCTTCTTAATGCTGAGTCAGAGATTTGTGTAATTGTGGCTTGCTAAGAGCAATTGAGGAAAGCAGTTGAGTCTGAGTCACAGTTTCAGGCTTACATTCCACCTCCTCCTTTCAAACCTTGCTTCACTGAATAAGTAATTTGCAAATGAGTTAATCTGATGGGTGCATTTATTCTCTGTGCTATCTCAGCTAACCCTTAGAGTTTCTAAATAGTAGAATTCAGTCCAAAAATATACTGTAGATAAGAAAGGACATTTCTAAACTGTTTGCAGATGTAGTTATCTCCAAAGTCCCAAATTCAAATGGACTTTTCTTGCCTTCTGAAAGCCTTTTTTAATTCTTCCTCATATTTTGCGAGATCAAGGGAGAAGATATTTAGAATTCATGGAAATAAAATGTTTTGGTTAATGGTTTTGTGAAAAAAGTGTAGGAAAAAACCCTATCTTGATAAGAAAAATTAATAGCCTTGCTTTTCTGTAAGTATTGAAATGGGAAATGTTAACTTTAATGGAAAATTGCATTTCTTAAACATTAAATATGATCATATAGAATTTTGGGGTGGGGGGTGGGGGTGGGGAGAAGAATGAAAATTGGTTCCAAAAAGACCTTATTAACAGTTGCAATCATGGTTACAAATTTCCTGCCCTGTGAATATGAACTTCAGTCTGAAAATGGGGTATTCCAGGAAAAATTAAATTTCTTTAGTAACCCAACACACTTGAGTGGGAAGTAATTCCCCTATCTGTTCTATGCAAGTGTTCTGAAACAAGGAAGGGAAATGGTATTTGGCCTGAATATTGCCTTGCTACAGTAAAGGTACTCCTCAAACTTCTAGTGACTAAAATGTATGCTTACATACTAGACACAGTGGCAAAGTCAGATAAATGCCTACAACTGAGAGAGCTTTACTTTCACTACACTTTCTTTAGTGGTTTTAGGATTACTGGTATGTACTCCTATGTGCTGTCCCAAAGTCTGATTAGCTGATGTCAATGCCCATGGGATTCCTGGTTTCCTGTCCTGGTCACTGCAGAAGGGTAATCCTAAAACAGCAGCTGCTCAAAGAATTGCTCAGCCGGTTTTTGTAGCATCTCTAGTAGCATTGTTACTTTCATGCTGATGCAGAGAAGCAGTTACCCAGAAACCAGTATTTGAAACTGCTTTCAGATAAGTAAACCAAAGGGAAAAGAAATGGTAGCTGGTCTCAGGCTCCCTAGTTGGGAGCTAGATTTACCTCCTCTAGATCTAGACTTTCCAAAATGAAGTCAAAGGAGCTCAAATGCACAAAAAGTTCGCAAAATATAAACTAAGTGAGAGGTAGAAACTGTCAGAACTGTTTCCTGGTATGATGTACTACCTGTCTTAGCCTGAGAATTAAACCAAATTCTGAGCTGTCCATGTTCAGGTACAACCTGTTAACTGTGGTAGAGTGTTGAAGAAAATGAAGTCTTGGATAGTTTTATCATAATGGATGACTGGTCTGGCTATAATATGAAACGTGTTACTTTTTCAGTATATAAGATTTTGGTATATAGGATTAAGATTAAGGAATACAACATACATATCCACAAAGATCAATCTGTTGGATTTGGTCCAGAGGGGGGCCACGAAGATGATCAGAGGGTTGGAACACCTCTCCTATGAGGACAGGCTGAGAGAGTTGGGGTTGCTCAGCCTGGAGAGGAGAAGACGCGGGGGAGACCTTAGGGCGGCCTTCCAGTATCTGAAGGGTGCCTACAAGAAGGCTGGAGAGGGACTTTTTACAAGGGCATGTAGTGATTGGATGAGAAGTAACGGCTTCAAACTGGAAGAGGGGAGATTTAGAATAGATATAAGGAAAAAAAAATTCACAATGAGGGTGGTGAGGCAGTGGAACAGTTTGCCCGTGGAAATTGTGGAGGCCTCATCCCTGGAGGTGTTCAAGGCCAGGTTAAATGAGGCTTTGAGGGGGGTTGGAGCTAGATGATTTTTAAGCTACCTTCCAACCTAAACCGTTCTATGAACATATTCTAAACAGAGAGAGATTTCTTTGACAAGGGCAGGTAAGGTAGGTCGATTATGACAGACTATCTTCCATGGGTTAATTCAACAATACTTTTGTTCTGAAATTTCCCCAAACAATGAGCAAAATTACTTTCACAAAAGGAGCACAAGTCAGCTCTTTGCGGAAAGATTTTCTGATAACTGAATGCCTACTGTCAAGGAATTTTCAGGATCTCAGTTTTCTGAAATAGAGACCCAGGCAATTATTGAATTGCTGCTCAAAGGCTTGGAAATACCATCTAACAACTCATGCAACAGACTGAAGGAAACAATTTCTTTTGAGAAATGGAATCCCTAAACACTGACCATCTAAAATAGCAGTAAACACTTGAATGTACTCTATGCAAAGAGTGAGGCATGTAATGCTGCCTTATTTTCGGTCTGGGCTCAGCAAGCCTTAAGACAGAGAATTACAGCAAGAGCCAATTATGTTTTGTTTTTCATTTCTTTTCCCCCAAATGTACAGAAGCATACATAAGTGGATGACTTTCTTGCTCTGCTCATTAAATAATCTTCATTTCTTTTCAGACAGGAAAAGGAAGGCATGTCCAATTATTAACTTTAGAAGCTTAAATTTATAATTCTCAGATACTGCATACACACATTTTTTTATCCTCTGGTATAGTCTACTTTAATTTTGGCACTTCAGTTCTTTTTTCAGTTTTCTCTAAAATTTAAGGTTGTACTTGAGTTCTACCAGTATTAGTAACACCAATCTTCTTCATGTTCCCTTGTAAGTGAGAAATTTGTTTTATCTCTGTGCTGGTGATGGCATATTTTTGTCTTCAGGCTATACTTCTCCTAAAAGGTATTATTGAGAATGGCTAAGAGAATGACATGGTTCCAGATCCTCCTGTCTACACACAGGCCTCTGAGGTAGCCTGTCAAAACATGAAAGGAAGGGAATGAAGTCTCTGGCTACATGTAGGGCTATGCTCTGTGTGGTTGACCAGTGAATTTAGTCTGAACAATGTTCTGAGAGTGTCCCTCAAAAGATTATTTCCTTGGATGTTAATACAAACCTGTACATTTACCTGTCTGGTTTTCTCCTCATTTGTTGATAGAAATGTCATTTTATTAGATGTTATTTATTATGTCAAGATTATAGGAGTTACAGTGTTTTTGTGAAAAAGCCGTAAGAAAAAAGAATGTTTGGTCCCCCCAGAAAGAGATTTTGCTTCTTGCATTTTTATTTCTTAGACATAATTAAAAGTGGAAAAGAAGAAAAAAGTAAATAACTGCAATGAAATAAAATAGCAAGCACCACAACAAACATTATATGCAAAGAATTCATCAACTAGCACAATATTTTGCTGTCTTGCTAAGAATATGGTGGGTTTTTTGGTAGCTGGAAAAAAGAATTCATTCCATCTATTTGATCAAGTTATCAAGAAATTCTTGACCTTTCATCACCCTGGTTGCCAGACTTCATAGAATAAAAAGTATTGCTTTTGTCTGAGACAGGAAGCCTGAAAACGTTCTCTTTATGTTTTAACACTGAATTTATATACCGAATTCCACAGTGTGTTTTTTCTCATATAATTATTGAAATTTTTTTATGCTCTGCATACAAGAATTTTCACTGATAATAGCCTGAAAAGTATCACTACATTTGGATTTTATAGGTCATATAATTATACTAAATTTAATAGTTTAGCTGTTATATCTATAGTTTTGCAGAATTAAGTGTTCAGAGAGTGGGAGCAATAGACATATTTTGACTTGCACTCTTCTAGAATTATATAAAATGTAATGAGATCTTGAAGTAATAGAACCAGAACAAAGCAATAAAAGGACTTTAGTAGATAGAATTTTAGAAGATAGATTTACCTGAAGAAGAGCCACTCGAAAGGTTGTTACCATCTGAAATACAATTAAACTAGATTTACAAAAAGCTTTAGCTTAAAAAGAAACAGATTCAAAAATTAAACAGACTATTAAGAAAAGAAGGTAGAATATCAAATTTCCACACATTTCAGAAGCAAATTCAGGAAGCTTGAATTCTTATACAATATATGTAATCTGCAGAAGAATTGTTCTAAAAGTACATTGCCTTTTTATTTGGAAAATTTGAGAGCTATTCCATTAAGAAGAATTTTGATAATTACTAAGTTTGTTGCATAGATCAATATTTGTTTCCAGTTACCAAGTTTTAAAGTTGGCTAAGTTTTCAGACAGAAAACTAATGTAGGCGTATCCAGACTAACGTGCTCTTTCTCATGAAATGGAACCTCTTCTAATTTCTTAGTGATAATTTCTTTGCTAGGAAATGCCAAATTTTTTTTTGGAAGAAACTTATTGAAAAGTTGAGGAATTCATAGCCTTCTTAGGAAGAATAGACTTATTTGCTGACGCTTGTTGTAGGACCTTAGAAAAGTTTTATATTCCTGATAGGGCTCAATTATTTCATGTCTTCATGGGAAGAACCCCTCAGAACTATGTTTCTGCCAATTGCTTTCAGGTCTTTGAAATGCCCAACTTGCCTGGGTGCTATGGTCCTTAATATAGTCAAGTGATAATGATAGGACTTTATTCCTGAGAAATAAGACACAGTGGTGGTAAATCTCCTTATTTTTATCTATAGATCTATTTCGTTTGCTTACCTTAAAATTATGTCTACTTCATGTTGAATAATATAAATAACAAAATATATTCCTTAGAACCAGTGTCCATCTGAAAGCTTCTCAAATATGTTTAACTTTTTTTTCTGCTATCTAGTAGCATCCTCGTCTGTCTAAACTTGAGATACCCTGATAGTTTTGATTTCTCCCTCTCCAAGGTTGAAACCTCTAAGTCAATTTAACAAGTGCACATATGTGTTAAGTTCTCCGTGCCAGTTCTTATTATGAATAATAGAGACATATGTGTCTCTCTTCCGTCCGAGAATGATGCAAAACTCACTTCCTTTATACTTTCCTGAGGCTATGTATTATAATGTGGGATGCCTTTGCAAAAATTGTATCCTAGCCTTCAAGGTACCTCACAGAACGCACCTGTTTAGAATGTCCTGAAAAGAAGAAAGAGACAGGAGATCTGTTAAAAATGAATACAACTATAGGGCTGGAAGAAACCTCCTGGACCTACTTCAATCCAAGAATCCTTTTCATACTCACTTCTCATACTTACTATGTGTTTATTTAAACAGCAAACGGAAAAATTGCAGGGCATCTGCACAGTCAGGGTATTGTCAGCTTGTGTTCATTTTCTTGTCCAGTGTGCACAAGTCACCTCCACTGAAAGCTACTGAAAGCTGTGTCATTCCCTCTTTTTGGTATGTAATCTCTTTAAGCAGAGATTGCCTTCTTTTGTTGAATGTTTGTACAAGATATAGCACAATAGCTCTGTGATCCTAGCTGGTAGAGGCTGTAATGCAAACAGCTAATTACAATGACTAGAATCCAGGGAGGCTTCCTTTCTAATCTGAGTCCCAACAGTAACCGTCATGAGGAAACAGAAATATAGCCACCCCACTTGTATTTCTCTGTCTGTAAAAGAAGATTAATAGAATTTATTTATCTTAATGGCTGTTCTGTTAATAAGGCAGTTAGATATTTGTGGAGCACTGAAGGTGAAAGTACCAGAGGTTCTTCTTTTACTGGTGATTGCTGTCTGTTTATATTCCTTTGCTAAGAGTTCAACACTGTCTCAGTTCACCTAACATTCACTGTAATGTACCTTGAAGACAAATACTCATATTGACACTGGGGTTGTCAGAACTATGCTGTTGGTTGGCTAAATAGAAACCTTTGCCCTCCTGGACACAATTTTTCTTGACTAGGCCTCACTTATGATGAATTTGCTCCCAGTGGTGCAGCTAAAAATAAGACCCTGGGCAAATTTCTCATTACATTTTGGGCAAAGCCAGGGGGTTACTATTGCTTATATCTGCCATTGACTTAAAGGAAAGGCCTGACTTGGATTTTGGTTGTGCTTGCTTGATTTGTAGCTTCAGTGGATGCAGCGATCTCTACTCCTGAGATGTAATTTAGGAGTTACTAAGTCCTTGCTAGGACCAGGGTAGAGGCAAACTTGGTGACATGTAAGAACCTTGAAGAATCTTCTTGGTTATGGTTTTAGGTGTTTTAAGAATATTATTAGCCTGTTAGTTTTGTCTGAACCTTATCCAAAAAGTATGCATTTATTAGATGTATAATAGATCCTCTCATTTACTTTAGAGGAAGAAACCCCAGAAATTATTCCAGGGTGTCTTTAATAAGCTTATAGATTTTGAAGTGATAAAATGATAAGACAGTCCTCAAATATCCCTCTTTGGCAGAATGCAATTATATTCTTAATCAAATAACTTTCTGGGCTTTCTCCCATGAGGTAATGAACACTGTGTTTGGGAACTAGTATTAGCTTATAGGTGAGTACTTCTAGCTAGTCAAAATGTTTTGAAGTTAAATGAATAAAACTTGAGATAAAGTTACCTCATCTGACTTTAGCTATTTTAGCCTACATATTAATAGGACTTTTGCTTTAGGCAGGACTGGACTAAATGTTCGAAAAAGCACTTACAGGTCAGTAAAAAAGCAGAATGCTGTAGTTGGGGCAGAAAATGAAGACAACTCAGAATTAAAGTTCTGAGAGGCTTTTCTCATCTTGTGTATGTGTGTACATTACAATCCCACAAATGGTCTACTTTGAGTAGAAAAATCATAGCTACATTCTTCATATTGAAGTCAGTATCCGCAAATCTATGACTTTGTCAGTGTGAAATGGCTGCTGATTTTCTCTGTGTTCAGTCTGTCATGATTGATTTTGATAATTTGCAGTTACTAGCTTTACAGACACAAAGTATTTGACAGCTTTGAAAAACAGAATCGGGTGCCAGGAGCAAATATTAATTTATACTACTAGTTCCATAAATTTCTGTAATGTTTCTGTAACATAAACTCTTGGAACATTTGACAGATTTGGAAATAAAATTGGACACTTACGTTCCCTTTCCTCAACAGATGCTTTAAAAGCCATACTCATATACAGAAGTTATAGTAGCTTAACACTTTATAATAAAGAGTTTAATGAAGTCTGTACAACACACTGTACAGGAATTCTTATCTCATCTTACTTTGGTTAACAACTTTTACTAGTAGACAAATTTAAATGATAATCTAGTAGAGTTCACAGAGTTTTTTTGCTAAATTGGTATAAAATCACATCTCTTCTTAATTTAGTTCATTGTAGAAAATCTACAGAAAGCTTTTTTTTTCTTTTACAATGAGTCTAACAGGAAGGATTTCTCTTTTTCTAAAAGTGCCTTCCTAAATATCTATTATTTATGCGTTATTTCAGTTGGAGTTGAAAATTTTGTACAACTTTGGCAAATGATTAGATTCATGAAAATTTATGAACAACATTTTTGGGAATAATTTTTTATTGTCGTTGTGACAATCAAGCAAATGTTAGTGTCTTACCAGATGTGACAGGGAACAGTACATAAGAACTGTTACAGTATGAGTGAAATCCATTTTTAGGGCTTATGTAACTCAAAAGTTTCAATCTTAAAATTTAATAGGCTGAGCAAATATCCTTTCATTTAAAAAGCAGGTATTTATGCTTTCAAGCATGTCACAGATAAAGTGAGGTGGATTAAAGTTATTAAGTGTATTTGTATTGAGTATAGAAGCTAATTTCTGGAATTATAAAACATTTACATGCTCTAAGAAAAGGCAACACAAAAAGCAAACAAACTTATTAGAAAAGACTTGAAGAAAGAATGAATAGAATTCTCATATCTGGGAATGAGACAAAATTTAGAAAGAGTAATTGGATGATGGAAGGACATCTATAGCAGAAATCAGTTTTTATAAGTCTCGCTTTAGCTCCTCATTGTACAAATACATTTTCACTGGGGAAGAGGATGTTACACAGTCATGGACTAAGTGCTTACAGAAGAACTTTCCTCAGCTATCTGAACGTAAAGATGGGACAGACATAGTATTAAATAAATTGGGTTAGAAGTTTAAACAAAAAAGATATGACAAATGTTTAGAGATTTATTTTTTTTTCTCTAAAAGGAATGAGTTATATAGGGACAAAGACTTTCTTTGTTTTACTAGTGAAAGGACATATACTGAAAAATAGAATTGTGGCAAAACACAAAAGCAATGAAACAGAAAAGAGTGAAAAATCAGTTGGCTGTGATTTAGAAGTTCTTTACAGATTTGCTGCATGCTAGGATTTTCCAAAAATTTGCTATTTGATTATACAAACACTGGATGGACTTCCATAGAGAACTGATGATAAATTCTTGCAAGGAAGAATAAAGGGAACAAAAGGATCAGTTGAAAGGATTTTTACACTGGTATTGTGAAGCCAGTATCTTCACTTTTCACATTACTGCCTATTTGGCTTTTTGCTGCATATGAGATAGGAGCTTTTGAGCACCAGACTAGAAAGAATTCTATTTATACTCAAATGTGGTCATCAAACTCCTGGCAACGTACTGGTTTTGGTTTGGTTTTTTTTTTTTTTTTTTTGTTTTTTTTTTTTTTTTTTTTTTTTTTTTAATAATCTATTATTATCATAATCTGCCAAGCCCAATGCTGAATCAGAATTTAGCTGTGTTAGCCATCATAATGGTACATAACAAAAGACAAGATCCCTATCCCAAACACCTTGCAAACTATTTAAAATATCTGGCAGTATTCAGCTGGTAAATTTTTAATTTTCTGCCTATCCAGAACTAAACGTAGTCTCTGAGCTTAACCTAGCATATGTCAGTTGCCTTCCATAGGCCCTCAGCCCTTTAACAGATCGGAATCCCTCTTTTCTATTAGAGCCTTTGAAAACAGAAGGCACTGTGTGTACAACATGAACTGCTTTTTTCTTACATTGTACTAGATTTCAGTCATGAGGGGCACTGTGGTAAGCGGTCTTGTTCAAAACTGTTAGCTGCAGCTAGCAGGATAGATGCTTTTAGAAAAAGGACAGGTTTTTCAAAGTTATACTTGATGAATTTGATGTCAACTCTTAATAAATCTATTAGAGGAAGAATGATAGTATGTAAGGGTTATCTTATTTTCTAGGGTCAGGAAAATAACTGTAATCTCTTTGTTTCCTATTCACTTTTAGTTCTTCTCTCCTGCAACCTGACTCAGTCATTTTTATTTGCTCTCATGTTGAGAAGACATTCTAATATGAGAAAACTCAATCTAAGGAGCCCTGAAAAGAAATCTCTCATGATCTGTGTACTTCTGGGTAGTAGATGTTAATGCAATCTGAAATCTTTTGTCTTTTGTCATTAGCTATTGCTTATCTTGGTTGTTTGTCAGAGATGTATTGCACTTGTTATATGGCTGGTTCCCTCTCTATTTTTACTCTCTAAATTGGTTGCTGGATTTGAAGGGATTTTGTTTCTTTGCCTTTTTTTTTTTTTTTTCTGAACCAGTACCCATTACTGTCCATTTTGTGTGAGATCCAATGAAAACAGATTACCTGCTTTACCTGTTGATGTATGTTCTAAATAGAGTAAGATGATGAAAAACTAACTTTCTCCCAGAGAATCTGCTGTTTGCCTTTCTTATGCTGGGAACATGATTTTAAAAAGATCACATTTTACTGGTAAACTTTCCACCTTTTTTTAACTTCTTTTTTTTTTTGTTTATTGGTCTTTCTCTGTCTTTTCTAAATTTCAAGGCTTTTGTTTGTTTGTTTTAATTCAAACCCACCATTGGACTGTACACAATATCTTGCAGTTATTTCTGGATGTTTTGCACAGGTTGGCCTCTTTCATGAGAATTCTCTCTGCCAAGAGGAATTTTTTGGCTATGTAGCATATTTTGTATCATCATTCTTCCCATCCTGCCCACATAACAGTCTGCTCTGAAACCACAAGCAACTAGGTAGGAGTAAGAGCAGCCATGTGCCTGCTCTAGTTTCTGCCAGTTTCTGGCATCTGGCTGTACCCACTAGCAGGAAAATGGTTCAAGTCACCTTTCTTTGCCTCCCTTTGCACCTTGATCTTTCTCTATTATGCTTGGAGCCCCACCTATTCATTTTTTAAGAACTCTCAACAAGGAAATCCCCTGTGTATGTCAGGCATAAATACTGTAAAACACGAGAAGGATGTTTTGACTGAGTGGTTTTTTTTTTGTGGATGTCCTCTTTAGCGGCTTTTCACTTTAAAATACGGCAAGTGACAACACTTGGAAATGTACAGTGATGTATCGCAGATAGCAGAACAAAAAGCTCTTTTTCAGGACATGAAGCTCTTTCTCCCCTTCCCCCCCAGTTGGTATTTTACCTTCTATTTTGTCAATAAAACCTGATTAAGCATGGACCAACTGAACAATTTTATTTATGTTATAAAATTGTTTTTTTAAAAATAGGAAGTAAAGTGTTGAAAATTCACAAGATCATGGCATCCTGAAATAGAAACGGAATATAAGTGGGGTTTACTTGATGTAATTCTTATCATCTTTTTCTGATGCAATTTTATTATTTTTTCTGATACTCCTTAATGTGATTTTTACCATAACATTACTAGTAAAAGAAAAGTGTTTTCCTGGTATCTCAAGAAAAATGAAAAATACTGCTGTATTAGTTATTTAAAAAAAACCCTGCAAAACAGAGCAAGAAAAAGAACTATAAAAGCACAAGATTTTAAATATGTATTGTAAAGAATATTTACAAAGGCTCTTTTAAAAATGTGATATTTGGTGAACAATAGTTTCCAGTAATGGGAATTTTCCTTTCAACAGAGTTATATCTACTACCATTGTAGGGTTATACGGACATAAGCAGAAAGACTTTGGTCCATCCAGAGTCATTCAGTCAGAGCTCTTTCTCCATGCTTAATGAAAATGTTTTTTTTTAGCATCCCAATTAGTTAATGTCAATCTTTTAAAAACATGAATAATTTGGCAATATTATGGGTTGACTTTTTGTTTATGTATTTTTCAAGAGTCACAGACCTTTGAGTGAGATGCTATGCATTTTGTCCAGAAGATACAGTGCAGAAAGTCTAGATTATGAAGAATGGCAGAGACTGCTTTCATCAGAAGGAACCCTGTAAATGCTGTTACATGTACAGCTGCAGGCCTGCTCCTTACAATCTTCTCAACATAACTAGCAGAAAAAATAATACAGCATGTCATCACTTCGGGTAGCGCATAGTGCTTACATTGGGAAACTTCTCTCCTCACTTCTCGCAGTGAGGATTGTACCGGTCTTTGTCTCCTCTCTAAAGAAAGCTGAAGTGTTGATTTAACAATCAGAAAACTTAGGTTCCAGGTCCTTTTATCATACTAACATTAAAGATTATTACACTGCAAAAAGGTATTTTCCAACTGTTGCTGAGCCAGCCAGGGGAGAGTGTTAATGCTCACTGTTAGGGCATGCTGTGCTTTACTAAGTGCTTGTACAAATGGGGATGTGTTCTGGGAAATCTTGTAGTAAGAGGAGATTACGTGAGTGCAGATGCAAAGCAGAAGGATCATGTGCTGTTGCTACAGAGTGAAGGTCAGCAAAAGAGCACACGTTCTGCAGATGGTGGGACAGAAAGCTACACGGTCTAGCTGTATAAGAAGTAGACTTTTGTTTTGTGTAGAGTTTTCTGATTTTGACAATACCTACATTCTAGAGAGGAATGAAAACAAAAGCATTTCCTGTATATTCAAAAACCCCCACGTTCTTCAAGCCAAACTGAATACTTCAATTTGATAAAATCAGGATGTTATGTTTTAACTTCTTTTTCACGTTTCATATTTTCTAGTCTAATTGAATCAAACATTCCACCAACTAAGGTGAGATATTTGGGCTATATCATAATGCTTTTTTTGCAGTTTTCCATTCATAATTTTTGTCAAGGCTAATGCACTTCTGTGAAATGTTTCACTTTTAATGAATTTATATTTCCTAGCAGTACTCACAAGATCCGTGCTGTTAGTACTACCAAAGATCTGGTAGATTATCTTGACAACATTATAACAGGTTTGCTGCATTTAAATTCTTATTGTTTTGAATTCTATCTAAAATGAGTCAGGCAATGGGGATTGCATTATTTCTTTAGTATCATAATTGCCCAGGTTAATGACTCTCCCAGCTAAGAGTAGAGGTAAGCAGAGAACTTTCAATGAGTAACTTACGATTTACAAGTTTGGATGGCAATATTGGCTTGCACTTCTCGGGAGATGCCACATTCTCTTCATCTGTTACATACTCAAAGTTAATAATAAACATCATTGCTACTCCCTCTTGATTTTTCACTGGAATTATGTGGGTGTTGCAAATGAAGGTAGATCCTGCAGATAGAGAAAAAAAAGAAATACATAAATGAAAGGAAACTTCATTATTTTTTCACTCCAGTAATTCCAGTTACACCAACAGATACTGAAGAATATTTCTTTGAATTTAACGATTGAACATCACACTATTCTTTAAATTAAACAGGAACATTTTCATAGAAAGAAATACATCTTTTGATAATTTATTAGATTATTAGCTCTTCCAAAAGATCTCTCTTTTAAAGTGCCAATTTTCCTGTTTGTTTTTTATTCACTGGAAGTACCTATATAGACAGATTTGCAATATGGAGACATTTAGCACCAAAAGTAGCAATGTGAACACTGTTCCAACCACAACACTAGCAAAGAGAGCAGAACCCCGTTCTTCTAAATGTCAAACATTCTTCAAGCTTTTGGTTCTATTACAACAGGATGAATCATGCATTAAATATTTATGGGTGTAAATATATCACTATTCTTATTTTAGCTCTCAATCTTTTGGGGGCTGTATAACACTGTTTAGGTTTGTGTTAAAAATGATATTTGTTATCAGATCCTATGGGGTTTTACATTCTATCACAAAAAAAACTGCTAAACTGTGGTAGTAATTCTCAATAATCTTTGGAAGTAATTGACTTAGCTGTTATATACAATTTGAAGTATGAATTTAAAAGTACCCTAGTTTTCATATATATGGAGTTTAACTAGCTTGAACAGAAATGAACAGAAAGTGTAATTTCTCAAGACCTCTAATACTCAGGATGTTCTTGTTCAAATGCCTAATTACAGATTTAAAGAACTCTTTGTGTTAATTCTTCCAGTATAACTCTTAAGAAGTTTCATTTGACAGTCTTTAGTTTTGATCTAATTCCTTCTATTAACCTAAGAGAACATAGTGATTCCAAAAATAATGTGATTGCTGTAAGCAATACAATCGTGTGCTAAAAGCTTCATGCAATCACAACTGTGAGATGGTGTCTTTCCATGATAACTAGGGACTGGTTTAATGTACATCATCTGCAATTTATGCATTCAAATGCAGTAATCACTGAAACTTGACAGGCTGTGCAATTTGACAAAAAATACTCCTGATATGGGTTAGACAAGAATAATTTTTTTTTTTTTTTTTGCCATTGAGCAAAGAGATAGTAAAGATTTATATCATTACAACCAAGATCAAATTCTGGCTCCTCATATTTAATGTAGTACTTGCTATAATGTGATATATATGGCAGTTTGAGCTGTGTATAAAATTGACGTGCTGACCTTTCAAGTTTTGCAGCTGTATCTTCAATCCATTTAATAAAACAGTTAAGCTGTGGCACTTGCTGCAGTTGCCATGGTTACAAGCTCAATGACTTTAGTAAACAGAAAATAAGCAATTTAAGACTGTTCCATTAGAGCTAAAAATAGAAGTGCTGCAGGCCAAGCATTGCAACATAGACTGGTTAAACAGAGGGTCTGAAGAGAATTTAGAAATACTCTTTGTGGTTTTAGCTAACTAATAAAAATAGATATTGGGTTTAAACAGTCAAAATTATATTTCTTGATTTGCATGGAAGGAAATACTATTTCATAATATAGACTATGTTTTGACATGCAGATTTATAGGTTGAGCAGATATCCCCCAAACAGACACCTTTAACACAAAGGACTGGAAGTGGGGCTAAGCTGAGGAGTGCATGACTTTGAAGAACACTGAACTCCAGTGGATCAAATCTTTATCAGTTTTTGCAAACAAGGATGACAAGGAGCCTCAGACTTCTTGAAAAACTTTCTTGCTTTTCAAGGCAAGGCTGTTTCAGCTTTTGAAATGCTTCCCACAGTGCTAAGTAATGACACTATCTCCCGTTTATGTAGAACATTCCGCCCTCAAGCATTTACAAACCTCATTTGTACTGGAGCTAGGGATTCAAATGTCTGGGGAGATGCAGAAGCTGTTTAACAGTCCACAGCTTAAGAATGTGGCAAAAAGAGCACAGGGTTAAAACTTTAAGCTGTATGTAGAAATATTTTGGGAATAAAAAAATGGGAAAGATTTGTATCTCGTATAATTCAGCATAGTTCCTTTGAAGGCCAATTTCACCATCAGGCTAATGAGTCCAGTGTAGTTCATTAGTCTGAAGTTTTAAGAGCATAGAGTATTTACTTTGTGCGAATGACTGGAATTGGAATTCTGCAACTTAACCAAAATACAATGCTTGTCGTGGTCACTGTTAGTGTTTGTCTTTAGTACAGAAACTGTTATCTGCTGTACGCTTACCAGTATCTATCTCTATTGCAATGACAATAAGGAAATAAAAAACACAAAATAACAAGGAAGACCCCAGTGTGACTGAAAAATAAGAGTTGGGTAAAAAGAAAAAATACTAGCAAATTCAAAAGATTAGCTTTGAGTTGTTGGAGTTGATGGGAATAAAGAAATATAAAGAAGTAGCTTGTTTATAAACAACCTTACTCAGTATTTGCGCTCTGGCGTTCCACTGCTTTTCATTGCACTTAGCATGTTTTCCCTGTTTCATCTCTATACTGAATATTTCGAGACTAAGAAATGCTTCTAATGAGCAATAAAAATTGTAATGAAGTTTCTGGAATTTGCATTTCTCATCTAACGGTACAGGGTGAGTTGATAATACAATCAGAATAATTATGAAAATTATACCTTTCTAATTAATAGAGTCAATGTCCAGCAATATATCTGCTTTTTCTAAAGATTACTGTTGAGGAGTAATCATGAAATACACCTGTTGTGCTCTCTTGTTATCATCATTGGAGGTGATAAAGAGGAAAAACTGGATATTTTCTTGTCAGCCTGAATTCCATGGTTATAAGGTCTTGTTTTCTTTTGTCTATGGCATTTTAAACACCACTCTTTCATCTAGATAAATTAGTGGCAAAATATCCATAAGTGAAGAAAAGATTCTTCTCCCCTATGTGCTGTGTGGATGTCATGTATGATTCTGCGGTTATGTATTCAACAGTATGATTTCACAAGATCAAACAGGCTGGTGCAAAACAAGTAACTGCCAAAATGTATACATAAGCAACAATAAATATTTAGGAAATAAAGATTTAGGATATATTAGGTTTATATAAGGATATATTTCACCATTTGAGCAATTCTGGTGAAGAAAAGCCTATTTAAATATCTGGCTGTATAGTGTTTAAAGTTGGCCTGCTTCATGAGAACAGTATAAAGCAGGCACATCAAACCAATTAATCTGGTTCATAAAATCTATTTACCTTTCCAGTGATTTTCTATAGAAGATTTTAGGACAGATTTTTATCAGGCTGAATCTTCTAGATACAACTGCAGTCATTTATTTGAATTTTAATAGCTCCATTTATGAGCAATTGGGAGAGGACAATACAATTAATACAACAGTGAAGGCATTCCAAATTACAAGAGCCTCCATTCTCATAGGAAAAACTCTGCCAAGCAAACTTTGAAAAATGACATATCCCAAGCAACTATTTTGATTCAGCCTTCCTGGGAACAAAATTTTCACAGGCCATTACATATGCCAAGCTCGAAGAATCTCTGAAAAATGAGACACTGTGGTATTTAGGTAGTTGTCCTAATTCTGCAGAAGCCCCACGTTTCACACAACAGAGACCCTTGAAAATCCATTGTGGTTCTACAGGATGGCTCTGCAGCCCTGTTGCCCTGAATGACTCTGACAGTTGCTATCTGCATTTCACTATTAAAAACTCAGACTCTCTCACCTCAGTACAAATTTGAGGACTGCCTTCATTGGGGCTGAGACTGGTTCTAATTTGGAACCGATCTTGACTCCCTGTGCCAAAGCATTTATGACTTCTCAGATATTTTGTGTTACTAGAGCTGCTGTGGACAACTGACTAAGGCTATAGAAAGAAAGATGTTGAGTGTGTCCTCTTTGTGCTTATACAAATTTCTGGATAGGTTGACCTCATACAAGAGTTTTCTAGGACTATGATAATTTTTTACTGCTGCAACCTACAAGTAGTCCAGTGTAGGTATCTGTACAACCCATAGCCACTTCTGCTCATTTAAAATTGAAGGTGAGAAGGAATAAATCAAAACAGAGCAAAGGAAGAGCCAGCGACAGCTTGCCTACTAGAACAACACCAAAGACGGTTAAAAATTAGAGGCAGAGACACTGTACATGTTTCCAGAGCTAGGTGGTCCTGCTCTCTGTTTGAAGACAGAGACATGAGACACTTCTGCAATGTAACAATTTTATGGTAATACAGGGACAAGAGAAGGAAGCGGAAGCTGGGTGTTCTTTGCACTTTTATTAAATATTCAGCATGTTCATTTTGGAAATAACTACCCTCCACTTCCCTGATACTATTCATGTTTTGTGATCAAAATAAATGCTCAAAAAGCCTTCACTCAGAGGCACAGACTTAGAACGTATTATTTACAAACATAGAGTTTAGACCTCACATTTTAATTTAAAATCTTAAACTATCAATTATGGTAGAAATGTAACTAAATACATTTCATATTAAGTTGCGTACTAAGCCAAGTCTTAATTCTATCAGCATTTTACTGAGAAGGAACACAGAAAAGTCTGCATAGTTCCCATTTTGGTAGTAATGAGGTGAAGTATGCATTGTTTTCATAGGTTCATTTTTGACTAGTTACTCTGATATTATTAGAGTCTGATCTCTGTTAAGAAAGACTTTACCTCCATAAATACAAAGAACAAAGAACATCATGTAATAGAACATAACCAATGGCATTTTGTTATCTTGTGTTCATATTTACAGCCTTATTTGTGCTTTCATCATAGCATGGCTCATGGGGATTGCCCAATGTTAATAAGAACTTCTTTGGGGAAAGAAAAGAGAGATAATCTGAGGGAGAAGTAGTGCAGATCTACTTTCAGCCAAACTTTAAAAAAGGAAATGGAAGCAAGCCAAAACATTTCTCCTATATGTTGTCAAGATTCTGGTAACAACCAAGTTAAACCTTGTTTTAGCAAGCAAGTGCTCTCATCAAGCTGTGAATGGTGCAGAAGAATGACACCTGAAAGTGACTGATTGTAATTTTCTAATGAGACCAGTAAAGCAAAGTGCCTTGTATCCTTGAAGGGTTATAAACAAAGAAAAAGAAATTGCAAGAAAAACAGTACCCAGAGAATATTTGCTCTGCCTTGTGTGATTTCTGTGACTTATCACTGAAGAAAGTGCTTTTCTTTTATGCTTAAAATTCAGAAGCCTTTACCTCTGGTTTGAGGTCCACTCTAAGCAAATAGGGTGCTTAGTTGAGCTTTTGTTGGCATTTTGGGACAATTGCACTAGGGATGTGCATTGAATATTCAGGCGAAAGCCAGTTTGTCAAATTCTGAGCGATGATGTGTATTGTGATGTAGGGACTCACCATAACCAATCAAGGGCTGAAAATCTCTTTCTTTGTGTTTCTGTTCAAGCCCAAGCCAGGAAAATTGCAGCATGTCACAAGGAATCTTGTTTTCAGTGGACTTACTGGAAAGGTTTGCTTTCTTTCTCAAATCATACTAAAACAGTATTCCTGTAGCATTGTGTTGAAAGTAGTCATGTGAAGATCCTGCAGAATTTCACATGATGTTATGTTAAAGGGCTCCAAATGCCTTTGCAAGCCCATTTCTGTGTCAGTTAAAACTAACTATTTGCTAACAGATTTTCACAAATTAATCTGCCTGTTTATATAATAAAAATGAGTAGAAGAGTGACTGAATCTGCCCTGAGAAAATTGCCCAGCTCTTAGTGATATAGTATCATATCACTGGAGACAGATATCACCGAGCTACTTGCTCAATTCAGTAACAGCCCCATGAAAGAAATATCAGACAAATATTTTTGTCTGTTTTTACCTGCAGCTCTTTACATCTTTGCAGTTGATGTCATTTATTCAGATCTTTGGAGACATCTGATCTGTAAAGACCCTATTTAAATTTTGACAAAACTTTTGCTCTAAAGGAAAGAATTACCCTTGGATGTTCCTTTCCTCCCCGCCCCCCATTTGTTATGTAGCTGCACACATGAGGAATAGGAGGAAATTTGATGCTAAGACTAAAGATGATAATATTTGTGGCCATAAAGAGAATCTATTCCAGGAATCCCAGGCTGCATTGCAAATGTGGCCTGTTGCTGCCCTTCAAAGTGTTCAGGTATTATTTTACTTTCCTCTAAAGGTGGTAGGACTGAGACATAAAAAGAAAAGTGTTTTATCCAAAGCTGCATCAAGAATGAATGAAGAAACCAGGGGTAACACAAAGAAACTCTTGATCCCATTTTCACAATTGAATGATTAGATAACAGCCCCACACTACTAAAATGTGCCTAGTATATTTCCACAAAGAGAATTGTACAACCCATTACCCGAAGTTCTTTATCTTTTACCTGTATCTTCTGAGCTGTATCTTTATGTCACCATTTTCCAATTCCATCTGACTGAAAATGAGCTGCCTTGTGTGGCAAGAATGGGGAATTCACGAGCTTCCCATTAAACGTGCTGCAGATGTATCTGTATGACTGTCTCTCTTAAAAGATTCATTGCAGAGAACAACTAAAAATAGATGGCAGGTTGAAATGTATTATATCCCTTTTCAATTGAGTAGCTATTTTTAAGGGGGTGGGTAGAGACAAGAAGAGTATATTTGGCTGATATTTGTTAGGAAACTTACAGTGATTAAAGGGGACCCGTTCCCTTTGACATTTCACTCCACCCCCCATATCAAATAGATATTCATTCTATCACTGAACTGATTCCGGATTCCCAGATTTGATTTATAGGACTGATGTAGGTTTTGTAAGGTATTACCGTCTTTAGAGGTGAGGGAAGAATTTTTAAACTAGCAAACTAATAAAAAAAATACCTTCTAGAGGCTGTGCACAAGTTTATTATTGGAGTGGCCTATATAAACATCTCATTTTCTCTCCCTTTAATCCCATTTATAGTATAATTCAATAGCTAGATAAATACTGTTCAACTGCTTGCTCCAGCATTTCTTATGCTACTGCATTGACACAATTATTGCTAACCTCCTAATTATACTATCTACACCTACACTAATGGAGCTACGGTGATTAATTGTAATGCTGAACACATTTTATATGGGAGGACAGTTTCCTAGTGCTTTGTTGTTTAAGCATATATAAACATGAACAGAAGATATAGAGCAATTAAATATTTGGCAAGGAAAGGAAAATTAAATGAAAAATAAACAAGCAGTGATGCTATAAAGGTCTATAAAGTAGAGACCAAGAAAAGAGCACAGAGTGAAATATGTTGAAAACTGTTTGTACATGGAACAGTATAGACTTATTTAGGTTCCAGACTGCACGTAGAATAATTCTTAGGAAACCACAGCTGGTGCAGAAGTTGCAAGATAGTTTTTTTGCTTTCTGCCTCAGTTCACCTTAAAACTACATTCAAGTTTTGTCAGAAGAGGTTTCTCTAGAGCATAGACCAATGTCAGGAGGCCCAGTTCCTACAGTCAGTCTTGAACACTCTCTCAAACTGGTACTCTGGTATATGCATAGTGGTGTGAAAGCTGAGTCCGAAACTGTTTTCTCGATGGGTTCTCATTACTGGCAATTGCAAAGCTGGTATGTTCAAACATGAGTGTTACCTGGAATCGTTTAGGCCTTATACTTAGCTTAAAATCTCTATTACACATTGTCATTTTCTTCCAGAAGAATATAGCAAGTAGTGCTGCTTCTAAAAAGCAATGTCTCTGACTTGTTAATGAGAACATTTCTTTCCCTGCATATGCAGTTAAAGATCTTGTGCCTGGTTCCTTGCACCTATGTAAAGCCCCTGAGTGCACCGCACAGGGTGTGTTACTAGATGCTAAGCAGCCCGACATGGAAGGTCAGGGCAGAATGCACAAAGGGCTACATCGCTGAAAAAAACCTAATTAAGTCTGTAAACTCTTTGCAAGCTGACTGTTAAATAACTGAGGAGGATTTTTCATTTGTTTGAGTTACATGTTACAGACTATGTGAATGAGGCAAGCCCAATGGTTTTCATCTTGTTTTCTTAGTATAAATGCTTGATTTTATAGACACTTGTAATATAGTTGTAGTGAATGCAAGATATACTACACTTGATGAATTTCATAACGGAACTTTTTTACAGGGAAACATCACAAGCAACAGTGCTGTTTTAGAAAGAGAGAAACTGAAATGTTTCGCTTAGACATTTTCAAAAATTAAATATTTATTTTTAAAGGACAATATTGAAAAGTGATTTTTTTTTTGTACATTGCACAAGATATTATTGTGAGACAAAATTAATACTTTGAAATGTTCATTTCACTGAAAATATATAAAAAAATAATTTTCAGGATTAACAATGAATAGAAAATCCATTGTTTGCTCAGCTGCATGATACACTTGGGCTGAGGACATATTAAAATAAGAACTTTTTGTTAGGTACTAAAATGTGGATATACTTAACTAGAGTTTTATGTCTATTAACAAAAGTAATACTGTAAAACATGGAGCACGACAATATGTGACAGTAAACAATAAAAAAATTACCAATGTCCAGTGTCATTGGATGTAGATCAGTACCCCTTGAGAGGGGTTAGTGATGAAATATCACGTTCTTTTCTGAAGTTGAAGAGGTGGGTGAAAAAAATGTAATAACTTAGCCCAAGTAATAATAATAAAGCACTACAAGAATGAGTTTGTTATACTATGTTTTCAGTTGTATTAACAGGCATTTACATATTAGTTTAAGTAATTTTCATTAATTTTCAGTCTGTGTCAAGACAGAGAATTTTTAATTAGGAAAGCTCAGTAGGGACTATATCCATTCAGAGGAATTACATGTAATTAGAATAGTTTTGAAAACAACTGGATTTCATTGTGAAAATGCTTTGACTTTTTTCATTTACATTTTCAGTAAGCTTATTTAAAGCGTAGCACTCAACAAATACCAGATGTATAGCTCAAGGTGAAAAACAATGGTAGGACACATTTTTTCTCACATTTTTTTAACAGAAAAATAAGGAACTATAGAGCTTTAGTGTCTGTTTACAAACATTATGTGATGATTTTAAACTTAAATATACCTTAAACATAAATCCTTACAAAAAGCAACCAGCTGACTAATAATGGTTCTAGTTGCGTATTTTGTAGCTAGTTGTCTAAGAGTTAACATGTATTTAGTTATATGTGCTAACACTGAAGATACTTTTTTTTCTTTATTTTTTCCTCTCTCTTTCTCTCTTTCTCTTTCTCTTTTCCCCTCTAGCTATTCTTTTCTAAACCCTCATTAGAAGCTATACACCTCTGGGCATTCAACTGAGAAATGTCTTATTATGCTCATGAGAAAAGGGATCTCAGGTTTGTAATATTGTCCATCTTGCAGAAAAAGTGCAGATTAAGACATTTTTGTGAAAGTAACCTCATTTATTTCCCCAAATTAAACTACATACACTATTTTAAGAACTAATTGAATAACCCTACAAAGCAGAATGGAAGGAAAAGAAAAAAAGAAAAAAAAAAAAAAGCCAGAACTCCATTTCAGTAATTTGTTTCATTTGTCCAAGGTATTGGTCCAGAATATACTAAAGTAACAGAGTGATCCAAATTCTGTTCTCACTTACACTGTGCCATTTCAGGCAGCTTAAGGTTTTTTTTGTGATACAGTTCTCAATAGATATGAAAAAGAAGACAGCACTAAATGGCCATACAGTAGGAAGGGTGATATAGAAAAACAGATCAACAGCAGGTCCCCTGAGGCAAAAGAGAAATGCTGTCATTACTGCAAACTTTCACAAGTGCAATGTGCATCCAGCTCCATTGCCCAAGTGGAAGGAGTACCGTTTGCTAAATATAGATGCCTTTCTCATGGAAATCATACCCTTGGAAAATCATACTCACAGAAACATGCCCTTCCTGATCTGTTATAAGAGAATCGATCATCAGTAGTTAGAAATACACAAAAGCCAAACTTGTAGAAAAAATATTACGGGTCATCATATACAGTGTCAGATGTAAAGTCATAGTGTGTGCATTATAGTACTTAATTGTAGTCCAGCAAGATGTATCTGAAGGGAGAGAACAGACAGACACAAAATGAGGGATTCTTTTTGTATGAAATATCCATCATGAGGTCTTGGTAACAAAGATAATGATCTGGAAACCCTCATCAGTGAGAAAGCCAACCCTGAAAGCTGATAGCAGTAGTCAAGCTACTGGAATCATAAAACAAGTGGATGTAACCTCCCGGGATAAAGAAAGTACTTAAAAGAGACTTGGTATTCTGGAGTTCTTGATAACACAAAATCATGGGATTTTGAATGCATATTAATAAATACAGTGGGAGGTTTGTGTATTGGAGGTTTGTCAAACACACTAGTAAAATATTAAATTTTTGTAAAAAGAAAAAAAAGTGTTTCTAATGGAAAGTCTCCGTGCCCAACATGATGTATTTTTAATTTAAGATCTCATTAGAATTAATAAATATGAATAACTTACTGGACTAGAAGTTCATGGCTGCCCTAGGGGTGGTTTTCATGACCTGATTGCAATCAGCGCAGACAAACAAGCAACAATCCCAAGCAGTAAAATGGTGATTCTTCTAAATGGGTAAGTTTCTATGGTTGAGAAAAATGTAAGTGGAAATAATTGGGAGGAGAAATCAGACAAATATATGAATGAAAAATTTGAATTCTTAATGAAAATGTTAGATAACAAAAGAGTAATGATTCAAAGATGCTAAAAATCTTAGCTGCAAGTCAATCTGTATTGAATGCAAAAATAAAGGAATGCAAAAAGGTATTAAATATAGGAAGTTGATAGAGGAATGTGACAACATCAGAGCAAGACTAAGGAGAGTAAGTAGGTCTGTAACTACACTAAGCACAAAATAATTCAATAATAGTGAAAGTCATAAAAATCCCAATAACAACAGTTGTGGTAAAACTGTTAATAAGTATGTAATAATAATTATGCAACAACCAGATGGATCCTTTCTGAAGTGTGGTAAGTCATTGCTAGATCCAAAACATCAGCTAACTTGGAAAAATTGTAATCAAAGGTCTATGTCTATAACTCGGCAGTCTACAACTCTGATGTGACCTCTTAACAAATCTTGCTGGGCAAAGTTCCAGGAGGTTGGAACAATGTTAATATTGTGCCAGCATTCATAAAAGGAATATAGCGGTTGAAATGACTGTATGGCAGTGAGCCTGACATCAGTTCTAAGCAAAATAATGAAACTTGTGATGTTAGATTAATTTAATAAAGAATACCTGACAGGAGTATAATTAATGTCACTCAGTATGGTAATGCAGACCTTATTAATGGACAAGGAATCTGATTTGATGATTATATTCTTTGTATAAAAACCCAACCAAGTAGCCATTACAGACATATGCTTTTGTAAGGTATTCTACTGATTACTATACAATATTCTAATAAAGTAATAGCACTATACTTATAAAAAGCTCATTACATGGTTTACAAATTGACTGAGAGCTTCCAAAAAGTCATTAATGGAGGACCACAATTCAGTGCCAGTTTGTAGTGAAAGTCCACAGAAATGACCACAATAGCATTAATTTGCTTTGCAAAGATCTGGAGAAAATATAAAATCACTTCTACGAAATGTATGGATGCTTCAAAAAATAGTTGTGAAGTGGCTAATGACATGGTAATGAGTCAAAATAGAAGAATTTGGATTATCCTGTAAGTGGGACATTAAATGCAAACGAAAGCATTCTGAAATGGTAAATTTAATCATACCGTTATAGAACCAGGGCACATAGGCTGAAACTAAAAAATAGTAGCTATATCCTGGAATGTACTGTCTCACGAAAGAAATAATAGGATAATATGTAAGAATGGGGAGCGTAGCCTGCATAAAGAGGTAGAATAAGAAGTCAAGCTTTCCCTGTGTATATAGCACTGGGGAGACTAAAACTGGATTACTGTATACATTTTCCAGCATCCGAATTCTTAAAGGACATTGAAAAATTGGCAAGGGCATAAAAAAGAGCAGAGGAATATCATTCTTCAGGAAATTCCTCTGGTGTGAATCTTAAAGATGTCAATCTTCGCTGTTTAGTGAAAAGCAGTTTGAGAAGTGAATTGCATTGCAATCACTAACTTCATGCAAAGAGTCCTGAATACGAAGGAGCTGTTGAGTATAGCAGAAAGAGCCTAAATGTCTGGAAGCTGAAAGCAGATATTTCAAGCTGTATCCTCTGGAATGAACCATCAGAGGAAGCAGCAGTTCTCCCTCTCTTTACATTTTTAGATCAAGAGTGGAAGAAACAGACAAGTCCTTTTAATCAACAAAACCTATGTACTATTCATCTTCATTAAGTTCTAATATTTCTTGCGAATATCTCATTTCAATTGGAAGAGGAATTCAGTGCTTCCTGGCCCAGCTTTGCTCTGAATACACAGTACTCCATAAACCACGATGCTGCCTCTCCCCTGTACTTAGGAGTAAAATTTCATGTGCTCTGCTTAGTCGGTTGGTAAAATTTCAAAAGCCCTTCATGATCTACTCAGATTTTGATGTTATGCCTTAGTAAGAGGTGGGATCACATTTCAGCAGCAGGCTTTGGCCCGTCCTTGGGTTATGGTGGTGTAGCAGTGAAATAAATTCACCAGGCATGACTCCTAACCTCTTTCTCTCTCCTGCTGATGGACATAGCAGCAGACGGCTGTGAGATGCGCATCCCGGTTTTTCACTCAGATGCATCAGCAATGCTAGCTCAGTACTCTCCAGGGCAATGTGTGTGGAGGTGGTGTGCCTCTGTTCTTCTCATTCTCTCTTCGTAGGAAATGGCAGCAGTTCCCAATTCTGACTCTCGCAGTAATGGTTGCTGGAGGATGTATTTGGCTATCTGGGCTGCATTTGCTGCTAAAATAGCTGTTTCCTGTCTCCTTTAGGGAAAAGGCACAGGCCAGATAGTGATGCGGGGTCAAAACACTCCCAGTGCAAAATCATTATCATTAACTCCATCTCCCTGCAAATAATTTATTTGTCAGGATGAAATCTCCCTTGTGAAATGTTAAAACTTCACCTCATAATAATTCTGTTAGAAAAAAGCTCTTTTTAGTTACCAACAACTCCACCTGATTAACTAACAGCATAACCGTTACCGGACATGGCAGTGGAATTTATTCTTTATTTTTGAAAGTAAATCCAGCTTAACATCCCCTTAACCTTCACAGAAAGCTCATGTTCTTAGGTTGGAATCATGCCCTTAGTATCCATACTTGATGGCTTCACATGATGTCCTGACTACCCATATGTATGTCCATCTGTTAGGCTGGCATGGTGCCCTCCCACAAGTTGCTGGACTCTTGCCCTAGAGGACATGACTGAGGACTGAATGCTTACTTAATACTTCGTGCGACTTCCTGTCTGTGTGGATGTGTGCGTGAGCATGCAGTAACCCTCCTGTTTGGAATGGACAGGATGGAAGACATTTGCCCAATTTGCCTCAGGCAAAATAGTCTAAATGCAATCTATAACATCTTCAGGCAGGGGGATTTTGCTAGAAAAATGGTAAGAAATTCCATGGAGTGAGTTGGATTTTCTAAACTGACTATTTAAATTTAAACAGTTTAACAGCAAAACATAGCTTTTTGTTAGGAAGAAGTGCAAATTCTACCAAAAAAAAAAAAAAGCTGAATAATATTAATGAGACAGACCATTGACATACCCCAGAATAAAATTTTCATGTGCTAAACACTAATTGGAGGAGGATTGGAAAGCTAAACTTCCTAGAGGGCTGGGTTTTTGAAAGTCTTCACATAGTGTTCCAGCTTGCTTAACATGGTTTTATTTTGCCAGCTTTGTTTTTCAAGTTGAACACAATTGTTGACTAAATAGCCAAATAAAATTGTGCTTCTCTTTATCAACTGCTTCTGGGTGGCATCTAGTTCAGAGCACACATCCAGGCTCAGTCCAGTTCATCAAAATGGGTGATTCCAAAGTCCTGTCACTGCAGACCCTACAGCTAGTGACTCAGGCTCTCCCCCATGAGATGCTCTGCCTTCTGCTTTTCCTTTCTATCACTTATGCATGCTTCCTCAGAGCTCCTATTAGGCTGTAGATTCCTTAAGATCTCTTGGCAAATGTTACTATACAGTACATCCTCGCACTCTTGGCTTCTGATTTACTCCTTGGGGACAACATAGGAAAGGAAAAAATATAGTAGAGGAATTTCTAAGGCAAAATCACTGCAAAACCAAATGAATACTTTTGCAAATGGATAAAATTGTTCCTGAAATATGTTTCCTGGTGTTTCCTGGAAGATGAAAATTTGGTTGCTGCTCAGAGACTCTGCTCTGGCTCACATGCTCTGCTGGGGGGCTCTGCCACATTCACCCCACCCATGAACCTTTCTGTAGAAAACCTAGTGAACAAGGCTCGGAGTTCAAGGTCTTTTATTTGCCATCTTGGCTTTCAATTTCCTATAACAGTCCATCAGATGTTCTTGGACATCTGTTTCAAATGCATGACAGTAACCTGTTTGAGACATAAACTGCTTCAGGCATGGTACAAAATGGAATTCAGAATACAAAATGATGCCGTGTTCACAGTCCCAGCCCAGTCTATCAAACTGCGTGTTCCATGTGCTGGTTCTTAAGACAACTTTCATAATTTATTTAGGAATCTATATGGGAAATGAACTCTGCTTATAATTTTGCTCTGCTTGTATGGGCTGAATTCCAATGAAATCCTGGCTAATAATCAAGAATAAAAAGGGTTGATGCTAAGTCATCATGTATCCAGTCTTCAAAATATCCTTTAGCAGAACCCTGTCAAATATAAACCAAAGCATATTTCTTTCCTAATAGTCTATTTGCTGCATTCAGTACCTCTTGATTTTGAAGTTTAATAACTCTAGGCATTGATTATCTTTCAACTTGCTAAACTGATGACCCTCAGCAACTGACTAACAGATATCTTACTAGTATTATTCAAGTATCTCATTTTAGATCTGTTGCTTCTATGGAATTTCATAAAAAGTATGGATGTGTGACTTATATGTAGCTAGTTTACTCATGTAAATTGGTGGCTGGCAATTTTAAGTGCTTCGGTGTCTTAGCTGTACAGTCCCCTTGAAATTATACAATCCAAAAACATATGTAGCACACACACGCATGCATGTATATAAACCCATGTGTTCTATACATGTAACACTGTAATCAATGGTCAAGATTGTCTGACACCTTTTATTGTAAAACTGTATTGTTTACAGTTGAATCATTCAGCTTGAATTTTTATATTGACTATTTTCTTCCACAGCTATAACTATAGGAATTCTGTACAGAATCAGTAAGTTATTCAGGAAAATAAGACAAGTGGGCATTTCTGGCAAGGGACTGGAAATGAAACTTAACTTCAGGTACCCGGAGTTTTCTTCTTTTATAGGCTATAGATGCATCTTAGGGAAACTGGTCCTAATAGGCAATAGTTAAATAGCCTATATGGTTTCTTGAATAATTCATTTACGATATGCAGGACTGAGCAGTTGAAAAAAATTAAGAATAGTAAAATAGTAATGAAAAACACGAGTGCAGAAAATAACACTCAAAACTTCGTGCTGTACCTTCATTGTAACATTAAAGTTTGGTAGATGGGAAAATGAATGATCAGACCTAAAACTCCACTTTTATTTTCTTAAATGCCTGAGATGATATTATTTTTGTGAAAGACTTAATGAGTCTTACAGATTTTATGTGCTGATTGAGTCACCTTTACTTCAAGAAATTAAAATGCGTAAATGACATTCTATTCATGTAACTTCTGACAATACCACAAATTTTAAAATGGTCTATTTACTTAAAGATAATGATTTTTAAATATATACAATATGCATTTTTCCATGGAGTGCAACCACTACGGTCCATTATAAGCTCATCCTTTTCTAATTGCAGTAGATAAATCTGTGGTAATCTACTTTGCAAGTATGGCATAGAACATATTATAAATACCACAAGAAGGGCAAAATTTACTGTGCCGTAAAGGTCAAAACGATAAAACGCATAAAGAGTATAATGAAGCCCATTGGCTGGAATTCAACTAGACACTTAAGTAGATGACAATTTTTTACCTTGTGAGAAGTCCCATTGACTTAAGTGTCCTGCTGAATATTGTCAGTAATGTGTAGTTTGCATATTACTTATCTTTATATTGTTTAGACATTACAGTTAAAATCTTATGCTTTGTGTAGATATCTGAAATGACAGTGGAAGAACTGAAATATTTACCAAGCCCCTTGTGTGTAAGAGAAATTAACTAAAACTTGAAAAACGTATTTAGGACAAAAATCCATCTGTACAAACATGTAATTTGAAGCCAAATCTGAACTCCTGCCCTGGATTTTTTCTACTTTTGAAAAACTTCTTGTTAGGAGTTCTCTCATATTTCTACTTACATCAGGCATTGGCTGTGAGAGAGGCAGAGAAAGGCAGCTGAAGCCCTCCACCTTTTTCTTGCAGCACCAGAGCCCTGTGAGGCACACTGCCTGACTCAGCATCATGGCTATACTCACCCAGAATATCATTGTGCCGTGTTGATCAGCGGAGTAGCTGAATTTCGGCATACAGATCCACGTGCTTACTCCGAACACTTTGCTTATCTTTACAGGACATTCCATATATCCCTAGAAATCTGGGTATGAGGAAACTGCAGTGCCCCCTTAACTCAGAAACAAATCAGGCTTTGTGCCCCTGGCAAAGAGATATCAAACCAAGTTTGTTGCTGTCTATGAGACAGAAAATTTGATTCCATTCAAGGTCTTTTGAAATTAATTTCAGTGTCCAAAAGATGAGCTTGATTTTCTTTTCACTAATACAGATCTTGAATGAGTTGCTATTGATCTGTGCAAATATGAGAGAGGATTACATGCACATGCTGTGCATTTTCAAAATCAATTTCACAATTGCTTTGTATCTCACTTTTGAGATTCTTAATTGAGCTAAGGACTGGTTGAAAAATTGTTACAGAAATACTTTCCTGTGAGAGGTTTGACTAATGTAGAATTTTCATAAAGTTATCTGGGGAGAGATTTTGACTTTTTCTTGGAAAAAGGACCCAATGAAAATAACAAATAAATTATTTTTTTTTTTTGTGAAAACCTAGTCTTTCAAATGTGAAATACTAAACTGCTACAGTGCCAGGTGTAAGTTGTAGTTTATTTACAGCATACCCTTCTTGTATTTGCTGGATTATCTGGCCATGCTGCATCTCCCATGATACCTTATAAGTGAGTAGTTCTTAGAATAGGCAAAAAACTGTAGAAATATTTAAAAAAAACCCCCAAACTACCAAACTTCCAATGGCTGAGAAAATGAAAATAATTCCATCTACCTTGATTTGATATAAATCTAATGATTTGTTTTCATTCCTTCTTAATGGGTAAATATAAATTTGGAATTTCTTTATTAACAATAAATTTTTTCCATTACTTTTCTCCTTTCCCAAAAGCTTTAAATTAAATTGTTTTAGAAAGACACTATTTTTGAGTTGCACTGTGCTTTTGGGCGTCGTTCAGGTTTATTAAGCTTGCATACCTGAGACTAGCTGCAAAATACTGATTTTAATAGCTTGTACCTGTGCTATACAGTTGGAAATGATGCATCCAAATTCACATCCCTCAACTAGGGAAACAGTTTTGGTGGGGGTGAAAATCCTCTCACTGTGAAACTCTCAGGCTGTTCCCTTTCCTTGGGCAACTCTGAAGTCAGAAAGACAGAACTCAACTGCAGTATGACTCTAGAATGAGTATATATACCCTTTGGAAGGAACAAATTATTTTCACTTCAGAGAATGCACTTTGTCCGTGTCCTTTTGAAGTTGTGCAATATTATTTTTCCTGTGTTCAGGTTTGTTGAGTGTTCTGGCTAATCTTGTGCTATTACTGCAATGGACTTCTGAAACTCCCTCTCAACCCTGTGTTGCCATTTGACACCCAAGAAAAGCAGAGAGGCTAACCTCACTAAAGCGTAAGTGGCAAGGGAACCGAAGAGGTGGATGGAAGCAGAAATTAATCTGACATGAGAAAAAAGAGTAGGAACACTACATGTCCTGCAAAACAGCAGTTTTCACGCTCAAAGGGAAGTCTAGCAAGCATTCCAGATTGAGATGTCTGTGAAAGACAGTGGGAAAGAAAATAAATTCCTCTCTCTTCCCTGCCAAAGTCTATTGCCTAAAACAAGGTAAGCATTACTGAGTATTAAAGTGTGTCTGAACAATAAAAAGAAAATTCAGTTCAGATCCAAGTAGGAATATATTCTGCTAATCTGTCCATGAGTCATGTTAGCATGCTAGCATGCCTAACTCCATTTCTATGCTTTGCTGGAATTTACTATTGCAAATTAACGTTACTTTAATGAAGAATTTTGTAGCTTATTTTTTTCCCTTGTTTAAACGCCCATTAGAGAAGTATTTGGGGGGTGGTACAATAGACCATAGCAATGCCTTCATGATTATCCCTCCCTAAAGAATCTGAAAAGGATATTACTTGCCCATGAGGCTTCCTTTGAGATGTTAGAAAGCATGTAGTAAAATCCTTACTTAGGCACTCGTGGGTGTTCACTTGTTGTTAAATTGTATTTTAAAACAGTAATTTTCTTGTTTAATTGGAAGTTTTTAATCATTGGCACATTAGATTATGCTATGTAGTTGTTCTGTTCCAACGGTTTATAATAGAGGTCTTTAATTGCCTCTTGGCCAATTTTCCTTTTCACTTCACTTTCTCTACTCAGGACCCAAACATCACTATCAGATAGGAGGAAATTCTTCTCTCAGCCATAACAGTAGAAATCATATTCATCTTTGTATAGATACCTAGCATGAGATGTCTGTTTGGAGCAGCTGGGCAAGGATGAATTTCATACACACAGAAGGCAAATTGAAGTCAATTTTTTAGCATTCAAACTATAATGACTGTCTAGATGGACCCTTAGACACTCTTACACAGGTCTAGTGAAGTCCCAGCTGAATGACTCTGCTTTTGCCACCCCAGAGTTATCACACCAGAGTATCACACCAGTATCACACTTCAGCAGAATATGAAGGTAATTTTAGCAGCTGGGTTATTTTTCATAGTAAAGGCCACATTTAACACCGTCCTGCATAAGCTGCTTAGACTGCTGAGGTGAAATCTAAGTCTTACTGAAGTCATTGAAACCAAGCTTGTTTATTTTTCTGTGAAGCATTTATGTAAATCATGTAAGACTCAAGACATATAAAAAAATGTAATCCTCTGCAGGGAAAAGTGTAAATCCTGTCACAATGTTCAGGAAAGCATCCTTACTGGAGCACATGTTCCTGTTTTGGGAAGTGCAGTGTGTTGGGCAGTTAGCAGTTTACAAAGAATACTCATCATGAAGAGAGACGAAAACTGCTACTTAAGCCCTGGCAGGGAGAGACGATGCTTTCCTTGTCCTTAGAGCTAGTGATCTGTCTGTTTTTCTTCCACCCACTAATCTTTGTGGTAGTGATCTGAAGTATAAAGGTTTCACTTTGTTTAGAGGACTTCAGGCTGTAGTTGATCGTCCAGGTCTTCAGTGAGTGAGTTTTATTCGATAAAATTAAATTTCCATATGTTGCCCTCAGATGGAAGATTTTAGTTTTAACAAGTTCTGCCATTTGGTGACGTTAATGATAGTATACAAAGCTCAGTTCATGTTACTCTCTAAGTTTTGCTACAGTATAAAATGTGTCCTGTTTTAATTTGTTACCATCACAAGTGATATCTGAAGCACTAGTCTATGCGAAGCTCCGACAAAGACTAAAACCCTGCTCACGTCAGTGATAGCACAGATGTGGATCTACAGTTGAATTCTGCATGTAACGCCTTCCTGAAACAGTAGGCCTTAAGTAGCAGAACTACGCAAGCCCTTGGGTAGCATAAGCTCACATACCGGCATGCAAGAAAGCTTCATTTTTTTCACCTGCCTACCTGTCTTGACAGGAGTGTGTATTTCTGTCTTGTAAAGATAGTGGTATATAACATTTGAAGTCAGAGTATGTCAGAAGACCAAGACCATTATATGCTGCCAACAGTGTAGGCTGAAGCTATACTGATCCTGGGGGGAAAAAAATACTCTTTATTTCAATTTATTTTCTATGTAAACTACACTGTTGGAATACATTTGCAGTGGAAAGGATACCATAAAATACTGAAGTTGGCAAAAACAGATGACACAAGCCGAAGACTAGTATTAGAAACCTATAAATTAGAAAATATGGAGCTGTATTGCTTGCACAGTCTAAATTAATGTATACAGTCTAAAGTAACGTATGTGCATATATTGTCTGTTCAAATTTTGAAAATCTATTAAAAATTTAAATAAGGGGAATATTTATAAATAACATAAAAATATAGTAGAGATTAATTTTTCTAATAATTTATAAGTTACTATCAATGAGATTTCTATACATGATTAAGTATTCATAGTATTCATAAACTAGAATACATAAACCTTGTAATGGAGGTCACGTATACGGCATTCTGTAGCATCTCTGGCAATAATTTACTAGTGAAATTGTGAATTTAATTAATACCATATTAGTTGATAAACAATTTGTATACATCCAGATCTGATCTAGGAGTCCTATAGCTCTGATATACAGTGCTGTTGCTGTTCAGAAATGCTGAGGATAGTATTTAACACTTGAGGACTAATTTGTTCAGATCATCACATGTGTCCCTGAAGAAATATCACATGGGTTATGTCTTGATGCAATACTTTAGAAGGTGGAGAAATGAAGGTTGGAATACAATACTTTGCTAAAGGGCTTTTACACTCTATCCATCTCACTAATCCTATCCTGTTCCCTGGAGCAAAATTCATAAGTTTTTTTTTTCTTTTGTTGTCGCCTATATTACCCACCCACATAAAGATTCTGTATCACTGTTTTTCAGTTACAAGTAAAGTATTACTGTCAGAGCTCCGGTCCAGTGTACAGGCCCTGTTCCAATTTGCGGCTAGAATGCTTTGGACTTGTATCATCTGATGTATATTTCTTTCACATGGCAGAGGAAGAGTTCTTTCTAGTTCCTTAGAACACTGTGGGTGTAAAACTAAAAGGTACCCTTGAAATAGCTTAGGCAGATACCTAATTTTGTAAGAGCTGACATGGTACTTAATGCAGAGAAAAACAAATTTATGTTTTCATAGTAAACATTCAATTGCATATAATTCCTTCTAGTCCTGAGCTCTTCATACTTTTTTGTCTGCATTAGAGCAGAATACTGCCCATCTGTGATTGTCATGCAGTAGAATACAAAATGCGAATAACTGTCTACATTCCTTTTCTGAATCACACAGGGCTGTTTTATGTTGTACAGTACTATTTAATATATCATTATTTATTATTTTTCCTTTGCAACTCTCATCCGCCAGAAATATCCAGCTTTATTCATACTTTTTACACCCTCAGGAAACACAAGGAGACTCTTCTACACAGTCAAGATGCATTGAAATTTTGCCTCTTATACAGGCAAAATATCCCCTAAGGGACAGTGTAACATCTGTGCTTTCTGCCAATGTGAGAAAACTGGTCACGCTTCTGAAAAGCCACAATGGTGGCACAGGCAATCTACCTTGTCCTCCAATCTTTTCACTGCTGTTGAGCACAGAAATGAAAATTATCTTGGAAATCACTTCCACTAATAAATTTTCTCATCTCTTAGATGAGATGGAGTTAGAAACAGTTTCCTTGATAGTTCTCCATTTGTCAGGCTAAGTCCTAAACCTTGACTGGAGGGAAGATTTTACAACAAAAGTATATACTGGTCTTTCTCCCAGAAAAGTTGGAAACATATTAGGAAATAAAATATTCATAGAACTAATAACAGTACTTAGCCTCTGAAAATCCTATATATGCCAGTACAAAGTACAAGGTACTAGCAAAACCTTTAAAATTACAACCCGGCTACCTCTATAGATAATTTTTGAAAGCTAAAAAATATCATCCCAGTGGAAAGGGCTCACAGTACGGTGTTTAAAACTTAGAAATTCATTAGAAGTGGTATTTTCATAAACAGTGTAGATAGCTAAGGAGAGTTTTCCTGAACACCTCATTGCAACTGCGTAACGACATCCTAGTAGCTGGTAGTTAGCTGGTAAAATCTTCTGACTGCTCTTGTATCTTTCTGTTGTCTTAAATGCTTAGATATGCTGTGAAATATTTTTTCCTTATTTGTTACACAGCTTGACCCTCTTCTAACGGGTTGGTCTTGAACAGTCAATATCCTGCCCTCAAGAATTTCTGCTATGATGCAATATCATATTTAGCAGCTTTCACATATGAACAGCAGATGGTTTGAGCTGAATATACATAAGCATGTGTGACTGTATGTTGCCATCCTTTAGTTCCATTTAACCCTTCAGCAGCTCTTTGCCTGTGCCATTTAACAGTCTTGTTTGGAAATGGGAAGGAATTCAGACTGTGAAAACATGAATGTTTTTTCCTGCTTACACTAGTAGCTGTTTTGTTTTTTTTTTTTAAAAAAATATTATTGTGATAGCTAAGAATAATCTTCTTGACTGGTCAGTGAATATTTTGTTTCCAGCTGCTTACAGCTCCTCTGTGTTTAACAGCAGACAGACATGGGAAAATATGGTTTGGTAAAAGTCACAACACATCATTTGTGAGACAGTGCTTCCAAACACAATTTTATTCACTTTTAGGATTCTTTCCCACTTCACTCCACTATTAGTTTCTTTTTCTGTTTTATGCAATAACAAGAAAGTCTACTGTTCTGGTTGTTGATAAACTAGCAAATTTTTTTGTGTGCTGAGTCATTTTACTCATATATACTAATATAGAAGTGCTCTACATTCTTCTTATCAAAATACTTATGTTGGATGGTTTTGACATTGCTTCATGTATCAGGTAATTATTTAAAATGTCAGAAACAAACAGTCATGACTTATATGAGCTATGCTGAGTGCTTAGCAACAGAAATATGAGTATATATGCACCTGCCTTCTGCCTCTCTCAGGAAGCTTGCAGCTGACCAGATTTCCTTTAAAAGATACCGGCATGGAAGAGGAGTTGCCTGCCAGCCTTGTGGTGCTTCAGTGGCTGGGGTGCTCCACAGCAGCCTTTCTGATGCAATGTGGGACACGGTGCAGGCTCACCATAACTTAGGGTAGATCTGTCTCTCATTAACTACAGTATAAACTAGAATGTGCACTTTGGCTTCTCTCCTTGAACTCTAGACATTTAAGCCATATCAGAACTTGACTCGAAAATATTTCTAAAAAGTATTTGGTATTAGCACTTCCCTCCTAGGCAGATACTTATCTTGCTTGCAACCTACTCCTGTATTTTGGAGTGAGACCCAGACATGCAGTAGCCTGTCCTACTCCTTACCAATGCTTTGGCTTCCACAGATCAAGGAAGAAACTACATTGCTTTCTACTCATCACATCACTTAGTCTAGGTGAAGGCTGAGTGCCCTGACTAAGTGTCCTGATTAGGGCCTGAATGTAAACAGCTCCTAGTGTAGTAGGAATAAAGGAAAAATGTAGTTTTATGTGGAGAAAGATTCACTGTTCATTGATCTGTCTACAAATACGACATGAGCTGTTGTTACTTGCAGTAACTCACTGGAAGACTTGCATTACACAATGATTTCATATGGCATATATAATGATCTTTTCTGTTCAGTTTTGTACATACAGGAATTACCTTCCAAGGAATGCTTTTCTGTAGCTATATGTTTGCATTAGCTGGTTTTGCTTACAGTATTTGAGTAAGTAATAATTACTTGCTGAATATTAATTTTATAATACAGTTAAAATATACAAGTAGCTTTCACCAAAGCAATCACCTTTAGCCCCTAAAGTACTGATCATGGATGAAGTGTAGCCAGACAGCAATTATTTTTTTTCAACAGGAAAGATTGTTAATACCAGCATGATTAGCTGCTTGCATCTGGTAGCTGCTGCGTTTAAAAAATGCTTTGTATATTTTATGAAATATATCTGACTCAGTTTACATATTCATTAACTGTAAAAGCCTGTACAGAAAGAGAACAGCACAAGAAGAGTTTAAAAAAACCCACTCTAGTAGTGTTAGTAAATTAAATGGAATTTATAATCCTTTTAGGCTGTCCATATAATTACTCAGAAACCATTGGTGCTGAATGACAGAAGGAAATCCCATTTAACATCTGCCTGTCTCTGTCCCACTTCACACCTACTCTGGTATCCAAATACAACCCCAAAGGCATATTAGAGGAGGAATTAAATGACAGAAATGGCAATTAGGTATCTGAGGCTCAATTATTTTCCTACAGAAGTTGAAGAAAATTAGACACCAAACTACTATGTGTTTATAGCTGTTCCTGCCTATTACTGTACTGCTTCAGTGAAAACACATACTCAACAGATTAAATGCCACATTTTCCCTAGACCTCCTTTAATATATATTGGTGTTAAAAAGGCTATTGTAATAAGGTTCTATTAACCATAAGATTACTTAATTCAATTTACAGACTATTGGTTATAACATCTTCAAATAAAACTAAAACCATTTTCAACAGCATGCAATTTTAGAGACGCTTGGGGGAAAGAGGCTTACAAAATGCAGCACAATACTGAAGAAACGAATACAGTAGTTTGCCACAAGAGAATTAATGTAAATGGACTTTATTTTATTTAAATGTTGTACAAAAAGAGGGTAAGAGCATTTATTTTCTTGTCAAATGAAGGATAATGAAAAATAGCTACCCAACTAAAATATATTAAGCCTTATTTCAAAATAGAGTGTATATTGTGCAAGAAAGAATAAAATCACTGAAAGTCACTGAAACCGAAAATATTATTTTTTTGTTTTAATATGAAGTATAGTAATTTACTGTGTGGAATGGAAATGAATTTTTTTCCTGCCAAAACCTCAAAATAACGCAAGTCACATAGTTGGGAGAAAGGTGTTTCTTTAACTTTTTTTCTGACTGTTTAACCTTTGCTCTAATGCTGGAGCAGCTCCATCAATGAGATGCTACTGAAGAGCAGCAGCCGGCATCTCATCACAGTGATTTATCTCAGTGCTCAGAACTACTCTGTAGAGCAAAATGAGAAACCCCACGGCTACAATTGCTACACCAGCTAAACCTGACAAGGTGTTAGGTTGGTGGGAATTTTCAGAGAAAAACTGATGATTGAGGGAGCCGCTGCTGAAACTGATGCTGCAGGGCTGAGAGATGTTTATTTGTAAGACTGACATGCAGACATGCACAAACTGAGACTGTAAGGATTTATTTTTTTCATCAAGCTTTTTAACCCATAGCTAACAGTTTTAGCTCATGTTATTGCCACCACACCTTAGACTAGATTTGTATTTTTTCCATCCAGTGTCATTTTTGCTGTCTTCAAAATGTGTTTTGACTTCAGTTTTGCACCACGAAACTCCAGGCCACTCTTAGATATCCTGTTTGTCTCCTCTGCTGCATTTAAAAGTGGAGGGAAAATTGCAGATACACATGGATGAAACCAGTACCTGGGGTCAGCCAGTACAAATTGCAGCCATTCAGGAATATGCAGACTGGTGACAGTGAAAGAGGGAGGAGAGAAATTTCAGGTTGCCTGTATGCACAAGCCATTCATACATACTGACAAAGCATAGGAATACCCAGTTATCAAATTCACTAATAAATGTATGAGCCTGTATGTGAAACAGAGGCATCTTGGGTTGAAATAACTTTTGACTTCATGTTAAAGCTGTACAGATTTCTTTAGTTTCAGTGCAAGTTTGAGAGACTTCAAAGAAAGCAACAAATGTTTGGAAGTTTGATCAATCCCATATTTTTTTTACAAGTGTGTTGTCACCTTGAAAAGGTGTTAAAAATTGAAAGTAGGTTGAATTGTGTACAATAAAGAGATAAGAAAAGATTTTGAAAAAAAAAGTTGCAACAATTGTAACTGTTCTTCTCAAATAAAGCTCAGATTCATAGAACTATTGTGATAACTAGGCATCTAAGACTCACTGTAATTATTTAGAGTTACATCTCTAGAACACCCTGGCCCAGTTAATTTCAGTGAGGGAAACTTCCCTTCCAGATCTCGTCTAGATCAAACATAAAGCTGTTTTTCTCTGATTTACAGGTGAGTACTGTAAGTCCATAATGAGAATTTTTGTGCTCAGAAGGAAGAGGAGCATACACAAAATACAATAGAATGCACCATAAAAAGCCATTAAAATGCAAGGAAAGCCTTTTGGACAGCCTGCTGAAAATTTTGAGGGCGCATTTTCTTCCCAGAAAGTACAAGTTTTCCGGCTTCCCTCCCTGCCCTGAATAAGGCTACATTCCAAACTTTCACAGTCCTGACTGTAATGGATTTTCTGTCTCCAGCAGTTATAGTAATGAGAAAAAATTTTATATATTTTCGAGGGAGATGCAGCATGAGAGTGTTTGACTGACTGTGTTTCCTTTGGGCCAGGAAAGTAAGTACTGAGTTCTTCAGGCTGCTGCTTCTCGGAACGTAAATTATTCTTGCAGTGAAGAAATGTGTATCACTTGCTCTTTCTGGTCGTTGGTACAAGAGAATTCTTTATGTCATATTTATACAATATTTGACAGGAAAGGAATTGCATTCAGTGAAATGTGTAAGCTCTGCACATTTGGGAGGTTTTTGTAAATGATATCTAAAAAACTTTTACAGTATTACATACTATAATTACAATTGTTAAATGTGAGTACTTGGTTAGAAATTGCTGGTAGTTAATACAGTTTCTCATCTTCAGAAGTATCTTCATTACTAAGAGATTTTCCATAAATAATTTTTTGTCTACTTTACAGAGTTAACAATTTCAAAGAGCAGTCACAGTCCACATGAACAGCAGCTTGAGGTAGTGCAGTAGTGCAACTAAAGGCTAAATTTTGCAGAAGGTTTGCATCAGTGTAAGCCAATGTTTCTGCAAACAGAAGCAGTCCTGGCCTGTCCTGGACTGCCAATCTCCACTGTATGCAACCCCTTCCTTTGTGCAAGTACAGATGAACTAAAATTAGACTGGTTTTTGGCTGGCTAATATTAACTCAATTCTCCTCCCTATTCCAGATCACTAGAGACACACACATCCCATTGTGTAAGGGGGTAACATGGGGTCAAGAGCAAGCACTTGAAATAGACTGAGGGCAAGACTCATTCAGCATCAATGACAAGCTGTTTATGGTTACAGATTCATTTTCAGAAACAGTCGTAGTTACCTTATTAAATCGATTATAGAGGGTCAATTCTTTTGCCAGCACTGGGCATTTCTTTGGCAGTATCAAGCAATAGAAAGCTCCAGCTCAGATTTTGCCTCATCTGTGTGTATCATTTGTGCCTACAATATGATTACCTTTGATTTGGCCAAGGCAGTGCTGACTATTCCTTAAATGATAACATTAACAGCTGTCAGAAAGTTTCAGCTAAAAACCTGAACTTGACTCCTTTCTAGGCAAGTGTAAAACTTTCATTTTATAACAAAGTTGTTGATATCAGTTGTGTTCGACTAAGAGGAGAAAAATATATATTCTGAATTAATCTTTGATTGCTTTCATTGATGCCTAACCTTTCAGGACTGAAACCTGCCACGGATAAACTAGTTATTCAGTGAAATCCTGTAGGGTTTATGCAGGCCTGGTTGTAAAACAATGATACCTACTGTACTACAACAGACTTTTGAAACAGAACACTTACTATAGATTTAAAAGCAGCTCATTCTGTGACACTGTTCCAAGATGATTGACTGTGATAGTTACAGATTGGTTGAAATGCATTACAGGATATGCATTATATATCAAGACATTATAAATTATGAGAAACTACTGTCAGGCAAGCAATTATGATAGCTCATCTTGCAATGCTAATTACAAAATGTCTGGAAAATACCTTATCTACATTTATGAAGCTTCCTGCATTGATCAATGAAGTAGATATGACAGTGTAAAGAGGGGTGCTATGATTACTAAAACCTCAGTTAGATAGGTATCTAAATGGCACTGGAGAACTATTCACCAATGTATACTGGTGCAATACTAACCCATGGAATGAGTGGTGTTTGGAAGTGGATTTTTTGACCTTGGAACAGCTTTTAGATCCATAAAGTAGTTTTGCTTGGGTCCTCTGGAATGAATAATATCTTTCAACGTAAACTGATGATGGTGATACTCAAATCTAGCAACTAACTAGGAAACAAACTGTGTAAACAACAAAAGAGATCCTAAAATGCATTTCGTAAGACCTTCATAAAGCCTTCATAAGGCCTTCATGAAGGCACTTTACAAGACACTTTATTGTTGACATTTCATGTGAAACACCAAGTACCATTGTGAGCACTCAATTCAAGTAAATGAAACTGAAATCAGCATAGGTGCAGAGAAGGGTAGCCAAGAGAATGAGAGGCTTATCTTGCTAAGAAAAACTGATAAGTAACCTTACAAAGAGGAGGTTAAGAGGGCAGACAAGTCCTGTATGGAAACACATGGGGATGAGCTAAGAAATATTTGAGCCAAAGTCAACACCAGCAGTGGAAGAAATGGTTATTAATGGCTCAGTTACACACCTCAGCTGGAAAGTAAATAAAGGTATGTAATCATTCAAATAATCAAGTTATGAAACAGCCTTTCAAGCAGTTGGTCAAACACTCTAATTTTGTTTAAGTTGGAACTTAGTAAGTTTAGTAAACACTATTTGGTGTGATTCTCTGCAATAGAAGTAGGTGGGACTTGATGGCATGGAAGTTTTCAACTTTAATGTTCCTGTTGCAACTGAATTACCTTCTAAAATATGCTTTTCAGTCAGCTTTCCCATCCCCTCCCATACTTTTTATGATCTCAAGGGATTATTTTTATCCTTTGCAATGGTATTAATAGCAAGTCAATGGTTATTTCCATCTACCTCCTCATGAGTGTGTCAATGATGATTAAATGTATCTGCATTGCATTACGCAATATCACTGCTGTTCAGACTGGAGTATTCTTTTTTGCCGCAACAATTTGACTACAAAAAAATGAAAAGAATTGAACAATTGAGAAGAAAGTTCTTTGCATGTCTACTGTCTTTGGGAGTGCTGTGGAAAGTCTGCTGTTATTTAGAAGCTACACATTATATATGATTAGAAGGGCAGCCTTCTAGATCCACAGGTTTCTTTTCTACAAATATGCGCATAAGAGTAGCTAAAGCCATGGCACCATTTAGAATGGAATAAAAAGAAGTGAGCTACTCCTAACATGGACTAGTTATAGATTAATTCCCCTGACACACAGCAAGGAATTGTACATTTCCTTCTAGAAACTTAGAGTGAACTCTCGATCTGTGGAACTGTAAGATACCATGGTATGAAGCTCCTGATTTGCAGGATCTCTAAAGTGGGTATGTTTAGAAATTTTGGAATATGGAGAACTACTGTAGATTTTTTAGATTTCTTTTTCTCAGAATAGTATATTTTAAATTACTAGTTATGAATTTTTGAATTACTTTGTTTTTAATCCATAAATGATTTCTCAGTCAGATAATCATAACTATGGAATATGTAGATATTTAAAAAAATAATTTGTGAACAAGTGGGTAATACAGTATGTGAGAACTGCTGTAGTCTAAATTATTAACTAATCTGTCACAAACAGTACGGCTAAATTTTAAAAAATGATGTTTCCTTTGCGTTTTACATTATACACTAGGAATATTTGCTAGCAGCAGTTGCTGGCTAGGGATAGAGAGTCATTAACTGTTAGCTATCTCATATATTGGAAATTTGTCAAGAACTGTAACAGTACCTATGTGTCATTAGAGTCATAGCGTCATATCCTAAATTACCTGTAACGCTAAGCGAATCTAGTAAGGTTGTTGTGCACAGAAATAGGCTCATGCTGCTGTATATGTATTATCTTTATGCTAGTTTGAATGTATCTGATTGCCGCTTTTAGTTAAGCATTTAAATGCAACTATTTTCCAGTAAACACACATTTTGTTCTCTACTGTTAGGATACTAAATATAGATTTATTGATTTGAAGAAAATATCACAGGCTTAGAAGAGATAAATGAGTATCACGATTGAAAATCTTTTCTGTCACTTGGGATAAGTTGTATTTTTAGCTTTGGGAGAAAAGCCAGAAGGTAGTTCAAAGCCTGACCTTTACTCCTCAATAATCAGACCTATATATAGTGTTTTACCGGACAGACCTTCATAAAAGAGCTCCAGGTTGTTGGTCTCCTTATTCTGCTTATTGAAGTAAAAGGTTTCAGTTATGGAAAAGCGTACTTTGCTTGCAAGTAGATGTGGTAAATGTTATTCTAAAAGGAATCCATTCCTTATCTCATACTCCATACATTTCCTGGATATAGGCAGAAAGCATCTTCACATAAGTGCCTATTTTGCTTGTTCTTTCAAAATGGTATATGCCTATACTTTTTTGCATATTCTTTCTACAGTAAGTGAAACATTTGCAGCTTGTATCTGGCTGTATTTCTGCTGCTGCTCCTTTGCTGCCTCTCTTTTGAAAAGGAAATACCTTATTCTTACTGGAAGGACCTGAGAAAATAAAAATAGACCATTCTCCTCCAGGTCTGTACCATTGTTCTAATTGCGAACGGCAAGGATCATTAATCATCAAAAAGGCTCCAAACGTGTTCACTTTCTTAGATTTAGTACATCATAAACAGCAACATGTACTTGCCTCTAGGGCTGACTTGACCTATGTGCTAAGTTTGCTTGCTGTAAATGTGCCATATTTCCGTAACTGTTTAAAACTTCAGAAGAAATAGAAACAAAGCTCTGTGTTAGAATGGAATACAAATATTCAAGAATACTCCTTGTCTATCAGTAGTTTCATCACATGGTTATAATTTTGTGACAGTCTTTAGAACTTTTAACAGTGAGCCAATACAGAATACACTTGGTTTAAAAGTATTGCAAAATTTTCTGAGTAAAATCCCCTATCTCATATCATTGATTTTCATCTATGGCTGTGTAGAATGTAGCATTTTGAGTGAAATAAGTGACAAAGAAGAAGCCCAAGATAGTCCTGAGCCAGATTCTGGATCCAGAGTTTATAAATTTAGACAAAATAAATTCTAAGATAGAATTATTTAATTAATTTTAAATTAGAAATAAGCACTCATTATCTTTCAAAGGTTTGAAAGCCAATTCCAAATTTGAATTATGTTGTGACTGTGTATTTTATAAGAATAAAAACATATCTACATTACACAGAGTAGTTGCTCACATATGTTTACATGTGGAAAAGAAAAGAAAACAGAAAATACAGACTTGCCTACTAAAAAGATTTGCTCTATTTTCTGAAAATGCTATCTCTTGTTGAAGCAAAATCTCTTTATTACAAAAGATATTACTTGTAAATAAGATGGGCAGACACTGCACTTTCCTGACCCCGTACACAAAAGAATTTTGCATTTCCATTAAAAATATATAACTCATGGGACTCAGCTGACAAGCACGGCCATCTTCAAAGCCTGAGGATTTGCCTCTATGGCCAACCTGGTTTGTGTGTTCTTTGGCAGCTCCTTCTTTCATTAATAATTTACAGTGGTTCTCAAATGGTTTCAGACAGCTTCAGTACAAAGTTCCAATCGTACCTTAAGGAGAATCATATAACAGTTATGACCAGATTCTAGTGCGGTTTGAAATGAAAACACTTACAGATGATTTAACATTTTCATGATCTAACCAAATGCAGATTTATTTTCAAAGAAATTCCTGTCCAGTCATCTTGAAAATTTCATGGCAGATTAACATTAATATATATGAAAGCACTATTTAAACAACTGGGCTAACACAGAAACATGTTTTGGGGCAGGATCTTTTGCTCCAGCTCCTCCAACAGATAGCGATATCTTAATCAGAAATATCTGTTTCCTGAAGATCCATGCCAACAACAGAGATAAATCTGACTACTCTTTTGATTGATAATAGGACTATTCAGTAATAATCCAACCTTAAAGATATTATTTTTAAAATGAAATTTGCATTATATTTTTTCCAATATCCCTAAAGCTTATATCGAGGACTTATTAGGAGAATTCCTTGTTTTAATTGCAGGTTTTCCAGCAATGCTTTAGACAAGGTTGAGCAAATAACTCTGCACAAGTTATTCAAAACTCTCATTCACTTTATTCAAAAGCAACCCAAATGACTGATGAAATATTTATCCCAGAAAGGTACAGCAAGTCTTATTTATTAAGGAATAGGGTGGCTAACTTTTCTGGAATTTAAAATCTATATCTACTATCTGTCACGTTCCCATTCATACCTTGATAAGACATTAATAGAGAACCTGATCTGCTTTCTGTGCATTTGGCCAACAAGTTTCAAACATTGAGTATGCAAGATAGAAAATATGAAATTCCGGCTTCATTCAGGTAGGTAGACATTCTGATACTTTTTTTCAGTGGGACCAGACTTCTTTTTGCAGTCCTGGTGGGCTTGTGGGTTTTTAATTGAATTTTATTTGGCCTCTTCTTTTTTGGCTGCAGAGTTAAAAAAGACCCAGTACCAAGTGCCTTCTATACTGGCAGTCTCTGAAAAACTGATGACCACATATGAACCAAAAATTCAGGGACACTGTGACATTTCATTGTCACCTACAATGTAAAATTAAATGAACTGCGTGTAAAGTTAAATGAAAAGTAGAATGAAATGAAATTTTGAATTAAGGTTTTCTTCAACGATAAATTTTCATGCTAATAGTTATTAGGAAGTCTCTCGGTTCAGAATAAATTCTTGTGTCTTTTATCTATGAAATCCTGCTTCAGTGAAGGGATTCAAAATGAACTACAAGTCACTGGTGTTACCAGAAACTCAGTGCAGTGTATTTGCATCAGTGACATCCCAGAAAGAGTGATACTTTTGGAACTAAATTTTTACTTTAAACTCTTAAACATAGCTTCTCATCTGTGTTCAGCTGATCATGTCTGTATTAGGTAATACAGACATAATTAGTATATGGAGCCCCATGCACAAAGTAGTATAGAAAAACAGCCATGTCAAATGTACACTTCCCTTGGCAAGTATAATCAGTTCCATTTGCTCTTGGAATGGTCTGTTCACGTGTTTTATTTTGAATTAATGTAGGATTGGTGCTTGCCTGGCTTTTATGCTACTCAAGAGTTTCTTGTACAAGAGGAAGCCATAGCTTCCCTGCTAGTGTGATTTACTTCTTGGTAGCTATAAGAGTATAAGAAAGATATTACATGGCTGAGGATCTGCCCCCAAGAATTCACGATGCAATATTATGCCAGGATGCGTACAAGAGAGATGCAGAAATAGAGAACATAAGAAAAATAATATGAAATGGTCATAAAACATCAGACCACAGTTCAATCTAGCCCAGTATATCCATAGCAAGAGACACTATTTTCAGCGAAGTAATAGTTTATATCATGTTTTTATCATGTTGGGACAGAGCAAGCAGAACAGCTTCCTTGGGTCCTGGGCACAGACACTGAGATATCAGAGGTACCATTGCTCCTAGAGGGTCTCTTTAGGAATGTTACCTCAGTATGTTCCTGTAGGTATTCAGCACTTGGCTCAAATTTATTTTTATGTGGGTTTATAAGTATGTTCCTACTCTGATCATTAGTCTTCATATGCAAGTCAGTATTGAGTCAAATTTTCTTTTTCTACTTTTCCATTGAAAAATTAGAATTATATCCTCAAGAACTCTGATCCCCCATAGACTTATAATTTTCTTGCAAGTATTATATAAAGCATAAACATTTCTCTGATATGTCATATATTAAAATTCTTGGTTCACTATTTGTATGTAAAAAACAGCCTAAATTCTGCATCATAGAAAGAAATAATTTGCAATCGGATGGGTTTTTTTAGTCCCAGGAGAAAATATAAAACTATAACGCTTCCAACTGTTTTCTATCTTGATGGTAGAAAAAAGAAAGTTTTTCACAGTCGTGACCTTTCTGACCAGAAAGGAAGATGAAAAAGATTAGTCAAAGATGCCAAATGCACACTTTTAAAATAGACATAGAATACTATTTGTAATTGTATCTCAAGACTTGATGTAAATGACAAGGCATTCAGATACTGTTACCATATCTTGTCACCTTAAAAAGACAAAACTATGAGTAGGAAAATGTTAAAGAAATGACAAAGATGATGACATCAGTTTCCAAATTAACTCTGTAAACTACAATTTTTATTCACTTTAAACTTTTTAAATAAGGAATTTTTATGACTGAAGAAAAAAAGAAGATACTTTTATTCTTAACAAATCTTGGATTTTAGTTCTTGTAAAAGATTTTTTTTATAACTGCTGTTTAAATTATATTTGGCTGTGACAGTCATGCAGAGAACCAGCTTAATAGAAACATCCATTTAGATATGTATGCAGCATTTTAGCACATCAAACACAGCCCATGTTTTTTAACTTTATTTGTCGTAGTTCAATACCTCTTTGACATGCATTAAAGACATCATCATGCATTTCAAAATGTTTTGACAAATCTTGTCTCTGCATGCACTTTGTGATAACTTGAATGCAAACCCATTTTGGCACTAGTGCCCAATGGAATATGGTGCAAATTCTTCATATTTTTATTCTGGAATGCGATAAACCTGTTCCGTCAAAGGCAATTACAGTAACAAATGCTAGGCTTTATTAGTTCATTTGTATTCAGCACTATTTCTCCAAACGTGGCAACGTGCTTTCTCCTTCAGGAAAACAAACCTATTATGCCCCTTTCCTGCCTGTGTGATGTATTAGTCGATATTAAAAAGCTACTCAAAATTAATGCTCACAATGGACTTGCCTATATTCTTGTGTTGACAGTCAGAATTGGATGTATTTTTCAATCATAGCTCATCTGAGTTAGCTTAATGTGACTGAGTAAGATTAATCAATAATCAGGAGTAAAAATCTGATGCTCTCTGTGTTTTAATCTAGGATGATCTTTAGCTTTTGCATAGCTCTCTGTTGTAGTTCTCTGCAACGTTTTCTCTTTTTTGTAATGTGTACTTGGATGACATTTAAATTATCATCACTGGCCTCTCTGTCGGCACCTGTTGAAGTAAATGGGAATAGTTTACTCTCTTGGCTATTGCTTTATTCTTTCTGTGGATTCAGGAAGACATAGCTGCATAATTTACAGTCAGGATACATTAAAAAAAAATTCCTGTAATCTGAAGAGTTAAAGACTGAAAAAAAAAAGAGAGAAAAAAAAGAAAAAAGAGTGTTGTGAGTCTGGGAAGCAAAGGATGGACCGTTCTTTTCAATCCTACTCAAGTGTATAGTCCTCTGTTCTTCAGACTTTGGAGTTGGCAGTGCACAGGGAAAAGTTTCAAAAACTTTCTTGTTGATGAATGAACTTCAAAGGGCTCGTATAGAACTAAATTATGTTTATAATTTTCACATCCCACGAGTGCTTTGTAAATAAGGGATCCATTCAACTGTAGTTATATCAAGTACATTGCCAGAGTTCAACCAAACTTAGGTTTGTGTTGAAAGTTAGGTGGAGGCAACTGATACAGATAAGCAGGTACACGTGCTGGCTTTGGATGCTAACAGAGACCTTCTACCTTTGATTCTGTTTTACCTAAGTGGTAAGGACAATCCATAGTACCTAACCTGTCCGGAGCTGGAGATGATTAAATATAAATGTCAGAATAGATTTAGTTCGTAGGCATAACATTACACAGAAATTCAACATGATAATAGGCTAGTATAATTTAACAGGGCTATTAACTCTGTATCACTGACACTAGCTCTTTAAACTTAAAACTGAGTATACCCCATTCAAAGACGATAAAAGAAACTTCCATTTTCTTTAAGCAAAGTGAAAATTAAAGAAACAGGATAATTCATTTTATGTCTTATATGCACAAATAAGTATATTCACTACTCATTATTTCTTATTTTCAATGAAATAGAGGCGCTTTTTGTGATTAAAGTGTTTCAATTAGGATAAATACATTAAAAAGATTCGGAAGGGAATCTTGCATCATCATGGTTAGTCTTTTGCTATGCAGGCAGTCATGCACTACAATTCTTTTCGTTGTTTATGCTCACCTTTGCAAATGGGGTTCTAAACTTTTTTCAAAAAAGTGTGTTGCAGTTTTATTTCTGCAGCAAAAAGCATAGAGCAATAATATTTTGCTTTATGCCTACTCCATCTTAAATTAGAAAAAAAGAATATAAAAGCCACAAATTAACTAATACAATTAATTTTAGTCTTTGCCGAAGTTTTCAATTCTTTCATGTCTGCTGTTTGAAAGATTTAATACAAAACTGATTACAGGAATGTGTTACGTATTCAGGTATTCCATCACAATGGAAGGTTGGATGATCATGATAAATCCAGGACAATCATTTAATTCAATAACATTTCAGAGCTTTCAGTACTTCAGGGCCAAGTACCGAGATGCTAAACATTTTTATTGACAGTGATCTCACTGTGAATTACAAACACTGATCACCAATTAGAAAATAACTGGACAGTAATGGGGGAAAAGAAAATGTACTTATATTCCCTCAATACACATTTAAAGATTGGATATAATATTTTCATAAGAGTACTGTGTTTTGGGGAAAATTCAACTTCAAATCCTCTTTCACCCACATATTAAATCATCAAATCCTCTAGATAAAGATAAGCTTATGTAACTAGTTGATCAACGTTAGATGCCTGAATCACTGAGGATACTAGTCTGCTACAATTCTTGGCTAAAACCTAAGATTTTTTATTTCAAGCTTAAGAGTTTGTATTTTAATAAATGCCCCATTCAGCCTTGCAGTCCAGGTGACAGCTGGTATAATGAGAAAGGTATAACTTGATGAAGCATTTTCTTAAGGCATATGAACTGCAGAGGCATAGGCATATAGATCAGTGAATCACGGGGCCATGACACCCATTGCATACTTAAGACAGACTCAATTTCATCTTCTAAAAGATTTTGTGCATCAAAGGCTTACATCTTTTTTCCAGCTATAGTAGCTGGTCTAATATATGATATTTCCTTTCCATGCAAATCATGATTTGCTTGTATCTTTAGACGAAGTTATCTGTGATACCAATTGTATTAGTCATTCCTGAAACATGGTTTTTTGGACAATCTCTTCTCAAAAATTCTTAGCATTGGATGCTCTGCTGTATTTATCCTGGAAGACAACTGAAGCAACATCAATTTTTTGCATGTAGAAAATAGTTTTGGAGTAATCTGTCAGCTAGAGTAGATGGGAGAAATTTTTTGTACTCATTAATAGGCTTGAAGACCGCCAGGCCTTAGAGACACTCCACTGGTTGGAGGAGTTTTATAAGGCCATCCCCAAGGTTAGCTTGACTCCCTGTAACCTGAAACATCCTTTTACTTCAGCCATATGTTCAGGATTGGTAACTGAAAGGTTGTTGTCATGGGAATCACTAAGAAGACTTTTCTTTGTCCAGAGTTTTCCTAAATAATGGAAAATTACATGGATAAATAGTGAAATGTAGTTCTCATTAGAATTCAGGAAGATGCTTGCTCCAGTGGGGAAATACATGTAAAAGAGAGGATGTGCTGAAGTGTAAAAGTCTCTCCGGTCATGTTGAAATGCTGAAGAAAAGCTATTTTTTACTAAGGATCTAAAGCTCATATGACAAAAAAATTAAGTTCCAACAATGGGAGATTTTGTTTCTATCGCAGAAGCTTAAGAGCTGATTAATATGGTGTCTGGGCATGTGTCCTGCAGAGGCAGTTAAATGTACTGCTTTTGCCTGCCACTCTGGTCTTCCAATTTGTTTCTCAAAGTTACAGCACTTTTGCTGGTGGAAACTGCTTTTTGCTTTCAGCAAAATAAACAGCTCTGAATAGATGGAACATCAGAAAGCAAACCAATGTAGTTGTCTAATTTCTCTCTCCTTATGGAACTACTACGTACAGTCAGTCATGTCTCCACACAGGGGGTCTCTGCTGTTTAATTCATAAGCGAAATGCCCATGGAAGCAAGTCAGCACTGGCTGAGTGGCACAGGAATACCGGGGAAACGAAGATAAAAATATTTAGTAGGAGCAGACTAGCAGGGGTCAGAGAAGTTTTGAGTAGGCAATTTATTGTTGTGTGCATTTCTTCCCAGTCTATTAGCTTACATTCTCATTTGCTGAAAAGGACTTGGTATAGACAAATGTATGCATGAACTATAAAAGGCTCGTTGGGCATATAAAGCAGGATTTAAAAATATAACTCTATTTTAAATACTTTCAAATGAACATTTCAAATGCTAGATTTTGTCCAATATCTGGAATAGAAGCCATCAAATTAAATAAGCTTTTTTTGTGTTGTTGGTTTTTTTTTTTTTTAAACATAACAAAACATTTGGAATGGAGTTTAAACTAGGAGTTTTAAAATACTGGGAGAAATTCTGTTCCAATTAATGTATTCAAAGCAAATTCAAAACAGTTAGGGAACTTCCTGCTCCCCCCAAAATGTTATTTCTGACACACAAATGATTTTTTTAATGCTTCCTTTTTATACTTTTACTACATAGATTTTGGGAGTGAAATAGAAACCTATTTCTCAGCTTGCTATCTCAGTTGATATCACTGCAGATCTGGGCAAAAAATCAACTCCCCTCTTTTTTCGGTACATGAACTTCTGATTTTAATTTTATTTCAGTTTTATTGTTTGGAATATGTATGTGTAATGCTTCAATATTAACAAGTAAATTATCTATAAATTAATAGATGATGAGCTGCTTGTTTAATCTGTTGAATAATTCTTATTTCTCATGAGTGAATGATGTTGCACGGTACTACTTTTTTCCATTCCCGCTCAGATGAAAGTAATCATTAGCTTTAGAGAATAATGATTTATAAACAGCAAAAAAAGATTAATTATACAATGAATAATAAACGTTCTTATTTGAAACCAAATATCAGCTCTGTCTTATACGGATGCAATTATTTGTAGAAGAATATAAATTCTCTGAACACTAGTTGTGAATAAAGCCAGTTTGCTTATTATTAGAAAATAAAAAGACTACTTTTATGATTCCATGTATGTTGTAATGTTACCTCTTCTTAAACACTCTCCTCAAAGAACGATTGTGAAACCTGAATCTCACGATCATCCTTCAAGGATTATAATAATTAAATAATAAACACAGAAGTATTTAAGGTGCTTAACTACTTAGCCAGATATTACTTCTGTTCAAATAATAATCTTTGCTGAATCATGTAGTATGATAAAGATACTCACTCTGCCATACTATTTAAATGGATAAGGGAAATAAACTGAAAAAATACTTTCAAAATAATTTTCCAGATTTTCCAAGGCAAAAAAATGTCAATTTTGGTTTGACTCTGTCATAGTTTCCATTATGTGTACTTTAAATATACTTTTTAAATACCTTTTACATAACAGACTGGAATTTTGAACTTCACTTTTTACATTAAAAAACCCCCTTTTACTTAATTTCCGTATCAAAGATATTATTCTTAAATACCACAGAATCTGGTTAGGACAATAATAAAAACATTTCTCATAATGTTGTTTCCACTGAGGAACTTAAAGATTTCCAACATATACTTTCTAATTTTGACCCCATACCTTCCTTTTACAATTCATAATTCCCATTACAATTTTAATTTACAACCATAATTAATGTTAAATAAAAAAAAAATATAAAATTTACAATTAAAATCAATCTTTTATTGCAATTAGGCTGTATGCAGAGATAGTATATAAAGCAAATGTTGCCTGCTTCTTGTTTGAAGTTAGCTTTTAAATCTTTGTTCTTTCGGAAATATCTACACAGTAAAGTATGTATCTGTTTCAGATGCAGATATTAACACACAATAATTTTACTTTTTTTCAGTGATATTTCTCATCCTACAAATTTGGGCCCTGTTTCAACTCACTGCAAACACTTTTCCTGCTTCTGATAAAATGCTGTGCCATGGACACATATTGAATGCAGTAAGTCAAGTTCCATGAATGACAGGAGTGAGTCTGTATTTTGTTATTAATTATGGATACATAATACTATTTCACTATATTTTGACTTACTCATATAACAGAAATACTAACTCTTCTAGGAAAAATAAAAAAGTTAACTGTTGTTCAATTGCTGGAATATGTGTGATTTCAGCTTCCTTAGTTTTGATCTGAGAGCTAAATTGCCAATACACTTGGTGTGACTTGGTATTAAAAATCTGGCATGGCATGTAGACTTTGAATGGGACATCCTAAAAATAGAGAGTATTTTCTGTGTGCACATTTAAAATTACCGTGTGAAGGTATTTTAATATCAACTGTTTGATAATAAGCATATGAGTTATGTCCAAATGTTTAGAAAATGCAAGTGCAATCCTTACTGTCTGGTATAACACTGTAGCACAACTGTGATGTTTAGCTAGAACTGGGAAAACTATTATTATAAAGGGATTGTTTTAACCATCTGCCTTATTGTGTGTGCCTGGGGAGATTGCTGAGGTGCAAGTGCTGGTTAAGGTTGCATTATTCCTCCCAAGTTTATGGAGAACAATACTGAAAGATTACTGAGCTTTATATAGGAGAAATTTGCACCTTATGTGTAACAGATGCCCATATGTTTTATATGACAAAAACAAGAATCCAGGACTACAGAATTTGATACGTTATGCTAGCATTTCCCCACGAAACTGTTACTATTAAAAGAGTCTTAAAGAATATGCAAAAACCCATTAAAATCAGCCTTGAAAGTTAAAAGGAAACATTACATTCATTACTGCAGTACAAACTACATGTTACTGTATTTTGGTGAAAATTGAATATTTCTAAGTGTAAATACGGTCAGTTATGACTATGTATTCAAAAGATGTCATGTATGAGTGTTAAATGCTAAATTAACAAATTGCTTTGAGTGTAAACCCATGTTAACAGTTGTATTCCTAACAGACCAGATGTTAAAAAACAGTGTTTACAAAAGGCTAACCATGTTTGTTCAATACAGCTTTCTGTAAGAAGTGCTAGGAAATGCTTGGTTTCAGTGGTGAAACTACTGTTTGTTCAACATAGTCCCAGATCAGGAAATTATCCTTGTTCAGGATATAAATAGATGATCAAGTTTAGAAATGTATGATTGATATGAATGTGATTTATTAAAAATAAATGCATGTAATTTGAATTATTGGTTTTTAACTTTTAAAATATTTGACTAAAATGAAAAAAGAGTGGTTTTAATAATTTGAGTTTAACTGCTTTATAGTGAGATTATATCTGTAAATTATCCATTGTTACATCTTTTATAAGAATAACATAAAATGGTAGATTGTTCATTATTTCTTTTAAGTTTTGTACAAACATTAACTGTTTAATCATCATGCTGTTTCTAACAGCATTCTTAGCTGAAAAGAAAATATGCAAAGTCCTGGGTCAGAAATTGTGCCAGGATGATAAACAAAACTAGAACCTTTAGGACTGAACTCGCTCCATGGTACTGTGTGCTAACCAATGGGTCTTATTCGTCTTTCTGATGAAATTCACCCTAGAAGGCTCAGACTTCCTTCCAGTTACATTCAGAAGAATTGAGGTGGTTCTGCTTTGTGTATAGTCTATCATCCCAGGACCAGGATGTGATCTCTAGTTGTTCACAGCTTTATAGATTGATAAGTTAATATTTTTCTCTTGTTTCCATGGTAACATAACAGATGAACCAGAATTAAGCCGAACGTATCTTGTTACAAGAGTATGAAGATATCTTTACGCAATTGTTTTTGGTGTATTCATTTGTAAATTGTGTTTTCTATGATGAAAATCTGATTTCGTTAACTGACTGTTTTGAACACACATACTAGACTATGCTTTTTTCCACTTAAGGAAGTCATCAGCCACTCGCACGCATCTGTTAGATCAAAGCTAGCTCATTCTAATTTAATGTCTTTCCAAACATTGACTTTCTTTTCTTTGCAAACTTCAGATTTTTTATGTTCTTCCTTTGTAATGTGTTTCACTGTATCTTGGTCTTTTTCTCCCCAGTCCTGTTCTTCTGCAAAGGGACATACTTCTTAGGCCTTTTTTATGCCAGTTTTTAGTAACAGTTATAATAGGTAGAATATTATTGTCATTTCAGTTTTGCAAGTGAATTTGTCCCCCTCAAAGGCTAACCCTTTCAACTTTTTCACAGCATGCATTTTTGCATTTTATAGCTTATACTGTGGTGTATGCATACTTGTTCCAATAACTTTTTTCCTAAGAGGCATTTTCATACATAGTAATGATCCAAATGTAAACCCTTGTTCATTATTTGATTTCACATTATATTACAAAGCATATAGAAAATGCTCCAGCAAAGACACTTGTGGGTGTAACATTCTCAAGGTCATGAACTGTTATTTTTTTTTTATTACCAACAGTTGTTGCTGCTGAATAATTAAATGTATGAAATTTTAAAGCATTGTCTCTTATGATACCTGGAAACATCCATGGAATTAATCCTCTTTTAGATTTTACTTCTCAAATCTTCACATCAATTTATCTTCTCCTGAACTATAAATCTGTTCCTTTGATAAGAAAAAAATATGATATTTTTACTAAATAATGACTAGAAATAGAAGTCAGAATATCTATAACCCTAACACCTTTAGCTTGGTGTCAGATCATCAGACTATACTATGGAAATAATGCCATAGTCTCTTGCTATTTAAAGACAAACACAAATTCTGTGATAATTTAAAAATTTATTTGGAATAGCAAAAATGAGTCTTGCAGTTGCTGTTTTTCTTATCTCTCCCTATAATAATAATGCCAAGCACTGATAGTCTCCTGTTCTTTTTCTTCACCATTCATCAGAACACCATCACAAACAAAAACCTAAAACCTGTGAGAAAAATTGTTTTTGCTAAACACCATTATTCCCAGCTTTCAATTAGGAATTTTTTAGGCTGTTTTTTTCCAATGTTTAAAGGAGTTAGACAGTAAAATTATATTGACATTGGGTGAAACTGATCCCCTAAGTTCCTACGATTTCTTTCATGTTTTTAGCCTGAGCAGTTTCCAAAGTCACACAACATGTTGGTTTTAGTGTCAGGATTAGGCTCTGTGCTACGCACAGAATACAGTTCCTGTCCCAGATAACCCCAAATCTCTGTAGATTCTGCTGTCACTTTTAGACTTTCAGTTAATCCTGAACACTTAGTTCGGAAACTGTTAACTTCAATTTCTATCAGCCCATTCAAGTAGCTGAATGTGACTCACACTTTTTTGGATAATATTAAGATACATTTATATTGATCTGATGCTTTATTTTTAGCATCTCCTTTCCCAATCTAATGAAATGCAACCAAATAGCCCCTGAATGGGTTCCCTGCTCTGTTTGTCTTCTTTGTCATGATACCATCAGTGAGAGCTGTGAGTTATCACTAGGTCTCTTCTAACTGTTTCTCTTGTAAGTTTATAAAATTTGTTTTTATTTAAGGAAAGTGTATCCACTTCTCTTTTCCTTTTTTTGGGGAAGTCTTTCCTGTTCATCCTCTCAGGCCTTTCAACTGCTACATATATTGACAAATGTATCCTGCTTAGCTTTACCTTTGGCTGAAAGGGGTGAATATGTCTGTTTTTCTCAGCTTCTGAACATTTGGCCCGTTCCAGTTCTACTGCAGGTTCTGCCTTGTCCTGTCCGTCCTGTGCTGAAGTATTTCAGAAGTCTACAGACTTCCATGACTTTACCAACAGAAGGAAAGTGTCAGCAGTGGTGCCCCTCTGCTCAGTAACATTCAGAGCTCAGCTGTCGTGCTATGAGACATGATCCAGCTACGCAGAGGCAGTCAATGCCAAGTGGAAAGCCCTGGCTGGCAAAACCCAGGGTGCTTTCCCAGACAGGAGTGTGTTTTACAGACTATTCGGAACCGTACTCTTATTTCGATAAGAGCATGTCACAGTGTTCACCACTTGCTGTATGTATTCTTGACAGATAGCTGGCATGTCAGCTGATTGGTTTATGATTTGAAGAGAGAAAGAAATATAGTCTTGAAAGTGGATACGCACCAACAAAAGCTATGTAACCACAGCCACTGTGTTCTGCACTGTGTTCAACTCCTTACTCCCATCACACTGTACAGAGTATCTCAGAGCCTCCGCAGACATGTAGATAGTTTCATCTGTGGGATGTGGAAGCACTGGAACTACCCAGTTGTGCTTATTCCTAGGAAAAGAGATGCTTTGTCTAGCATTTTCACATATTCAGTGCATCAATCTGCTGATGAGTAAATCCTTATAATGGCATTAATATCAATGGAGCTAGTCTGGTTTATAGCAGCAGAGTTCCTGATTAGATAAAGGTTTCCATTTAGCAGTGACAATAAGGGACAGAACTTGGTTTCTGGCTGGAGTCCCCTTACCTCTTAGTTGCACAGCAAAAATTCAGTGACTCTAAAGTGTATTTGTCTGCTGTCAAAATAAAATGTTTATGCTGTGCATTCTGAAGTTTATTTTGCACTAGCTACAGAATAATTTTGAAATAGTCCCTGAAAATAAATTGGTAAACACTTCTATTTGTGTTTAGTTTCTCTCCTGATTTTCTGCTGCTGCTTCCCTGAGAGCATTGACTGAATTAATTGTTCTGTTGTAGTGCTGAAGATTTCACCTGGATAATACTGCCTGCTTGTAGGATATTTGTTGCACCTGCTGCTAAGTGTCTGTCACTTGCAAAGCAACTTGTATGTTGAAGGCTGCTGTCTTCTCTGTCACTCAGAAACTCTATTTGCTCACCCTCTGGTAACTTTTCCTAATCTTCATGATATCATACTCTGCCGAGTCTTACACTCTACCTGCATGGTGTCTAGCTCACGGCTCTTCCACGCTTGCTTTGTGCACATCCTGACCTTTCAGTGTCGTATCTAAATGCTAAATCTTTTGATGACTGTTAACTGTTTCACAGCTGTTGCACATATGACAAACGATCGTAACAATCTACATATCTAGGATACTACCACATTGAAGACAAGTAGGAAAAAAAAATCTAAAGGGCAAGGTTTCTCTTTTCTCTAGAGAAAAAGCATAATACTATTAGCTAAGTGCTTGCTTCTTCATGTCTTCTCCCACCTTTACTCTGTGCACTAAGTGCTAATAGAATTAATGAATTTTTTCTTGTAGATTAGAACTATTGTTCTAATCACATTTTGTTTCAAATTATTTAAATTTGGTACGTCCAAGGAAAAATTAGTATTGAGGGTCCCGAACCTAAAACCTCAAGAAATAAAGGTCATTTTCCCCTGGTTTTGATACGAGCTTACTTTTGCTGAGAGTTATCCTACTGGTTCTCCATATATGTTTATCAGATTACATTGCAAAGGGCAGTATAAAGATTCAACTGCAAGCAGAATGGTTGCGGGTCTATAAACATACCTACAAATATGGCAAACTGCAAGTTTATTCTGAAATGTATTCATTCAGAGTGCTGATATGTGTTCTGATCACACTGTAGATATTCTTGTTCTCTTAAAATGGTACTTTAGAAGTTTTTTGCGTTTCTTTACGTTCCAAATTGTTGGGTTGTGTTATATTGATTACTTTCTCAAGTAAAAAAAATATTTTTTCTGCCTATACATCAAAAATTTGATGTTTGGTTATTCTGCAGTTTTGTAATCTCATCATTTGCCCACTAGTCTACAAAATTGTCCCTTTAAACATTTGCCATTTTTAACTAAGGAAGTTAATCAAAACTAACTACTTCAACTACTTCTTCTTCAACCAATCCTCAAATCAGAGGAATCCTGGTGAAAGCAGATTGAACAAGGCCTTGTAAAGCCAGTCCTTCTTAGGGAAAACGAAACATCATTTTCAAGCATACATAAAAATAAGATCTTTTTGCTACACTAAACTGATGACATTTATTAATTGTTTGGAATGGGGAAAATGGAAAGGAATTGCTACCAGGGTATTTCTGGTTTCAATCTGTAACATTTTTTTAATAATGAAAGCTTTCCATAAAGACTTGAGAGATTGCGGTTAAGTTTTTTTCCAATATTGCTGAAAATATTGTAATTATACTATATGATACAGTGACTACCTTTCAACAGAAGACATTATCATGCTGTTTATAAAGTCACCAATTGACTAGATATTTGACCTACTATTAACAGTGTATCAGATGCACTTATATTTGATTTGTCATTTCAATTAACAATCTAGACCACCTGTTTCTTTTCCCATGTGTGATGCTGGATAAGGAGAGCAGTGCTGCTGCTTCTGTAGTGTTAACTAGCTATTGTGTTTTACTTAGTGCACCGTTCAAGGAGGGAAAAATTAGTTTGATTCATGTTAACATTCTATATGAAATGATATTTTAAATTTACTTTGGTGGCCCTGTACCTAAATGAACTTAGTAGACTTCTATTCACCCTGGGAAAAAAACCCAACAAAAACCCAGAAGAAAACCAAATCAACAGAGTTGTCTTTATCAGGGAGTGTAGCGATAGGACGAGGGGTAACAGTTTTAAACTGGAAGAGGGTCGATTTAGATTAGATATTATAAAGTAATTCTTTACTGTGGGGGTGGTGAGACACTGGCAGAGGTTGCCCAGGGAAGTTGCAGATGCCCCATCCCTGGAGGTGTTCAAGGCCGGGCTGGATGGGGCTTTGAGCAACCTGGTCTGGTGGGAGGTGTCCCCGCCCATGGCAGGGGGGTTGGAACTCGATGATCTTTAAGGTCCCTTCCAACCTAAACCATTCTATGATTCCGATTCTATAACACGTGGAGGCTGTTGAGCTCCTTTGGTTTTGGCTGTGGTTCTGTTTCTTTCAAGCATCACTAAGGTTCTGACTCCTCCTTTGTGTCCACAATGCCCCCGTTTCCAATTCGCTCCCTTTGCTCCTGACCTCAGAGACGCTCGCTGCCCACCCGACGGCGCCGCGCCGCGCCGCGGCAGGGCGGGAGGCGGCGGTGCCGCAGCGGCCGGGCGGTAGGTGGTGGCGGCGGGCGGGGGTGACCCGGGGACGCGCCCACACGCCGCCAGCTCGCGCGAGCGAGGATGACGCGGCTGTGGGCGTTGCCGCGATCCGCGCGGGCCGAGGGGGCGCTGGCGAGCAGCGCGTGGCGCGGCAGCCCCGCGCGCGTGGCGGGCCCTGCAAACTGGTCGGGGGTCCAGAGCCCGGGGAAGCGCTGCAGGTCTCTGCCAAAATGGTGGGCCCGCGCCTCAGGGCTCCAACCCCTGCGCCTACGGAGGAAGCACCTGAGATGTGTGAAGCATCCACCCAGACGGAACTGGTAAGGAAGGAGATGCCGGTGCGGGCGGTGGGTCGCAGTGGGTGGCCAGACCCTGGTATCCTGGCGAAAAGGTAAGTGCCTGCGTAAGGCGTGCACGAGTTGATGACCTGTTACGTCAAGGAGCCGAGCTGCAGGAAACAGTTAAAAGGCTGCGCGGTATTAGAGGAGCCGAGGTAGATAGGTGGTTTCATAACCATGTGCCTGTAGTGGACACCACTGAGAATGAGGTACTTTGGACCCTGGTGACCTGCAAAAGCAGGACTCCACTTCAGTCTCCACCCTCCAGCATCACAACCATAAACAGATACGAAGCTTTAACAGGTATAGACACCCATGAGCAAGATCTGCAACCAGCAGCACACAGTGGGTACCATAAAAAGAAATTATGAGTGCTCATAGTGGGTGACTGTTAAAGGGCACTTGGGCGCCCATCTGCCGGCCTGACAGGGAGTCCCAAGAGGTATGCTGCCTTCTGGGAACTAACATCCAAGACATGGCCAAGAGGGTGCCACAACTTGTCAAGAGCACAGACTACTATCCACTGTTATTCCTGCATGTGGGCATAAATGACACCGCAAGGCAGAACTTGGGCAGAATCAAGGAAGACTGTAAAACCCTGGGGGTGCAAGTAAAAAATATTGGTGCCCAGGTTATCTTTTCCTCCAGCTGGAGGAAAGGGGGCAGCCAGCAATATGCATATCATGCATATCAACTTCTGGGTACATGGCTGGTGCTGTTGTGAGGGTTTTGGCCTTTATGACGACGAGACATTTTTTGATGACTATAAGCTGTTAGAGAGGCATGGAATCCACCTGTTCAGAAGAGGCAAGGGAATCTTTGGCAGCAGACTGGCCAACTTGGTGAGGCTGTCTTTAAACTGAAGGACTCAGGGGCTGGGGTCCAAAATGGCAATGCTCATGGCATTGCAACCAACTGGGCAATAAGCCAGGCCAACCAGAGCAGTGATAAATGTTCCTTAGCTCCCTCCCAAGATGAGAATCAGAAGGTCAGCCACCTCAAGGATGTGTATGGCTATGGTGGATCCTCTTGCACGCCTCCAAAGAAACCTGCATGCTCAATTACCTCTCTGAAATGCCTGTACACCAACGCATGCAGCATGGGGAATAAGCAGGAAGAACTGGAGATCTGTGTGCCGTTGCAGGGCCATGATCTTATTGCAATTCCAGAGACATGCTGGGATAGCTCGCATGACTGGAATGCTGTCATGGATGGCTACGTGCTTGGAAAGACAGGCCAGCAAGGCAAGGTGGTAGAGTTGCTCTTTGTGTGAGAGAGCAGCTGGAATGTATCGAGCTCTGCCTGGGGGTGGATGAAGAACAAGTTGAAAGCTTATGGGTAAGAATTAAGCAGCAGGCTGATATGGGTGACACTGTTGTGGGTGTTTACTACAGGCCTTCAGATCAGGGAGAGGAAGTCAATGAGGCCTTCTACAGACAGCTGAAAGTAGCCTCACGATCACAGGCCCTGGTTCTTGTGGGAGACTTCAACCACCCTGATATTTGCTGGAAAGGCAACACAGCCGGGTACGCACAGTCCAGGAGGTTTCTGCAGAGCATCGATGATAACTTTTTGACACAGGTTGTGGAGAAGCCAACAAGGACAGGTGTGCTGCTGGACCTTGTACTAACAAACAAAGATGGACTGGTTGGGTATGTGAAGGCTGAGGGCAGCCTTGGCTGCAGTGGCCATGAGATGGTGGAGTTCAGGATCCTGCATGGAAGAAGCAGGGCAAAAAGTAGAATTACAGCCCTGGACTTCAGGAGAGCTGACTTTGGCCTCTTCAAAGACCTACTTGGAGGAATCCCATGGGTTAAGGCTCTGGAAGGTAGGGGAGTGCAAGAGAGCTGCTTAATATTCAAGTACCACTTCCTCCAAGCTCAAGACCAGTGCATCTCTGAGTAAGAAATCGGGCCAAGGAGGCAGGAGACCTGCATGGATGAGCAAGGAGCTTCTGGAAAGACTCAAATGGAAGAAGGAAGTTCACAGAATGTGGAAAAAGGGACTGGCCGCTTGGGCTGAATATAGGAACATTGTCAGAGTATGCAGAGATGAAACAAGGAAAGCTAAGGCCCACTTGGAATTAAACCTGGCAAGGGACATCAAGGACAATAAGAAGGGCTTCTTCAAGTACATCAGTAGCAAAAGGAAGACCAGGGAAAATGTGGGCCCACTGCTGAATGAGGTAGGTGCCCTGGTGACGAAGGATGCAGAGAAGGCAGAGTTATTGAATGCTGCCTTTACTGCAGTCTTTAGTGCTAGAAGCCAGCCCTCAGGAATCCCAGACCCTGGTCGTAAAAGAAAAAGTCTGGAGAAATGAAGACTTTCCCTTGGTTGAGGATGATCGGGTTAGAGATCCTTTAGGCAAACTCGACAGCCACCAATCCACGAGCCCTGATGGGATGCACCCATGAGTGCTGAGGGAACTGGCAGATGTTATTGCTAAGCCACTCTCCATCATCTTTGAAAGGTCATGGAGGACAGGAGAGGTGCCTGAGGACTGGAGGAAAGCCAATGTCATGACAGTCTTCAAAAAGGGCAAGAAGGAGGACCTGGGAAACTACAGGCCACTTAGCCTCACCTCCATCCCTGGAAAAGTGATGGAACAGTTCATTCTGCATGTCATCTCTAAGCATGTGGAGGAAAAGAAGGTTATTGGGAGTGGTCAACATGGATTCACCAAGGGGTAATCATGCTTGACGATTCTGATAGTCTTCTACGATGGCATGACTGGCTGGGTAGATGAGGGGAGAGCGGTGGCTGTTGTCTACGTCGACTTCAGCAAGGCTTCTGAGACTGTTGCCCGTAACATCTTCATAGGTAAGCTTAGAAAGTGAGCAGTCAGTGAGGTGGATGAAGAACTGGCTGAAGGGGTTCCTCAGAGGGTTGTGATCAGCAGTGCATAGTCAAGTTGGAGGGCTGTAGCTAGCAGTGTTCCCCAGTGGTCCAGTCTTGTTCAACATATTCATCAACGACCTGGATGAGGGTACAGAGTGTACCCTTAGCAAGTTTGCTGATGACACAAAACTGGGAGGAGTGGCTGACACACCAGAAGGCAGCACTGCCATATAGTGAGACCTGGACAGGCTAGAGAGGTGGGTGGAGAGGAACCTAATGAAGTTCAGCAAGGGCAAGTGTAGGGTCCTGCACCAAGGGAGGAATAACCCCATGCACCAGTCCAGGTTAGGGGTTGACCTGCTGGAAAGCAGCTCTGCGGAGAAGGATCTGGGAGTCCTGGTGGACAACAGGAAGACCATGAGCCAGCATTGTGCCCTGGTGGCCAAGAAGGCCAATGGCATCCTGGGATGCATTAAAAAGAGTGTGGCCAGCAGGTCAAGGGATGTTATCTTCCCCCTCTACTCTGCCCTGGTGAGGCCACATCTGGAGTACCGTGTCCAGTTCTGGGGTCCCCAGCTCAAGAAAGACAAGGAACTACTGGAGAGAGTCCAGTGGAGGGCTACGAAGATGCTCAGGGGACTGGAGCATCCCTCTTATGAGGAAAGGCTGAGAGATGTGGGTCCATTTAGCCTGGAGAGAGGGGAGGAGAAGAGAAGGGAAGACTGAGAGGGGATCTCATCAGTGCTTATAAATATCTAAAGGATGGGTGTCAAGAGGGTGGGGCCAGACTCTTTTCAGTGATGCCCAGGAACAGGACAAGGAGCAATGGCCACAAACTGGGACTCTGGAAGTTCCATCTGAACATGAGGAAAAACTTCTTTGCTTTGAGTGTGACAGAGCACTGGCACAGGCTGCCCAGAGAGGCTGTGGAGTCTCCTTCTCTGGAGATATTCAAAACCTGCCTGGATGCATTCCTGTCCAACCTGGTCTGGTAGGGGGGCTGGACTAGATGATCTCTGAAGGTCCCTTCCAATCCTTACCATTCCATGATTCTGTGATTCTGCAGTAGATGCAAGTGCTGCACAGTGCATTTTTCCACATGGAATGCTCCTCCAGGATTCCTAATTCTAGCTTAAGAAATGTTTGTATTGCCCAGTGCCTTCTAACCTTAGGAGCTCTGACAAGTGTTTCAAAAGGAGTAAGAGATATTGAAAAACACTCCTGCCTGTTTTGTCATATAAATTATTTAAATGGACAGAATGATCGGAGATTATAAAAGTAGTATTTTATGACATTTATACATGTGCATGGACATGTTGTTGACATACAGGTAATAGAAAAGCTAAAATAACTGGCTGAGGTGTTTGACTTTGTATAAATATTAGAGTAGACTATTGATTACTGAGGATAACGTGAAGAAATATTTCAATAGCAACCTTGTGTAGTCAGCCATGGAAGAGCTTAGCTGTCATGGAAAATTAAACTGAGCCCCAAGATCTCTCTGATTAAGGAGGTGTATAAAGTTTGGATTGAACACCTGCTGGTAGAGAATAAAACATTCGCCATAAATTGGGTATCTGTAGTCACAGGTGCACTGTTGTAAACCACATGAAATTACTTTTTGTATGACAAAGCTGATACAAAAATTATCACTAGACTAAGTCTTCTAAAAGTATTTGATGTGACTGCTTTAAAAGATCTTGGTTCTGGAGACATCTGCATACTATTAATCCTGCTGAAATCAAAGAGAAAATCTGTATATGTAGTAAGATGATGACAAGTTTGAGACCTGAAATTAGACAACAAATACTTTATTAGGAAAAAACAGATTTGTTTCTCTCCTTTTTGCTTCTCAGTTAACTTATTTCTAGAAACATGGGACACTAATGGAATGTTGAGATAAGAAATATCTGATTCAGAGGAAAAATATAGTGGTGATAAAAATACATTTTTATTTTAATAAAGTATTGTCTTTTGTATAGTTCTCTGCTCTTTCAACCACAGAAGCAGTGGAAGTCTTGCAATTTTTTACATGGTGAAATAGGAGATTCAAAAGCAGTGATTCTTGTAAAATATATTTCATTAAGCAGCCCCGTATCCATTATTATTGTTGTCCCTGAACAATTGATTGTTTACAGTAAGAAGCACATCTTTTTCATCTTTCTTATGACATGTACACAATACATGCACTTTTATTCATGGTAAGTTCTATAAGCATACAAGCTATATGAAAATATAGTGCTTAATACATACACAGTGCCTGTCAGTGCCTTAAGAGGACACAACAGCTACAGGAGACTTCCCACTTGATACAGAAAGAATAAAGGATGAGTACTACAGAGAAATTAGTTTGCCATTATATGTTGGGAGCTTCTGTCTCAATATATTCCCTCTCCAGCCCACAAATCTTCCAAGTGTAAATGGTATGGAGTAAAAGGGCTGTGGGCAGCTTGGACAGAAGACCTAGATTCTGTGCTTGTCTGGAGGGTTTCTAAGTCCTCTGCTAGCTCCAACCCGTAAAGGATTTACAAAGAAAAAGATAAATAGAGTTTGAAACATTCTGATTTTTCTTCCCCAGCGGGGTTCACCTCTAATGGGGCTTCCCTACCAGTTTCTTTGTGCTGCCGTGGAGGTATACAGCCTCTATGCAGACAGCCCTAACACTTCTCTGGTTCCCTTGGGATTTGCAGAGCTTTATCATAGGAGGAGTGGATTGGCTGTTTGTATCCAAGTAGGGAATTCAAGGAAGCTGCCAAGTCAGCTATTAGCAGACAAATGAATGACAGTATATATAAAGTAGAGTTCATGTTTCTGGATGATGGAAATTTCATTAGAGTCTATTTCCACTATCAATTATTAAATAAATTCACTGGAGTCTTTTCCTTTCTTGCCTTACTGAAGACAAATATACTCAAGAAGTGTGTGCTAACCCTTGTTATGCATGAGCAGATTTGGAAATAAGAGGGATTATATCCCTTTCGTGCTCTGGGGATTTCCTGGAGCGCCTCACTAAAATTCTGCGTCAGATGCTTGTTTGTGCTTTTCAGGAATGAACTGATGTTGAAGGAGTACAAAACTGTATTAAACATCTAAAGAAGAGTTGCAAAATGGGTAGCGGGGTGTAGCAAATTCTTAAACCCTCAGACAGACATCTGAGAGAAGTGCAACTGAGTAAAGAGTATGAAATTGGGGATTTAAAAATACAGCAGTCTCTTATATTGGGTTTTCCAGCAATTTTACTGCCTAATTGAAAAGAGAATATTAACACTAAAATGAAACTTTCAGATGCTTTCTATGTAATCCTTAGGTCCTGTGTCCTTTTCTCTCTGTCTTCCTTTAGCTGGGTCTATACACAAAGTCTTCAGAACTGAGCCCTATACGATAAGTGGAGTTCTGGACAAAAATTTATCCTCAACTGAAATACACACACCTAGAAATTTTTAGCTGGGATACGTAATTCTTTTGAAAGAGAGCTCATGTTGTTACATGTTATTTTCTCATTGAGGCTAGTCACGCAGTTTCTTAGTTTCCCCTCTACCCCCCTTTTTTTTTCAGTACAGTTGTTTGAATATTACACTTAGCTATAACTCTTCATGCAGTCAGCTAACATAGCAGTATAGCTAATACAACTGTAAAAAAACAGCTGTGAAAGAAAGAAAGGGTACTCCAGGACTGAACTCATTGCCCGCTGTGATGGTAAAAATCTAGCAGAGTTATCTCAAGGCTGTGATTTGCTCATGCCTCATGCTGCTCTTTACAACACTGCAAAGGTAAATGGTTAGAAATTGTCTACAAAACAGCTTTGGTTTCCTTTAACATACTAATAAGAGAATAATACTCAGGGAACAGTATTCTCCTGGGAAGCATCAGTGTAGGTCTTCTGAAGGCTGTAGAACGATTCAGTTTTAGACCAGCTTAATTTGTAATTACTGAGTAATAGAGATCAGCAGGATTAAAATCATCCAGGCTGAGGCACCAGGCTGGATGGCTGTAGACTGTCCTCCACAGGATGTAATTCAAAGCAATCCATTTCAAGCCTTTAGCAAGCTGGTACATCACTCAGAGTTTTAAATAGGAATACAGGAGAATTTCACTCTGAGACTAAATCCGTGCAAGGATTCCAAACATTTACTGCTGTCAAAATTATTGTATTCCAAGGGGAAAAGGAATATGTGTTAATCTGTACTAAAAAAAAAACCAACAAAAGCAGGATGTACATGGTCCATGTATAAAAGAGATACCTAGGAATTCCCTGAAATGTTTCAACAATTACTAGAAAACAAGCTAAGTTGAGAAGGTTCTCACACTTTCTGTGCTCTTATATGTTAATATGTTAATGCACTCTACAAACACCTAAGCATTCACTTACTTGGAATTTTGCAAACTGAAACAAAAGCCCTTGAAACCCGGACACACACTTGAAGACAAGCAGGCCAAGCAGTGTCTGTGGCTAACAAACTTATCTTGAGCCAAATTAACCAATGCTACCATCTGCCAAACATGGTTGTCAGTCCACTAGAACTGCCTGAATCTGGAGAGTAGCAGGGATGCTTTTTCCACTGCAGCCTGCACCAGCTTATGTTCTAGTTTGCTGTCCTAAAAAAATCTCTCACAGTCCCCTGCTGATAGTGATACTGCCCACTTTGTGGCTCTGGGTCAATAAGATGCCAAATTGCTACATGGAAGCCAGAGAAAATCAATGTAGCCCCAAAAGATAGAAATGCTGTTGCCAAAGGTCACTAATACTACTGAGACTGTTGCTATTTGGGAATGGAGTTTTAAGAGGCAATCTAGAGAAATAGCCATAGATGAGAAAAGAAATGTCCAGTTTGCTATTCCTTCTCTGACATATTGTACATATGCTTATAACAATACATACCTTTCATTGGTGATCTTCCTTATCTCTCTCTCTATTCCTAAAACAGCAATTGGCTGACACTGGTAAACACCAGTGGCACTGGCTACATCGACTAGACTAGGCATAGCTTTATTTGGGATGAACTGAACAGAGTTTTGCATACATTCGCTCTTGTCCTTCAGGATCCACTTACTTTGTTCTGACTTGCTGGACTGAAGGGTTAAAAGATCCTATAATAGATATTGGGAAATCCTGTGACTGCAGAACCTTTTTGAGCTATCTATCTGTGCTGTTGCAAAAAAATGTTTGTGGCGATAGATGGAGAGCTACATTTGCAAAAGTTCACCAGCCACATTGTGGATCTTTGCAGCTGGAAGCAACACAGATGGGACTTCCATTTTAGGATTGCTCTCTATTGTAACGTTACGTTAATCAAATATTTCTGTCTGAACTGTCTAGACTGATATGTAGGCAGTAGAGTGCCTGTGTCTTTTTGAAGAATTCCAGTATAATCTACAGATAGTTTTCAATTTTAACGTGAAATGAGCTGGGAGCATGTTGAAGTTTTCTTGTTGTATGGTCAGTATAATGAATTGCTACAGCTGATCCTCGAGTTGTGATTAATTAATGTGGCAGAGATCTATGTTTTTATATCTTCAGCTGCAAAACTCAAATCTCTGTTTTCTAAGTGGGTAAAGCTTTATGTTTAGTAATAGGATCCCTCCTAGCATTCATCAATTTACAGTCTTATACATCCACTGTTCAATTTCCTCCATAACACCACCCATTGCAACAACATTATTTTGAGGTGCTAGATTATGGCGGAATGGACTCAAAACCATCTGAAGTTTGTCTTTATCTCACCTCTCTTCTATTGGGTGGAATATGACAAGCATCAGACATTTCATGACCACAGTCACCTCAGAAGTCAATGGGAGCATTTTAGCTGATTTAACTGGATGTGAATTATCCTGCTCCTTCTCCCATTTCATCATCGTATGTTGGTACCTGTTGTTAGTTTGTTATTGCCACTTAGCAGAGCATGGTTGTCATCTGCCAAATCTGTTCTCCTGTTCTGGATTTATCCTGCATCCAGGTTTATTTGAGTAAAGAGTCTGTCTTGGAAGAAACACGCACTGGTTCTTTTCTGTGGTTTTACTGAAGGAAAGTGAGGAAAACAGTGTTCTTCAGCCACTGTAGGAGAAAGATACTAGCACTGCCAAATAAACAGAGCACTCACATAAAAGAAAACAGTAAGAGCAACTGCTCAAGGAAAATTAGTTATAATTGAGCTAATCTGTACTCTTTTAACACTCTTTGTGGAAATTAGTTCACCAGGTTTTGTTAAAAAACAACCACCTTTGTTATCTGCAACCCCTTGTTAACCTTAACTGCTTATGAAGAAGACCTGAATTCTGATCTTTTCCCAACAGGCTATGTTACCTATTGGAGGAAATAAGGTAATACAGATTGAAAAGGGGCACTGTTTATTATGCTTTTAATGCAATTGGCTTCAGTTTATAAAGATGACTGCAGAAACGGTCTGCTCCCTTATATCAAATTCCATATATACCAAATGAAAACAGGAGAGTGGCCACTTAGCCACTAAGCAAAGCTTGGTGATTGCTATAACCAAGCAACATACTGAGTTCTTACTTTCATTTTTATTTCTCCAAGCACTTATGGATGAGAAAATTGTGAATGACTTTTCTCTCCTTAAAATGAGTAGTTTTCAAAAGAACCAGAAAATGAGATGATAACGATTTTTGTCTCATTTTAAACAGCATGTCAGATGAAAAGCCTGGCAAAGTTATGTTTTGACAGTGAAGATTGCTGATTATTTGGGAAAGATGTATTGTTTCTAAATGATTCATTAAGCTGGAATTTAACTCTCATTTTATTCTCCTACAATTCTTTATCCTCATCTCTCTGAGTGCAAATCACAACTTCAGTTTCTAATAAATGAAAGGCAGTTTTGACTAGCTAGAGTGATTCCTTTGCTCTTTAGGAAAACGAGGAGAGATCAGATGCTGCACTTCCACTGTTAAGTGGTAAATTATTTGCACAACTTGGAAAATCTTGAAGACTATTAAAAGACCAATTGCCAGAATAAAATTTTGAAGCAAATGAAAAGAACAATATGATGTATATATATCAGAGAACCCACTGAACAAAGCAAATCATCCAGCATCAGAATTGTTATCTATGCTAAAGAAAATGAAAATAGATTATAGGGGCAGGAAAATAATATCAAATGAATGTTCCAGGAAATGAAAAAGCAAAACAAAATGCAAGCAATATTCTGTTCTGTAGTTAAACATGATAGGACAAGGGGTAATGGTTTTAAACTAAAAGAGGGTAGATTCAGGCTAGATATAAGGAAGAAATTTTTCACAATGAGGGTGGTGAAACACTGGCACAGGTTGCCTAGAGAGGTGGTAGATGCCCCATCCCTGGAAACATTCAAGGTCAGGTTGGACGGGGCTCTGAGCAACCTGATCTAGTTGAAGACGTCCCTGCTCATTGCAGGGAAATTGGACTAGATGACCTTTAAAGGTCCCTTCCAACCCAAGCTATTCTATGATTCTAAACATATGAAACAATTGGAAATTTCCCTATAATTATGCAAACACATATGGGAAGAAAAGACTAGAGAAACCGAAAGAACTGAAAAAATCCCTGAGAATTCTCCTGCTTCTGAAGTCGAGTGGATAAGTCATCCCCATTATTTTCCTGTGTCATTTGAGATTTAGAATTCCTGATTCTTTACGTTCTTGATTCTTCGTTCACCGAACAGTGATTTGTGTATGCCTGATTAACTAGGACTATGATTTGAGAAAAAAAAATGAGCATTCATATCCAAGACATCTGATCTTTACTGAGGAATGTCCTGTAATTTATCACTTAAAATTTATAGAAGAACTAATTCTTATAGGCACATGAAATTTTGAGTATCTCAGTGAAGGATTTTCACAAGATAAGTACTTACTACTTTGTAGGATTTGATGAGCTTTTAAGTTTCTAAAATTGAACATTGAAAAAATGGAAGAATCCCAAACTGCTAGTTCCTTTAGAAAACATGTTCCTAGCTGGCAAGTTCTTGGCCTTGAGTTTGTAAATATGTGAAGGAGAGGGTTCTCCCTTCAACACTTCCTACATATGCCCGTAGAGGTTTACTATTTTATGTAATTCTCCTGGTAAACCACTGCTTGAATGGTGAATTCTGTTAAAAAACCCTGATTACCTATGAAAGCTGCTTCTTACCCAAAGGGAAGGTGGAATTTTTTAGACTTTAAATCTCTGTGAAATTTTGCTGAGGTGAATAACATCAGTATATTTATATTGAAGCTTAGCAAACTTTGCTTGAATTGTACTGTCTACTCAGTTTATCTTTTATGTTTGTATACATCTAAAAATATCATGTCTGTTTGCATGTAACATGACTAAGCAACCTGCAAAGAAAAGTCTCAAACTTCGTAATGAAATCAGAAGGTTACTGTAAACCAAGGAGGTACATGTAATGGTTCTGGAAAGAAACTAACAGCAGGTCCAGGAGGTGGGTTTTTTCCACACAGCCTAACAGTACTTTCTTCTCAGTCATGTACACCTCATTGAAGTGTCCCAATGAAATGTAATGTATGGATATTTTTCTGTTTAATGTCTAGCTTTTCTGTTTTTATTGCAATGTTTTTCTGTACAAAACTACCAAAGGTCAGTTACCCAAAACTTATCTCATAATTTAATGAAAGAAATTAATTTTATAAGTCAGTGCTGATAAAACTTTGGTTTATGGGTTTGGGTTTTTTTAATTTATTTTTAAAGAACACTTTGATGCCAGTCTATTCATGCCAGAAAATCAGCTATAGCTTCTGAAGTAGTTTACATTACATTTTATTTTGATGGGAATTGTCAATTTAAAATATTCAGATAGGAATCATTGTCTCATATATGAGACAGATCCTTTATGTGTACTTCAATTAAAACACTGATTAGGCACAATACTCAGTATATGTTTTCCATGCATAATGAGAACAATGAAGCTTTTCTCTTTATGGGTAGAAAGTACATATTAAATTGAAAATCAATATCGCTGATCAGAGAGAGACAGTCACATTTCACTGACAAGGCATATCTTGATTTTTTGGTGTGTATGTATTCATTTTGTGGTTCTCTGGCTGAATGAAGGGTGAGGATGAGTTATGCTGCATCTACACAAGAGTTCCAGAGAAATAATAATAAATAAATTAATTTACTTAAAAATAAGTAATCATAAAAACAATAAACATCTTGGGCAAATGAAAATTGTTTTTCAACCCAGAACAAAGTATTTGGTTTTGGAAATATTTAAAATGGTTAGCTACAGATATGGTTTCAAAATTAAAAATAAAAAGTAGCTGTTTTCAAATGGCAAAGCAAAACAGCTGGCTTTTTAGAACATTTGCCTTTTGAAATTTTGTGGGGTTTTGTTTTCTTTGAGTGAACTTCAGATTCACTGACATGTTTCAGAGAAGCCAGATGTCATGGTTTTAGTAGAAGAAATAGGTGGGAGATAAGATGCCACGGAGTTTTTACCATGTATTTATACTAAGTGCTATTTTTTGACCACTTCACCTATGATCTGTTTGTTTGCCTCTAATTTTTCCATTTTAATAATGAAGTCCTCTCAGCAAAGATGGGTGGCCAAGCCCATCTGAAGGCTGTGGAGATATCCCTTCAGTTTTTAAGAAAGCTCAGGAGGGAAAAGATATTTGCAAAGAATTCAGGTTCCACCTCTGTGTTCTCCAGAGACACTTAATGTCCAGAATAACATATTTCTATTTAATTGAGCTACTTTAGAGTAGGAACTCCAGATAGAAACTTTCCCAGGAACCCCATCAGGATGGTTTCAAGTTAAGAATGCGATTCAGCTGGAAATGATGACAATGCTGAATCTTTGGTAGCAATCTGAGGCAAAAGGGGCATCCAATCATTAGCAATTTCAAAAAGTCAGAAAGAGGAAGAAAGATTGTGTCTTAATATTGAAACAAAATTTTTTGTTGAACCTAAGAAAACATTTTAGGGCTATTTCAGTTATTAAAGTTAAATCAATGAAAAAATTTAAGTAAAATGCCCTTTCAAACTGGAGGAACCAAATACTTGCCTTCAGAGCTGAAAAGAAAACTTTCAGATTTGGAGGAAAAGGGAAGGATGTTTCTCTCCTTCCTCAAATGAACAGTTTCTGCAAATTGATATAAGTCATTCCCTCATAGCTGAATTTAAAATATTTTGCTGGCAAAACATTCATGTGAAAAATAATCTGCCTTCATGAAGTATCTTCTCAGGTTGAAAAGGATCACATCAGGATATTTATTTCCTAATCTACTAAACTGCAGTCTCAGTATCTCAGAATAAAAGGTCTTACTAGGAAATGGAAGACAGACTGTAGACAATGTCTGTTTTTTTCTTATGTTCTGTCTCTAATTTTGGCGGAAAAAAGAAAAATACTGCTTTTAGGCTTACATGCTGTTTTCTGCCTCGGGTGAAATGAGACAAAGGTTTCTATAACCATATTAAAATTGGCCTTATAAAAGAAATATAAGTTCAATGATAAGGGTAGAGTTACAAATCAAACATAATAATCATCAAATTGTCATCACTTCAGGACACATCATACCCTTCATCTGCATCCTTTGTAATTGAATAGAGCTGCCCACATACTCTGAGGGCAGAATATGGCTGTGAAATACTGAAATACTTGCATATTTATTCTCTGGAGATTTATGGGCAATTCAAGAATTTATTTTGCCTTAGTGAAAGTAATGCTTACATTATTAGATTTATATAAAAAAAAGTTCCTCTGCTGGTTTAACTCAGTCCTTCTTTGGATCTAACACCAAACAGGACACCATTACGGAACTGGATTACTCAGGAAGGTACCTACTTGCTCCCTTTTATTCACAAACTATACCAGTGTTCATGGAATACATTTAGCAGGCTATCTGCAATATCTTGAGACAGATGTTCTCCTGTCTCTGTATTGCTAGAGAGAAAAAAAGGCTGCCTGAGAAAACAGAGTGGATGGAGCTGCTTGGAAAAGAGCAGCATGAACATAATCCACTGTGAGAAATAATGAAGATGTAGCCAGCTGTTACACATAATGACACAGTATGATTTCCAGAGGCTGGGCAAAAATTCTTCAAATGACAATCATGGACATTAAAACTAAGTTGGGGAACATGAGCTCTCATTCTGCATATTAATTTCACCTGAAGGAATGCAATCAAGATTGATAGTGGCACTATATGGGAATGATTCTTACTGCTAGGCAGGTTAGAAAAAACACTTCTGGTTCAGCTACCCTATTTTCCCTGTAGATGAATCAGTTGAAGTCGCACAATTCATCTGTATTTTGGATGGCTTAAAACATTAACTTTGTTCAGCATCTACCTTGAAACTTTGTGGACAGAGAAGCCGAAAAGTCTATTTTTTAAAACCTCAGGATTAATCTCAGTCTGAGGTCCTGTCAGCACTGTGTAATACAAATATTAGGCCATGAGTACTATTTATAATGCCTTGAAATTTTAGATTCTAGTTTAATTTCCAAGCAATTAATATTTAAAAAATATACATTTTATGATGTATGATGAAATCAGCAGCCTGAATATTGGGAGTGAAGGTGAATCACATACATACAACATCTGAAAGATTTGTAGCTTGTCATTTCTTTCTGCTAATATAATTTCCAAACCATTAATAATGCTTTGGTAATATAAGCAGGTTTTTATTCTAAATTAACTTTAATTTTGGATCAGATTATTTTCAAGGTTGAATGGAAATAAAACATTTAAAGGAAAAGTGTTCACAGCACTAATTAGTTCTGTGTTTTCTCTGTTGCACGTTGACCTCTCTGGCTAAGATTTCTTGCGGTATTGATTAAGACTTTGTTTGCACAGTGGCAAGTCCAGTACAGGAAATGGCTTTAACCAAGAAGAAAAGTGATATTAGGCAGGCTTACACTCACTTGCAATAAGATTTTATTCTGAATTACATCTTTATGGTTAATTGATGTATACTCATGATATAATAGACACTTCGAAGAAATAAAAAAGTACAGTCTTCATTGACATTAAAAACTACATAGGTTTATTTAAGGTTTTAATTTGTCAAATTTTTGCAGCTCATGCTTTAGCTGCAAAATTAACAATGTAAACATTCCAGACAAGGTTACGTATGTTATGTTCATCTGAGCCATTGATATGTTCTTATTCAATCAGATTGATTTTAACTAGGTTGTAAACAAATGCGAATTTGCTAGAGTGGAAAAAAAAGGCTTTAGTTTTTAGCATTCTGCCCTGCCACTTTATAGATTCATGTTCAATTTCTACTTTGCAGAAGCTCAGTTTCCCTGCTGGAAAGCCTGGAGTTGTGAGATATAGGCAGAGCAGGAGTTCGGAAAGTGATCTGTCGTATGAAACAGGCAAATCCATCACAAGAAAAAATACTGCTTGCCTTTAAAGGCATTCTACTGTCAAAAAAAGTAAGGTTGTTGTGAAAAGAAATTTGAGAAGGGATGGGAAGTGGGGTTGTAGTTTACTGCTTTGATACAGTCCCCCCAGAAAGAGGATTTCTCTTTCCTGCCTTTTAAACCAGTGTGTTTCCTCCTACAAGAGTCTTAAATTAAAAATTGGGGATTTGGGCTTTTTAGATTGGTTGATTCTTTCGCTTTTTTTTTTTCTTCTTTTTTTCTGGAGATAGGTCAATTAATAGAAGAAAACTCTTACCCCAAAATCTTGGTTAGAACTAGTTTCATGTGCTTTAGGTGACTTAATGTCTGTGTGTGCACTATTGTTGTTGCTTACACTATGAGGAAGAATTTCTTCTTTAATTTACGCAAATATTTTTTCCCTTCACTTGGCAGAGAATGATATCTTAATTTCCCTATATAATCTCTTTGTTCTAGCGGATTTATTTTAACAGTATGGATTAACTAACGGGGAAGAAAAAAGTATTGGTTGAGTGTCAAGTGTATTGCTGAACTTGTCTTCTCTTGCCAATTTCAAAGTGAAGCTGTAAAAATATATTGTTTCCAATAATCAAACTTCTTACTAGTAGAATTGTGCATGGTGTGTCATCTGTATCCACTATGGGTACCTACCTGCTTGCTATATAAAAGAACATTAAGACATTTCTTTCATAGAATCTTTGGTAGCAATAAAGATATGCTTTAGTTTTGGATCACTGCTACATATCAAATCATGAAGACAACTTTACTTTTCAATTAAAACAAGAGTAAAATGTGTTTGCATTTTGTCTTCTCGGTCCCAAGAAAGTGACACATTACTGATGGTGTGGAAGACTCCAGCAGAATTTACCCTTTCTCTTAGTGATATAATTGAGATAAAAATCAGTCACGTTATTTACATTGGAGAGGGAACAGGTTGCCCTTTTTTCTCACTTCTACTACAAATTGACTCAGTGCTCTAAAATTAATGTAGTTCGTTCTGATCATTTCTCATGGTTTGAGCGATTTGGCATTTCACTTTGCTGGAAAAAGGCAGTCTTGAAAAACAAAGAACCTGACACAATAATGACAGTGAATCAACGAAAGAGGAAACTGCTGTGCTTGCTCTTTTCCTTACTTGCTAATCTATATTTTCTAAACTGAGAAAAGGTTACGAAGTGTATAATGACTGTGCTTTTACCTACGCACTGCTGTTGTGTATATAGGGATTGCAATGTTGTGGGAGTATGAGCACAATTCTGATGGGTGATTTCATAATTTATCTTTAAACAGCTTAAAAATATTTTCCTTAGGTCTGTGTTAATAGCATTATACAGCATTAAAAAAAAAAAAAGAGTAGTATTGCAACAGTGTGCTGTATTTGAAACTGACTTGATGCTCTGGCAAAGAGGATTAAAATATGATTTTCATTCTGACAGAGAATTCTGTTTGCATCATTGGCAAAATACAATCATATAATTATTTCAACAGAAATCAAGTACTTAGATACCTGTGTCTTATCACTTGCTTCTTAGTTTGGTGCCCAAGCTGACTGTGGAAAACAAATGTAGAGCTGGAGGAAAAAGTAAACTGCATATGTGATTTGAGGACAACAGATGGTCCAGAAAGGGGAAGTCAGTACGAAGATTTTTTTAGATCTTAAACTATTGATATGTTAACACATATCACACAGGATAACACCAGGAAGCTAGAGAGAACTGACTGGAATAGAGGTCTGCAATCCGGTAGTTATGTGAAGTCCGTGATTCCTTACAGAGGCAGTTCCATTAAATTAATTCCCAATGGCCAAGGTTATCAATTAAAAACTAAAACAGATCAAATGACAATGTTTTATTTCCTCCCTCCAGCAATGCTGCAATATAAAGAATGCTCATGTAACCTATGAAATGACGTGTTACATTTATATTATATGCATATTATTTATACATAACATTTATATTATGCCCATGTAAATATAAAGCAAAATTTTTAAATGATAGAAAGGTTTCCTAGTGTTTTATATCACTTTGTAGACTTAGAAGGAGCTTATCTATGGTCACTGGAAAGAAAATGCCAGCAAAATATCAAAACAAAAGTTCATTAGATTATCTGAAGCAAACCTAAATGAAGTCCTGAAATAGACATTATAGATTCATGGAAATTAAAAAAATAAATAAAAAATCAGTATGAGGATGCCATGTGGTCTGTATGGCCACTATTGCCAAAATATTGGAATTAGGAGTTGTAAGTCGGGTGCCTCTCAAAAGAGGCCAGTGTGTTTTCCTGCAAGGGAAATGTGCCACAAACATGGATTCATACTCAATCAAATGTACATCAACTTGGCTTTCAAACGGACATGTTGTGTGTTCCTGCAGAGGTGTGATGTATTGGAAACGAGTGAAACACAATGTAGGGGGTTCCAACCAGGTTATACATTGACTGTGTAATTTCACATGCGTCACTGGTAAAATGGTGCAAGCTCCTGTCTAACCTATCTATCTGCCACAATGGTCAGAGGGGCAAAAAGGAGCAGATAGGTCCTTTCTAGAGAAGCCTCGACATCCCTTGTTATCACAGTAGAAAGAATTAGGTAGTAGTCTGCACTCAGACTCATTTCAATAACCTCCAACTGAAATATTCTGGTTTTCCAAAGACACTGGGCTTTTGGCTGCTCATTATATCCCACAACTCACATATAGCATACATAAACCCACTCTGTGCTCTGTCAGCCTCTCCTGGTTGGATATATACAATATATTTTGTCATTTCATATGTGTAAAAGAAGGACAGATGGACTTCTGGGCTGTTTTTTTTTGTCAGAGGGAAATACAAAGTCTAGTTTTTCCGTTTCATTAAAATGCTCAAATCTGAATTTTCCAGGAGCATGTTCTAGATCTGTAAAGTCACATAAAAAACATGGAAGCACTTGTAAGACTGCTGTAAATGTCCAAAACCTTTATCAAACACATGCATCCATCTAAAACATTCTGTTAAATGCTTCATTGGTAAATGAAGCCAGTGGCTTGCTAAATGCTTTAAAGCTGTTATGATCACATGGAAATAATTGCTAACAACATGACACTTTGCCATTGACAAGTCCAGCAGACAGCTCTGGGGAAAATAATTTGCCTTACTCTGCTAAAGTACTTTTGTAAAATATCTGATCAGTCTACCAAGAAAAAAAACATTGCAGAGGTCTTAAGCAGTAGGAAAATATATCCCCAAATACTGATTTTAAAGAGCTGCAAATAAGAGCTGGGAGAGTGGAGTAGTAAGGCATGAAAGAAAGAATTCAGTCAGAAAGTTTTCCTTTCCTTTCTCTTCTTTCTTTTCCTAATCACTTCAAAAAAAAAAAAAGTTGAAAAGTAGAACTAAAGCATTTTTATACTGTGAATGCTGAACATCTACAGAAAATTCACCTCCATGACTATAAATTTGGGAGATGGGATTTTCAAATGTACTTCACAGACTCTGTTACACAAATTCCCAAAGGATACCTATGGATGAGCCAATGAAATTAGAGCCAAGTGCTATCAAGCATCCTTTAGAAAGCATCAGAGAAAGTAAAAAAAATCAGTATCTAATCACCCATTACAAGTATATTTAAAATGACCTTTTTTTTCTGTTTACCTGCTTTTATCAGGCACACGTTTATTTTAGTTTTGAAAATGTTTGTATAGGGTGCAATTGCATTCTGTAATTCTAAGAGAGGTTTAAAGTTGTCATCCTCTTTTTTATTATTCCCAATAAGTACTATTCTGGGTCAATAGCATTTCTATATAATTAACCACCTTTTGGTTACTTGTAATATGTTCTAGTGGAAGGACACATTACTTTGGACACTTCACACCTTTAGACTACCGGTACTTAGGTATAATTTTCCACATACCCTCTCATTTTTCTTTTTCTGATTTCATCCCTAATAAGTAGGTCATAAATTATCAATAAAACTCAGCTCAGCTCACTTTTAGCACCAGATTAAGTGATCAGAATTCAAAAGGATTCAGCTCCCAAACAGAATGGGCCTTTTTGAAAACCTGAACCTTATTTATGTGTCCAAGTATGAAGACTTGAAACTGACTCTAAAGTTCGAGTAGTGAATTGTTCTTTTGCCTCTGTATTTTGTCATGAAATATACTGAAATACAGGATGACCACACAAATCAAGGGGCTATTGAATCCTAGACAGTCAAGGTGTATTGGATGATCTCTGTGGTATTATTAAACACATGTGAAATATGAATATGGCCTGTCCTGTTGCTGAACTTTCGGCAATCTCAAATAGTATTATGTCCTCTTTGCTTATTCTCACAATACATTTAGTGTCATTTAGGATTATTGCAGTAGCCATCTAAGCTACTTAGGACAATTTAAGAACCACATGTCTACTAAGCAGAGGTTTCCATGCTAGATATGTACTTCTGGCTTTTATGACTATCCCCATCCTAATTTTTTATAAGTCCCATTTACTGCGGTCTGTGTAGCCCCTGCTTTGATCCTCACCCAGGGAATGAGAGCTAAAAATAGCTGTTCATGCTTTCAGTCCTAGCCTCCTGGTTCAAATTAGCATTCAGAGAACTGAATAAGATTTATCAAAAAATAGACAGAACTTCTGTACCTATAATCCAGTATTCTGTAGGCAGCCTTAGTGTTTCTGAGCTCTAATTATCAGTATCACAGCAGTTTGCCTTTATTTTATTAAGGATTAAATATTTCCAAGTTATAAACATGCTCAGCCAAAGTATTTTTCTTACCCAGAAACTGTCCATCTTTTACAGCTATTTTGGGCTTTGGGGAGCTCACAAATGGAATTGAATGTGATCTATTATGAAACATGCTGTTAAAAATAAAACGTTAGAAACAGCACGTTTCTATCTAGCAGGGAATGATTGATTATTGCAGAGTATAAAAATCAGGATGTTAGCAGAATGACAGTAAAGAACCACATTAGAGTTACTGCATAAAAACACAGAATCTTTTGTTGCTTAAAAGGATGTAGGCTTTCCAAAATACTGACGTGGCTGCCTAGAAAATATTTTAAGATGTAAGTACGGAAACGGTGATATTTCTTATGGCATGTCAGATTCATTTGTCTTTTTTTAGACATATTTACAGCAGTCAGTTTTTCAAATACTTACGCTGAAGAATATCTACTCTGTTATTTATCATCTGCTGTTGTAAAACCTTTTGTCATCTTAGAAATGTCTGATGGCACAATGTTCAGCAAATGATTTTTAAAAGCCAGCTTTCTTACTCTGATATTATACTAAACCTTTCTGTCTTCCTTTCCTCAACATGAAAGAAAAGAAATAGTACTAAAAATCAGACAGCATGTATAACTTTAGCTGGTTTAGTTAATGCCTACCTTTGAATTTGTGGGGGTAATTATGCCCTTGATTCCAACTTGTTTGATCTAACTCTATTCTTTACATCATAACCATACCCTAGGGCAGAAACCAATTTAATACTGGAACACGCACCTATTAGATCCTAGTTCCGCTGGAAGTTGAGTTAGGGTATCCTGCTCTGCTGCTCTTGTAGTGGTGCTGCTAAGAACTAGAAAAATGTAAACAAGGTTCATCATGGAAGTAGAAAACCCACACCACCACACTTGAAAACGTTACAATTTGTGCCATAAGGCCATCCTGTCTTGGCAATGAAAATTTATTGCCTAGTTAAATATACTATTGTTAAGTATATGTCTTATAAATATCTGTGGAGTATCTGAAAGAGGAATAACATAAAAACTGGAGAAGCTACAAACCCTGATTTTTACAGTATCTGTGCCTTTTTGGTAATAAGAAAGTGGATGAACTGCATGTGTAGTTTTACCACTAGCATAGGTGATCATAATCTATTGATCTCAGTCAAGTTTTTCCTCCTATGTCACAGGTGAATTTGATCTTGTATTCAGTATGTGACATTGTGCAGCCAAACAAATAATCATGGCATTCATATAGACAGCCACGTTGAGTTTTTGTTAGACAACTTTCAGAAGTTGCTTGTTTGTTGAAGTTGTTTTATTTGTACGGTTCTTTACTCAATTTTGTCAAGTTGCCTAGCACAGGAAGTGGTGGTTATAGGGAAAGCTCCTGTGCACACTCCCCAGCAGTATGGAATTAACAAGATATCTGATATTCTGAACTGAAGTTCTCCTTCATATTCATACACTTATAGACACATTTCAAAGGTGACATTTCTTTCCAGCCTCTCATAGGCTTTGTGATATATTGTAACTCTTTTTGCAATTGACAAGTAGGCACATGAACCTATACAGTTTCAACTTTTTCATTCAGGGGTTTATGAAGCAATTTGAGTCCGAAATGCTGAAGATTCTGCTGTTGCTATTTCTAAAATTGAATCTCCACCATGTTGGGAGCATATAATCTCATAACCAATTTCTGTGAGCAAGCATATGAGTGTTAAAGGAAAGAGGAAATGACAACTTTATGAGTCTGATGCTTTCAAGAAATGTAGAAGCTCTTCACCAATATATTTATTTATCCTTAGGAATAATTATTATTAATTAGAATCATTGTAAGGACAATGGTTTCACCAAAGCCTTTCTGTCCCAGTGTGTCTTCTACCACACCTGCATCTTCTGAATCCTTTTTCCCAATTTGATCATTTCAGTGTGTCCCATTTTTTGGCATTCCATCCTCAATAGAATATAGCAATAGTAACTAGAGCTGGATGGAATTTGCAGATGCAAAATTTTTCTATTGAAAAAAGTTTTTAATTGGAATAGATTTTTTTTTTCAATTGGGATGAGGTAAATTTTGCTAAATTATCCACTAGAAAGTTTCTCATTTAAACTTTTTCTATATTGAGAGTTACATCTCTTATTCCAGGATGACTTTTCATCTCAAACTTTCAATGAATTACAGTAAAGAATATGTAAATCAAAAGCTTAAGGTTAAACCAAAGCAGATCAAAAGTAGCTAAAATACTTCCACTGATTTACACTGATTTACCATTTGCAGCATTTGTGGAGATTTTGACTTTTTGTCCCAATTTATAGTGGAAAGAGTTTTTCTTTTTTTCATTTCAAAAGCGTTCCCAAATTGGGAAAATTATTTCCCACCTGGTTCTAATAATAGCATGTTTGAGTGGGTTGTGCTTTCAAACCTACTGTGTCTGAGTGCTTTGCCAACAGTTAAAACAGGGTAACCTACCTTAAGTTCTTAAAATGCCTGGCTCTTGTATAAGTGCACCAGAAAACTATACGAATAAGAATAAACTCACAGCCAGTGAATTGTCCCCCATTGGCCAGAGAGGACTGAGGTTTACTTTGCCCCTTGGATTGGGTGGGCATTTTCTGAAATGATTGTTAAAAAAAGTAGAACCCTAGTCTAGTCCCTCTTGGAAGTTTTTGGAGTACGCAGTGGGGAGCACAGAATATTTTCAGAAGAAAGATACAGATAGAGTCACTTCACTGGCAAATTGCAGAGGTAGCTGGTTGCTGAGCATCTTTAGTCAAGGTTGTGTGGTTGAGACACAATGGGGCTCTTATATTACAGTAGCTATTCCTGGTTTTGTGGCTGTAGCTGTGGGTATCGAGCAGTTAAAAAAGAGGATGCATGAAACAGAGAATGCCCTTGTGCCTCCAGCTCTGGAAGATGTCAGTGCAGTCCAGATCCAGTGTCACTTTCTACTTCAGAAGGTCAGGGAGGATTTAGTTGTGGCAGAATTAAGAAATAAAAGAATCTGGTTAGGAAACTTAAAAAATTAAACACAAACTCTGGCTCTTTTGATTGCTGGTGTCTATTTGTGTATCTGTGCGAGAGAGAAAACAAACCTTTCCAGCTTCTCTTTTTAAGCTAACAAAATCTGTTTCCTGGTGGTTGTATCTGCAGTATTTAAACATAAAAAAGAAAACTGTTGCTCTCAAATTTTTTTCCTAACATTTGAAAGTCTGTTTCTTTTTTGACTCTGTCAAAGTCTTTGGGGGGAAAAAAAAATTAAACTCTTGCTCATCTAAGCAGGTTTCATTTTTTTATGGATTGTATATATTCAAACAAATCTGTTCCTCTCTTTCAGGATAGTGGGTTTTCTTGTCAAAATGTTCAAAGATCTGTTGCTCTCTTTAAGCTCTCTGAGAAAACTGCTTAAGAGATTTAAAATTCTGTGTGATTGTCTATTAGTACGTACATTTTTTCTAAGGTACATGAATCTTATAATTTGGGCTCTAAGGCATTACGACTTCCTTCATGAGACAAAATCACTATAAGAAAATTCTTAGAAAAATCTCATCAAAATATATGCATCTCTGATCATCACACATCTACATTCAGTGTTTGAAAAAAATTTTTAAAAGTGCAAATAACTCAGTGCATTTGTGTGATAATAATCCAGTGCAGTAACATTAATATAGACTTTGCTTTTAAGCACCATGAAGTGATTTTTAACAAGATTTCAGGCTTCTGTTTAGTCAGCAGAAACCTCTTAATAATATATATGTTTCATAAATACATTAAAGCATCTATAAAAAGATTAACTTTACTGGCTAGTGTACATGACAATTTTTTCAGGCTCAAAATTCATCTCTTTGTAAAGTATAAAAAGCGCAAAGTTACCAGTTGGATTTATCCAAAAGATCTTGTACTGGAAGAAGAACCTTGAAGATAATTGGGAAATAAACCAAAACGAAATACATCCATACAAAACCCATGTGAAAGGCTGGTTGTCAAACACAGACACTTCATGTGACAGCTCTTTCTTTTTCCTACATTTGCTTCTAATTTTTGTTTTAAAATGTGCAGAATTGTGTACCTGACTTTCTTACATGTGTGTGTGATGCACCAGGGAAACCTAGACTGGATGAGTGAAAAATATTATTTCAGAATATTCTTGCATGTGGGTTGGGGCAATCCCAAGCACAAACACAGTCTGGGCAGAGAATGGATTGAAAGCAGCCCTGAAGAGAGGGCCTTGGAGGCGTTGGTTGATGAAAAGCCCAAAGTGACCCGGCAATGTATGCTTGCAGCCCAGAAAGCCAACCACATCCTGGGCTGCATCAAAAGAAGCGTGGCCAGCAGGTCAAGGGAGGTGATTCTGCCCCTTTATTCTGCTCTCGTGAGACCCCACCTGGAGTACTGTGTCCAGTCTGGGCCTCGCAATAAAAGAAGGACATGGACCTGTTGAAGTGAATCCAGAGGAGGGCCATGAAGATGATCAGAGGGCTGGAGCACCTCTGCTGTGAAGACAGGCTGAGAGAATTGGGGTTCTTCAGCCTGGAGAAGAGAAGGCTCTGGGGAGACCTTATAGCAGCCTTCCAGTACCTAAAAGGGGCCTACAGGAAAGATGGGGAGGGATTCTCTATCAGGGAGTGTAGCAATAGGATGAAGGGTAATGGTTTCAAACTGGAAGAAGGAAGGTTTAGATTAGCTATTGGGAAGAAATTCTTTACTGTGAGGGTGGTGAGGCACTGGAACAGGTTGCCAAGGGAAGTTGTGGATGCCTCACCCCTGGAAGTGTTCAAGGCCAGGCTGGGTATGGCTTTGATCAACCTGGTCTAGTGGGAGGTGTCCCTGCCCATGGCAGGGGGATTGGAACTAGATGATCTTTAAGGTCCCTTCCAACTCTAACCATTCTGTGATTCTATGAAGACGCCTGGTGAGGATTGTCTTACTTAGCTAAGGATGCTCATTGGTATTTCAGGTCTCAGAGCAAGTTATTGTACAAGAATCTTTGACTTCTAGACAGGGAACTGAATGACCCTCTCTCCCATTTCTTACTGAAACAGAGTTAAAGATGGGCCTCAGACCATAGTGTATAAGCTAGTTCCTTCTCACTGCCTGCTATGTCTGTTACCTGAAGTAGAGTTTTCTTGTTATAAGCGATATTGATATCGAATGAAAAATGCACTTGAGAAGAAGGATTTAAGAAGTCACATTTAAATGCCAGCCATGCTGAAGCCTGTGAGAGTTTTAACAGTGCTATACTCTAGAAGTTGTATAATAGGAGACCTAGCCATGGAGCAGGGCCTCGTTTCCCTGGACACCTCTTCAAGACTGGATTTCATTCTTAATATTGCACTAGCCAGTTGTCAAACATTTTTACAAACACTCAAATAAAGGGGTTTGGTTATTCCTTTAGTCTTATTTAGAAGTTTTATTTCATAATGAGCAAGTAATTATAGCAAAAGCGCAGGACAGAGAAAATTCAAATATATGTAGACTCAGATAAGCACTTTTTAGGGCTGCCCAGTGACACTAAATCTCCATTATCCTACATTACTGGCGTATTATGAGAAATATACCTTATTATTTCAAAAATCTAACTAAACTTTCATACTCCCTTTTTTCTTGCCCCAGCTGTGTCCCTGTCTGCCCAGTACTGAGTATGAATTTAGCTTATTTTGGGGTCCAGTGTTATTTTTTATTGAATTCAACTTGTTTGTTTGTGGAAGGCGATAATTTTTGCTCTGTTCATCCACTGACATGACAGTGACTTACAGCAAACCATGAAAGCCCCAGAGATTTCCCCTGAAATTATTTAAGACACATTGCTGAGAATCATACCCTATGAAATGAAAATCACTTATGTTACTTACCCTTATAAGCAGTGCTAAGATCCTGCTAGGCTTAAGCTTCATGTTGGTAAGTATTAGTGCTGGAAATCCAATCACCCTCACTCCACTAGAATGGAGTTAGTCTCTCGTAATCATATTTTTCAAGGTCTCATAACCAATAAATTAGCTTTGGATTTGCAGAAAGTTCATTGCTCTGTGTGCCATGTTCTACCAAGTTCCAGCTGTTTAAATGTTTCTACTCAGAGAAAAAAATATTTTTAAAAACTATTTGTCTGTAAGCCTATATCCTAGACCAGCAGATGTTGGGTAAATATTTTTGTTTGTGCCTGTTTCCCACCTGTTATTCATAAAAACAGGGTCTGAGGGTATTTAAGAGCTTGTATAGTCCAGCTCCCTGCTGAGGGCAGGATCAGCTATATCAAGTAATTCTTGACAATTGTTTGTACAATCTGTTTGTGAGAGTCTCCAGTGCTGAGGGATTTACAGTCTCCCAAGGAGTTTCTTTCCCAGGGTAAACTATCACAAACTGAATTGTTAGACCTTTTTTTTTTTTAATGTCTAACCTAGTTCTTCCTTACTACTTTTGAAGTCTATTATATCTTCTACTATTACATCTTATCCTATTCCCAGTCTACATAGAGAAGAATTTATTACATTTCTCTTTGTAACAACCTTTTACATATTTGAAGACTGAGATAATCGATCTTGAGTCAGTGAGGAGAAGAATCAGCATTCCTCTTGCTCAATGAGGGTGTCAATTTGCTATAATTTAATAGCTTAATTTCAGTGTTTGTTTTTCCTGCTGCTTTCATTTTTCCCTTCATTGAAGCTTCACCACTGACATTTGCCCAAGGTCCTGTAGCCTAGTGTGAACCTACTGAACGCTGAAAAAGCTTAAGGAAACACCAGGCTTACTCACCTTTAGGCATATGTCCTTGGGCCTGTCCTGCTCCACAGAAAGGTTTTCTGCTTGGCACATAGTTCCACTATGAGAAGCGTGCTTTGCCGCATGCAGATATCACACACCATAAGCACAGCTGATATCATCAGAGATGCTGAAATGTGAAGTCTGACTTTTAAATCCATCCCATTTGTGTTGAGTGTGTTTTCTTAGCATTCTAATTTTATCACATCATGAGTGCTCCAGCTGGAAGCAATGTCTGACAGTTGATTTGAGGAAATTTTATTTTATTTTTAACCTCAGAACAGAATAATTGTAGTCCTGACTAGCCAAGGCTCTAATAAAAATTTTAAGGATAATATTTATGAAGGCTTATTTTTATAATATAAATATAATGACAATATTTAATAACAGGGAGGATAATATTTAAGGCTTATATAGCTCTGAATCTTGACGTTGTATTGTGGTGTTTCCTAGGAATGCTATGTTTCCTATGACTGTTACAAACATTTGCTGCAGTGTCCACCTGTGTTGCATGATCTACCCTGCAATTTAAAAATAAACAAACAAGTTGTATGAAAATGCTTTCAAATTATGAAATTTTTCATGTTTTTTTTTTTAGCTGTCATGCAAATGTTTAGCTATGGAAAGACAGGCTCTGGCGCAGTGTGGGTCTGTTTCTGAGTACACACAACGGTCATTGGTAAGAAATCTTCATACCAAAAGAAGACTGAAGTTTGTCTTAGAATCTCTCAAAGCACCAAACACTGTTCTTGGACTGAAATTTCTGGAATAATGAATTATTTACATACTATTTGCACAGGTCTACTTTAAAAAGAACACTTACTCTTTTCTCAGACTGTGCATCACCAACAAAGAATCTGAATTTACTGCCATTTAGGACTGCTGGGATAAGGAAAAATAAATCCCTGAATTAAATGACTTAATGATTAATAATAATCTTTGAGGGAATATGCAAAGTAGAGCCTTAGCACAATACTGTATTGATATTATCTGAAACTAAGGGGTTTTAATGGATACACTGGGTCACTCTCAGCAGTGCAGAGAATGAAACTGCAGGGCTTATACCTCCAGAATAACTTGAAACAAAACAATACATGTGGCATGCTTGATAGAGGCAGTGTGTACGGAGAAATTGGACTATAATGAACCACTGTTTCTACTTTTTTACTTTAAGGCAATCCCATTTTTGAAGTTGATCTCAAATAGCAGTCTCTGGACCACTTCATTAGTGTCTTCAAACTCAACAAATTATCTGGTTTTCTTACGTATTTCTCACCTATTTGACTAGATCTGATGTCAGTGTGTTTCCATTCATTGTGGTTCGTCAAGATATTTTCATCTAGGGTATCTCATTCTTCAGGTCACTGTGCTAATTCTTGACTTATAATGGTGAAAATAAAAAATTAACATTGTTGTAGTCAGTTAAATGACACTGATGTAATCACTGCAAATGAATGGAGAATCAGTTCTGGTTCAACATTGTATTGTAACTACTAGAATTTCTGCACCATGTCTGGGATGGTTTCTGAGCTTGGGAACATTCTAGTCTGTACTTTGTTTTGTAGCGTGGATCACTACCATCTTGGCAGGAAGGTTTTACCATTCCTGAACAAGTGTCTTGTTAGTATACCACAGCCTTGGCTGTAATCTCTGCCACTTCTGAAAGAAAAAAACACAATCCCATCTTGAAGACTCTCCCTCACTTTATCTTTCCACTTAGCTTTTCATGCAACAGTGTTGTTTAAACAAGCGGGGCACATTTATGAAAGGACTAGACTACAGGAGTTCTTAAAAAGCTGTAAACTCACAGAGCTAGATGGAAACAAACTGTTCATTGTGGTATAAATTGTAAGAAAAAAATGTGGTTCAAGAAAGTAGATTGTGCTGTTCCAGCATAGTATCAGACTCTGTGACTTTTATGGAAACTATATTTAACATGAACAGTAAAATAAAATAGAACCTTAACATTTTTAATTTCTTTCTCCTTATTCTGTATAGTTAAATTTTTATAATACTCAAGAATAAGTCTTATTTATGGCTTAGTGAGGGAGGACTGAAAGACAGAAGGTGCTGTACAGAGTACTCTAATTGCAAGCAGTTCCACCTGTGGCCTGTCTTGAAAGCTTCACCAAGATCAGCACAGTTCTTTTTCCAGCTGTTACATGAAAACTCTGTTGAAAGCTACCAGCAGTTCTATATTTTAGTGTATAGTCTGTTTTATCTAACTTTAGAGCCACTTTCAGTTAAAGAAACACTACAGTTTCTGGAGTTCTTAATCAAACCTAGATGAACACTCTGTTCCGTGTAGTAAAATCATCATTAGGGAAGCTCCTTCCACATAGGGGCAGAACCCTTCTCTACACTTTCTGCTGTCCTGGTCAGTCTTATTTTCTTCTAGTTACATGTGACCTGTACTGCCACTGCCTTGCTCTGCAGTTGTGTCATGCAGGGTCATAGATAAGAATTTCTTTCTTTCACATTTGTAATCTCTGAGCACATGCCAAGGAATGGTCACTCTGGACAGAGGTTCCTTATACTTGCCATCACATCTAGAATGCCTCTAAGCTCTTGTCTAGAACTCCTTGAAACTTCTCATCTACACACCTCTAACAATAGCTGTAAGATGTCCAATGTCAGGTAAACATAGGGGAGGGACAGGTCATTCCTTTCACAAACGGAAGAGAATCACATTCTGAAGTACCAAAGAAGGGTTTGGGACCAAATTATATGAAAAATAGAAACTAGATACAAATTTCAACATGATCATTTGCAATTTTGCATAAAGATTCAGGTTAGTGCTTACAGAACCTAAATGAATCTAGGAATCTGTAAGGATTTGCTGCTGTATCTAAATGAATGCAATTTCCTTAAAACAGACAAATGAAGTGGTAATGGACTTCAGATAGAAAATGATGATCTTGGTACTCACGGATACTAAAGATAGGCCAGAAATTTAAAAACTGGAAGTAATAACAGAGTTGAGAGATTAATTATTTTACATGAATAAAGGTCATCAAACTATAAACAGTCACACACACAAAGCAGAGATTGTAGAATAATTAGAGTGAAATAATCTGCCAAGGAAGGTTTCTTAGGCAAGTTCTAAAAAACAGATTGAAGAAAACACCTAAAAGAAAACAATTCTAAAGACTTTTTAATTTGTATTCTGAAATTGAGTTCTCTACTACTCTTCTTGTCTGTTCTCTTAATTTAGTCTCTATTCTATATTCATCTATGTTTCTAAAAACTGCCTTTAACTGCATTATTACCTATTTCAGAATGCATATTATATGCTTGGATATAAGCATAGTTTCTTTAAATCGCTATTAGAAAATGAAATTGGAATGACTACTGGAAAAATTTTAATAGAGATATAGGGAGGAAAAGTTTACCATTCAGTGTTTGAAGAAAGTGATTATTTCTGCTATTCTCTACCACAGCAATTGTATAATTCCTAAAATTTCAAATATATAAGATGAAAATAAAATCCTACTGTCAGTGACACCTAGTAAAATAGGTATTTCTAGTTTGACAACTGGACCCATAAGTCAGATAACAGTATTGTAGGTTAAGACTTGGCTGATGAGTGGAACACTTGCTATAGCAACAGATTACAATTATATTTCTCAAGAGGTCTTCACCCATCACCTATGGAAGATGTTTAGCCTTCTTAACATTCAGGTCATGTGGCTGGAGTTAGGCAAAATAATAGGGAAACAAAGCTGCTTCATGAGAGCTCCCCAAAGCTCCCACTGCCTTCTGAATTATGGTATAGGTGGAAGTATCCAGTGAGAGGTGCCTTTGAAGAGAGCCTCATGTGCTTTACAGAGTCACAGAATTGTTGAGGTTGGAAGGTCGTTGGGCTAAATGACCTCTAGCAGGGTCAGCTAGAGCAGGTTGCCAAGGACAGTGTACAGGCACATTTTGAATATCTCCACAGATGGAAAGTCTCTGGGCAATCCGTTTAACTACCCTCACAGCAAAAAAGATTTTTTCTTCTGTTCAGATGGAATGTAAATGTGTTTAAATTTGTGCCCATTGCCTCTTGTCCTGTCACTGGGCACCACTGTGAAGAGTCTGGGTAACTCTTCTTTTCCACCTCCAGTGAGGTATTTATACATATCTGTAATATACACTCGAGCCGTCTCTCTTCAAGGCTAAACAGGCAACTTTCCCAGCCTCTCCTTGTATGCCAGATGCCTCAGTCCCTTAATTATCTTTGTGACCCTTTGCTGGGCTCAGTCCAGTAAGCCTCGTTGTATTGGGGAGCCCAGAACTGAACACAGCACTCCAGACGTGTCTTACCAGTGCTGAGTGGAGGGGAAGGATCACCTGCCTCAACCTGTTAGCAGTGCTCTTCCTAATGCAGTTGGACTTTTTGCTGCAAGGTTGCATTGCTGGATCACGTTCAGCTTGTTCTGCACCAAGACCCCAAGGTCCTTCTCAGCAGAGCTGCTTTCAAGCTCGTCAGTCCCCAGCGTGTACTGGTGCCTGGGGTTATTCCTCCCCAGGTGCTTCATGGCATACTTACTGTTGTGAGTACAATGGCAGGAAAAGATCACATATTCCTGATAGAACTGGACAGAGATTTTGACCAAAACATTTCTAACATTTACAGAAATTTGACAAAGACAAAATGTCTTTCAATACAAACTTCCTACAGATCAAATGGAACAGTCTCTAAGCACCATGGGATTTTTGTTGACTTTGGCACATGTTCAAACTTTTGAAAAACTAGATACAAGGGAGGGATGATTATTCATTTGCCACCCTGTTCTCCCGTTGCAAATTTCCCTGGTGTCTGCCACACTCCGAGTCCGAGTACATGCTGAGTGGAAATGAGTGTTGACTTACTACATAGCTGCTTTTAGAAATGGAGAAGAAGAGTTTTCGATATGACAATACCTACCACTGGTGAGACAGTCCCTGCTGGGGAAAGAAGCAGATTCTACTTGCTGGTCTGCAAAATATTCCTTAGAGAGACCATGAGTATCTTGAAATATGCCAACCCAGCTCTTTTGGCTGGGACTGCTGAGGACTTTGACAGCTGCCAAATCAGTACAGCTCTTTCAGAAAAAGAGGGAAGGGCCAAGGCAAGGTCCAGTGTCCTAACCAGAAGTTTGTACCGTGTATAAACCTCAAAACTGTTTTCAGGGTTGATCTCTTTGGCATTGCATGAAACAAAGTGAGTATACAGAGATTAAGGGTTTAGCGGTGGGACTGACATCAATGCAACTGCATGGATTCAGTCTGCTGTGAGAGACAAAAATACAGAGGCAGAGGCAGAGTAATTATTGACTTAGCTTTTATATTTGAGAACAGGAGGAACATACTGAACTAGCCTGATTCTATGATGCCCTGTTTGTTAGCTGGTGATAGGTAGACAGTTTGGGTGCGTGATTCATTTCACACCCTGGGAGTTCAAATGCAAAATGAGTTCTTAATGCTGTGTCCTTTCTCACTGTTCTTCAACCTTGAAGAAATACATGTGCTCAGTCAGTTTCTCAGATCGTATACTGAGCCTGGGATTTGCTCATTATTTGTATTATTCTAATTAACATTGCAAATCCACAATGCATCTAATAGCACACTGACTCTTTAGGATATGATTCCCTGCAGGAAACTTAGCAGGATGCTTTTGAGCATTTGTATTATTTAAAAGCATCAGTTTGTTGCCCAAGTCCATTTTTGCCGACTTAGTCAGCAGTTTTGCTTTATCCTGCAGATGAGAACTTTCCCTTCTGTTTTACAAGTACACTGACAAAGGAAACACAGACAACACGCGCTGTGAACCCAGTCACAGCCTGACTGAGTCTCACTCAAGTCATGGAGTACAGCTCCATGAGTTTAACTTTTCTAGTGATCTTAGCAACACTGAAGTAGATAGTGTAGGAATATAGTCAGGCAAGTGAGTGTCTTCTACACATGTCATGGTGAGAGTGATTCCATATGTAGGGCACTGGATCTGAACCTGCAGGTGGTTTAACATCCAGGCAAACTCAGGAAGAACACTGCAGAGACCATAGGAAGGTGAAGCAATTACAGCTGCTTCAGTCTTTCATGCTCTTTGGTGCAACCTGATAATATTGTGCTATTCAGTAATAGCACATAGTACCAGGAATAAAACCAGGCTGAAGAAAATAACCTGAGAGAAAGAATGGAAGAGCTAAAAAATCCAAGAAACTAAATATGGGAGATTAAATTTAAACTCTAGGTATGGGAGAGCAATTGAAAGAGATTCAGACAGTCCTGTCATTCTGTATTTGCAGGCAGAGTGTACCAGAAAAACTGAAGATAGTCTTAGTTTGTAACAGAGTTGAATGAGTTTCATGTTCTTCAGTTAGCCTAGGCAGGAAAGATGACTGCGGACTAAGAGTTATAAAAACACAGTCTGCATAAAATGAGAATACACAAGAGGCATATACCTCATTAGCCTAATTTCCTGAGCATACAAAATGAAAATGAGTTTGTACAAACTTTTGAAGAAAAAGCTAACCAAGTTTCTGGTAAGATTTTGATTTGGGTCTGGGACTGGAGTGAGAAATTGGCAGAATGCTGTGAGATTCTGACTTGAATCTTTATAATAAAACAGCCATTTTGAATGTTGAGTTTGAAATAAGATGGTAATAATGTTCTTAATATGAAAAAAAGAATGAAAGGTAGTGATATCTAGTGACATCCTTAGAATCTGAAAGATATTGGCAGAGTAGATTTATGCATAAATAGGAAACCAGCAAAGCTAGTAACTAGTAAAAAAAAAAAATTGTAGTAGAGCCATGGAAAGAGAACTTGTTATTAAGGTAAACATATATCCAGCTGTGGTTTTATCAGGACCATGCACCCATTTAGTCTTTCAGCAAGGTAAATAAGTGGGGGAAGAGAACTAAAACAGTGATCCTGCTCCCAATTACAGAAATGCCTCATCCAGTGACAGTGCACGCATCTGCAACAATTACTATACTGATATACTTGTTGAATGAACAGAGGAATAAGAAACATGGTTACTGGAGAAAAAGATGACAGACCCTTTAGGTATTGATGCAAAATAATTAAATAAGTATGTTATAAATAAATGCTATTTTCTGCTGTTTCAAAACAGAAGTTTTGAAGGCTAAAGGGTGGTGTATATTTGAATCATAGAATCATAGAATGGTCTAGGTTGGAAGGGACCTCTAAGATCATCGAGTCCAACCATCGACCTAACACTGCCAAAACCACCATTAAACCATATGTCTAAGCACCATGTCTACCTGTCTTTTAAATACCTCCAGGGATGGCGGTTTGACACTTCCCTGGGCAGCCTGTTCCAATGTTTGATAACCCTTTGGGTGAAGAATTATTTCCTAATATCCATTCTAATCCTGCCCTGGTGCAACTTGAGGCCATTTCCTCTTGTCCTATAGCTTGTTAATGGGGAGATTTCTACCTCCACCACGCTACAACTTCCTTTCAGGTAGTTGTAGAGAGCGATAAGGTCTATCCTCAGCCTCCTTTTCTCCAGACTAAACAACCCCAGTTCCCTCAGCCTCTCCTCATAAGACTTGGGCTCTAGACCCCTCACCAGCTTTGTTGCCTTCCTCTGGACACGCTCCAGCACCTCAATGTCTTTCTTGTAGTGAGGGTCCCAAAACTGAACACAGTATTTGAAATACTGCCTTTTCCCTTACAGTCTATTCTGACAGCAACACTGACAGATGTACAGTTTATTCAACAAGCAAAGCAAACATTTTGAGCAGCAAAGAGAGCAAGTTTCTAACCTTCAACTCTCCAACCTTACATTGATATTGCCTTAAAAAAAAAAAAGGTGGTCTTTAATAACAGCAGTCTTAGACTGTAAACCTGTGTTCAGTACAGTATCGTTAGAATATTTATGTTTTCTACTCCTCCTGTAATTTTAATCTTTCTTAGAATAAGATGCATCATTTCATCAATGACTGGTCATGTAATAGCTAAGCCAGATGCAAAATCTGGTTGAATTGAAACAGTAGCTTGAAAATGGGAGTTCTGTATTGTAAAACAATGTAGGATAGAGCGCTCTCTTACCCTGAACAGTCAGTGTACACTGGCCATGCTAAAAATAATATTAAGAATGTTCATGATGATCAATAAACAGAAGTTTTCTACTGTACTTAATTTTGCTTTGCCAAAGTCATATTTTATAGCATTGCAAATTTATGTGTGTTATTACTCTGCTTTGCTCCTAGCAAGTTCTTTAGGTGAAGCTGAGAATAGTCAGTATTTTATTGTGTAAGCCATACTGGTAGCAGGAAATTAATTTGGTTTCTCCCCGGTAAATTATTACAGAAAAATGGGCAGATGTTCTTGTGGTTACATTTCTGCAATCTGTGATGGGAGCTTCCTGTCACTGCAGTAGGATTCTTTTATGAGATTGGGCCAATTGCTTGAAATCAAGCCTTCCACAGTGTCCTGAACAGTGTCCAGAGTGAAGCCGGCCTTCCTACAGAACTCTTCTCTCATTTTATCACCTGACAAGAGCTAGATTTTCAGAGCAGTTCAAAAGTCAGAGAGTCAGACTTTTATGAAGCAACTTAACAAATGCCGGTGATGAAATACAGTGCTGGTCCTTTTAAAAAATCAAGTCTTTAAAATAACTATGACCATATTCACTCTTTTGTCTAATTTCTCCACCTCTAAAATGGGGACAGTATTGAATATATCTGCATACAGTATGAAAGGTGTGACCATGAAGTGACTTGACTTTGATGAAATACTTAAGTGTTCTGGTGGTAAAAGACTTTTAAAAAGCTTTGTGGAGAATAAATTAAAAACAATAAAGAAAACAGATTTTTCATATTTTTTTCCAAATATCTCCTTATGCCTACTTTCTCTTTACAGGAAATGTTCAGAGTGAACTGCCTGTACTGCTTGCCTTTTCTGGAAGGCTGCAGCAAAATGAGGTTTTTACTGACTTTGGCGCCCATATTCTCACATATTTGTACAACAACAATACCAGGGATGAATCTTATGTTGTTTACTCCTGATTACATTATATACTGCAATATTGCTATTTTAGTCTTCCCAAGCAGCACGTTTTCAGGAATATAAATTAGACATGCATCTTTCTTGCCCTAATTGCAAGCTCCTGGGGACTCTTTGTGAATGAGATATTGTAATCTAATTCTGGTTTCAGAAAGCAAAATGTTAACTGAGGTATGAAACTCATCATGGGTACTGTGGAACTTTTTCCTGTTTCCTTGTAAAATCTTCAAATGAAGTGAATATGATTATGCTTTCTTTCTGATTTATACCAAAGAATAAATTCTCTCTAATTTAGAGAACGTAAAGGCATAGTGAAGGTTTTTGGAATAAATCTTTCATGACAATTATAGTTAAACATACCTCTGCAAGGTACAAGCAGAATTGTCCAGAGGACAGCCATTAACCAAATGTTTGCAGGGTTTATTTTTAAATAGCAGTCTATGGGTTGGTCACTTAATAACAAAACATTAAGGCAGTCTACTCCTTTTAATTATTTGTTTATTGATAATGAAGCTTGCAGATACGTCCTACCTGAATTTGCTTTCAGTGCTTCCCCTTTCTGTACCTGTTGGTGATAAATAATGTCAGCTTATGTGGTCTATTGCAAGGCCATTTATATCATTCTCTGAATTGGTGGATATTTTTAGTCATGTTTAAAATACTAAGAGCTGTTGGCTACTGCCAAGATAAGTAAGCAGAGAATACTGTCACTGTAGGGTTTGCTTTGTCTGTTGCTGCTTAGGAAACAGTCACAAGTCATGCACTGATTGATAGGGCCTCACTGCTACTCTTGACAACTATCAGGAGGGTTGTCACATAGTTTAGATTACTTGCATAAAAAAGGCCAAAAGAATGGAGATTCATTATTCAAAGCAGTTTTGCACTAATCATAACCTTTGGGCTTTTCAGAAAAACTCATATGCAAGGCTATGAAATCTTTTCTACACTTATCCAAGCATAACAAAACTACAGAACACTGAACAGATAACTACTCTAGAAACAGTACTACTGATATTAGAAAAGGGGATAAAAAATGGTAGCAACAAGAGCATGATCATAGGCACTGGTCCAAAAAATGGAAGAGATTATCTTGCCCAGTTTTGTGCTTATCCCAACTTCCAATTTAAAATCATATCTAGCCTAGAGCAATTGAAGCTATTGCTTACTCAAGAGTTTTGCTGGTATAGAATATTTCCCTTTGTCTTGTAGGGTAGACACTCTTTAATGTTCAAAAACAAAACCTAGCACTCAGCAGCTTTCTTGGCCGTGAGACCTACCCACTCCCACAACTGGCAGTACAAGTTTGCCAGAGACACGTGCTGCTCATTTTTTGAGTGACAGAACAGCATATCCCATTCTGTCTTCAGTGTTTCCCCATGGAGCTCGTTCTGTCTAACAGAGTTCCTGCAGAATAAGAAAGTTTCCCTAGTCTCCATGGAAGAATATAATCTAAAAGGAGTGTTGTGCAGGTGATGTTTCACTGACTTGAAGGCTGCTAGTAAAGTTTAACAGGAAGCAGACTGTGTACCAGCAAATAGAACATAATGAAATGGACCCAGAGCTTAAATTTCAAGCTCATAGGCTGGAAGGAAACTGTAAGAATTGTTTCTTGTTCTAATTCATAAGATATGATTCAAAAAGTGAGCTGTAAACTGGTAATTCTCTGTGATGCACAGAATTGCTGTATTGGAATGATAAACTGCGAATGAATCAAATCTCAGCAAAGTTGTGCCAATTTTACTTTGATAGACCAATAGACCTTAGATAGAAATGACCAAGTAATTTGGTCACAAACTGGAATCATTCACACACTACTAGGATTTCACTAATCTTCACATGATGATAAAATCTTTTCTTATGAGTACCTTGAGAACATTGAGAATGTATGGAAACCACATGGAAGCAGTTGGCTTCCAGGTCATCCTAGTCCCAGAGATACATAAAATGCCTGGCTGCAACTAGCTAACTTCAAATCAGTTAGCTAGTTACTTCTCATTAGCTAAGCACGACTATATTCTGCAAAGTTAAAGAGATCTGAAAGCAAATGCCTTCTGATCTTAATAGCAAAAATGCAGTCATACAAAAATAGAACTAGAGGCATTGGAAAACAGACTACTATTAAGTAGATCCCTTTGAGGATCCCAAGAATCACGTTTATTTTTATTTTCTTACAACATCTGAACATCAAACCTTTTGATGCGCTGTGTATCTGGTAACTTAATTTTCACTTCTAATTTTGGTCCATACACTGACAGAAAAATGCAAAGCAGTTCTGTCCAGAAAAAAATCTCTTCAGAGTTCATTTTCTTAGTGATATCAGTAGTATCAGGATTTTCTCAGAATACCCCATCTCATGAGATTCTCAATCCAACCTTGAGTACTTAATAGGTTTTGATAGTTTTAGTGAGTTTTAGGTTACTAAGTTAGTTAGGTTACTTACTAAATAAGTTTAGGATCCAAACTGAGCGTCCTTACATCAGAGAGCTAGTAATACGCACTCTACTTACAGGCTTTATGTTTTCTTGTTAGGCAACTTCTTTTTAGCCCTCATCTCCTGTTCCCATGACTCCGGAGGTGATGGGAACCGACAGGCTATGAGATCAGTAAGTTAACGCATGATTAAAGTATTTGGATGTCATAAGAAATGACAGAGACTTTTAGGTCGACAGAAGCTATTACACTGATCTTTTTAATGGTTCTATTTTATATGAGGTTTTTCTACCTCATGTACCTAATTCTACCAATGTACTTACTTGAGAGCATTTTTATTAGTTTCATAATTATGTCTTATATATTTCAGAGAGCGACCCTTGAAATAGAAGTAGTGCAATGATTACAAAGGCTGCCTTGCAGACAGTTTGCAGAATTTCTCATTTCTCATTCTTTTTTTAATACGTACTTAACACTTTCTCTGGCCATCTATGGTAGTCATTTGTATGCTAGCTGTTTTAAAAGATCTTTCTCATTTCTGTAAAACTTAGTCGAATCAAAAGACAGGTAGTGATTTCAGTGGACTTGGGATCAGTGATTTTTTGTCAGTAAGAATAGGGAAATAAAAAGTTTGGTTCAAAATGGATTACCAAAATGCCTTTCAATCCTTAAGGCAACAGGTGCTTTTGTTCTTGAAGCTAATTTGAGTTGCATGTGAGATGTTTATCAAATATTATCCTATGGATATGAACGTTGTTTATTTTGTCAGATGCAGTGCTTTAGTTCAGGTTTCATGCATGTGCATAGGTATGACAAGAAAGGAGAAGACAATGGAATAAATGCATTAACATTAATTTCCAATAACTCACTATTCTTCTCATTGTTATAAGCACAGCAGCACACAAGCTGATCTTACACACCAGAGTCACTGGTGCTCCAGTGGACCTGTAGCATAACTTGAAATGCCAGCAAAAATAGTCACTGTGGAGAACTAGATAATGTGTATGTGTAGAGTCACTGTGTGAACAGTGTGTATATTTAGAGGAAGGGCTTGGAAGGACTATATCTAATTAAATTGGTGGTGATTCTGGGGAAATCCCTCCACAGCCTCTCAGCATTTGGTGGTACATGATCAGAGAATGACAAAAGCACAGAATCACAGAACGGTTAAGGTTGGAAGGGAGCACGTAAGATTGTCTAGTCCAACTCCTCTGCTCAAGCAGGGTCAGCAAGAGCAGGTTGCTCAGGACATTCCCCAGTTGGGTTTTTAATATCTCCAAAGGTGAAGGAAACTCCACATCCTCTCTGGGCAACCTGTTCCTTCTGGTGAAAAAATTTTTTCTTCTGTTCAGGTGGGATGTAATGTATTTCAATTTGTGCCTGTTGCCTCATGTCTTATCACTGGGCACCACTGAGAGGAGTCTGGCTAACTGCCCTTTACTCCACCTGTCAGATATTTGATAAGATACACTTCGATAAGATCCCCTGAGCCTTCTCGTCAGGCTAAGTGGTCTCAACTTTCTCAGTCTCTCCTTGCACGTCAGATGCTTCAGTCCTTAACCATCTTCATGGCCCTTCTCTAGACACACTCCAGTATGCCTACGTCTTTCCTGTACTCAGGACCCCAGAACTGGATTCCATGATGTCTAAAGGTTTCTGAAGTTTTTTATGAAAACACAATAATTGTCCTGATATTATGGCCTAATGCAAAAAAAAAAAAAAAAAAAAAAGTTTTTTAACATTATTCCATGCATTGTGTGTAAACTGACAAGTTGAGATAGTGTAGGAGATCATTAATTTTTACTACTTTATTTGCTACTTGATTCCTTTTCTAATTCTTTCCTGTCTCTCATTCTTAGAGAGCCAAGAGTGACTTCCAAATAGTAACTTCAGGAGTAAGATGAATAAATATCCACTTAAAAAGAGAGAGTGCAAGTAACTAAAAAGCTTAGTAAGTCCCAACAAGTGCACCTGGACCCGTCCAGTAAATTTGGTTATAAGGACCACCTGGAGTCAGGCTTTTGTTTAAAAGGCCACAGAAGGATGGCATTTGGTTTTTGGGTGGGGAGTAGGAACTTTGGTTGCAGAGGGAAAGTATGGTTAGTGAGACCTTACTGGAAAGGACAGCGCGTAAAGAAGCAAGTTCTGCTGTTCTTGTGCAGCGTCAGCCAGTCTGGGAAATATTCAGGCTGAAGATGAAAAGTCATATTTGCAGGAGGTTAAATTTCTGTGAGTTAATAGCAATTTCTTTGGATTCTTGGCAGTGGAAGGTCCATTGGCAAGTGGTTTCAGGGAGGTGGCCCAGCAGATTATAAAAGATTTCAAGGCAAAATGGAATCTAGAATAGGGAAAAAGTTTATATTTAATGTCTACAATATTTTTTTCCAGTTTTGCTGTGGAGAAAATTCTGAATACTGTTGCTTGAGATAGCATCCACAAACCTCTTACAGAAGGATGAACCCTAAGAAAAGGCAGGTCAGTTGAAAAGCTGATAAATCTTTGGAGCAGTGCTATCATTGCAGTAGTTACACAATGCCCAGTCATAAGGCAGCATTATGTCTGCTGTGTTACATTTCTATAGCTACCTATTGCTAAACATATTTTACTGCGGTAGTCCATTTTATTGTCTAGAATTCAAGTGAAATGTGAGTTTCATTTCACTGTTGTGTCTGTAGCCTACTAATGAAATCTTAGGGTGGTGGTTTTTCTTATGCTTTTGTAAATCTTCAGGAAATGTCTTTCTTAGTGCTCTGGGCTCATGCTTGTCTCTTTCAATCAAGATTGAAAGATTAAATGTTGAAAAACAGGGGAAAGCTCAAATCATAAATACTGTGAGGGACTTAGTTTGTTCCCTGACTTGTCAATTGACTTGCATATAGAAACTCTAAGATGGGAAGTGAGATGCTATTACCTATATTGTCCCTGAAGAATTAAGCAACTTACAGAAAAAACCTCCACCAAGGTGACCTCCCAGTAATCAAAGAGAAGCAAAAGATCCTACTTGATGTCACTAAACTCTCATTCTTCCTCTGTCTTCTCCATAGTTACTACAAATATTATGTAAATAGAATGTATAGTAGGTTCAATGTGTGAAATATGCCTGTGCCACAATGTTTCAAGAGAATTTTGATTATTGTCATGGTGGCAATTCAAGGAAAATGAGCTTCAATTAGTCAGACAAATAGAAATAAGAATGGTGCTTGCTTTAGCACTGTGATAATAACACTTTATGAATTCTTCATAATCAAACAATGCTTGATTACCTGACCCTGTGAACACCTGGCTGCACAATGCTCTCCCACATAACAAATGTGTAATCAAACATCTGTATGCCATGAATTAAATAGACCTGCAGCTGGTGAGCCATCTGCAGAGTGGTGGTTCTTATGGAACTGCCTGCCTGTTCGGTTAAATATTTGCTTCTCTTAAGCTCTAACATTTGTGATGGGGTTTGTATGTCTACCTCTTGGTGTATGCTCTGTTTAATCTTTTTTGGTGATGATATGGGATTTCTATAGAAGTATAACTGAAATCTTGAAAGATGGATGGGGGAGGAGAAGAAATTTAGGGCCAAATCTTAAAGGTGGACCTTGTGATCTACAAATACTAAATGCAGCTGATGTTTTGTGCAAGTATTACAAACGGATTTATAGACACGCTTCTAGTTGGAAAGTTAATGAAATACTGCTGAATATTTGGATGCTGTTACATGGCAATTATCTTAAATATTACATCTGTCATTCTTCGTGTATAAATCTAACTTCTTTGTATCCTACCACATTTCTGACAGTAATAGAATATTGGAGGGCATGTTGCAATCTTTTCAGTTTCTGAGAAGATGTGAACAACCATTTTAAATACGTGTAGCCTGCATCACTGGCAATACAATCACAATGGATAGGACCCCCAAATAGCTACGCTCTGCAAGTCCTCAAAATCAATTTGAACACCCATGAACTGGGGGTTAACACTGACATTCATTTTACAGTTTGGTTCCATTCTAGTATATAAAGCATCATCTTAAAACAGTAACTGTTTGGGATTTATGTTGCCCTTGTTTGTGGGCAATATACTCTGGAATCTAAACAAATTGTCAGTGTGCCTTTAAAACAGGTTAGAAGAAAGATCCAACAGAGAACAGCTGTAGCATTACAGTTACAGGAAACAACTCTGCTTTCTCTAATATTTCTGTGGGGGAGTGTGTTCTTGTTGTTCTACTTTTCCCATACTTCGTAATTAAGCTCTCCCTAGGTCAGCAGTGCTCCCTTATCAGGCACTTATTCTGAATTTCACAGCATGTTAATTATCTTGTCTGTTTTGACAACTCTTCTTTCTGTATTTGGGTTTTAAGAGTTTTCACTGCTTCAGCTGCCACTAATATGATTTTAATATTTACACACTATGTTGTAAGCACTGCAAACATAAGTCTTCAGACTTCCTTTTGAATCAACTCTGATTTATTTTTGGATGCGTGCAATATAACTTTAGCGCATCTAAGATTTATTCTTAGTCTCAATGGCTTTTGTTAGCTCTTTACATAATTTTTTCTGCATTTTAATTTTCTGCATTTCTTAATTCTGTGGTTCCCTTAGGGAAATGTATGCATTTTACGTTCTTCAAGCTTCTTAATATACCAACATTCTGCACTGACCTGTATTTTTTTTACCTTCATTTTTTGACAGATCTACCTTTTACATTTGGAGACAGGGAGAAATCTAGTTTGGATCAGCTTGCCATTCTGAAATCCTACATTTAGGACACATGGATGTTAATCTAAATAACTTGAAATAAATCTGAGGCTTATGGATGCTAATCTTCTGTTGGCAATGTAGACTTTTGAAACTGTCATTCATAAACTAGCAGACAGAAGCTGATAAAGCAGCCTAGCTAATCCAGCAGCAAAGTCAAGTCCCAGCTAAGTGAAAATTGACTAAATGAAAATTTTCAATCTTGTGTTTCTGAGCCTATATGGAAGGACCAAGGGCCAAATCTGTACTGTCTTGCTTGTCATAAAATTTCTTTAGTAACTGAATCCCTAAGGACTCGCCTACAAATAAGTGGCATCTGCCCATTTCTCCTCTGCATGCCAACAACCGGCAAAACCAGTGGTGGAGGCAGTGAATGGCAGCTTAAGTGTCCCGCTTGCTTCCCCCTATTTGGACGACAGCTAAGTGGTCCCGGCTTGTGCTGATCGGTCTCTTCATCTCATGCATGTTTGGGAGACTATTCCGTAATGATTGTGTGATATGTATATAGGAGAGTTTGGGGAAGAATGTTTTTTCCTTAACCAGCCTTTGTACCCCAATTCACCTGGCTGAGATTCTGGGACTCCCTTTATTGGAATCTGATCTTCCTTTTTATAGAAACTTTAAAGCATTGTGCCTTCTGTTCTTGAGAACAGAAACTTGACACTTTTCTTAGGTCAAACCTGTGTTAAATTTTTTCCAGGAGAATTTTAGGTTAGGCTTTTGGTTACATAATTGTGTACTGACAGAAGGCCTAGTATAGCTGTACCTACAGGAGCTGAAAAGAGCTTTGCTGTGATAACTTTTGTTTACTTGTGGCACTGGTTAAAACTGCTTTGAGTGAAACACTCTTTGCCAGGAGAAAGGGTATCTGCACTTGAGGATCTAAAGCTATCCTTGTAGATATCTTCTGCTGTGGAGCAGGTTTCTCTAGTATGGTACCTGGAGTAGAGAAGACATGCTGCACAAGCAGGTGCATCAAAAGGTGGAATACTGCTGTAAGCAGTGCGAGTACATCAAAGATGAATTCACTTCAGTAAATCCGCAGTCACTCAGTGACTGTTTAAAAGCTGCAGACTGACACAATCCACACTTATCACTAGCACTATTGGTGATATATCAGCATATATATGGTGATAAGAACCCAGAAGCCTTGTAGACTCTCTCATTCAGGTAGGCAAAGCTTGATTTTTACCAATGCTACAACTAACTGTTATAACTTAAATTTTGTTTTCCCTGTTTTGAGGAACTTTACATGTTTTCGAATTTTGATACTTTTGGACTTACATGGAAATTTGAAAACAAACTGGTGAGTAAACTTTCTTTTCTTACAAATACCAATTGTGAAATATTTGAGTCTTTTTTATATTGTGTGATTTAGTATTGAGGACCCATGGCTCAGAGTGACCTTCTGCAACTTTTAATAAAGCCAGTGAAAGGGCTTGGAAGTAAGGAAGCTGTTGAAAAGCAAAGTGATATATTACAAAAACAGTTGGGCCCAGTAAGCTGGAAAGGTCAAGCTGACAAAAATCTAGACTCAGAAAAGCTGCTACAATGTAAGAAGGCATTATCAGGAGGAAAATAAAAAACAATAAAAGTATTCTTGGGAAAAACATAGTTCAGTTAGTGAAGAAAACAATGTAGTTGTCCTGCAGTGTTCTTATTTCAGAAAGCTCCCTGTGGAGGGTCTTTTCTATAGAGCAGGAGCTGGAAAGCTGTTGATGCTTCTGAAAGAAAATGTGGAGGAAGGATTGAAACAAGAGAAACCCATTGCAGAACAACTAATAACAGTAGTTAAGATATTCACTAGCATAGAATACCATACTCAAGACTTTCTTCTGGCCTGGGCATGGCAGAAATTAGGACTCTTGGTTTCCTGTCTCTAAGGTAAGCATTTTGGCTAATGGGGGATGAGGGAACTGTGAGGGAGGGGAACTTGAAAATAATCCCTGTTAGATCCCTAAAGAATCTAATGGTCAAAAATGGTCCTTGTCAGATGATTCTCAAATGCTTCAGTGAAGCGCTTGATTCTTCTGATTAATTTTTTTGTTTTACTCATGTAAATTAGGAATTTATTCTGGAGGAATCAGTGGGATTGTACAAATCAAGGAGAAAAGGAATTTCTAAATATGTTCTTGTAGGTTTATGGGCATTGTAAGGAGAGCAAGGAAGTTACTTGTTATAAATGGTTATTGAGTTTGTTTCCATTGTAGCAGCTTTACAAGCAGAAGATTTGAGATCATTTCCATATAAAACTTCTCTTGTCTGTGATTGGGTTTTGTGGTTTTAAATTTACTATACATTGACAAAAGTTAAACTCTTCCTTTTGCATTTCACTTAAAGTCACCACAAATAACTTTCTGTTCAGTAAAACAAAGCCACGTATTTCCTGATCTTTACAGGAGTTACAAAGGGAACTCCATTCTGTACTTTGGAAGCCATCTGAAATATAACACGGATTGTTGCTTGACTAAGGTGCAGAGCATCATGGGAATCCCCTTAAGAGGGATGTACCCTGGCTGGGGGAACTGGAGTGTATCACATGACAGCATCAAGTTCAAAATGACGCTATACATCAGACTTCATGCAAGGATGGTCAAAATATTCCTTTTTATGATGGGAAATAAATTGTCAAAAATAGAGTAAGAAACTCTGTTCATGTCACTAGTATTTGTACTTGAAGCCCCCAGTGAAAAACTTCAGCCTTCTGTAATAATGTAACTGTCAATAGACTTGCCTTTCACATTTCTTATCTACTTTTTGTTATGGTTTTCTGCTTGATTTAAAAATTTTGCCATTTCACATTTCTGTACAGGCTGCAGGTTAAAAACTGCAGAGCAAATAAGGTGGAAAATCACTCCATTCTTTAAGCATATAAGGATGCAAAAATATATGCTTTCACAGGAACAAATCATTGCCTTATTATCATATAAGGAAATAAATTATGTGCTCATGTGCTTAGAGTATGTGATTCTTAACTAACCCTGATAGTTAAGAAAATGCACCAGAAAGTCTGGGATAATAACATACCTCAGGAAAATACATGAGAAACTACGCTGTGCATCTTCGATTATTTAAACACAAGGGCTTGTCCTTGCATTTGTGGTAATGCTAACGATCCAGTCAAATATTTGAGTCAAACACATCAAATCTTGCTGAAACAAACTACGATTTGTGGATTCTACTCTAACTACATCTGACCTTTCCTGGCCTGGCTGTGTACTCATTTATGTGAGCATCTGAACAGCATTTCATTGTTTCAAGCTGTGTTACAGATAGTCACTTTTCTGCCTAGGAAACATGTTCATGTTCCTATGCAGTTTTATTTTAAAAAACACTCCCAGTGGATAAGTAGTATCATACACTCTAAATACAAAATACTGTGCTTTTATTGGATGAAAATGTTAATGCCGGCCTTTACAGTGCTGAAGCTAGGAGTGTGACTTTGAACATGTGGTATAAACTTATACATGCAACTGCAGTATGCAATTTAGCTAGGAGTAGTTGTTTTCAGTGTCCTTCTGTGTCTCACCAACACAATATTTTGTTCCTTCCAAGGTCAATGGGAACTGCGCTGAGGACATAATAAATTACTGTAGCTTATTCTGCAACATACAATTTTCTGACACATCCCAATTCTAGACAAACTAGAGCTCTTGTATGTGCCAGAAATCAAGCTTTTCTGAAGCACAGATCATAAAGGCAACTGACGTCAACTGGCTCTACCTCGGCCTACAAGTGAAACTAAATTACACCAAATTAAAGTTATCAGCATATGTTCCCATTTTCTTCTGATAAAGTGTTTAAAGTGAAAATATTCTTTCCGTTTCAAAATATTGACAGAACTTCCCCTTTAAAAATAATCTATCTAAGTTTGTGTTAAGAGTTGGAGAAAAGGGAAGGGAACATAAACAAAAGAAAGAAGAAAAGTATCCCTTAATTTTGAAAAAAGGTCACTGTTATTTTGTAATATTTTAGATTTTATTTTCCTTTCTGTAAGGAAAGTAGTGATCCTCCCCCCAGGGGCTGAGACGTGGCATTAGACCTGTCCAGTATTGCAGGGAGAGAGAGTCATTCTATGTTAAAAAGATAAAGTCACGCATGAGTGTTACGTATCCAACAGTATCAGATCACCTTTCTTTAATTTTGTAATGTAATTTTAAGGGTCAGGGGAGGTTCATAATCCTCATTGATCTTTTGTCGTTGTTCTGAGACAGGCTACAAATTCTTAATACAGACAGCAATGTAGTTTATTTTTTTCTTGGAGATTGCTGTCCATTGGATAATTAAGTCACATTAACAAGCTGCATGATCCAGACTTAGGCAAGCAGTTTTTTTTCATCACCAGCTTCCTGAAAGCCATTTGAACTAATGACTAATCTTTGAGCCAACCTTTCCTCCGCCCCATGACACTCACATAATCCCACTTGAAACTCATTTCTGGTCCATTCCCAAAAGTAGCTAAAATTACACTGCCACAGCTGTCTTCTGGGTTTTGTTTGGTTTTTTTTTTTTCCCTTTCAGAATGTCATGTACCTTGATCTAATACCTTAGCTTCCTTTTTACAAATCCAGTTCTCCAACAGAGCCCTGTTAAAATGGATTAAGGATGCCTTTATATCTCTGTAATAACTAATACACTGTGTGGTGAAAGCAGTATTTCGGCATATATTACTACAATAATGAAATATTTTATCCATGAAGATGTATTACTTAAGCTGAATACATGCGTTCTTTTTGCCTATTGATTAACATATTTATGTCTCTCTATGCTACCTCTTACAGCATATTTTTAGATCAGTTTTCAATGGAGCAAAGATATAGACCATAAAAATAACATTCAGGTGTAGAGTTGCATTCTTGCTGTATTTGATGAGAAAATGTAGTAATGACGTCTGGTTTGTATTTAAAACACGATTTCACACATTACTGAAAATTAAATTTTAAGAAAAATGTACCAATTTGCATTGAATATCAAGAACTACCCAACTGTGGAGAGCTTTTTTATCTAGCAAAAGTTTTAAATACTCCACTTCTGAGATAATCAACCTCATGATAATGAAACCCAAAGTACTATTTGCTGGAAAATAACAATTAATTCCTACTTTGCATTGGGTCATCTCTTCTTCATTTGTAAAGGACTGAAGTTGTATAACAGAAAGGACAATGATAACTGTTCATACCCGGAGTAAAGAGAGATCAGAGAAACCGTGAATTTTTTTTAATTCCTCTCTGCCACCTCGTGTGTCCCCCCCACTGCCAGCTGTGTTGCCTGGAGCTCACTATAAAGTTTCTGTCTGAAGAGACAGGCAATGTTGCAAAAAAGAAAAAAAATGCTTTGGTATTCACGAATGCCTGGAACTTTCTATTGAATTTCATATTTAACAAAGATTTCATAAGATAAGAACAGGTTTTTTGTTTCCCGTATGTAGGTTCTCCTTTATGGCTTTTTACAGTTTATAGATTATGTTTGTTTATGGGAATATTTTATTAATCTTCACTCTTCCTGGTACATGTTTCTATTTCCAACATGCAGTATATTTTATCACTTTTCTTCTTCAGTCTAATCTGCTTTTCTCAGCTCTCATGCTCTAGGATGTTCTTTTCCCATCACTTTATTCCAACAGCGCCCATAGCTAGAAGTGGCCTTTGACATCTGCTAGACCACAGAATAACAGCTTTAGACAAGCTGGAATTCCCATTACTTGAGAAATCTAAAACAAGATGAAGCAAAGAACCAACATGTGTATGGAGCGACATCTGTATCAGCAAGGTCTGGACTTTGAGAACTTTGAAAATCCTTTTGAACCATTACTTTTTTTGGTCAATAACTGACTTAGCAACTGGAGCAGGGTTGTAGCAAAGAGGAAGATTTCACTTTTCTGTTATATCTCTGTTTTGTTTTTTTCTGGGTGTGAAACTAGAAGCTAAGCCTAGCTGTTTTTCAAAACAGCTTTGAGGTTTTGCTCAGTACACCTCTGTCCTTAGATGTCACTTATTGTCTGTCTGTCAGCAAAGACTGAAATACAGAATGTTTAGCTCATCTGTATTGTACAGGGCATGGAATAAAGCAGCTTATCATGGGACAAAAATTACAACTTAATCCCCAGCCAAAAATCACTTGTTCTGGTATTTATTAATATGTGCCTTAGAATACTCTGAGGTTGTTTTGTTTTGTTTTTTTTCTCTAGTTGGTATAACTGACATTTGCAAAAAAAGCGGGTCTGCTCCTGTACCTGTAAAAGTTAACAAGAGTTTTGTCACTCTCACTGAAGTGAGTAGATGCAAGCTAAGGTGTAGGAGAAAAAAGATGTGAAATCCATTATTATACTTGTCTGGAATGCTAGAATATTTATTTTAACCTTATCTCCTATGAGTAAAGGGAAAAGTATACTTAGAATTTAGGCCTTCTTAGTGGGATACTTTACCTTTATGGGTTTTTTTCATATTGGCCACTTGTTCCTAATAAGGTATGATTTGGATAGCTCAGTAGTAAATACCCATCTTAACCTTTGAATTGTCCAAACTTAAAGAACCACATTTTGATTGTGATAGCTAAAGTGGTATTTCAGCTTCCATCAGCAACTCAAGGCTAGAAGTAGTAAGCTTCAGATTAATGACGCTTGTTCATTTACTAAAGCAGCTACAACACTTTCTAGCATATTAAGATTTTATAATATTAATAGCACAGGTGATATGTTTTAGAGCTAGGGGAAGCTGGTTGAAGGTTACTGTTTGCAAGTATGAATTAAAAATCCAAATAGCTGGATGGCTCAGTCATGATACTGTACCTCTGGGTTTGAATATTTTCAATTATTCACCAGAAGACATTTGTTTGTAGCACCGCTTCAAGAATAGCTAGCCCTTAGGAATGCCCATATTTGTTTCAAATGCAGCATATTTATGCAATGATTCAGCAGGTCTTCATTCATCAGCATTCACTACCGGTTATTCATTACTTGTTTATTTTCAAAGTTGAAGCCATTAAGACATGCAGCTAAGAGCTATGCCACATGACTGATGAAACCAATCACATCAAGACTAAGTAACAAATAAATAATGAAAACCAACTAAAATACATAAATAACCAAGAAACATTTACAGAAGATAAAATGCACATAGAAAAATGATTAAAATTTGTCAAATTGTTTAATTGTCATTGGGAGTTTGATTTTTCTAGAAAACACATGTATTGCCTTAGGGAGAGAAGTATTGTCGTGGTTTGGGCAGGACAAGTATGTACGTATATCATTTGGAAACTCAGAAGTGCATATGTAAGTGCATAAGTATGGAGTAAAAATTATCAAATCTCACAAACTTAGATTAATGTCCAATTAGTTGGAAACTCAGCTAAGCTGTCATTTGATCAGAAACTTGTACTGACATCCAAGAGCTGAAGAAGGGGAAAAAAGGGCCTCATTATGGTAGATTCTGTCCACATGCAGCTTTTTAAACTGCAACAGAACGTTAGAATTCACACAACCTCAAGGTCATTGAAAATGACATTAATTTTCAAATGAATTATGGGGAAAAGTTTGGTTATAGGCATAATGTTCTCTTATCTTGTCAGACCAGAAGTTAAAATGCCTTATGGTTAATAATATATGAATAATCTATCCAACTTTATTCATTAATGGCTTGAAAAGTCCACTTCAATTTGCAGACAATACCAGACTGGTAGGGGCTGCAGGACACCAGGATTGGAATTTAAAATTATCCTGGCAAAATTAGATAAAACAGTGTGATAAAACAGGGTGTGATTCAGTGGGGACAAGTACAGAGATCTATAGCTAGGAAGGGGTGTGCAGCTGAGGAAAGAGTAACTACAGAGCAGTGCATCGTAAGCAGGAGCATCACTGTAAAACGTGGAGATTTGCCTACTCTGTATAGGACTTTTAGGGCCTCCCTTGCAATGCTGTGGGAAGCAGTGTTCATATTCAGATACTTCAAGAAAGATGTGGATCAGGTGAAGATAGTCTAGATGAGACAGGTTAAAGATAGTTAGGGATAGAGAAGCATGACCTCTGAAGAAATACCAGACTGAGCTTGTTAATCTAGAGAACTAACAGGAAACCCAATTGTTTACGTATGTGAACTATGATGGAACAAAGGAAAGGAATAAACTGGTCTCAGTGTCCAAAAAGACAAGAATTAATAGATAGAATCTGCACCTTGGAAAATTTAGCTCAGCTGTTTTGGGAAAAGCTTTTAAAGATGAGGATAATTATATGGGGGAAAGACTGCAGAGGGAACTCATGAAGTAACTATTTTTTCTCTGAATCACATTCTGTTGTATTTATTCACATTTAAAAGGCAAGTGGAGATGATAATGAAAATAAACCAAAAGTACAAAAAACTAACATCTCTTTGGAATCAAAATATTGGATTATTACAATGATTCAAAGAAAGGTAAATAAGATGATTTGGAGTCAGTCAGCCACACACCTTGGAAATGCAGCCTAAGGCCACTTCAAAATGGGGTTTGCAGTTTGCTGTGTAACTTCTCAGGATTGTCTGTACTCTGTAGATACAGAACTGAATCCTAGAATAAAGGCTATTGACTGTCACAAACTGGCAGGGAGTTCAGATGGCATCTGCTGTAATCAGTAAGATTTTAACTTGAACACAGGGATACTTTTGGGTTGAGAATGAGAAGAAAGAGAAATCTGTCAGTGATCCAGGAATGTGATCTTTGAAGGAAATCTTTAGGACACTTTGACTACACATGGGTCCAGACGGTCACAGACAGAACAGCATTCCTACACATGTTTGAGTGTCAGTATAAAGACTTCTTCTTTATACTTCTATATTATGAGATGTTTTGTATTATATAATTCTGTTTTAATTATTTCATTTTCCCCCTGTGTACAGAGAGAGGTTTTTTGAGTTGGGCAAGTTTAAAGGTCTTGATAGGCAGAGATGCAATACATTCAAGATTCCCTTGAGACAGCATTTAAGAAGCTGATACTCTTTTTTCAATACAATTGAAAAAAAGATCAGTGTGTAGAAGAAAATATTTGAGCTTAAGAAAAACGTATGGAACATAATGACTCATAATGAGGCAAGCACCTGATTTTCCATTTTCTTTGAAGTTTTTCCCAAAGTAGTGGTAACAGCTATATGACCTGAGTACTCAGATAATAAACTCAAATTAAAGGAAAAGGAAAAAAAAACCACAATAAAAAAGTGCATTTATCATCCAGCTAAACTATTAACAATTTTTTTCTTCTTTTGTGTTTTTAATTGGGGAGAAAAAAAAAAATCAATGCATGTTCTGAATATTACTCCTGTTACAGTGGATGGATAGACTTAGCTTTCTTCTCTCTACCTCCCAGGAATACTGAGGTTGAAACTTCCTGTGATGGATGCCAACTTGGTCTCATAAATGCTCAAGTTTTTAAGGAACTTTCTAGCAAATACCTTCATTTTGTTGTTTTCAAACAGAAATTAGTGTTAGTGTTTGAGCAGGTGAGAAATAATAATTTGTTTAATGAAGAGGCAACTTCAATTATTTATGATAGAACCTACAAAAAAATAATTTGATGTCTTGATAGATAGTTGGGGGGGGCAAATATGCAAACATATATACCTGTAAGAAGATAATCTAGGGCGCATCCACTACCTTAAGCAAAGGTGAGCTCATAACACTCTTTTATAGTGGTCATTCCATAGACAACTACAGTTTGGCTTTAAGATCTAGATTAGTGTCCTGTAGAGTATGAGTATGTCTCCTCCCTGCTCTTTTGTGCATTTTGTTTCAAGTCTGACATGCCGTCAAGTCCTTTCAGGAACAAATCAAGGAATAGTGGCCAGTTGGCTAAGGTCTACCCTTTTTGACTCCTGTACAGTCTAGCAGAACTGAAGGGTCATGTGAGAAATGTACATATATTGCTGAAATTGGAAAGAACAATTTACTTCTCTCTGATACAGCCAAATATTTTTCCTACGGAGTAATGGTCCTTCACACTTCTTATATATATAAACTGTATATTAAAAGCACTGTCCAGCTTTAAATTACAGAATACAGCTCCCTCATCTGTCCAACTCAGTGCATTAAAATATGTCAAAGGCCAAAGAAGTTTACGATCAGTGGTATATCTTCCCTTTTTTCCCCAAAGGTTTTGTCTGCTTGAAGACCTATTTCTAGTGTACACTGGCAGAATAATTTAATTTCTGTGATGCTCGTTGGGTATTCTGAAATTTTCTGCAAGGTATTCGTAATGATAGAGTTAAAGGTGATCGTCACAGAAAAGAAATCAGACTGAAGTGAAAGATCCTTTGATGTGTTTTAAAGTTTAAAAAGCCAAGCAACTTGGAAAACATAGTGCTTTACTTGCCCTGCTTCATATACTTCCTTCTGATTGATCATCTTTGTTTTATTTTCTTATTTGCTTCTGAATGCTACCTGCTGAACTGGTAGAGCTTGGCAGCCTTGACTCTCTGTAGAGGAATTCCAATATAAATAGCTGCAGTACAGACTTATATGTTAATGTCATATAATTTGGTCCTTGTCCCTCGATATTCATCCACAGTACCCATTTCATGGTTTGATATTTGATTAAAAATGGTCAACAATCATGCTAAAAGGTGCCTACTGTGATGACGTTCTGATGTGTGTATTGCTGACTTGAATACACACCATCAAAATAATCTCACGGGCCACCAATAGTCATTTTGCTGTCATCTATGTTACTACTCTGACATTTATGATTTTCGATTAGAAACTGAAATGACTTTATTATGACCTTTTTATTGGAATATAAATACTGAGAATGTCTGTCTCCAGCCATTAATCTTTCTATTTGGTACATTGTAAAATATAACAGTGGTGAATATATTATAAATGTTCTTTTCTTTCATTGAGATCTTCCTGACTGTCAAACTTAACGCTATCATTTCAGTTTTTGTCAGTGTCGCATATCCTGCTCCTGAACAAATAGTTCTGCGAAAAATTTTAGCTATATGCCACCCAACAAAACCAAACCATTGGTTAGCATCATGCTAAAGCATACTGACTGCAAACTTAATTTCCTTACTCAGCATTGACATTTAGGGAGGGGGGGCAGAAATCTTACATTGCATGCTGTATCATAGCAATATCACAAGTGACTCCCATTCTGAAAAGCCAATAAGACATTTTGATAGAGGAGTTTAAACTTACTTAAATAATGAAGAACGTGCCCATGATCTGAACTGTTTGCATTGTTTATGTATTAAAACTATGTATTCTACAGTTGTCTTCATGTCTCGTTGAAGTAGTACATGAGAGATAATGAGATATATTGATATGCCAAATAATGACATTTGGATGACCTAGTGTTCCCAAAACTGTTTACTCAGTTATCATCAGTGCTGTGATTTTGAATGCTGACAGTCACTGCTGTCATTGCCACTGTAAACACTCTTGCAATATAACTATGACTTAAATGTTAAGTGTCATTTTGGCCCTTCGTATTTCACCTGTGGGCAAATGAAAAGCAGGAATACCAGATTTTTTTCTTTTCTTACATTACTAAAGAAATAAAACATCAACTGCCTACACAGCTAGGGTGTGACGAATGATGACAGAATAATAAAAACAATCCCCTTTCCCTCTGTTTCACTGATGAAGAAAAGGTTCTTTCAAAAGGCCTGAACAGGGATATGAAGTTAAGAGCAGGTGCATTTCTGACCTAAATATGAAGCTACACAGCTGTATATAGTTTACAGCAATCAATATATGATGTGATTGGTGTTAATGTTTAACAGTTTTCCTCCACTGGGTAAACATGAAACTCACCCTGAGCTAGTGGTGGCTGCGTGGGCCTTATTGTCTCAGATCTTGCAGATTCAGAGAACCCCGTGTTTTATTTTCACTTTTCCTTTCACTGATGTGAATGCTGGGTGGCTGCAACTCTGCAAAATATTGCTGATGTTATCCATAGGGTCAATTTTGTGGCAAACACTTCTCTTCACCTTGTCTTCGCTCTTCCCCCTACCCCAAAGTAGTGTCATCAAGATAACAGACGGTCTCAGAATTTGAGTCTAAATGTGCTGTGACAGGCCATTTGGATGCTCCAGATCACAAACGTAGGAAAGCTGTTGGTTTCCTAGCCATTACAAATAGGTGTGTCCAGCATATCTGGAAAATGATAGATGAAATTGAGGAAGTTACCTTGGGTGTCCTGTTATGTTAAACTATAACAAGGAATTAAATTTCTTTTCCAGGGCTTTGGAGTTTAATGGGTCATTACTGTTTCCAAGAGTGAAGGTTCCGAAAGTCTTTCACACAACATGGGATATAACATTAGGTTATCTGGAGAACACACTAGTAACATGCTAGCCTTTTGCATTTTATCCATGTGTATATTAAGTTCTAACAGCAGTCACCATTGTCCTGCAGGCCACACTAGCTGAATGAATGTGATTGATTATCCTAGTTAAATTGGACAAAGTACAGTTTCATGACATTTAACGTAGGTGAAATGTTGGTGTGTGCCATTGAATAATAACTTTAAATATAGTTTGCTGAACCAGCTTTTGGAGAAGCTTTTAAAAGCTATCATTGACCAGCAAGAATAAAATATATTGGGAAATAGTCTATTGACTCATTCTCGATGCTTTCACAACGTAGTACTGGGGCATAAAGAGGTTCAAATTTTATCCTTTTATTCTTTCATCCTGCTCCTTTAAATCCTAGTTACATGATAAATGTTCACGCTCTAGTTTGCATAAAACAAATCTCAGTTTCAATCTTTTAGCCAATTGCAGCATCTGCCCTACAAGGTTTTTCCCTTTTATATACAGGCTTCCCTGAAGATATAAATATGGTCTTCCTAATAAACACATTTAAAATGTCTCCAGAGAGAAAAGCTTCCATAGAGGGATTAGCATGTGGCATTATGAGACTTACTAAAAATGTTTGATTTACCTTAATGAGAGAAATGGAGCTCATCATGGCTTTAATATGAACGTAGCACCAAAAGGAGTTGCAGAGTGTATATAAGAGCAGAATGTGGCTCCTGATCTCTTCATATTAATGTGCTTTAAAACTGGAAATGCCTGAGATTCTCCCTAATGTAATGAGAGGCATACTTGTGAGCAATGTTCCCATAAGCACATGGGAGTGAGTGCAAAGTCAAGCCGCTCTTGTGTGACTATCACTGTATCAAGGGGTCATCCTGTCTTTTCAGCTGAGGTGATCCTTTACAATACTTATCACGGAAGTAAAATATGTGAAAATAAACTGTAAAAAGTACTAGATCTTCTGATTTTTAAAAAATAAATGTTTCTTTGGTACTGTAGTCTGCTATAGTGCAACAGGACAAATGTTAGGAAGCTCTTCAGAAGATCTGTCAATCTATCTGATTATGAAACTACTACATTCCGGTTTGGTATAATACTCATCTCTTACTGGTTTGGGTGGACACATGTTACTGTATTATACTTGACTTTAAGCAAATCCATGGCCACAGTCAAACTTCCTGATCCAGCCAAAGCACCATCAAAGCATCTGTGACCTGTTTGGTTGGCCAGTTACAGAGCATGAGTGGGAGACTGTGGCTACCTATCCAGTGTAAGCTTCACTGTACAAAGCTGATGTGTATTTTGTAAGTCTGGACAAGAAGATATTAGAATAATGAATAAGAATAAATGATATAATGGTCTGTTTGGGGGAACTGCAGTTTAGGGGCCAGAAGCCCCCTAAGTTGGGTACAGTTTACAGCACCCAAAGTAGTGACGCAAAGTTTAAGGTTTTTCTTATGTATGCTTATGCTACTTCTCTACATGCACTATATATTTCTGCATTCATTCTGCGTACGTTTGAAATATGTCATATTTTTAGAGAACTTGCTGATATAGAGTCTAAAGTTAGAAATGCATCTCACTGAAAAGCGAGCTTTGATATCTAGCTAGAGATGCCATCACTGATGTCATGCTCAGAAGGGGTGACTGGTGGTTGTGTATTCACAGATCACGAAGCTGAAGCCGCACATATGAATCTTGTAACTATTTTTGAAGTGTGGGGCTCAGGAGGCTGCATAACCTTAGTGCTCTCCATAACCTTAGTGCTCTCTAAAATTGCATTTCCATGACCCAGATCTGTTCTAAATTCAATGTGGTGATAGAGAAGGTAATATTCTGTAATTAATAGGGTTATTAAAATCATGGTGTATCTATTTTCTTTTTTCTATATAGGTATATATGGTATTTACATATGAGGCATACCTAAGTACAAAGTCTAGATTTCTTAGGAAAGGGACTATTGGAAAGCATGAGAATGAAACTAATTTCATCAGATCCCTAACAGTTTTATATCCTAACAGGCTGGTCATGTAGCTCTGGAGAATAGTAATGGAAAATTGGAGCATTCACTTATAGTTCATTGGTTTACATCTGGTTGAGATGGTAGTAACACATTTTTCTGACAATCTGGTGATTACTTGATGGTCTATGTGAAATAAGTTAAAGGTTTCTCCATTCCAGCAGATCCATTTCACCCACGTCTTCAAATGCACTGAAAGGATTTGAACTCAGTATCTTTTTCCGTAAGCACTGTAATTTATTTTTAAAGGAAATAGGTCAATGACCCCTTAGATTAAATGTACTGATGCATAATAAAATGAAGCGTTTATGGTGCCTCATATTTTATTTCAGCAGCCAGGCTGTGTGTTATATATCTTGATTTTAAGAACAAACTCCTCTTCGACATAAGGCATTAGTAGAGCTGAATGCTTTCTAGTGATGCAGGGAGACAGGCTAGGATATTGTTTGTTACACAATTGAGAACATTTTGGTTACAGCAGCTCAAATTGCTGAAACTGATCCTGATGGTAAGGATACTTGATTATCTAAATTTTATCTTACTGTGTGATGAGAAGAAATGTCAAAGGGTTGAAGGAACTTTGGATGGGTAAGCCATGTTAAAAATCTAACTGTGGAAGCACTTGCTGTTGAACTTAGTACTGTTTAATCAAACTGGAACTGACTATATTTGAGGATATATTTTATAAGTATCAGCAAAGGCTGGTACTTAAAATGTAAGGCATCCATCTACTATTGCCTTTCATTAGAGGTTAGGCATCTAATTTCTAGCTCAAGATATCAGACACAATGAATGTCTAAAAAAATATCATGACTGAGTACGTGAGAACTTCTTGAACAATGTTGATACAGAGAAGGACTCAGTAATACTCAGTTGACAATATTCATTTTTGTTTTGGTGCTTCCTGATAAGCAGACCTAACCATCAGAGGTCAGTCCAAAGAAGTATAACGAAAATACGTACGCTGCCCAGTGTATCAGTTTTCCTATATGCCAAGTTTTGACAGGGTATTAGCACTCTTCCTACCAATAGGTCTCTCACGATGGGCTGAACAAACTTTTAATTATCATTGAAAGTGTTACCACCTTTTTCTTTTTTTTAGCCACTGCAATGTCTCTGTCTTGATATGTTGCGAAAAAAATTGTTCAGTAAAAGCTACAATTCCTCCCATGTGTTATAACACTAGTATAATGAAGTAACATACGGTGAACTCCGATTCTGAATATTTTTACATGAGTTTGTCACTGATAGGAACCATCAGTTGAAAGGAGACAATGAATTAAAATATTCCTTGTCAGAGACATGAAAAGATTATCTGTTCACAATGAATTAAGAGTATAATGTGGGATTTCCGCGTAGCTGTGAGAATCCAATTGAGCACATGAAATCTGTCTCGATCATCTTGCTCAAAGCATTATCTTCCAAGTTCATCAAAATTAAGCACATTCTTCAGTTTTTTAACGATTCATGCAAACATATATTTTATGTATGAAATACCTAATGCTAATTATAATAACCATCTGAATAATGTGATTATAATAACTCCAATGAAAAAAACTTTTTGGGAAATTGGGTCTGAAAGGATCTTTTTTGTTGGTCCTATATATTTATCAATGATAATAAAGGAAATGGTTCTCTCTTTCTGGCTTCTTGCCAGTAAAAGCCGACACAAATATTAGCTGTTGTGGATCCAGGAATGCTGTATTGATAATGTATCTCCGCTCAGCGAGGAAAGAAACAAGCTTGCGGACAAAACCTAATTTGCAGGCACTGGATTAAAAAGTAAAAAGGATTAAAATTCGCAGCGTGCTGCTGCCTACAGTCCATCTCCCTTTTCGAAGGGTATTTAGTTTTCTTTACTTTTTGTAATTCTGTACCACCAAGTAAATAAGTGTTTACCTTACTAATGTGCATGTCAAATATACATATTTAAGCACACTCCGTTGCCGGGTATTTCATCACGGCTCCCGAGGTAAGACGAGAAGCTCGTAGGCGGCTTGGCCGGTTGCAAGCCTTCAGAGCCGTAGGCGTTTATCACCCCTGGGGATGGAACCACGTCCTCCGCTGTTCGGCGGCGCACATCCCGCACGGCGCTGCCCGCACGGGGCCGCAGCGCGCCCCGGGCCCCCGCGGGCGGGAGGCGGACGGGGCCGCGGGGCGCGCCGGGCCGGGCCGCGCCGTGCCCGGGCAGCTTTCGCCGGGCGGGGCGGGTTGCTAAGGGAACCGGGGCTTTTGTTTGTACATACTGAGAGCAGCTGGCCTCCTCTGCGGGCCCTGCGCCGCTCCCGCCTGCGGGGGGGAAAGGCGGATCTCACCCAAAGCCGGCGTGGTCTGAGCGGCTTCCGCGGCTTACGTGCACTTCGCTTCCCTTTCGTTGTGCATATGCGTTTCTGGAGCGGGAGATTAGTTCATGAGGGTATGTCTGATACTTGGGAGAGACCAAGTGTTATTGAAAGGAACAGAACAGCTCTCTTTCTGGGTTTGTGTCTTTGCGTACCAGAGGGCTTGGGTTAGTAGCTCATCTGACTTCAAGGCAGAGGAGTGTAACGAGAACTCGTGCTTGAGGAGCGTTCACTCCTCGGGCATTATTACAGGTGCAGCTCACCTTTTGCTCTTAACAGCAGAATAGAATGTGAAATTTCTTCCTTCTGTAAATATCCCTGAAGGCACTGTGTCTTTAATTCAGCCGTTTTTACCATACCATTCACATCATTTAAGAACAGCTGTAAGAAACACTAGTATTTGTTCTAAAAGATGAATATTCAGCTAATTTACATTGGTACAGGCCTCACGGACCTGTTCTTCAAGGCAGAGTTGAGGGTGATCATCACAGAGTTGAGTGCCCTGTCATAAGAGGTGTACTTGTATCAGTTGCCAGAATGCTCCTTTAAGAAAATCTGAATAGATAAACATGATAAGAAGGAGCAAACAAATGCCTAGCAAATTAGTTCTTAGCCGACTGCCTTTTTCGTGTGACAATCTTTCTAAATAAATCAAAGCATCAGGGTTAGTTCAGCAGCCCTTAGAGGGCCAACAATGATATCCATTTTGCTGAACAACCAGGTTGAAAATTTATGAAATATTTGCATGTACAATATTTGCATGTACAATATTTGCACAACTTTAACCAGTTTCCCTAGAGACATAACATCCATGTGACCTTCACATATTTTCACCTTTTCTTCACTGTATGAAGCATCAGAAAAAAGAATGATTGTTGATTTTGCTCAGTTTTAAGAGCTGGAGACAGCAGTGGGAAAGTCTGAGGACTTGACACCAAAAGGAATACAGATCATGAATGTTTCTTTAAATAAAAGCCTTTCAAAGCCATGGTATCTTAGCAGTAGATGGAAAGCCCAACTAACAACTTTTGGGATTCTTCTCATTCTCAAAAACAAAACTAAGAGCCAAGTTAAAATTACATTAAATGTTCCCTAGTATGATTTCATTACAATCACTCATGGTAGAGAAGGACAGCGTACCACTCTGCTGAAGTGATACTATTCCAGCTATAAAAATGCTTGAGATCTCACAAATACAAAGGTAACAGTGCAGTGAAAGATGATAATTTAGCCGAGGTTTCACTACAAAATCCTAACTTTTGTGAGTAACACCTTGACTCGAATAGCCTACTCACAAATGAAATCATTTGAGCCTTAAATTCTAGCCAGCTGAGACTGGCTGAGGCAGATGCTTAAAATGTATTGAGGATCTTGTATTGAACTCTGTCTCAAGTGGAGGAATTGAAACTGTCAAAAGTCAAAATTAGTAAGCTGCCAGAGGAAAAGTTACCACTCAGACGTACCTGGCTCCTGTCTTGCTCTCAGTTCTGTGATGGTGCTTGCTCTCACTTTGAGATTACTGTTTTCCCTGAACCTGGCTGATTGACCAATCTTTTGTTTGCAGAGAGGACGTTGAGTTTCCATAGTGCAAGATTTATATCTATTTGCCTTCATGAAATGAAATTAAAATATATTTTTAAAATGCGAATGCTCAAAATAGTCTGATTACTCTCACTCTACTTGTTTTATCAACCTGCGCTTACCATATTTGCGATACACCTCCTACAGTGCCTGTCTAAAGATACAAGATGAATGAGTAGCTGATGTCAACATATCTGTAGATGACATTGTCACAAATTTTTGTTTATTTCTGTTAAGAGTCCTTAAAGTACAAGGGCTGTATAGCAGGGGGTTTGTGACACTAGTGCTTCATCTGTGAGACCGGAAACAACAGGCTTGTGATTTTATTTAAACAAGATTTTGCTCCTAAGAGACTATCTTTTCCTACAAACATCTAGAGTGAAATATTAATGATATTTTTAGTAATATCACGTCTTTTCCATAGCTACAGAAAGAAACAGTGAACAGTCAATCGGGAGAATAAAGCTTTGGGGAGAAGCAGCTGTCTCTTACTACTGATATTCTATGACTTTCAAATTATTTTCCTTAATTACTCTTTTTACTTTTAATTATTACTATACTTTGCTTTGGTTTTTTAAAATTCCCCTTTAAAATTTCTTGACTGTGCCCTTGATATCAAAAACCCATTAGGAAAAAAAAAAAAAAAAAGACCATTTCATTTAAAACCAGAGAAAATGCATTCTACATTAGAAGTTCACCAATTCTTTAGCAGCTTGCTTCAGTTTTTGGCAGGAACAGAGAATTCTCAGGGAGAATCTACCGGCCACATCCTAACAAAGAGGAATTAGCCCAGGACATACATTACAATTAGGTTTCACATTAATAATACCTCATTATTTTTTACCAAAGGTATCACAGAACAGTTACCACTATGATCTGCAATATTCTAAATTATTAAAACCCAACAACAAGTACTGTAGTAAATGAACTAAGTTCACATCATCATCCATTATTCTTTGTTTTTAATCACACAGGTGAAACTCATTACCCTGTGAAGGGAAACACAAAGCTTGCTTCAGTGGCATACAACTGAAATGGAACTTAATCTGTACATTACTTATGGTTTCTTTGGGCCATCACCCTCCATCAGAGTGAACTTGAAATAATTTTCTAATTCATGGTATTCAGTAATTCGGGGGGGGGGGGGGGGGGGGGGAATTATCGCAGTCAGTTCTAGTGCAAAAAGCTAAATTCTTGCCCTAAAAGCTGTAGAGGGTGTGCTTTAGACTGAAAAGAAACCTCTTTAATGAAATACGGATTCTGGTTTTCTGCTTTGTTTTAAACCCCATTCCCTGTGTTAATTATTAATTAGCACTTAAAAGTAGAGAGAGCAGTACTAAGTGGATACAGCTATATTTAGATCACAGCTGCCAGTAACCAAATTTGAAGTGGGTGTCTGGTTTCATATTTTTGTAGGATAAAATGCTGTGCTCAGAGAGGTAAAAAAGAAAAAAAAAAAAAAGTAGTTCCCATACTGAAATATTAAAGCAGAAAACCGGTACAGTGAGTGTCTGCAGAAAATAGCAGACAAAGGAATCCCTCTTCACCTCTGGGAGGGAGATGATGGGAAAAAAGGGGAGCCTGCAACCCTCTTATGGGAAAAGGGGAAACAAGGAAAAAAAATAACTTCCCGTTGCTCTTGGGGAGAGAAAAGAAGCGTCATCATGAATAAGAATAGCAAAGGGATTCCCTCCCTGCATAGAGAGAAGACAGAAGGGGAAGGGAATTCCCTCTCTCCATTGGGAAAGAACAGAAGGGAAGGGAATTCCCTTTGTTGCATTTATACTTTGAGCTCTAATTAATCTTGAAGGTTTTGCACTTCTGTTAACATTAAAGCAATTCTGTACATCAGGCAAAACCTGCTTTCCTTGAGCTGTGGGAAGTCAGTCTTGAAATTCTGATGGAATTTAAGGATTTATATATCATCATTATCACATGGCCAGATGCAGTCTATAACTTAAATACAATCTACAAGGGGTCTTGGTTGCTTTAGCCTCAGGCTTGGAGAGATTTCTATTGCAGCTTAAGATTTGTTTTTCTATGATTTAATTGTCACTTCAGTTAAAGGGCAAGCAGCAGAGGTGCCAGTAGAGCAGCAAAAAGCGCCAGGAGCAACATATGGGACTGAAATTCCTTATAAAGTAAGGATCACATGAACCCAATTGCCTGCAGGGGGAAGGTTGCATAAACAAATATTTAACAAGGAAAAACAGTGAGGTCTTTGCAGTAATCATACAAAGATCCAAAAATAGATAATGAAGACATACAAAGCATACAATTTCCCTGGCATGCTGCAGCCCATGCGCACGTGCTTGAAATAGCATGTTGGGTTATGCCTCTGTTGTGAAGATGTTTTGAGTTTTGCAGTTCTGGTGTAGGATGAAGAGGGGGCAGTGCTGGGTACTGTGACCTTCTAGAAATCCACTTGGCTTCTCCACTGCTAAACGAGGTTAGTTCTGCCTAATTTTCTGAATGGTTTGATGACTGGAAAAAGCGGCAACGGATCAGATGCAGTTGTGATCGTGTCACAAGGGGAAGGTTACAAAGTTCAAAGACTGTTTTATACATATTTCATTGGTTAAAAGGTTGAATTTCTTATCCTGAAGGAACATCGGGACTCTGTTATTTCTCTTGCCTTTATCTCCTTACTTTATGTGCTACGGTAATGCTAATTAATGCCTGGATGGAAAAATCAGCTAGTGTATCACCATAGATAGCAAAGAAAACTTGCATTGGCAATTTCTCAATATTCTGCCCAATTTTGACTTGTGTGTGTGGATGCCACAATCACTAATTGATTTGGGACTTGATACAGTTAGCTGGGGACCCAACCAATTTCATGTGTACATAATTTTCTGTACAATTCCCAGAAGATAGAGCTGTTATTTCCACCCGCAGTGAACGGTATCTTAAATAACACTTAGCATAGGCAGAACACAGTTTGTTTTACTCAGCTGGCTGTAACTAGGTTGAGGTCCTAGCAATCTTTAAAAAAGGACAGTGGGGGATGGGGACTACATGTTTGCTTGAAAAAACAAACTTCTAGTGTACCTCCATGTGAGTAGTGTATGTATTTTGACCTACTTTAATTTGTATTGCTTGTATTTGAAGCAGTGTGGGGAAACCACCTGCTCATGCTGCCTTTCCTCAAAGTGCAGACTTCAGATAAGAATGCCAAATATATCACCCTTTGATAATCTGTCAAAACACTTTTTTTTTTTCTGATTCTGCCTGCAGAGCAACCTCTGTCTGAAAAGCTGTTCCCAGGGTAAATAAGGAAATGCATGAAAAAAATTTGGGAGAGGTACCAAGATTGATCTTATCTTTTGTGTCACTATGTTTTAAGGCACTGAAGTTGTAGAGAAGAGAATACTTCAAAACAAAATTGTAACATTCTTTCTCTCCCCCCTGACATATCCCAGAAACAGACTTTTTTTAACTTGAAAATTTGCTGTGTTTTTATACCCAATCCTAGTTCCAGAGTGTGACAGACGTTTGAGAACAAACAAGATCACTAACTCAACTCTCTTGTTTTGTACTTTATCAAACATAAACTGGAATACATAAAAGAAGAAAGAGCTTTCTAGAGTTTCATTAAACATTTACAAGTGCTGCAGCAATTCTCTGAATTACATTTAGTTTTATGCATGGCGGTATACTTCACTGCAGTAGTTGTAAAAGAAACTGGTGGCTCATTGAAAAGATCGTGTCTTACATATTTTAAATAAAACTCTTCCTACTCTCCTGTTTTCCACTTGGCTCAAAAATCAAATGTACTGAAAATTGAGCTAAACCAGGGAAACTGCTGACACTGTTACTGCGTGTTCAGGGAAGAATACATGGGAGAGGGAAAGAGAAAACAAATAACCTCTGTGACCAAAAATAACATCCACTAAGCTGAACTCGGGGATAAGTATTCAAAACATTTCTAAGTGTCTCCCAAATGACCCTTTGCTAGGTAGTTTAACCATAAATATGATCGGTCACGAATTTAAGTTTTTCAATTTAGGGAAGATAATATTGAGACCATGGGAGGAATACCTATGACCCTGGCTAAGGGAAAATGGGTGATATACAAAAAGGAACAGTAATGTGGGAGCAGCAAACATATAGGAGAAATTGTAGGAAGAGCAGCACAGTTTCAAAGTGCAATGTAGGCATCATAGACAGGAAAGCAATGACAAGCAGTGAACCATAGGAATAGTTCTTCTACCACTTCGTTTATGAAAAGTCACTTGCTGTGAAGCCGTTGGGATCTGAAAGGTGAAGTTTGCTACACATAGATACTGAAAAGCTGTTTGCAAGGAAACAGTATGGCACGACAGCCTGGAACCAATCTTCTCACACCCACGCTAAAGTGCTATTTACAAGCAATTCACCCACTGCAATATGGTTATTTGAATGTAACAGAGGACATGGGAAATGTGTATTTTGCTAGAGAAAAGTGACATTGCCAGGTTGCATTAAAAATCTGTTAGTAGTACATCTAAATAGAAATAAAAGGTCAGCTCCTCAGCTTGGATAGGTCAGAATGGCCTTCTGAATTGAATGAAGATAGTCTAGTTAAACTCTGTGAAGGATCCAGCCTGCTGGCCCTGCACTGTTCTAAGTCAGTAGTAACCATCAGTGCTGGCAGAGCTCAAATCTTTCATTAACACTGTGGTATCTCAGTTTACTATACAATATCCCAAGTTCTGGGGAAGTTGGACTGGGATACAAGAGTGCTATTACTCGGGATGAAGAAGGTGCATGGGCCGAGTTCATCAGTGTTAAGCTATATGTTACGGCAAAGCTAAACTATCTCATGTAACTATGCATGGATAAGAAAGAAAGCACTGCAGATACAGAATGTGATTATCAAAATTCATCAGCTGTTAGTCAGAAAATGCATTTGGTTAACTGACTGTCCACTAAGTAAAAGCCTTTGGAAATAAAGTTAGATTTTGCATTTCTGAGTTTCATTGTGTCACAAATTTGTGGCTTACTTCCCAAGGTCTCTGTCTTGGGCCCATTTTCACTGACACTGGTGTTGAAAGAGAAAATTGTCATGCCTGTTTATTAAAAATGGTCTCATTAGTTCTAGCAGAGACCACAGCCTGCTATGCCAGTTGTTTAATGTCAAACTCTTTATCCATTTTTAATCATTTATTAAAGGTCTGTAATCAAGAGGAGAGAGAGGAAAAAAGAGAGAATCAATCAATGAAAGCACACAAATTTAAGAAAAGATCTTGACTTCATACCTACTAGAAAGACAAGTGTTATATGTATGCAAAGCTACTGCTGGATAGCCAGGGAATGTTACTAACGCTTGGGCAAGGGAGAAGACTTTGGGAGAGTAAGAATACTTCTGCCAGTTTTTTTCCAGCTGGTTAAGAGAAGTCATATAAGCCAGAGTAATATACAAAAATTAGCAGAGAGTCTTGGATGACAGGAGGTATCAAGCAAAGTTTAGTAGAGGATGTGCTACAGTTACTCGTCTCTATGCTTCTGGATGCTTTTACAAAGAGTTTGTCCTGAGGCCTTTTCCACATGAGGTCAAATGTGCTGAAAGCTGTCAGATTTCTTGCTCCGATTTTGTACATGTAGCCTCGCCATAGCATAGAGGGCTGATGAGCCAAATAATGTACAAGTGTATCACGGTCCTTCAGTGCTTCATTCTTTGATTTTATGAGCCAGCTTCCCAAAATATCAGGAAAATACAAATGTGCTTTATTTCTAATTTCTTCTCAACTGATCCTCATGCTTGGCTATGCTCAAGCACACACTGAAGCAAAAGTTTAGAAAAACGTTCCTGTAGTATGGGTGTGTTCCTTGACATAGAAGTAGAAATTATTAGCTCGTAAGAATAATTCAGATGCCTCTTAAATACCCAGGCACAAAAATACTGGCAACATTGCCATATTATGAAACATTCAATTAGGTAGTAATCTGTTTGCTTTTTATATAATTTTTATGTGACACGGACATAGTAATCCTCTGGCTGTCACAGAATATTTTGTATCATCTCTTGTGCTTGATGTTGCATAATGTGAAAGGGAAAATATAAAAGATCAGAGATACGTCCAAGGTTAAGGTATGTGAGAATAATGTTTCAGTGTCTAGACCTCAAAAAGAGAATGAAAATGAGCTGGTGTATCTAGGTTGGCAAAAGAGGAAAACAAAGTTAAAGCAAGGTCTCACGTATAAGTTGTCTAAATAAGTACATTGTCTGATTTAACTCAAGAAATACTGCTTGAGAGTTAGAGGAAGAAAATTTTTCTTTTTTTAAATTAATATTTGAAGAATATTCTCCTTATACCTCAACTCAAATATTTTCAGTCCCTTCTGAATGGATTAGTGAAGACTGCCACGGAGAAAAAGAAGTTGCCATTAAAGACTAACAGGAAAGGATGACCCCCTTTATTCAGTCTATTTTGAGTGGGTTCCTGGTAAATAACAAAAATAATAAAAATAGTCCTAGAGGGACAGGTTTTGATAGAAAGTTTGATACCACAGTGGCAAGTTTTTAGCCAATGGTACATTTCATAGTTGCAGAAATGTCTTTCAAATGTACCTGGGAAAGCTTTTAAAAAATTAGGAGCAGTGAATCTAAATAAAAATGTATCCAACAGCAAATTACAGTTTAGAAAGCATAAATGTCCTGAATCATGAGTCTGTTGATGCCAAGAGGAAAAATCCATAAATTTCAACAGGGTTTTTAGCCAAAGACTTAAGAAAAAACATTCGTTATATTCCCTTCTTATTAATGCAGTTGCTAATGATGGTGGCACAGATGAGAAGTTATCTTTATGAGATGAGAGGCAAAGATACAACAGGGAATCCTCCAAACATAACTGTCATGATAAATCACTAATTCAGTAACAACAAATTTCTAACTTGCTACTTTTCCAGGCATGGTGTTTTATTTCAAATTAATCTGCTTACTTGTTTTGGGTTTTTTTTGGTTGGTTTGGTTTTTTTTTTTCTTTTTTTTTTCTTTTCCAGATATGTGACATTTTGACTAAGATCTAGCAAAAACCTGAATGTCATAAATTTGGATGGGGATGATCTGGCACTCCAGTCAGTAACGAGAAGCAAAAAGTGACTAAGCAAATAACTGCTCTTTTTATCTTGTGTTCACCCTGCTGTTCATGGATGAGTGCCTCTACCCCATTCCACCATGTCATTGCAATTCACTATCAACTGTCTTTAACTTATCCCATCCCACGCGCCGATAATGGCAACTGATAGGTCTGTCTGAGACTTCAGTTGTGTTCAATTGCTTTGCTATATTTTGGTTTACTAATGGATTTCTTTCCTGCTAAATTTGTCAGTGGCTCTAAATGGGAAAGAATCACAGATATTGTGTATCCAAAAGGCTTTTATTACGATTTGTGCTTGCTAGCCAGTAATCCGTGCATTCCCTGTCACAGACCCTCACTGGTGCCTTCCTATCTGTTTGGGTTTTTTTCCCCTAGACTCTATTTCATAGCTGAGCTTACTCATTCTATTTATGTTAGTTTTGCTACTTAAAGTGATGCAAAGTTGCACAGAACACAAATTAAGAAAAAAAATAATCAAATCTCAAGTCAAAACATGGTAGAAAACTGCTGTGTTCTGCATGCACATTCCCATTAAAGTCAAGGAGACTGCACAAGCAGAAGACAGTTCAGAACAGGCTTTGACCCACAACTACTGCCATTGTGCAAGGGGATTCACAGCTTTCTCAGCTGCTTGGTGTAAGGGCACATGACACTTGCTTCAGTGGGAGATATCTGGTTCATTAAACTGAACAATTAGCCTCAAGAAAATCTATACATTGGATTAGTTAAATCATCTTTTGTAGATACAGAAGTGCTCATTAATTAGTAGCAGGAATAATTTGTGCTTTACTGCAATATCAATCAGGATTAAATGTGTTATATAATTTATTCATTAGGCAGTACAATTATGCTGCAGTTAAAAAAAAAAGGATTTTTTCTGTAACCGAGCAACATAAATAAAAGAGAACATACAGCTATGCTTATTATAACAGCACAAGAAACTATTACAGATGATACAATTAGGAACCTATACCATTAAAAGAGAAGATGTGATATGACTTTCTTGCCTCAATTTCCTTGAATTGAACCTGTCCTGAATATTTGAACAGCTCCATCAACATTCTTTTCTTACATATTTTAGATGCTTAAAGATTACTATAGCAAATTCTTTTCATTGCCCCCCAAACGCTTCGCTGCAAAGCAAACCAGAATTCTTTTAAAAATCAGAATACAGGGAAAGTATTTCAACAGTGCATGATACCATAAACTTACACAAAGATACAAGTAATAACTAATCTGGTTTAAAATTAACTGGCAACATCAGCAAAGGAATGAGCTTAGATATTGTAAGAGTTCAGCTACGTTTTGATCAGTGACACTTCACCTCACTAATAAGCAAAAGCAAATATGGCAATTCCAAACCAAAGCATCTCCTTTGTTTTTCTGATCCCAAAGTTAAAAGCAAAGAAGAAATATACCAGTCTCAGTTGTGGCAAGCCCTCTCCCGACCCATCTTTCTGACTTTTAAACACTAATCCAGGTTAATTTAAAATGTACTTGCATGCAGTTTTTAGCCCAAGTTTTAATTCCAATTAAACTGATGCACACATCTGGAACAATTTTAGTGAAGTGGAGTTACTGTAAAGGTACATTCAAATCATAGAAATGCTGACTGAAATAGGCCTACACTTGGGTATCTTTAGTTTTGGGGTTAGATCGCAGAAGACTATTTTAAAATACATTCTGTCGTTTGCAATAAAATAACCAGAACTTTGCAGGCTTTGATTGGAACTGTTTGCAATAAAATAATCAGAACTTTTCAGGCTTTGACTGGAACTGATAGAAAGTGCTTCTGAGCCCTTGCTTAAAAGCTTGAAAGGCATTAAGTTTTACTCTGACTTTATCCTGTCGCAGCGAAAAGCCTCTCGCCTAAGTGACTTGAATCTGTTTTGGATGAGACTAATGCTTTCATCAGCCTAGCAATTAGACTCCAGTTGTGTGTTTCTTCACCTAACAAAGTCTGTTATGAAACAGTTTTTCCAGGAAATTGGAAAGAAGAAATGTGAAGAGGTTTGTTCAAGAGATATACTGAAGATGTATATCATATTGTTCTACGGTTCTAAGTAATTCCAAACACAGTTGTAGTTAACAAGCAATGAACCAAACATCTACATGGGAGTAGTTTTGCTGTTATTCCTCTGATCTTCCTGACTGCTGACATAACATCCCTAACACTTTGCGTTTACAATCCTCCTATCTAAAGATGTAGTTAAAATGTATTGGTCAGGATTAGCAAGAAAACAAAGACAGTTAAGTCAGGAGTTTAACTATGTGAATTTGTGTGCGTGTACAAATGTGTTATCCCTACAGATTTCTCCAGCACTGCTTTAGTCTTGTATCACAGTTATATCAGGTTTATATCAGGGACTGCTCTGACTCTCAGAGCTGCCAGAAACCTGGTACCCAGCTGTATAAACTCTTTCCACCTCCCCTTTTTGGCCAGCACTTTCTACATGCATACGACAAGGTGCTCATACAGAATTTGACAAACTGTCTTGTCCTAAGGATTCCTGATAATTTTAACAGCATTACAAAGGGCTTTGTAATTTCAATTTTTGCCAAATACATTGGAGGAGAGGGCTACTGCATTCATTTTTTGTTGCAACTAGACCTTCAAAAGCAGAAAGACAAGCTGTTTCTTTCAGTATTATAAAATATATATATATAATTACAAACAGTGATTATATATATCACTTAAGCCAAAGATATTTCTAAGGATTGATGTAAGAAGCTTTTAAATTAAATTTGAGAAATTTATTATTTAAAAAAACCAGTGAATTTGCAGTAAAAGCAAAAGCAAAAAGCAAAAAAAAAAATTTATGACTTTGGACTGTTTTGGGGAAATTTTCAGTCAAAGACAGGGGATGTGAATTTTAAAAGGTTAGTACATTTTCTTTAGACAGCTTCCTTGTGTGCAATGGTGAATCGCACCACTGATGAGGTATTTTGTGGCTGAACGGTTTTCTTTTGACACTTCAAAAAAAAAGTTTTCAACTTTTCCACCTTGGAGCAATAGTTTTGGATTTTTTTGTCTCATTCACCTTATTGAACTTCTCCCCCCCGCCTCCCCCAAGCGCAACACTCCTGTTTTGGTTTGACTCAGAGCAGCTTTTTTTCTCTCCAGTTTTCAGTCCACCAAATAGAAGAACCACCAAATAGTGGTTCACACCATTCTTCACACTCATTCATAATAAAAGCCAAGAGCAAAGCAAGTGCTTGACTCCCTGAGTGTTCCTCAAATGCTTTCCATTCTTGTATGAAAAGCAGGCAGGAATGCAAATGAAAGCAAGCTATACCATCTTAGGAAGGTGCAGAGAAGGTTTCAAGATAAAAATTCCCCAAGCTCTCTTTTTACCTGTTTAGCAATTGATTATCAGCCCATTTCTGCTGCTGCTACAATGCCTTTGTAGCTTGGGGTCTTTACTCCATTTATTTTGAGTGGTTAGCGGTTTAACTGGTATCCAGTAGAAGCAGGGTGTTCCTCTGATGTTTTCCATAATGTACTAATCACTTACTAATGCTGTGTGTATCAAGGAGCTTCTGGTTGTGGCTTCCACATCTGGGGCAGCCTTCAAAACGGAGTGACGATGACAGCTGCCAGTGCCAGCTGTTGTGAGAACCCGCACACTCAGCAGGCATTAGTTTGTCCTGCTTCTTCATCCGCTATTCTGGGCCCTGTATGTTCTGAGACCATGGTCAAAAAAGCCACTATGATATCTGTAGCCTTTGTAAAAGTTGCATTCCTCAAATTTATCTCTTATTTTCACTTGGATGCTGGGATGCAGAGCCAAATTATACCTCTAGATTTAAGTAGCTGTTAGCAGTCATAACAGCATCTGTAGAATTCGAAATAGCCACCTTTACTACAAATAGAGTGTTATTTGCCACACACTACAATTGAAGTCCTAGAGTAAAACATTAGTTATGCCATCCACACAAGATTTAGCCTTGAAGGAGGGCTGCTACATTTTAAAAGCAGCATTAAATTAAATATTAGTAATACAATTTCAATAACATGATTAGTAACTCTTAAGCTTAATGGGTCTGGTCCTATTTCTGCAATATGTTAGAAGAAATTGCCTAAGTGCTATATTGATGTAAAAACAGGAAAAATGAGAATCCGGTCCACTGTAATTTAGTATCTATTTATACTATTGCAGCAATACCACAAATATTTTAAAAAGAAATAAAAATACTTAATGCAGTATATCTTAGTCTTTAAATTGGCTCTCTGTACTATTTAGGCCCTTGATTATTTGTATCAAATTCCTATTATTTGTGCTATAACAGTATGTATTTTGCTGCATAATTCAAAGCACAGTGAACGCCTTTATTGTTGAGTTCATAGTAAGTTTCTAAGCTGGCCAGGAAGCCACGAGTTCAAGTCCCACACCAAGACTTGGACAGAAACCCAGAAGTGATACCGCAATGCAGTATTAGAGATAATACCGCATTTGATGTTCATTCTTTAGGATAAAATGTTAAGCTTGTGTTTGCTTCATTAACCTTGAGTAGTGGTTTTGTGGAAGTGGTTCAAAATGATGCTTTTTAAAAAGAACGTATAATAACCCTATTGCCTGGTCAGCTGTCATTTCCCCTCCTACTCAATATTTAAAAATTCTCTTACAAGCTGTTAGTGAGCACACAGTAGTTGTTCTTTTACACATCCGATAGGTATGTCACTATTTTGGGAAGAACTTAGAGATCAGGTCACATTCTAGTTTTGCACTTCTAACACTCTCTTTGGGCTGTAGAGTTTTTAAGAAAAAATGTGCACTGAAGCGACTGTTAAAAGCATTCTGGTGATCTGGGGCACTGCAGTAAAAGCAGTGCCATCTTTTAAACAGGTACAACACGTAACACTGTGCCGATAAATAGGCAAGCTTGTATTACCATCCACCAACTCTTTGCATAAAGCTACAACAGATAAAGATTCTTGAATTTTCCGTCTACTCATTTTACACGAGTGGAAGACTGGAAAAGCAATTAACATGTATATAGGTACCTAGTTAGATTTCGCCCTGATCCCTGAAGTATCTGAATGCTTCATACAGACCTTTTTTCTTAACCGGCTGTCTGCTCAACTTCCACCACCTGATTGTTTGCCTAAGTATGACATGAAATATTTTTATTCAGTGAAATAATTTAGGGTATAATGGGTAACGTAGTTTCTAAGGAAATTTACGTTTGGTACTACAATTTACCTCTTTTTAGTTGTTAGCAAAAAATTGTGCCTGGAATTTTGTAGTAAGAAGGATATGTGCAAACATTGGATATTTTATTTTTTCAAAAAAATTACTGTTCTCTTAAGTTCTGATGAAAAGCTGCTCCATAGGAATCTGTGCCCTGTCTTTGGTTTCTGTATATAACCTTGAAACAAGTATAACAGCAGATCATGACTTAACTGTAGGTCTTGATACATTTGGTTTCTGCAGCTCATAGGTAAAAGCTGTGCAAGGACCAACTGATGTCTTCAGAGTTAATTAAAAAGTCAGAGGTTTGTCCTGAGCTTCTGCTTACCTGATAAACTAACCATCTGGGAGCATACAGTTAGGGGGCAGTGGCAGAAATAGTGCTTTAAGCAGTAAAATACTTTTACAATGGGAATTGTAATCCAGTTTTCCATGAAACTGTCAAATGCCTGACATTTGCCCTATGTTAGCCTGTATGGCTGTACAGTTAGGAAAATCCTGGTGTTTCTGGCTGGGATTAAAATGAAACACAACTAAACAATTGACAAGAATAAAAGACAGAGTGGAGGGGAGAGCATTAAACAGAGCAGAGGGAACTAGAAAAGGTAGTCAGAAGTTGGTCTTGTGTTTGCAGCACTAACAGCGCCTTTAGAAACAGTAAGTATCAGTAACTTCAGTTAAATAAACAGAAATTTAAAAGTACAGCCTAGACACTGAGGAATTATAAAAACAGAATGGTGTCTCTGGGGAAGCAAGGCAGATATTTAAGTTTTCTAAATTTTTATAAAAGAAATTATAATTTTTTTTTAGATTTTTTTAGATTTAAGCCATAAAATAATGCTGGGTTAATCTTAAATTTTTATTTGGCAGTCCACTTTTATAAATGAGTATGAAATGAAAACACCATAGATTTTTTTTCTCCATTGTTATGCAATACAAATGATACTAAAGGATCCTACAGTAATTACATGATAGACCTATTTTTATCTTGTAAGTATATTTAATATTCCTTATAAGATATACTACAAACCATATGAAGATATTATATTATGCATAATAAAATACAGGCCAAAAATGCAAATTTGGTCTCTCCTTTAATTCTGTATCAGCTATTATAATTACTGCATTTCAGAGAATCTCAGAGGTTCAACATCTTAAAAGGTCAAAAGCTTTTTTTACCTGTTTTTCTTTATCAGTCACAAAAATGCTCCAATTGGTTCAAAGTGAACATTGTAAGAATATAATGCAGACCTAACAGCAAACTCACTTTTAACAACATTTTAGATTTCCACACTGTTATGTTTGAAACTTGAGAATTTTTAAGAAGGTTTTGTTAAAGAAACTCTATGCCTGCATTTTTCTTGATTAAGGGATATTTGGGATCAGTATATGAGTTCAGATGTTGTTTATTCTCCTCTTTGCATATTTCATAAAGCCTTATTAATTACTGATATTAATAAGAATTATAGAGTGGGACTAGTCACATTTTTCCATTAAGAATTGATGAAATTAAAGTAATATTTTAATCATATATGTGTCCATCTTTCTCCATTATTTGTTTGATTGTTTTTTTTTCCCTAGAAGATTAAACATCTTTAAGTAAAAACTGATCTGAAGTCACTTTCACCCTAAGTTTTTAATAATTTAGTCATATTTAATTTTTGGTTTGGCAGTTTGAAGCCAAACATTTTGGCTTAGTAGATACAACAGCCTTCTCTGCGTGCTGAAATAATGCTTGCTTTTTTCCAAGCTTGCATTTTGGCTCTTGTGGTTTCTTCTGGCCTTTTTGCTGTCTTCAGAGATATTTTCACAGAAGGCCATACTTTACTTTCAGTGCTTTTGTAGCAGCTCAGTGGGAGGGGGGTCTTCACTTTATATCCAGGCAGTTGAACTTCTTTTGATTTTATTGCATTTCCACTGCAGGGCATGTGTCTCCCTATAGCTCTCTTTGCAGAACCTGCCTTAGGTAACCTATGGAATTATGTACTTCGATTAAGTAATACTTGTATTTGAAGGATGTTTGTAAATAATGTATGGTCAATGAAGCTGTATTGTTAAAAAACTGGCAGAGATGAATCCTCTAAATGGCAACGGTCAACACTTTATTTTAACAAGTATCTGGAAATAATTTGTTTATGTTGGTGATTTTAAGAATAGCTATTTTGCACTTGGGAACAATCCAAAGGAAGAGATGCTCTTGAATTTACATCAAATGGACATCTTTATTACCTTGATGCATCAGAGGGTTGAAAGGAAAATATATTTTGTTTTTAATATGAAGAAATAAAATGGTCTTTCAGTGAAAGACTTTCCCCAACAAAATACCCTTGAGATGGGTATGGTGAGAAGGGTTAAAAGATCTTTTGGAGTTTTTCCGCAGACTTATTCTCAGGTTGCACTGACAGACACAGACAAAGTGAAGCAAGAGCGCTTCTGCTCTTAGGAGCAGTGTGAGTCTCTGACCGTCTTCTAATTTCAGAGGACCCGAGGGTTAACACTGGGTTTGAGATTCTTGAAATCTCTGAGTTTTCTTGGGCCCAGGCTCCTGCAAGTTTCTCTTTCCACTGCCACACACTAGAACTCTAATTTTCTAAATAATAAGGTGAGTGCTTAGGAGTTAAGTTTACTGCCAGCTGTGTTACCTCAGATACAGTCATTCACATTCACATCTACATGTATGAATCTGTGCTGGGGATCTGGGTCATATTAGCACCTGTGTGCTGTGAATACAGCTGCACAGCCAGGGGCACCACTCAAAGTAGTTCAGGCTGGTTCACATAAACCAGCTGTGAAATTTACAGCTGATTCCCAAACCAGCTGTTAGCACGCTCTCCAGCACACCTTGCTTTAGCCTCTCCTGGAAGTCCCTGTGCTGTACCAAAAATGATGAATGCTGTCCTGTCCATGATGAAGAAGAAGAAGAAGCAGGAAAGAGCAGATCAAGAACTGTCTTCTGAATTGAACTGAATTTTCGGGCATTACTCATTACCCTGCCTTTCATTCTTGGCCCTAGAAATCCTTGGACCTTGTTCGGTGATTATTTCTTATTACTTCTTATGACTGGGAGAGGATGCTTGTCCACAGAGACCCTTCTGCACAGCTCCCTGACTTTCTGCAGAAGTGTTTATTATGTGATCTTTTTGTGCAGAAAGACGTGCCTGAGAATTCAACAAAAACTGTACAGACCTGGCGATCTAGTGCAGTCTAGTTAACAAACTGAGTAAACAAGAGCCCTGGCCCAAATTACAGTATCTCTGCAGTGTATGTGTCATAAATCAGACTTTCAGAAATATCTAATTAGGTAGGATCAAAAAGTTCTGGGTCATTCCTCTCCAGTTATTTTAACCACATTTTTTTCTAACTGATTATTTTAGAAAACAGATTAAATATAGTGAAACAAAAGCACATCAAGAAAACTTAGCACTCAAATAATCTGTGTACAGCATCTTCTCACCACAGTGCTTTACATCTTAAATCTTTACTCTGCTACTGAAAAAAATCATTAATCTGACATTTTGCTTTCCTATAAATAACCATGCTTTTATCAAGGTTCAAGAGAAAGAAAAACAGTTTAAAACACTTCCAAGGGGGAGTCTTGACTCAGTCCTCTGCTCTGCCTAGTGTGTGCTTGTTTCAGTTAAGGTAGATGAGGGAAAAGGGCGTTAGTTCACCTTCCTACTCTTCTTGTAAGCTTAGATAAAAGACAAAAACAGCTCCAACCTGAATGATGGCATTTGCAACAATTCCCATGGAATCAATGTGTTAATTTTACTGTAAGGTCTGTGTTCCCTGTTTACGCTCTCTTCCCTCCTGCTGGATACATGCCATCCAAGTTTTGCTTGTGTGGCCCTTTTGCATGCTTTCTGCCTGCTTTGTGCTATTTTGAAGTAGGTTATAAGGCCTGTATGTTAGGAATAATCATTGTAACGAAGATACTGTTTACTGGCACAAGCCTGAACCAACACTCCAAGTTTAATTTTGAAGATGTTAGGTATTTAAATTTCCAACAGACCTCAGATCTAAATTTCTCATGGTAGAGTAAAAATGTCCAAGCCAGTCTTCCAGCTTTTGAATTCAGCTATTTTAAATCTTGGTATAGAGAAATTCAGCATTTGCAGAAATGACTCAGTTGAAACCTGACATGAAAAGTTAGTAGGGTGGAGCCTGAAAGGAAACATTTCTGTTGTTGCTATCCCACAGTTCTGCCAAGGCCTGAAATATTTCATGCAGTCCCATACAGTCATTTGTGCACGTGCTTTTTTATTGTGCTTATATATTTCTTACAGTGCTTATATTTGATTTCTTTCCTTTTGGAGTGGACTGTAATGCACAGCTTCTCCAGAGGATCCTCATTCTTTAAGTCTGAACGGGGCTCCGATTCAAGAGCTACATCAAGCTTTCTGTTTGACTTTTGCACTTTAATTTAATACAGACCCCAGCCAATTTCATATGGTAATATTGACTATACCCTTGTTTGATAAATAGTGTTAGGCATCCAATTTAATTATAATTATATAATTATGAGTAATTACAACCACCATAGTAAATATATCTGAAGCTATTTACTGTATTAAAGCTAAAAATCATCATTGATACCAAAACCAATAAGTATTCACTGCTGGATATTGCCAGTTGTTCTGAAGAAATAATTTGTAGAATAGTAGTGAATTTTTAGTTTGTCCCTTCTGTGTTTTACCATACCTATATTTATTTTAGAGGTAACATGAAAAAGATGTGCAAATAAGTGTAAGCAGCAGCAAGGCAAAAGACAACATGAGTACTACGTTTATTTCTATATTATCATTTGTAGATATTACTGGGTGCAGTATATTATTACTGAGTTTTAAAATTGCAGAAGATAGATCCTCTATGATACAATAAAGAGAAAAACAACAGTGCACTATGCAGCAAATCAGATTTATAACTTCCCTAAATTTGCAGCTCAGGCTAGGTTTTCAGAAAAGATTAGCTCTCATTTAGGCACAGAATGCAGGCCATTATTTTGATACCCCATAAACAGCCAAAATCTAAACCCTCACAGAACAAAGAGATGAGTATTCTAATTCAGTAATTTTTTCTTGAAAATCTGGCAATGCATTGTAATGCCTGGCCTGAAGGAAAGGTGAAAATATCTCATAATTTGAAAAAAAATACAGGGTTAAAACTGGGCACCTTTGTGAAGAAAGAGAGTATGACTCCTGCTCACTAGCAAACTACAGAATTGAGTAAACAGCTACTTGCCAGGTGTGCTCAGCTGATTCATGTTCAGCATATGACCATACCAGCTGCTTGATTTATGTTGAGTTGAAAGAGAATTTCAACAGAAGAAAAAAAGTAATTTTATGTATGCTTGAGAATTCACATTTCCCTTCCCCTCCCTACTGAAAGCTGTAGTAATATTAAAGGTGAAATGAGCTTTACGCACGGAGCTAACTAGGAACTTCTCCGGCGGGTTTATGCATGCTTTTCTTCCACTTGCTTAAACACATAAACTTCTCAATGACTTTAAGACTGTAGCCCTGAGACCCTAAGATTTCTCAAAAGAGAATTTATTTAACCACCGATTGAGGGCTGATACATTTTGCACAACTAAAACAGATTTCAACTTGATCCAATCCTATTAATTTTTTCCTTTGTACACTGCTATTGCATATAAACACTGTCAGTTTGCTCAAAGTATTGGTAGCACAGCAGAAAAGGACAGACTCTAAAACCTTTTGGTTTTATTTTTTTCTGTTTATTTTCCTTTAGTGATTTTTTTCTTTACAATATATAGATGATGTGTCTGTGGCAGGTAATAACAAACTCTCTTTATAATTCTTTAATCCCTTTTGGAAAGTTTCCTTTGCAGATAATATCTAAGAGATAGCACGTTAACTTTGATCCCTGATCTGGGTTCAGCATCACAGTTCTGGTATTTTATGCCTGCAAAATGTAAGACTCTATCAACCTCCAACACAGGTATGCATGAAGGCCTCTATACTACCTAAAATATTGAAAGGAAAGCTGAATTTACCATTGCAGGCTTTGGAAAAAGCAATTTGGGGTGATGCACAGTAGCCTTTAGCCAGACATTTTGCTTACCCTTTTTGCTGCACTTCAGAAAGGCTGATTAGGTAGGCTTAATGGAATTGTCAATCCTGTACTCAAAAAAGGTTTATATTTAGCATTACCACTTTAAAATAATACACTTCTCTTTCCCAGCCAGTAGACCTGGGCAGTTCCATGGCTGAACTCACTGCCCTGATCTCTAAAATTTCTTATTATGTTCCCTTTGATCATCTTGGGTTCCAGGGAGAAAATGGTAATTTCAAAGAAAAATAAAAATGCCATAACCCTACAGATTAGAGCTGTAGTTAGTATGAAATTACTTCAGTTTTAAAATATCTTGACATTATTTTGCTCTTATAATTGCTTGCAAAATGTACATTATAATATATTGTGTATCTAAAAAAGAATGACTGATCATTAGAAGGGTGATCTGTTCAACGAGGTCTCAAAAAAGCATATACTTTTAAAGCCCTTATCGAATACCTAAATATCAAGTATGTAACTATCAAATATTTTCAAGCATTTCAAATCCAAATAAAAACACACAAGCTTTTCAGTTATTGAAACACCTTCTTAGAAATGAAACTTATTTGGTTTGGGAGGTTTGGGAGGTTGGGATTACATTTCTTTTGTTTTAGATAAAGACCATAAATAACTGGGAAGTAAACACCATTTCTGAAGTTATGTTAGTCATCAGGGTAAGTTGTTTTGTAATACCTGTTTGTAAAGATACCTGTATTCCTCTGCAAAGCACATTATCAGAAACAAGGCTTAGAAAAGCCATCCTTTTGGCTCTTGGTCACATTCTGACTTTACACGAGCCTTGTAGGGCCAAGTATCTTTAGCCGTTCTCCTTGACAAAAACAAGTCAACATTTGCAATCGGCTGTTAACGGGCAATCTGACAACGACAATTTTGTCCAGTCTGAGGATGAGAAATGACTTGTATGTTGTCATTCCTTTAAATTAAAAATAAGACATATGTCACAGTGCTATGGACACTAAATTAACCCTATGCAGAAATGAAGCACATACAAGTAGCTACCCTGGATACTAGACTGTATCTGTTACATGCAGAAATGATTGCAATTATACTGTCAATGTGTGAATCTCTCATTGACTACTGTAGAAGTAGGAATGGCTTTGCAGCTGAGTTGAAATAAAAAACACACTTAAATTAAAAAAATTACCAAATCAGAAATCCTTACATAATACTATATTGTAATGCATATGCTAGATATGTTCTCTTCTGCATCATCAAATTAATTGATTGCACGGGCAACCAGCTTTGGTAATGTAATGCCAGGAACTGCTGTTGTACACCCCAAAGACACTTTTATATGTCACATGAGAAGAGAGTAAAAGACAGTTGCTTTTAGACAGTCAGTAAAACAGGTTTTATCGATGAAATTTTTAACATCACATTAGGATGATTAAAATAAAATCCAGCATGAAACAAACAGATTTGTAAGTGTCAAATATGCAAACAGTAGGGAGAAAAAATATTTTAATAATAAAATTTAAAATATCGTGAGTGCTGTTTTAGTCAGTGCAGGTATATCTAATGAAGTTTATCAGTGCCTTCAAACAGCAGTTGAACTCATCATTAATAATATTCATTAAATATGCTTTAATTGTCACATTGTGTTTAACAGTCCTTGTCTATATATAAAGAACTGAAAGAAAACACAGAACGTGTTACAGATCTGAATAGGCTGTCAGGCCACTCAACTGGGGTGACTTAAACCCGTGAGATCATGTCCCCGTTATCTTTTTTAATATCCTCAGATGGAATCACATCCCTAAATGATGGGTATTTGAAGGGGCAGTGCTTAAAACCATGGATCTGACATCACTGCAGTACCACAAAAGCTGCAGGATTTCCGATGCTCTGCTGCTGGCACATTATGCTCCATGTGTTAGGGGCCAGCTCCAGCGGGGTGCTGAGTGCCATTAACGCTGGCAGCCAGATGTGCTGCGCTCCTGTCAGGAGGCAGTTAGCACACTTTGATATTGATTGTGCTGTTTGACGGGTTAGGGGAAGGGTAGTTGGCACTGGCCTAAGGCAAAAGGCCAGTGCTAACCCTTGAAGGAAACAGCAAATTTCTATCATCTCCCCTAGTCACTAACCTGGAAGAAAGGGCATAGGACAAATCACAGTATCTATCACTTCTTGAAGAAAATATGACATAAAAAGTGGCAGAAGAGAAATGGAGAAGTTCTGTCTTTTGCCGTGACCTATATAAGGAAATGTTAGTAACAAAGTTTTTCTTCTGCGATGAGATGGTGTTTCAATGAGGTTACCTCACTATTGAAAGGCACTAGAAGAATTCCACACAATGTGAAAAATATTTCTCTCTTAGAAGATCTGTTGTCTGCACATCTTTAAAGATGGGAGTGAAGTGCTGAATAATGTGTGCCAAGGATGCCCTAGTTGTTTGCCAATGGCAGCTGCCCTTACTTGCCAGTTGCAGTTGCATTTATCTCCCAGTACAAGACAAATGATTAGCTGCTTCTGAAACTTACAAGAACTCCATTGCAATTATCTTTAGTATAAAGTGGTTTAGATGACTGCAATCCATGGCAAAATAAGCATCAGAATGTCTGTTTTCTTCTTAACTCAAACACGTTTGTATAAAAAATCTCCCAAAGAAAACGAGTCAGATGCCTAACAGGGCAAGCAGATTGGCCTCCAATACTGAAGAACACTGAGCACATAGTTCCTCATAATAAAATGGGTAGCAAGATGGAATTTATACCATGTAGCACATCAGTAATGACATTTGGAAAAGATCTTCTGATAAATAATATCTAGGTTGCAAATTCAACCATCTTTAATGTACAATGTAAACAAGATTTCCTAATGCATGTATAAGTGTACCTAAGTTATGTAAAATTTTATATATAAAACTTCACACAATACTGAATGTTCAGGTACAAGGAACCTATAAAAGTAGTACAGAATGCCAATTAGTATAATAAAAGATAAATACCTATGTATGGGCTACTGAATTAAGAAAAAAAAGTAAGAAAAAATATGGTAACTAACTCATCAGTTCTTCAAACTTTCCAGAGGGTATAGCTCAAACATCCTCCCTCAAGCACAATAGTCAGAAAAACGAGTAGATGTATGAGAATATCAGCTGGCTCAGCAGGGAACTCATGACTGATCTCCAGTGCAAAAAAAAAAAAAAAAAAAAAAAGGAGGTGGGAGCAAGGGCAGGCAACAAAGGAGGAATACAGAAAAACTGCCCAGCCATGCTGGGATGGTCTTAGGAAAGGAAAAGCTGAGCTAGACTTGAAACTCTAGGGATATCAAGGGCAACAAGAAGAGCTGCTGTTGCTATCTATGTTAGCAGTAAAAGAATGAACAAGTATGATGCAAGCCTGCTGCTGAGTGGGGAGGGTGATTTAGTGACAGTGGATGCAGATGAAGCTGAGGTACTGTATACATTCACTGCCTCAGTCTGGGAGACATTTGAATCTTGAGACAGGATTCAAGGGAGACAAGGTTCAAGGTAGCGGAAGAGGATTGAGTTGGAGATGTCTTGAGAAATTTGAGCCCAACTGTGTCCAGGATAAACCATACTGGGTTGTATCATCAGGAGCATAGCCAGTGGATTGAGGAAAATGATACTTCCCCTTTCCGCAGTGCTCATTAGGTCATACCTGGAATAGTGTATCCAACTTTGGTCCCCTCGTACAAGAGAGATGTTGATAAACTTGAGTGAGGCCAGCAGAGGCCACCAAGATGGATATGGACTTAGAGCATGTGTCCTTTGAGGACAGGTTGAAGAAACTAGCCTTGGCCAGGAACCTAGAGAAGAGACAGCTTTGAGGGATGTAATAACAGCCTTTCAGTAGCTATGAGGAATTACCAGGAGATGGAGGCAGGTTCTTTACTGAAGTGCATGGCAGGAGAATGATAGACAATGTGTTAAATTAAAACGGGGGAGGGCCTGACATGGTATGAATGGAATGGAACCAGTTTCAATATGAGAGTAACTGAGCAGTGGAACAGGTTGCCCAGAGAGGCTGTGTGGTCTCCATCCTAGCATCCAACTGGACTAAGCCCTAAGCAACTTAGTCTGAATTCTGTGTTGCTCCTGCTTTCAGCATGAGGCTGGACTGGGTGACCTCCTGAGTCTCCTCCTGACCTAAATTCTTCTCAATTCTATGAAAATATGATGGCTATAAAAGACCAATCTAACAAAAGTACTTCTCTGCTACACTGGAATGGTAAAATGTTATATATTAGTTAGAATATGTGCCATGCTAACAGAATGCTTTCTGAAAGCAAAAACGGCTGAGGGATTGCTATTTAAATATTCCCATGTGAAACAAAGCATTACTTGTTATACAGATTGTTCCCGTTTCTAAAAAACAAGATACAAACAAAGGGTGAAATCCAAGAGAGGAAAAAGTTACAATCTAAACTACGTTATGAGAACATCCCTGGTTAATATATCAAGTTTAGAGTCGAGCTAGTTGAATCTGAACAGATGTACTATATCCTGCAGTAATGTCCATTTTCCCATTGGTAAGTTTATGTAACTCTCACAAGTATTCAGGATCATGGAGGACAGACTCCATTATACACACCTACAAAGCTGAATCAAACTAGAATCTGATGAAATTTCAGTTATTTGAATGTTTGGAGAGTAAGAGTTTTTTGTTTTGGAGAAGAAATAAAGTCTCGTTCATTATATGATACATGCAGCACCAGTTAAAGACAAATAATGGTTAGACAAGATATAGTTTTGCTTTCTTTTAAAATATCTATGTGGTTTAATGATGCATAGGCTCTGTATGACTGATTCATGGTTCTCCTGAATAAGTGCTACAACTATCACAACAAAATCACAACAACATGAGACTTGCAAATGGTAAATTTTTTCTGTTTGGAAAAAGTGTGAGCTTAGCAGCCACAGAACTTTCTTAACCACGCCTCCTATATTTTTTCTTTGTCATTTATTTGGCAGTTCTATTTTCTGTATCAAATTTGGAAACCCTGAGAGCTGAACTTGATACAGGGCTTACACAGGAAAAAGATGAACAGGACTTGATCCACCTTTGCCTTCTTTAACCCTGTGGCAAGAGAAGGAAACAGTTTAGCCCCTTCTGCTGTTCAGAATAACTTCAGTTGTCTTTAACCCCATTCTAGCACTTGAGGATCATTATAGTGTGTATCCTCTCTAACAGAAGATATCGTTTCTCTAGAAATGATCCTTTATTACAGACAGGACAGAGACATGCACACAACTGCATCATCCTAGGGTGTCTCTTTTCTCGGACCTGACCTGTGGTCTGCGATACTCATTGAAGAATAATTCCTATTCAGTGCAATTCCTATTAAAGATTGTTTCACAGAACTATTCACTGTTGAATATCATTTCATGTTCTCACTCTGTTATCCATTTCTTGGACTTGACTGTGTTGGGGTTGGGGTTTTTTGTGGCATTTATTTATGCATATACAATGCTCTTGCCTATACTGGGAAATGTTACAATGCAACCTTGGTGTACTGTCTTAGAAAAGAGAGGAGGACGGTGCAAAAACACAGTAGAGAATTATGGTTTGGAACTGTGAACTTTTCAAGAACAATCTGTCTTTTAAGGTAAGTGACTGACTGCATTAGTCAATCAGCTCCTTAGGAGTCACTTGCTGTTTAGACTTCTTGTGATTGTATGTATTTACTAAGAATCATGTTTTATTAGTAAAACTGTTGTGAGCTATAAAGTATCAGTTTGTATTCTATGATTCTATGATGGGGGAGGAAGTAATTTTGGCAGCTCCTCAAAGTGGCTGCTAAGCCTCTTAAGAGGGAGAAATGCCCTTTCATATTATATATATATGACACAATACATATAATTGAAAATCTAGTCCTAAATTTGCTTTGACATATAAAAGTTCAGGTCAGTCATTTCCCTTGGAGTAACTGAACCTCAGTTTGATCTTCCTAACTATGATACATTAGTTATGTCTGATATTTTAGTGCCTGTGGCCCCTAAGTTTGCATAATCTACTTTCCAGGTAGAAATCAAGGTACATATGTAGAATTGTTTCTCTGTCATTTCAAAAACGGGTTGATATATTTCTTAAATTCCTCAGAAAGTGGAAATAAAGTGCTTCATTTACAAGTTTTTTTTATTTACAGCAAAAGGATCCCAAGGTGAGAGAAAAAGGATTAAGACCAAAATATTACTTAAAAGGGAAACAATTCACTCAGTTCCCGTGAAGCAGGGACAAATGCTCTTGTGTATTCAAATGGGAGAGAAATCATGTTTGAAATACAAGCAGCCACACAGAACATATTTATGTAGCTAATAATTACGTTTTGCATATGTTGAGTTCTGCAGAGATAGTGACGCTACTGGCAATTGTGCTTCTGCAGGATCTGGGGGTTTTATAAATGAGGACAAAAGACAACCAGAAATGAATGGTCTATTGAAAAGCTCCCTCAGCTGTAATATTCTTGGTTTGTGTAGTTGTTTTCATAAAATAGAATTGTATACCTGTCAGCTAGGAAGAATTGTCTGCGGACCATGTATTCCTTCCTCTTTTCCTCTCTTTAAATAAACAGTAACCAGAGAAGGGGGATGCCACCTGCACCTAGCGCCTGATCTACAAACATCACACATACCAGACACTAGCACTGCTTGTAGCTGCAGTAGCAGTTAGTAGTTTTTAATTAACTTTTTAAGCATTTGGGAACAGCTCCTTAGACCCTAGTTCTACTCCTGACATGAGAAAATCAATTTGCAAGTTCTACGATAAACAATGTCTTAATACAGTTTTGTGGTCACCCACTAACAGTACTCAAATTCTGCTTTATCCCTCTACAGAACTTTTCTTTGAAACTCTGTGCGTAAAAAACTAAAGCCGCTTCTTTGCCACCTCATGTTCTTGTTGCCATAAACAATCAGTATAACTTACAGAAGCACTAAGGATGCTCTGAACTGTGGAACAGCACAGACTGGCTCAGAATTGACATTATACATAGGCTGTCTTTCACACCAGTTCATGAGCCGCTCCATTAATCCACAGAAAAGGCTCAGATATTGATTTATAGATACCTGGTTTTGTACTTCAAGCCTGTTATCCTCTTACATAATATGGTATGTTGTCCATGGCTCTAGAAGTAATCCTTTTGGGAAGTGTTGTCTTTTCTGTTGAAAGGACTTTGGTGTTAAATTGATTCCTGGTATATTTTATGATGCAAAAATAGTGCTGGGCACTTATGATGGAAAAAAAAGGAACACATTTTCCTTTCTTTTTTTATCATTATCTAAAATTACATGGACTTTAGGTTTTCTCTCTTTCTCTCTTTTCTTCCTTCTTTCTTTCTTTCTTCCTGTCTTTCCCATTTGTGAATTGAAAGCCATTTTTCAAGCAAGTAGAACTGCAACAGTATTTTACCTTAAATACCATGACAATAGGATTTATGGAGTATCGAGTTTCATGTTTTTTTGAAAGTATAGAAAGAAATGCTTTCTCATACAACAGCCATAAACATGCAAAATATTAATGAGATTATCTGGCATTTTTTCCAGAGAGGAAGGAGTAAAGCAGATTGGCACAAATGAGTTTTGAAAGGAGGAAATTTGCAAGCTATTTTCAGAGATACACTTGCATTGATTTGAATGAAAATCAGCAGAGAATGCTCTAAGAAATAAACAATCTCAAAAGGGCACAGACTCCAGAGTCTGAGAACAGCTGGCAATAACTGCTTTAGAACATGCGTGTTAGTGATGAAACATATTTACATGATGATTAACTGCTTTTTGAGCAGTCTAGGTATAAGACAAAGGCAAAACCCCTAATATATATCTACCCTTGTTCTGAAGTCATGTCCGCCTCTCTACCCACTGGATTAAAATGGAGAAAGGTTTTGTCTGTGTTTTGCATGTTTGTTTCATAACTTGTTGTCTTTGTATGTAGCAGCTCAGGTTCAGCTAATACTAGTTAGTAATGGCATAATAATATCCCTACCTAAAGATCAGGATTTTTTGTGTTGCAAAAATTAAACTTTGCAGTTTAATTCTGTGAAAGTTGTGGGTGCACAAGCCAAGTCCTGTATCTGTAGGTATTGTTATCTTGCTCTCAGGCCTTTACGAGTGTTTCTGGGAGCAGAAACAATCAGTTACTATATAGTCCTATGCATTTGCCAATATTTCATAACTTCACACTATCATGGATCAGTGTATTTCAGTATTATGATAAATCCTAATTTCCCAGTATTTGACGTAAAGTCTTGTTGTGTTTCTCTGAACTGAACTGACCATTTAGGCAAGACTTTCTGCTTTCCACTGTGGTCTCATGTGGCAAATCAAGGATTTAAATGAGGTCATGGCAAAATGTAAAAGAAAGGATTTTTATTGACACGGGTACTATGGAGGAACAAGGACAGGAAAGCAAGAAATTTCAGCAGGCAGGGAAGTACTGAAGGCAGCTCTGATTTCTGGTCTAAGCTTTCTTCTGGTCATTTCCGCTCAACTATCAGCAATGAAACAGTTAATAATGTTGACATTTAAACACCATCTTTAGGTTTTGATGATACGATGGCTCTTTGTTAACAGTGAAGCTGTAATATATTCTTTTTGTGGATAACACTTCAGTGCTATAATCGAGGGCATAATCAAAACTAGGTATAATGAGATCTGTAACTTGAGTCTGGTTAATGAAACAGAAAAAGACAGCTGGACCTCCCCTTTACACTGTTTACTTTGACTTTTTGTCAGATTGAATTTTGGTATCCTTTGTGGTTATCTTTACTGATGAGATTTCACTGTGATTACAGAATTGAAGAATTAAGAAAAATAGAAACAAAAAGGCTATATTGTACCAGAAAGTTGGTGAGAGAGCTTAAAATGGGATATCTATGGAAATGCAGGTCAAAAAGCATTTTGTGACCAGTTATGGCTGTAATTTGGCTTTCCAAATTAAATTTTAATTTTATTTCTAAGAAATAATTCAAATATATATGTTATTTCCTTTAAAACAAAAACAGTGTACTAGACTAAAAAGTTCAAGATAGGCAAAATTATAACACCAATACTTTTGACCTCAGAGATGGTGAACTTTCAGAGATGTAGACTGTGTGAAACCAGCTGTAACTATAGAGCCACCTTACCCCACTGTCATTATCATGCATCTGCTCTGCCTAGATCTAGGTTCACAGCTACAGTTCTGATTGCTTTTGAGATATGCAGTTTCCAGAGTGAGTTAGCAATTTCCATAGTCAGGTTGATCTCTGAATCCTATCCTGCTTGATTAAGCTTTTTCCATACTTAGCTGAGAAGCTGGGAAGAATATGGACTGTCTAGCACATAGACTGAGTCATACGCTAAGTCAAATATGTAGGGAACGTTTTAAAACTGGACTTGAAACCACTAAGATAAAATCTAATCCACACCACTATTCTCTTTCCATTGCTTGAAACCAGAGAGAACAGCACCAATGTCAACATGGGTACTATTTGAAGTGTGATGTACTTAAGTGTGTATAATACTAAATATGCGTATGCGGCTCTTAGAAGAGCAGTTGCTCTTCCCCCATGGCTATTGCAAGGTATGAGGTCTGATTTGCTCTCTGCATCTCTTTTTGATATATGGGCCAATTTGATGGAGAAGAGAAAGAAGCAATTCATAACGCAAATTAGGAGTATGGAATAACTCTCTTAACAGAATGTAACATTAAAAAGGATGCACACTGAAGATAGAAAGAAGACACAAAAAATCATGTGAAACCACAACAAAAAATAGACTAACAGCTTCTGCTCTTTTTATCTCATAGCTCAAACCCAAAATAGCTTTCACTAAAACTGAAAGGAGCATATTCAAAGCAGATAAAAAACTTTGTCAGGCAATGACTAATTAAAAGAAGAAACTCTCCCCCATAGGACACTGTCATTCTAAACACCTTAGAAAAACTTTAATTTTGAGTATGTGTATCGTATCGTAACCTTCTAGTGCCATTTGACTCCAGAATATGACACCTTTCTTCCCACTCTAGGACTCTCTTTTTGAAAGTCAGCAATCATTGATTCTTTGTAGTTCAAGCAAAGGAAATTTGGGTCCCTTGATTAGTATAAGTTGTCCCTGTAACTTTCTGAATCCTGCTGTAAAACTGTACTATGGAAGTCCAGTGGCAAAAGAGTTCCCTCTGGACACTGAACTGAAATGAAAGACTCCTCCTGATCCACTAGCCTGCAGGTTTTTTATTTCTGCCACTGAGGAACTTAAAACTGTCAGAAGGGATTTTTCCAAACTGAGTAATACTTTTTTTTTTTTTTCTGTTAAAGATGCAGTAGCTATAATAATAGCCATTGTATTCTTCATTATTTGTTAAAATGCGATACATCTAATCATACCTTTCTGACCCTAAACACTGACAAAGAGAATAATTTTAAAGGCAATTTAATTTTTGTTCCTTTTTATTCAGTTACTGTCTCTCATTAACAGGAATACATGAATGGGAAAAAATGATCTTCTGTAAAATCCCCCTTCTTATTGAAAATAAATTAATCTTAACCTGAGAAGAAAAAAGAATATATTGGAAAGCCAAGGAATTGAAAATATGGTTGAAATTGGCCCATAAATAAACCTACTTAGTGGATCTGAGAGCTGCTTTATCATAATCACTAGGTATCCCATGTGAAATGTGAATAAGAAGTGACCTGCAGTTCTGGGCAGGCACAGGAGCCATAACTGAATGGGGATGGGTAAATGAGACATTCTGATCGCTGAGGTATCAGCTCGCTGCTGATGGTGCTCCCTGTTGCAAAAACAGCAGTACTGAATGGGACAAAAGACAGTCTTTTCTCTTAGAACAACTATTAAAACCTAAGGTAGAAACATTACACTACAGACATAAGAAAAAGTCATCCATTTCCAATAGTTCGAAACCTCCAGTAACATTCTGGATTTGATCCTGGTTTTGTTTTTAAGGATGTTTGGAAAAAACTTGCATTAAGACATGTTTTTTGGACAGCTTTTTGTTCTTTGTTTATCAAAATGCAGTCTGATAGTATTTCTTAAACCAAGAAGTCCTACAAGAACAGGGTTTTAGACAGTGACTTGATTCATTGACCTTTCTCATCAGATCTGGGTAAGGCATTGAGTCTACAGACAAAACCGCATTTGCTGACCCCCATGTTAGAGCTAATTTAAAGGGACTTGACATACATGCAAGGGTCTTTCTTTTCAGTTGTATTTTTAATTGATTGGTAGGTTCACAGCATTTATAGAACACAAACAGGTGGTAAAACACCTGTGCTGGCTGAAGTCTAGATGATGACCTTCTAAACAAAGTCCTGATCTTTCTATTTTCGAACAGTTAATACCATTTCCACTTTATTTTGTCAGTATGTTTACAGGTGTCTTTTTCTTATCCTCAAAAAAGAGCTTAAAAGGCCTTAAAATATTAGTTTGGAATCTTAATGTGTTTTGAAAATACAAGGATGTTTAATCTGCAGTCAAATGTAGGAAATTACATTTTTCAAACTGCGTAAGTGGCAAGTAATTTGTGAGGTTTGTAAACACTCTGAAAATAATTGCTTAATCTTATCTTTGCTCAAGCCTATACTCTTCTGTAGTGCTTCTTATCCCTAGAATATTTGATGTGTATAGGGTAAGCTCAAACGATCTCCTTACCTCCCTTTAACAGGTATACTCTGTAAGCTTAGATATAACCCACTGTTGTCCACAAAGTGTAGAGTAAGAAGTGAAAAAGTATTCAGTGTGATACAATCCCTTCCGATTATCGTATATCCATTCTCAATCCCAAAATAATTATACTTTTTATGTCAAAAGCTTTACAGCTTTACCACCTCAAGCAATATTTTACAGCTGTCAAGAATGATTTATGCAATAATGACTTAAACTGCAAAATGGAGTCCTCAAAGGAAGAGCTGTCAAACATTTTCACCACAAATAACTTTATTAAAATAAGAATTATGTGTAAACAATATTTTACCTTCAACTATAATACAGATCATATATCTATATGATTTGTGAAAATGAAGTTGTGAGATAGTGGGGAATATACTACACTGCTACTTTGGTATCAGCGTATAATTTTTAAATTAAGCAGATGTTAACGCCTAATGGGCAAGACTTTAAAAAAAATCTGTTTCAAAATAATAGTTCTTGTGATTTGTCTGTATTTATCTATTGTTCTTTTTAAAAAGGGATATTTACATTAAAAAATAAATTTACTAAATCTTTAATCCCATGACTACATCCAGTGGCATTTGTGGAGCTTCTTGCACGATGAGAATCTATAAAATTGGACCCTTAGTTTTGGCATCCATCTGCTCCCATTAACCATTTTTCTCAGTAGTAATTAATTCTTTTGATAACTATTTAATCACCTACTGTGGCACTACTCTAACAGGACAGAGGACTAGAACTTTGCCTGGATTGTGTAAATACCCTTCTAAAAGGAAAAAGGAGTGAGGAGAAATTAAAACCAAATGTAGGCTATATTGACAATCTTATTCTGATACAAATACTGCAAGAGGAGCTAGTAAGGCTTTTAGCTGCAAACGTTAAAAACTTTTGTGAAGACAGGGCACCGGTGTGGTTGGGACAGGACCAGCTGGGTGCGTAAGTAATGCTGACGTCCCACCTCCATGCCATCTTATACAATTACACAAAGCTATCACAAGTATTCTCCCCCTCTCCTTTGCACCCTCCCCACACTGCACAGTGGAAAGGGTAAACGTGCGCAGTCTAGGTAACACGTTTATAAAACCGCGATACATTGAATTTGCATTCTCCTTTGTCCACTTTATCTTCTGTCTGCCACGTTTAAGGCAGTGTAGATTCAAGCAACTGCCATTTTCTGAAAATCAACCTGCTACATTTTTTTTCCCATCCTTCTGTCCCTTTTTCTTCAAGCATATGATCTGGCCTAAAGGTTAAAGCAGTGAAGAAACAGCAGCATTCCGTCTTATATCATCAAGATGTTTAAAACTCAAAAACTTGCACTTTCTTTCATCTAGAAAAGCAGACTATAGACCAGTAGAGAACATCAGAATCCCAATTCCCAGTACGCATGCAATACCATTTTTCTAGTGCAAGAATTTCCTTTCAAGTTGAACTTTAAAGCTGTGACATTTTAAAACTATGTGAGGTGGCATTTAGAATTAAAAAGAAAAAGCATTAGTTATAGAGCGATTCCCTTTCTGATATCTGCATTGCTGGACTTCTGATGACAGATTAGCTTTATAAGTGAGGGGATATATGATCCCATTGACATTTGCTTTATTTTGAAATATTAAAATAATTTTTAATATAATCAGTGGCTTATATAGAGTAAATGATACTGTGATGTGGAATAAGCTTTTATTTGCAATTCAGTGGGCATCTATTCAGGACTGTGTAATATGGTCTTCAGAAACTCCTGTCGGTGGAACCTCAAGTGATTCACACCTTCATGAGCTGTCTTCCTCCTCTGTATGCTTAGTATTATGTTAAATATTATATAATAGGTGGCTATGAAATATAATGTCAAATCAAACTTTCAAGCAGTACGTAGTTCATTGGAGTAACTTGGGTTACTCACATGGAGAAAATTACATTTCTAACTGTGCTGGTATTGCCCTCTTAAAATATTCTCATATTAACTCACAGCACACAGTACAAAATAAGCCACTAACCAGGCACTAAACTCTCAGATTTTTAGAAAATTATTTAAATTTATTTTGCTTCATAACCTGGAGGAAGTCCTTATTAGGTACTACCATTCTGTATATTGTTATAATATAAAGAGTATATTGTATATAGCTTTTCTGTATATACCTATATATTGCCAAAAAAAATTTGCAAAATTGAAAAAGTGAAGAAGCGAAGATGAAAAATGAAGTACATATTTTCAGTAATTTAGAATAACTACAGAACATATTTACTGCCATTTATTATATCCATCACATAGGTAGTTTAAATTTTATACCACGCAAACTTCAGATCTTTTTATCTCATTTTGTACAGAAATTGAACATTATGTGGAACGAAACAAAAGTCTGTACATACAAGTGACAAAAGCTGTCAGGCATTTACGCATTGGAGTGTCAGACCTATCTTGTATTTTGTTGATTTTTGCCTGTAAACAGTGACTTGATATTTTAAATGATATTTACAATTCAAAATAATTCACCTGTATTTGTTTAAATTTAGCAGTGCATATAGTGCACATGGTAAATCCTGTTCACATTTTGACCAGTAAAATTGTAAGGAATTCAACTCAAATTTGTCTAGAACTGTTGTCTGTAGCTTTTGAAATTCCTTAACCTTCAAATATATGTTCTAATAATTTAAAGAAACTATTCACAGAAGTTAAGTTACCAAGAATCCTTATGCATAAGATTGTTTACACTGAATAATCCATAACTCTCATTTACAGTGTGCTTCAAAATTCAAAATTATTTACAAAAGATATGGCAATTTTTACAGACAATTTTACTTTGGTTTGCCTCAAACAAACTATGGTGTGTTGCATGATGTCAGAATTCATCATTTTAGAAAAATATATATTTACGGTAATTGACAGATAAGACAGTTAAGCGCCTTTCCCTCCCTCCTAATATCTTGGGAGACGGAAGCACTTTTAAACGACCAGATCTCCAAACAGTGCTCCAGGCTGGTGGCTGTGAAAGTTAGCAATGACATTCTCCTTTTGCAATATTATTTTTAACACACGCCAAGTTAAAACAAACACAGGCTAGATGGTAAAAGACACACAGTGTCAGGTCTCCTGAGAAATCTACGTCCAAGGCACAGCTACAACAACAAATCTTGACCAAAATCGGCTCCACACCACTGAACCACATCTATGAATAGAGGACTCTACTGAGAATGTGCTAAGAAGAATATCCTTAAATATTGGTAGCGTGGGTAGAATAGTTGGCCCGAGTCCTATCTGAATTATACCAGCCTAAGCTAAAAATAATATTACTTAAGTCTCTCCAAGATAACAACAGAATTATTGAGAACAGGGTTTAACTCTGTGACTTTAAAATGTGAGAGCATCCATTGCATGTGATTCTAAAATTGATGCAAACAACACACTGGCACTTCTCCAGAACTAATTTAAGCTCAGCATTTGAATATGAATTTCCTTTTCCTTCTCCCAAGAGTGTACACAGCAAGAGGCAGAATAAGGTACACCACACTTATCCATTACTTGAATTTGTTTGAAAGATGGATGTTTCCGTAAATAACCCTGGGTAATTAGAAAAAAAAAAAAGATAACAAGCCCTACATATAACTGTTATGTATCATAATTAGTTTTCATGCGTATGCATTTTTTAATCTGCAAATACAGTAATCTATTCATTTTATGCTCTTAATAGGAAAAAAGCATCAGCATAGCAGATTTGGCCATTCTACCTTATATCAGCAATAGTCTGCACAGATATATGTAGGGTCTTCACTGAACAACTGGGAAACTCATCATAGTTTAGCCATCCCAAAATTTTTACTCTGACAACATAATTCTAGGACAACTTCTGTGGTTCAGTTGTAGGTACTCCAACTTCACAATACCTCATCTCTGAAAAAGACTTGACCCTTTCTTTATAAGCTAATGCTTTCTTCATGATAGGCCAATTTTTGCTACCTTGTTGTACTTTTTTCCAGTAAAATACTGCATTTAAATTAAGGTACGGTTCCAATTGTGTGAGGCAGGCAGAGTTAAGCCCCCTGAAACTGATACACCATTCCTATGTCCTGTGAGATGAAACAGTTCCTAAAAATTAACACTCACAGGATGGCGCCTCTATGCTTGTTATCTGTTCATTGTTGTAGGGCTTGAGGAGATTTAGACCTGCTTTCAACCAACCGACAGGAGAACTTTTGTTCAACAGTTGCAAACACAGTGCTAGCTTCATTCAGCTGTTGGAACCGGCGTACAGTGATATACTCTATACACCCACTACTTTCACGGCAGATTCCCTTAGTGGTATACGTTAAGTGTACTTCAGTGGACAGAAATTACAACACTACTCCAGCACAGGGTCTGGCCAGCAGATCATACACACTTCTTTTACCAATCAACTGATAACCAAACACACAAAAAGTCTTGAAAATAAAATCAGACTTTACCATCTTTGTGATAATAGGTGACTTCTACTTTCCTCTCCTCTGACCCCAGCAGTGCTTGAGCAATTTGGGCAATATGATGTCTTTTGGTCTCTGGCCCATGAAGAAAATCACAGGTGCAAGGTTTCTGCATGACATCTGGCCTGGAGAACCCGGTCATCTCACAGAACCCATCATTGCAGTAGATGATAGCACAATTCTGCACTCTAGCATTAGCAATGATGAATTTTTTATCTGCAATAAAAGAAAGTGATGCATTTTTTAGTACTCTTTCAACATTTCATAAAGTGTCAATTGCATGGATGGATGCTAAACAATCCTTCTTTTCACTGGGATGCCTGAAATGCAGAGATTTTCAGTCATTTAATTGATCCATAGCTTTTAAAGAAACCTCAATAAATTCAGAATACATTAAAGATGAAGATAGTTGTCTTTTAAGGAAATAAAACCAGATTATGCAAGTCTTTTGCAAGACTCCTTTTGACTTCAAAATGTTGTGTTTTTTAGCATCACTGAAACCCAGGTGATGAGTACCATCCTCTCAACCATAACTCCAAGAAAGTCCTTGAAAAGTTAGTTGCTCCTTTTGAGGGCAAGTGGGGCCTCAGGAAGGGGGTTCCACTCAAGTGAAGGGCTTCCTGGGATAAGGTCTAACCAGCTTAGTCTACTCTGTAGGGGTTTTCATTGAGCTGAATACCAGCAAGTTTACAGTATTTTAACAAAAATATCTATAAAAGAAAATGATATTTTTTTCCTCTGTAATTGTTTTAGAAGTTACATTTTGAAAAGAAAATATTTCTTAGTAAAAAAAAAAAAAAAGAGGAGTACAAAGGTACATGAAAACCAAAGATTGTGATGTTGGAAACATTTTGCACAGTCTGCTGAAGTCCTGTGCCTCAGTCCATCACGCTTTCCCAAACCCTCGCCTGACAGAAAGGTTCAAAAGTTTTCAACTGTTATTTCATTTGTTTCTGTTTACCACTATAACACGTGATTCCCATTGTAATTATAAATGTGCAGCTTTGATACATTTACTATTAATAACATGAATTTCTGCTTACTTAATCACACTAGTAGGTCCGTTGGTCTATAAAAGACTTCGTATGTGGCACCAAGTTAGCAGTACAAGTCTTGAAAATTTTAATGATAGTCTGTCTTTGAACGCAGAGAAATATTTGGAGAGAAAAATACAGATTTCATTCTTGCTTTTTCTACGGTCTTTCAATCATGCTGAATTTTCACTATCACTTGCCTAGTTAGTAGGTAGTGCTTTATTCTCTTCAAAATATATACACTTTACTGCATAAAAACTTTACTTGAGTAGCAACACTGACTTAACATTTATATAAATTAGGACTACAAACAGAGTCTTCATTTTTTTCTCAAACAGCATAAATATTAAATTGGTAATGTGGGTTTAAGTATAATGAAGTATATGAACTAGAGTTAGCTGTAAGGGTTTGCACCAGACTGACACTAAAAATATGCTAAATATTTAAATAAATGTACATATATCAAAACTACTGTTTCTAAATTAAATTCATTTTAAGCATCAAGTGTTCCTTCTTACTGTTAACAGTAAACCAGAGTTCCAGCCAGGAAAAACACTTCAGCTTCAGCCTCCTCGACAGGTAGTAAACTGCTGCATTGGAAAAGATCTCACAGACTCTCCCTGAGGATGCATTTGCACTGGTTTGATAGATATTTTAGGCTTGCATAAACAAAGCAGAAATATTTGACAGCTATATTAAAATGCAGTCATGACAACAAGGTAAGAGAGTATCTTCCCTTTAATAACTCCTCTGCATATTATCTGTTTCCTCTAAACCAAAGTCTGACCGTTCTGCTTTATTTTGAAAAGACAATGATAATTAATAACAGCAACAACAACAACAATAAATCTAGCTGATTTTTTTAGACATTACACAGGCAGCAAGACTGTACACTCTGCTTTTAGAGCCATCTCACCAGTTCAGAAGAAGGTAAGAGACATAACTTCTATATCTGTACAATATGGATACAGTCAAAGATAAAAACTATTCCTTGGAACGGGGGAAAAAAAAAGCCAAATAATTCAAGTCGGTAATCTGTATTCTAGATCAAAAACATTGTTACTCTTGCCAGGGATCCCTTTCTTACCTCTAGGGTTTTCTTTCCAAGCTACAAACTTAAAATAGTCTGGAGCTGCTGTCCATTTAGTCACAAGCAGAATCAAACTACTGTAGCAAAATAGATAGAAAGAGAGAACTTACTTTGCCCTTCAAATTTTCGTATGATTGTACCCAAAAATGTATTTTGTGGTGCCACATGACCTCTGCGAACAGGCATGTTTGTACAGGTCTTCGGTTTTCTGTGCACAATGACTTCTCCAAGGATCTCCTACACGGCTCCAGCCCAAAGCACCGAGCCAGCTACCCTTTGTGACAAATCATCGTCCTCTGGAGCTCGGAAATCTCTTCCCATTAGCACCACTTCTAGATACACGCTTTTCCTATTGGAGTCAGATCCATCCCCCAGTTTCTTTCTTTTTCTTTCTTTCTTTCTTTCCTTGCTTTCTTTTCTATTTTTTTCCCGCAGGAGCTCGGACGCTATTGTCTGGGGCGGGTAGGGGTGGGGTAAGCAGGAGGAGGTGGGGGGGAAGATTACAAGGGAAATCGATCTCTAGCACCAAACATCGCCAATTTTCCAAAGCAAATGGCTGTGACCCGGCAGTTTCCGACGCTGTAGTGATGGTTAGAGGGCTGGAAGACTAATGTTGCTCCGCTGCCAGAGGGAGTGACGTTCCCCCCCTCCGGGCTTCACCACGGCGCGCAGCAGCTCGGATTACTCAAGCGTGGCTTAGCAAGAGCCAGCCAATAAATCTCTTCAAAACTCAGCGACAAACAGCGGCATCAGGAATGAGCTACACCCCGGCAGCACCGCGACGTGCCACATCCCCCACCGCTGCGGCTGCAGGGGGGCAGCGGGGACCGAGGGCGCTGGCGGCGGCAGAGGGGCGGTGGGGGGGGGTCCGTCACCTCCGGCCGCCCCAGCTTCTCCGCCCTCCCGGCACCGCCGGCCCTTTGGCGGCCCCTGAGCGTGGCCGGCCGGGGAGCCCCAGGCGCTGCCAGGGCCGGGGGAGGGAGGGAGGGAGGGGGGGGGAGGGAGAGAGCTTTGTACACGCCCCGTCTGGGGGGGGGGGGGGATGCGGGGGGGCGGGGGGAAGAGGGGAGGAGGCGCGAGTGGGGGGCGATTTTGAGCGATGGGGGGGCGGGGAGGGAAGGGACCACCCGAGCCCTCGGCATCCTTCCCCGCCCCGATGGAAGGGATCGCCCCTTCCTCCCGCAGCGTGACCCAGACGGGGGCTTCCCCTCGCCCCACGCACCCCTCCTGCCGGGGAAGGGTGTGTGTGTGTGTGTGTGCGCGCATCTCCCGGGCGGCGGGCGCCGCTCCCCGTGTGCCCAGCAGGTGCGAGCCTACGCTCGGGGGTCGAGAGGGCGGCGGGGAGTGCGCGCCGGGTCCCCGCGGGGGCAGGAGGTGGGTGAGCTCCGGCCGGCGGCCCTCGCCCGGTGCGGGGCGGGGACCGAGCGGGCGCCGAGGCCGCCGCGCCGCGGGAGCCGCGTCCCGGGGCCGCGCTCCACTCGGGGCCGCGCCGGGGTCGGGGCCGCCGGGCCGGGCCGGGGCGCGCCGCCCGCTCGGAGCTGCCCGTGGTGCTGAAGCCGCCCCGCCCGGAGGCGCGGCTGCCCGCGGTCGGGCCCGGGGAGCGCCTGCCTCGCCGCCGCCGCCGCCTCGCTCCTCTCGACTTCTCCCACCCCAGAGGAATAACTCGGGAAGCTCCCGGGGGAAGCGAGTATTATTTTCAGGCTGTAATTAAGGCTTCCTGCGCTACCCAGCAGGCAGAACGGTGTGCGTTCAGCAAGGGCACGGCGAGCACCGGGGGACCTCGGCGAGGTGGTACGGGGAGGGAGCTGGGGGCAGCCATGCGATGCTGGAGAGGCATCTCCAGGGTAGTGCAAAGCAGCAGCGGCTTCTTAATAAACTCAAAGGGAGAAATAAAAAAAAAAAAAAAAAAAAAAAAAAAAAGAGAGGCACCTGCTCACCGTTCTTTGTAATAGCTAGCACAGGATATTGAGCCGGCAAACCACCGCCTCCCACCTGTTCTTCCGCAACACAAACAGGTGTTTCCTTATTCCCGTGGGCTTCTCTCAGGTGTGGCCTTTGTTCCACTGTTACCGTGTGTCATCCTCTGTATTTATCAGAGAAGGGACACAGTCTGTTGAGTATGCGGGTACATTTCTGGACTAATTTCATTTAATCTCAGTGGAATCATTCTGGATTTACACAACTGCAAATGATGTCTGAAAATATCGTTTATACATACATAAATTGTATTTAAAAGGCCGCACAGTAATTGACTGTATACTAATTACAAAGCCTCAGCTATGTTAACTGGTATGTAATCAGGTACATAATCAATCTTAGGAAGTGAGTGTTGCTTATTTACAGAAGCAAATGTAATCTGTATACTCAAAGGTATGAATCAAAGGAATAATAGTCATATATTCTTTGTAATCATAATATTGGGAGAAGTACAATATTTTTGCGTCTGATCAACACTAGAGAATAAAACTCATACAATATTTTTACTCACTTTTCATGTCATTTGGACAGTGGATGAGACTGCAGGTTGAATTTTTCTCTTTTTGCCCTGAAAATGTATTCAAGTTCCCAAAGACAGCAGCAGAACTCATGTACATAAAGCAAGAGGAGCATGTTTAACACTTTGTATATCTAACATTTAGTCAAGTCATAAGGGGCCAGCAGTGACTTCATTCTCATTTTTACATCAAAAGTGGCGCTTTGATGTTTCTATAACAGCAACAGAAAATAATCACAATAAAATTGTGACCTGCACTGAACAACAGTTCAGTATTTGTTTCTAGTATTCAACAGTTAGTAGCAAACTAGATCAACCACAGGCCAGTGGAGTCCAGAGTGTAGCGCTTTATGTGCCTGGCTGGGGGAAAAAAGAAAAATAAAATAATTTGAGAATTCAAATCTCTCTGAAGCCCCATCTTTTCATGTTAAGTTCGAGAGGCACACTATGCCTGCCTGAAAACTGAAATGGCAGGAGCCAGAACTCCATGACACTGGAAATCCGTTTCTGTTCTGTCTCCTGATGGTAACTAGAAGTTCGCTGTTGATTATGTGAATATACATTACGCAGAATCAATTTTTTTTTCCACCTGGTTTAGTTTAGAACCTGATCAAAATGACCCCAGTCAAAACAAGATAACTGCTTCTGAAAGACAAGATCTGAGACGTTTTTTAGCAGGGGATGAAGTCATAAGAATGATGGGATGTAATAACTACGTGAGCAATAGGTGGCATCAGAAAATCTTTCATCTTGGTGATTTACACCCCTGCAGTCTTGTAGATGTTCTGTTGGTCCTGGAGTGCTTAATACTCATTGTGCATAATGCTTTATACTTTTCTGTAGCAAGCCAATAGTGAGAGAATTGCGAGAAGAAAATATATTAAAACTGGACAATTTACCACTAACACAGAGAAAGTAATGTGAAAGAATCTGCATTTGATTGGGAAAATATGCATGCAAGTGGGAAAGTCTGAATTCATCATAAATGTGCCTCCCTAGGATGATGAAAGAAATGGAGAATGCCATGGAGATATATGTTTTATCTATAAAGTTGTACAGTTGCCGGCTCTGCAAGAGACCGAAATACCGAGGGAGGGTGTCTCCGGAGCTAGAATCCATCCAGCACCACTGATCCCTTGTCCTGTGCCCCCTTGTGGCATTGCCCCTCATGGCGCCACAGCCCAGCGTTAGCTCCCCCGTGGACCCTGCTGTTCTACAGAAAAATTATATATGGCATTTCCTGGCCTCAAGGTTAGCAGCTGATTTTGAAATAGTGATTTCAAGGTTTTCGCCGGCATTTTAGCTACTTCCTTCTCAAGTTCCTTAAGAGAATTTAGAGGAATATGTGCCTGGAGATGTGTTATTGATCTGTTTTAACATCTTGGCATTTAGCAATTAAACCTGTTATCGTTGGGAAAAGATAACTCTGGGGAAATGGCTCTAATCATATTTCCCACCATATTTTTGGTGAAAAAAACATATAAAAGAGACAATCAGTTTTAGTCCATCATACTTATCATACTTGACTATGCCTTTTACTCTTTCATGCTACAGGTGACTCTCCCTAAGATAAATGTCTTTCCACTTCCAGCTTAAATAATCTTTAACCATATGCTGTTATTTTTCAAGGTCCTATGTTTTCCATTTCATGATTGTTGTGCTTCTACGGTTTGCCCTCCTGTAGACAGAAGTTTACTAGTGCGTTCCCATTTGAATAGACACTTTTTGTACTGGAGAAATATAGCGTTAAGCCTTGACAGGTCTTGTTTTTTTCTTGGTTCTTTCTTTGTTTTTCTCCCCCCCCTTCCAGGTAGCATGGGATATCTGTGTTGCTTTTAGCATGTATATCCTGTGTGCCCTGTCATTTATTCATCCATGTGTGCTATATATGCTTCCAATTTTAAATAAGGCTGGAAGTGTCTTCAGACCCGTCGAGTGAAATATTGAAACTTGATTTCGAATCCCATTTTGTGCTAAGACGGCCTTTGTGGTTCCTTGACAAATTTATGTCTCTTAATCATCACCTTTTGTTTTTTATCACTCTTGTTTCCCTGTCTTTTTTCTGTTTAACACCTTTCCAAAATTTCCAGTTATAGCTCTAGATTTTGTTTTAATCCTTCACAATACTAATGATCATCAATTAGATTATGACTGGCTGGGCTTTAGGCACAGGCAAAGTATGCAGTTGCCTGTGACAACAGACTGCCAAATTACCTCTGTTGGAGAAGATAGGAATCAGCTGCTTGAACACCACGGGCAGCCAAACAGCAAATCTCTGCTGATGCTTCCGAGAGAGGCATAGGGTGCGTGTGGTGGCAGTTGCTGCTGTCAGAGCTGCCTCCTTCTAGCAGTAACTTGTCTTTGCTTGCACTGTGCTGATGCCCCAGGACTAGGAAGTCTTTCCTAAACCTACAGCCACACAGTCACCTCCATAGCAAAATGGGAATACTTCATTATTGCTGTTACAAAGTTCACCTTGTATTAGGTCTGATTATGGTTATTTTGTGTTTCACTTTTGCTCTCTGAAAAAAGGCTCCTATTTCTGGCAAGACCACTGATGTCAATGAGATCGCACAGATGTGATTATTGTATTTGGCCTTAAGGTTTTCTTCTTCATTGTGTCTGCATATGGGTCTTAGGATATCAAGATTTTGGTATCACAAAAGGACAAAAGAAGTGTCCACACCAAATTATGCTATAAAAAGTGATTACAAATTTCTAATTAATTTTACAGCTACTTTAATCCCTCAGTAGCACAAAAAGAAGTTGTTATACTTATTTTGTATTTTGTTCAATGTATATTTTACATGTAATTCTGACTGAGGGCTTGTAATTTGATGACAAGAATATGAATTATAAATGCAAAATTTATAGTAGCAAAACTTTTGTGAGCTAAATTTCCTAGGCTGATTAAGGTAACATCACACGGCAAAACAGCTAGACAGCAGGCAACTTAACTTTTTCTGGAAGGATTCATAAAAAGTTAAGTTTGTTATTCTACAGTATACACTGCTGTTATTATGTGTTATGTTAGAATGTCTAGGGATTCAAAACCTCATGACTTAGGATCATTTTGGAATTAGTATGTGCAGGTCATGAAAACAGAATTACAAAAAGCATCAATATATCCACCTACTCGATGCCCTGCCAGTGGATCATTCCCTTCAGTATATTTGTGTTTGTATTATTCATTTAGGATTTAAATTATTCAAGCAATGAGGCTTCCTCTTCTTCCTCTGAGAGACTCTTTCAGTATCTCTCTGTCTCACCACAGGGTTTTGTTCTCTCATATTAAGGCACTGTTTTGGTGTGGGCTCTTGCTTTGGGGGTTTACATTATTTAGATATTCATCTTGTTTCCCTGTGTTCTTGGCCAGTAATGGGTGCCTCGGACTACTCCGTGCTGACCCCCTCTGGCCAATTAAGAGTGACAGAAATGACCCCAGCATGTGCTGTACCTCTCGAAGATTTTCCAGCTAGATTACAGTGCTATGTCCATCATGCTAGCAGCCGTCATTCCAAAAAGAACACTGATTATAATTAGACAAGACATGAAACATATGTCTATTAATTTATTCTTTTTCTCATGCTATATATAGAGGTGTTCTAATGGTATACAAAAGCAGTACCCTGTTCCATATATTTGTGAGTAATTCTGTACTGCGGAAAATGTAAGTGAATACTTGCATTGTCTATAATCTATTTTCCATCATACCAGAAACTCAAGGATGATATTTTAGAATAATAGTTCATGTAAGAACTATTGTGACTCAATCACCTATCTTAAGTGTGGTGTCTTCAGAAGTGTATGCCTAACAAATACAGAGCGAGCTGGAACAAGGAGCAAATTCTGATCTGTGTGTATTCATTGCTAGAGCATGAAAAAAGTAAATTCTTGTCTGTAAGTCATTCATTTAACTATATCCATATATTTCTAAAATAAATTCTCTTTGTACTCAAGTTCCCACTGCCTTCTCCACAGTGTATTCAAACATTAAGTGATAGGACTGCCATCTGTCAGGTGAAGTTCATTCCTTTTCTTAGCTTCTCCCTTGAGTAAACTGTGTAGTTAGGATTTCTTCTTCTGTGCCTGCACATTCTGTATATGTTTCACCAGTAACGATGAAAAAGCGCACCTTGTATTTGGAGCAGGTTTATGGTGGTTCCTGGCTCTCATCCTAATGCCAATGAAAGGTAGAGCAGTGGTGTAGAGCTTCCTGAGGTTGCAAGGTGTCTGGTTTTGCTGAAGTTCCTCCTAGTTCACCTGCAGCAGGGTGCCAGGATTTGTGTCCCCAGAGAAAACCGTGAGGTGAGCTAGCCTCAACTTGGGTGTGTAGCTCCAGCACATTCTGTGCAGGCACAATTTCCTTGCACAGAGGATTTCAAACTGTTTCATTTCTAAGCAATAATAAAGAAAAATGTGCCATATCAAAATCTTTCACTAAATGGAAATGCTGTTCCCAAGCGGTTCTGTTGACATGGTACCTCTCTACTGGTGGGGTTAACTTCAGAGAGGTCGCAAGATGAAGAAGGGTATTTCTATTCCTCAGTCTTTTTCCTCGGATCAGGCCATAGCAGCTGAATTCCTGCTCTGATAGCGTTTCCATATGCTGCTAGCTTAGCAAGCAGTAGGTAGCCAGAGCTCCTCTTTTCCTTTCCTCTGCCCCGCAGCAACCAACTGTTATAGGGGCTGTAGGGGCAAATGGGACAGCAGCTGCTCGGAAGGAGCTTGGTTCATGTTAGATACTCTTCTTGAGAGTGACCAAGAGGCAGCGAGACCTTTTACCTCCTATGAACAATATCAGATTGGAAGTTTTCAATCAGTAATCATATACAAATTTCTTCCCACCACAGGTTCACTTTAAGATCAATAATATGCAGTTTTGAAGCATATAAAGTGGTTCCTTTTGGGTACAAGTCTCCTGGGAGCACAAATAATCTTACCAGATTTTTTTTTTTTAATAGATAAATATTGGGTTTGTTTTGCTTCCTTTCCTTGGCTTGATCTGTTATAATTTTGGATAAAGTTCATTCCCTTCTACCTAGAACCCTTTGTGCCATGTTTCCCATTGATTTCAGCTTTCTCTTGACTCCTATCTACTGGTTATAGTTAGTTATTTGTGCTTTTCAGCCTCAGAGACAGAGGGGGAGAGAGAACAGGTAAATGGAAGTATAAATGGACCAGGAATTAACTGTCTGATATGAAGAACAGAGGCAGAGAGACAGTTTCATAACCCAGGGTCAAAGGGTACAAGAGAAGAGACTGAAACTGGCCAGAAAATATAACTTTTCATTAACTTTAGTAGCTAAAATTAAATATGAATTAGAACAGCTGGGGGGGGGGGGGGGGGGGGTGGAAGGAAGAAATTTACTTCCACCAACTCTAAATACGGTCTCAGATGTTTAGTCCAGTTTAAGTGTTTCCTGAGAATGGTGTTTCCACTGTTCCTAAGAATGATTATTATATATCCCCAAAGACCTCGCAGACCTCAATCAGAGAGCAGTAACCTTGATATATGGTGTCCCGGAAAGCAGCATAGCAAATAAATACCTATTTCACTAGGAAGAAAAAAAAACACCAAAACAGTATGAGCCTATAGTGCCAATGGCTCCATGCTGGCTTGATGAAGGTGATACTTTTTTTCCTAAATATCTTAGTAGTAGTACATTGTGTTTCTATGTTAATCAGAAAGCCCCAGCAAGCAGAGTATGCTTTTTCGTTTTTGGTGTTCCATACCTTCTTTGCACTTTCTGCATTCTGTTAACATACTTTACACAGTCACTTCATCTAAATAAGGTAACTGCAGTTTCTACACTGCGCTCACTTAGTCATTAACAATTTTATTATTAGCATATTCTAACACTCAGTTCTGTAGGCGAAGCTTTCTCCACCTGGCATGTATATTTTCTCCCTACAACTGTATTTTTCCACATTTATTTTTTCAGTATTATTCTCACAGTAATAATATTTCTCTGTAAATGTATAGAGTCCAGAATCATATAGAATAGTTATTCCTGACAATGTACTTATCAGTGTTGTTGTTCACATTGCTGTCAACAATAATCTGCAAATATCCAGGTCACATATTTCTCTTTCAATATTCCCACTTTTCTTTCAGAATATCATAGCATGAGATCATGGCCGATTATATTACAAAAATTGGTGTTTGTCTAATTCATTTGAAGAGATACCCATATCCTGAAACAGCATTTTGGGCCACAAAGGTAGTGTATGAGCTGATCTGCTGTCTCTGCAGATAAAATACATGTAATATAGGCCACATTTTCAAACCCAGGTGCCTGTCTGAAGCTAGCATCTCCAGAATTACAGTGATGCAGCTGCAAATGAATGGTGAGATTTTTCATCAGGGCTAAGGACTGTATTCAACAACCCTGCTGAAGCCAATATGAACTGCAGGTACTTGGCAAGTGAGAGTCTTGCTCATAATCTATGATGACAGAAAGAGCTACTCAAATGACATATGTTGTTTTGTGAAAGGGTCTTTTGCTGCCTAAGATGGAATTTATTTAAATAATCTCTCCTGGATTTCCTATCTCTGCCATTATGTCTATTTCATTGCAATACAAGTAAGATATAACGTTGTCAGTCTCCCTCTTCTAGTTTTTCCAGCACTTGTCTACCATCCAGTGCAAGTTATTTGGCAGGATGAATAATAATTTCAGATGAAAGTCAACTTTTCTGCCTGTAAAGAGTGATAAAACCACTGCTATACCCAAAAATATATTCAGAAATAGCAAGATTTCCTCATCATACACATTCATTTATTTTGCTTCTTTTCTATTTATCATTCTTTGTTAAGTTATTTAAGACAGGTGCATATTAGATCACAACAGATATTCATTCTGTTGATAATTATGATCATTTTTTACTATTTATATACTACTGATTTTCACAGTATAACAGCCAAAGTATTCTGGTGTGCTTTTTGAAAGAGGAGGTCTTCTGTACCTTCTGTAGCACCCAAAGCAGTCCCTCAGAAACTATACTTCAGTTTGTTAATCAGGTGTTTTTGAAAGCCTAATTTCACAACTCTTGAACAAAAAGATCAATGCAAACATATGCTAATTAATTTTTATGCCATTTGAGCTAGATAAATATTCATTCACCTATTTTCCTCGTGTGCTGGGTCAGTAGCTAGAGAGAAAGCACATCTGGGATTTAAACCCCCATCATGTTCTTGTGTCAAGTTGGGACAGTAATTTGCAACTGTGATGACTGCCTATCCAAACTGGCCTGTAGACTTCCAGAACTTCCACATCCTGGCAGATCCAGGGTCAGATTCAGATGCAGAACTCTACTGATGAAAACATTGACCTTGTTTTTATCTGCAGTCCCAATCTATCATGGGAAAACTAAAACCATGAAATTATATTGAATGTTGATAGGAAATATTTCCCAATGGCATTTTGAATTTTTCTTAGCAAAACATAATTTTTTTTTTGGGGGGGGGGGGGGGGGCGGAGGGGATACTGACATTTTGGGAAGTGGACATTTGAAATCAGAAGGCTGTTCTGAGGGAGAAATTGCAATCATCTCAAATAGTGACTTCATTGCACTTGTTCCTGAAAACTCAAGACTGCTGTGATTCACTTGAAAGTGAGTATCAATTTTCAGACCATGTCAAAGGTCCCAGTCTTGGTATATACATGCTTTGCGGCTAGGGGGTGCCAAATACATCTTCAGTTTAGGACAAAAATACAATCTAATTTAGTGCTGCAATATTCCTTTCTCTGCTGAGTCCACAAAGACATGATGGTTGCCCAGAGAAGCTGTGCAGTGCCCTTCCTTGGAAGTTCTCAAGACCAAACTGGATCAAGCCCTAAACAACCCGATCTCGCATCTCATCACTGACACTGCTTTGGGCAAGAAGTTGCACTAAATACCTCCTGAGGTCGCTCACAACTGTATTATCATATGATTCTAGAATGGTACGTTTGATATTTCCAGATACACTGATACTTGATTTCTGATTATCCAAAATGTGCAGATGAGGTATAAATTCTGCTACTTGTGCTTTCTGCCTACAGTATCTATGTGCTGGCCTCGTGTGGCTCCCTGAAGCACGTGGATCCATTTCTACCATTAACTGAAGTTGTCAATGGTATGAATATAATTCCTGAGGCTTGAGATGTTCCATAAGTGATACATTATTGATCAACATTTTAAAAGGCTGTCATACACATGTACACTAGCAGGATACTTGTCTGTGATATCTGAAACCTTTTCAGACTAAACATTAAATATAAAACCACAGCCTTTGCTTGTACCCTTTGTACTTCTTTCTTAACTATCTAGACAGAACCCTCATTTCTCCCGGCTCTCAGAGCTCCTTTGTGTCAACACTGCTTTTCACTAATGAGAGTTACCTATTTTACAGTCTTATGTGTTAAGAATAATCTGCCAAAAAGTATTTCCCATTCTATAATCCTTTCCTTACATTCAGGAATAAGGCTCTTATTTCTTCCATAGTTCCCTTGTGCTAGCATAACCCAGGAATTTGGCCGATCCTTCTCACCGGTGGAAGTTTGTGGCATCATTGCTTGGTTACCAGGTTTCCCTCTTCCTTTTTATTGGGTCTCTCTATCCTCAGCACTGACATGTTTTCCTTTGCAATACTCATGTGAGCTGGGTAATTTGAATAACCGCTATAGAGATAAAGACACAAGGAGTTTGATTTAATTTTGTTTTAATTTTATTATATAAAATGTAATTTGATGGGGAGTAGTAGAATCACTGTGCAGATGGCAAGTGTTAGGCAGATCTTATTACCTGGAACAATTGAGCACTGTCTGCCTTCTATAGTTTTAATTGGCCTTCCCCCATCTTACAGTAAAATAATTACAACGCTGCTCTTGATGAATTCTGACAAAGGACAATAAACTAACTTAGTTCTAGTTCAGTTTCTGTGACAGGCAGTGAAGGTGGGTGCACCAGCCAATGCTCAAAGGAGACGGGCGTGTGGACAAGTGATAGCCAAAGTGTGCGCCTCATAATAATTTGAATTGGAATATTCATGTTTAAAAGACTAAATATTCATAAGGGAACAACTTATTCATATCACTTCTCATGAACTAACTTAAGATCCAGCTTCTGTCTTCCAGCACCTTCTGGGATGAATGTCTCATTTGTGTCACTTGCTTCAGACCTGATTAACCTCAGGGCTGTGTTTTGTATATTATGGTGTCTCCTGTTGGTCTTCTAGTGAACATTTTACAACCAGAAGAACCCTTGAAAGTGAAAAAGGAAAAGAAAAAGGAAGACAGGAATTATCAATATTCTGTTTTATAGTAATATTGATAGGCTTACAGCTGCTGCTTGAATGCACACACTATTGGGTGAATTTCAGACAAGGCAATTAATGCCAGTTAGTAGAACACACCTGCTTAGCCAAAAAAAATTACATGTATTTTTTTACCCCACAAGAAAGTGAACAGCTGTGGCTCTTCGGAAACTTTATCAATTTATGAATCTAAGCACGTACACAGCATTGAAATCCTTCCGAAATAGTTCACACTTGAGACAGATCATGGGATGTGATAATCAGATAGTGGAGCCCTGGCTGTAATACCATCTGCTTTTCCTATGTGAAAATAACTCAGGTAGGATGGTACCATTATAGTACTATATGACAATCACTGCCAAACAGCACATCTAGTTCAAGCTGAAATATCTTACTTGAGAACATGAAAGGAAAAGAAGTTAGATTAGAGGAGAAAAATATAATTATTTTTGCCTAAAAGTGCATTGAATTAAAAAAAAATGTATAGCGTTATATATCATCAGTTTTATCAATAATTTTATTTTACTTATTTAGTTTTAAGTCTTTTAAATCTCTGGATAAATAACAAATTGGCAATCACGTCTATGTTTAGTGAGTAAAAGACATTTTTAACACCTGCTATCTTTAACACCTACTAGCCAAACAACTTGTTTTACTTTCCTTTTTACTTTCTATGCTATATAATGTCTCTCTGTAGTTTCCATGTTTCCTATGTAAATCACATTTGATGATAGGATAGCTGGGTTTCAGATCTGTAGTTTTAGGATACTCTTCAATGGTAGGGAATTTTTCAAAGATATCAAAAGATTCAGTCTTTAATGATCAATTTTTCCCCTTTGTTTATATTAGCTAAATTATTGTGAGACTGATTCAGCAAAACAAAAGAAAATTGTAGGACTGGAGTTTCATTAAAGAGGAGGAAAGACGTACTTTTTTTTCAGGGGAACTTAACCTATTATAAATCTCTCCAGAACTCTTAACTTCCCATGGATAAATATCCCTCTTCTCCCCCTTTTCCCGTGGGTTTGATATGTCAATCAGATTCTCACAAGCGCCATGCCACTTTTTGTCTAGCTTGTGTTCATGTAGCCTTTTGCAGAATGTGTTTATTTTTGGATGGGAGGTATTCACATGACTTTCTTGATCACAATTTTTTCTCATTCTTTTTCTTAAACACTATCCTGTTTTTTTTAACATATATTACTGTAACTTCTACTTTCCTACTAACAAAATTCTCAGCAAACATGTGCTTTAGGCAGAATAATGTCTAAAACATAAGCAGCACATGACAATAGACTTCCCTGCAACCTGCTGCTACTAAAACATTTCAATACAGCAAATCAGCAACATTAAAGCTCACATTACTCTCCCACTTCTACTAATTTTTAAGGGACCTGATTACACTCTTTCTCTCTAGAGAGCTCTGTGAATTAAGAGTAATTCCACTGAAGTCAATACTGCCATATAGTACAGAATTAGGGTCATAAAGGAGAACAATTGCTGCCTGATCCTCTGGTGAAATGAAAAGGTGCCATGGGATTAGAGATTAACTGGTTTACACATACTCAAGTTAATAAAGATACCAAAAATGTTTTCTTTTAGCCTACAGCAGTAATTAGGCATCTGGGTTTACACAAAGTAAGATTTCTGACATCTAGTCCAGTTTCTAAAAGCTTTGCCTTCTGATAGTAAAGCACCAGCCAGTTTTACCAAGGATCTTGGTAGCGATGCTTAGATAACCTGTTTGTTAGGTGCTGAGCAAATGTAATAAAATCATTCTCTGTTTCCAGAGAATTCAATTTCTATCCTTAAAATGAGATGGAGGAAAAAGTGAACGAACCCATCTGAGGTGGCAGTGAGAGGCTGACGAAAATACCTAATAAGAGCTGAAAGTTCTGATTCATTTTTTTCTTATAGATTAGCTACATATTCAATTTGCTGCTATTATGATATTTTCTTTTGCAATTACTTGAAACAAATAAGCAGATTATTAAGAGCAGACACAGTCCTCTACCTTAGCAGCCCAAACATGGAACATTATAATTAGATACAGATGTCTGCCTCAAGGACAGTATTCTCTGTGTAAATTCTGCCTACTTTTGGACGTATAATAACATGGTTATTCAACGTCCCCATGATCACTGTGTCACTATTGTATTTGTATTTGCTTCCAAGCTGACCATATTAATGTGCTAGTTTTGTCTGGGATAGAGTTAATTTTCTTCATAGCAGCTAGCATGGGGCTATGTTTTGCATTTGTGCTGGAAACAGTGTTGATAATACAGTTGTTGCTGAGCAGCGCTTACACAGAGTCAAGACCTTTTCTGCTCCTCACCCCACCCCACCAGCGAGCAGGCTGGGGGTGCACAAGAAGTTGGGAGGGGACACAGCCAGGGCAGCTGACCCCAACTGACCAAAAGGATATCCCATACCATATGATGTCATGCTCAGCATATAACACTGGGGAAAGAAGAAGGAAAAGTCGGGGGGGACCTTTGGAGTGATGGCATTTTTCTTCCCAAGTAACCATTACGGATGATGGAGCCCTGCTTTCCTGGGGATGGCTGGACACCTGCCTGCTGATGGGAAATAGTGAATGAATTCCTTGTTTTGCTTTGCTTGCATGCATGGCTTTTGCTCTACTTATTAAATTGTATTTATCTCAACCCAGGAGTTTTCACACTTTTACTCTTCCAGTTCTCTCCCCCATCTCACCAGGGGAAGTGAGCAAACAGGTGCGTGGTGCTTAGTTGCTGGCTGAGGTTAAACCATGGCAATTATAAAAGCAAAAAACCTGCAAGTTACACAGTAATTAATCCTTGAATGCCAGAGTACCTTTAATTATGATCACAGGAACAAGTAATCTACAAGAATGTAATTACTCTGGGCTGTGTTCATCAGAAATCATCCATGAAGGCCTGTGGCAGCTACTGAAGGTCACGGATCATGGCTCAGCCAGGCTATTCATTTGAGCTTGGCCAGCCTTGTATGTTTTCCCCTCACCTTTTGCACAGTCATATGCTAAGCATGTACGCCTGGCCACAGTAAAGATTTCTATCCCCCATCTAAACCTTTGCTGAAGTCAACAGGCCCTAATGTGGCCTACTGACAAAATAATTAATCTGTCTCAAGGACAGCTTATGAACTCCAGTTTGCATTATATATACATGTGCATGCATATATATACACGTACCTACTGTGTATACTACACACTATAATAATGTATATATGTGTAAAAATACATAATACTTGCGTATACTATACTACAGCGTAACTGTTTGGTCAAGTTTAGTTGCAATCTTCTCCTCAATATATACCTGTTCTTTCTAAAATGATAGTTTTAGCTTGAGAAATGATAGAAATTGGTGATCTCTCTTTATCTGCAGAATAGAAAGAGAAAGATTGGAAGCAACATAAATATTCTCCTGCCCTGTTTTACTCCTTGAGTTCATAACTGATTTATAGGGGCTTCCACTGGCCGTGAAGGCCTACCAGCTGCATTAATTCATTCCTTTGCTGATTTTTTTTCATATTTAAATACACTGTTCATTTTTATTTAAGTGCTACTCCCAGATATTTCATGTAGATTACACTACAAGTTCCCACCAAGTCCTACAACCTCCCATACCAAAATTTAACTTTAAATAATCTAGACTTAGGTCATAACTCAAAGTGCAATATGTGCATAAATCTTCGCAGGTCTGGAAACTAAATACAATCTCTTACAATAATAGAATAGAATCTCTAATCTCTTAAAATAATGTGAAGGCTACATCATTTAAATCAATCAGTCAAGAATGTCAGGAAACAGAATATGAAGTTTTATCAGAGAAATGAATTTGCACTCCAATGTATTTTATGATAGTAATTGCACTTGTTATGTATTTTATGGTAAGTCTCCATTTAACAAGTTAATAAAAATAGTGATAGTAACAGTAACATAAGCCAGGCATGATGGTTGCATTTTGAGATTCATATACATGTTCTTTCATTTCTTCAGATGAAAATTCACCTTCCTAGAAGGAAAGGAAGTTTCCTTCGCTTTCTGGTTTTGGTACCAGCTCATGCTTGACTAATTTACTGCCATACACTTAACCAATGCAGGTACGGACATGGCCCCATACCTGGTGACCAGCTTAACTGAGCTTTGTTTTTCTAGCAGAGAGCTCAAGGACAAAGTGGGAGAATGAGAAATCGGGAAAGAAAAGAGAGGCAAAAGAAGTGTGATAGCAAGAATGCCAGCTTTTCCTTCCAGGGATATCCAGGGCTCAAGAAAGCGGAATGGAGGTAGCAGCTTTATGCAAGTCCATCTTTTTCAGTCTGCTTTAGTTAGATTTTTGTCTTAGAATGATGACTCGAGCTCAACAATGTCGTGGAAGATCCTTGTCTTCTTAAGATACAGTGGGAATGACCCTCTTCATTGGAACCAGTTAGATCTACGGTGCTGGTGCCAACAGGATTCCTGTAGGCAAGTAATATGGTCAGACAGTAGAGCTGGCTTTAAGTGCATGCAACTTTGGAGCCACATCTGCAGAGCAGCAGAGATTTAATTTAAAGGACTTAGTGCCAGATTTTCCTTGAATTTTACGTTTGGCCTTACTACACTAACAGAGGTGATGAGTTATGTCCAAGTACACTGACTACCCTGAGAAGAGAAAGCATGTATCTTCAACACTGATTTTGAATCCTCATCTTTAAATAGAAATCATAGCATTGTAGAATTGTTTAGATCGGAAGGGACCTTTAAGATCATCGAGTCTGACCATCAACCTAGCACTGCCAAGTCCACCACTAAACCATGTCGCTAAGCACCATGTCTACACATCTTTTAAATACCTTGGAGGACGGTGACTCAACCACTTCCCTGGGCAGCCGTTCCAGTACTTGACAAGAAATTTTAACTCATATCCATCCTAAACCTTCCCTGGTGCAACTTGAAGCCGTTTCCTCATGTCCTAACTCCTGTTACTTGGGAGAAGAGACTGAAACCCCCTCACTACAACCTCCTTTCAGGTAGTTGTAGAGAGCCATGAGGTCTCCCCTCAGCCTCCTTTTCTCCAGGCTAAACAACCCGAGTTCCCTCAGCCGCTCCTCATAAGATTTGTGATCTAGACCCCTCACCAGCTTTGTTGCTCTTCTTTGGACACACTCCAGCACCTCAATGTCTTTCTTGTATTGAGGGGCCCAAAACTGAACACAGTAATTGAGGTGCGGCCTCACCAGTGCCGAGTACAGGGGGACGATCACTTCCCTAGTCCTGCTGGCCACGCTGTTTCTGATACAATACTATTGATGGAGGGAAATCCAAATACTATTGATGGAGGGAAAAGCTGCTATCAGATTGCTATGTTGTTGCTATAATCTATTTACTGTAAAATGGAAAATGACCCTGGGAAATAAATGTGCTATGCAAGTCTGGGTAAGAAAGCTCTAACAGAAAATGTTTATTTAAAGAGAAATGTAGTTTTCCTGCATATGTGTCACAGATTTTAAAAGATCTAAATAACTGGAGCTGGCAGTTGTCTGTGCTGTCCTTGCTAATGTGAAGGGAATCCCAAAGAGTGTGTTGACTAAAACCCTTGCATGTTTACATCATGTCTGCTGGGTATTTACATTCTTAAATGGCATGTACCCAGGAACATAAAAAGAAACCAAGCAGTGATAATTTAACATTTTAGAATGAAGTGCATAGGATCTGCACTTAAAAGCAAGGCTATTGCCAATTCAGTCAGTCACCAGCCAGGGGCATTAGAAATAAAAAGAAATGAATAAATAGGGAATGTGAAGAATTTAATTTTTATATTCGTCTTGCTTGTGAATAAACTTACTAAACAAATAGCAGCAACAAGAAGGGTATTGCTGTGTAGGGTGTGCATATTTTAGATTTCATGTCATTATTTTAATTATTTAAATAGTCAAGGAAAAAAACCAACAAGCTGATAGCACTAGCTAGGTTATTTCTACTATTTACTTGAATGAGCACAAATTAAAACCTTCAGGTACCTGTTACCATGTATTTCTGTATGACCCAGATTTCTTCTCTTTTTTATGTCAGTACTGCCTTGGTTCTTGGTTCATATCAGCATAGAGCAAATTGGAAAATAATTTCTTCTCTCCCTTTTTTTCTTTCATTTCATTTCTGAATAGACAAATCATTTGGTATTTAAATAGGCAAGAACTTGAAAATTATTTGTAAGATTGTTATACGTTACTATGTAAAGAATACAAACATTTGGGCCTATGAAAATGCTATTCTGTGGCATTGATTGCATTGTATTCTATAAACATTCTTAAAGAAATGTATCAAATACTCAGTTTTCAATCAGAACTAAGCGCTCACAAGGACCTTTCAGCTAAATAATGCTAACCACTATGAAAATATTATGGTAAATAGCAAAGTGGAATATGAACAAGAGACTTCTTATAAATGCATGTTCCCTAATTATCATCTGAATTTTGTCATAGTGGCACAACATTAATCAGGAAAGTTTTATCTGACCTGTAGAGTTAAATATTACCCAGTGTTAGATTGAAAATATAGGCAAAATAAATAGACTTCAACTTTGATCACCAAATGAATGTGTAGCAATTGAATAAGTGAAAGCCAAACTGTGCAGTTAGAGTATTTCACACAAAGGAAGCATAGAAACACCGGATAAAAATAGACAAAAAAAGGAATTCCCTGGGTACATGAAAAGAATATGGGGGAAAAAAAAGAATAAAAATTACTGGAAGGAACGTCATGCACATGGACAGGTAAACAAATTAAGTGACTTTTTGTATTAGTCTGGTGTAAGTTCTAAGCAATTCAGTGTTATTCAGTGGTGTCAGATACCGCTGAAATGTCCAAGACCGTAACAATCAATTGAAAACTGTGACTGATTAAGGATTTAAAGGGATTATAAGCATTATTCATGCTTTTCTCTCTTCTGTGGCCACCCAATTTGACAGAAAATCCATTTCTTACTACTTTAAATCCTTAAACTTCACAAGGTATTTAAAGGATAATTTTATAAAGTGCATCCTTGTCTGGAATAAAAGATCATGGACACACTGATTTCAACAGGCCTGTGCCAGTTTGTATTATTCAGAAACCCGGCCCAATTGTTTAATCTTTATCAAAAACCAAAACTTCGTAAATGTGGCCACATGACAGCTAGTCTCACAAAGACACTGAAACAAGTCAGTGGCCTAAGATACGTAAGGATACACCTCCCATATGAAGCATCAGAAGACTGAAATCTATGACTCTTTACTGACACTGAAACATAAGTGATTCCAGACAGATCATTACAACAGTGTCTTTATAATATCCAGTTCTGGATTAAGGCAAAGCAATTTTAGATTTTTTGCATGATCATCAGATTTGGGAACTATTCAAGAGTACTTAATTGTCTCATTCTACATTAAACCAGCATAAATATTTCTTTCTCGTTGTAGCAAAGCAAAGCTTAATTATTGAGTTTGATGACAGTTTTACGTAGTAGCTCTGAGAGGATTCCAGGGCACCACTGCCTTAGGGTGCTGACTTTAACATCACGGCTTCAGAAGCTGGCACTAATTATATTTGCTTCCAAAAAACCCGGCCTTTCCCACCTCTGTCTCCTTGTTTTGCTCCTGTGCCGCCTACTCCCGTATGCCAGCACAAGTGTTCATGTACTCACAGTCCAGGTTGAAACCAACCTAGAAAAAGAGATGGTGGAGGACAAAACTTTCTCTTTTAGCAGGAATGCCAGGTTATGTACGCTCAAACCCACCATGCTACTTAAGAAAAGCGAGTAAGACATGGGGGAGCCCTGCTATTACTAACCTGATGGAGGGTACTTTCTGCTATGTTTCAAGAACAGGCAAAGCCTCACCACCTGTCCTCCTGTTTCCCTGACCCTCTCAGCTGCTGTAGCTGCTTGGGGTAAGCATTAGAACTATAAATGTGTGTTTCTTCACCTAATTCCATGAAAAAAGAAGGGTTTGTATTCTTTCAGAAGGAATAAAAATGCCCATACATTTATGGGAAAGGATGAAGTCTTTTTGCCTTTATCACACCAAGACAGCAAAGATGGGTTAAGATTTGGAAATATGGCACAGAGTATCCTGAGATAACTCAACCTAGCCCTGATTGTCTTAGGCTTGAAAACAGATTTTAGGAAATACTCTTTAAAGATCTGCACATAAGATAAAAATACTGCTGGTTGGAAAACACCCATTAAACACCTTTGAGCAGAGAAAGTGAATAACTCATCAGATTCAAAGTAGTTAAACAGGTCAAGTTTCTGTTTTTTTGCCTTGCAAGGTATGCTTACAAGCAGTATTTTTAAGGGGAATGAAGCGAGAAGAGCATTAAGGAAAGAACAGAAATAATTCTTTGTTCATGGTTGGAGAATGTTTATTTGGATAAGAATAAAGAAATGTGACTGCAGATCACTTGCTCCGAACCTGACCTCAGGTAAGAAAGTGAGATTAAAATCATGTAACTGTGGCACATAGAGAAAATTGTGCAACTAGGTATTAATTTGCTTAGGAAAGGAGGCAGGGGAATACTTAACATCTGCTCAGAGACATGACAGGTAATAGAGTTGGTTAATTAAACAAATATTTGTGGATAATTTATCTGAGATTGCTAGAAAAAGATCGTGATTCTTTTTTTGTTTAATGAGTGTTATGTACAGCAGATTTATGGAACAGGGAAAAATTGTGAATAATTTACTTAGTGATTGATGGGGGCATAATTACTGATTATATTAATGGACATTTTTTTTGAGTAGCTCTGATAGGTAAGGAATGATCTTTCAACGGTCTTGGTTATCACTAACATAGAATAAACTATTTGTAGTCACGAAGACAAAAATAAAAACATATGTATAGATATAAACCCCAAGATATTTTGTTTCTAATCCGAAGAAGTCTGTGGTTTTTTTTCTTGCCGCTTTCTTCATAGGGTACTAGTTCAGATAATGTGTATTTTATGCAGAATCTTATATATGTCATGAGATGTGTGATGATACAGTGAACACACAGCCAGAATTGCCAGAATTCATGCAAATTTGTGTAATATAGTCAAAACTCATTAGGAAACACATTTACTCAGCAATAAAGAAGTACGGACATGTCATGCACTTATGATGACAACAATCTTCCAGAAGAGAGAGATTTTTCTCCAGGAGGAAGTTTATGTTCTCATTGTCTCAGACTGCACCGGCTCTCAGAGCACAGGAGCCCCTGAGCTGAGCTTCTGCAGCCATAGCTGCTCTGGTGCCTCATATCCAGCTTGCTCTTCTTTTTTTTTTAATATTGTTTTAAGAATGAAGGAGGTATAAGGAAAGTCATCTATACAACACACTTATCCTTCTAAATTTTTTTGGGGAAATCTTCATTCTCTAATGGCATGGCAGAGCAGAAAACAGCAATGTTTGTGGGCACAGACCTCAGTCGTCCTCCCATTAATACTGAAAAAGAAACATGATGGGGTCAAGAAACAGGCTGTGTTCATTCCGCTATGACTCATCTCCAGTGTGTACTTACCGTGTAGCCTGCCAGTCACCACTGTGTCAAACGCTATTCTGCCTCTAAGGAGAAGGAGACTGCTTAGTATAACCACTGCCTTCAGAAGAAGAAAGATGGCATGGAATGGGTGAAGGCGATGTAGCCATCACCCCTAAACTTTTCCGACGGAGCACACGCAACGTATAATGTGGGGGGAACAGCTGTGTTGCTGTGCACTCTCCCATTCGTATTGCAGTGGCATCCGGGCCTCTTAAGACGTTGGCTTTGGATTTGACAGATGCACTCGGCTGTCTGCAGCCAGTGAAACCAAAGGCCAGTTATGTTTCTGTGAGTCTCTGTCTCCTATTAGTAAAATGAACTTATTTAAAAAATAAGGAGGCATTCAGATATCCCAGTCAAGAGGGCTGTGGAGATCCTTGATTATATTTTTTTCCCTAAAAGCTTGGTAATTACCTGGAAAACTAATACAGTATCTTTCAAGTGAAATACTCCTTGTCTGAAAGTGAATGTGTATTGCCTTCAGTAAGTGGTCCTGATGTCTTGTAGTGGGGTCTACAAAGAAAATACCATCCTTTATACTGCTTAGTAAACTATTAATGTAATAGATGTATAAGGACCGAGAACCAACCTTTTGGACTATTATTATTCAATGTTTTTTAAAGCCTTTGGTGTGATGAAAATAAACAGAAACTTTCAAATGCTCCTGTGTAGGCTTGTATTCACTAGGTTCCTAAGATCTCTTGCAAAGGGAAGTAATTTTCATTTAAATAATTTATTATCAGGGTCACAGTGAACTCTACATCTGAAATGCAAACTGATTACAGCTTGCTCATCTCCATACATTCAAAAAGACTAAGCCAGGATCCAAAAAAAGGTAAGTTTGGCTTAAAAAAGAGAAATTAAGAGCAAAATAGTTTATGTTTCTTTTATCTGCTTACCTTTTTGGAAGTCTATACAATGAACTTTTCACTACTGATATGGTTAACTACATTTACCTGTCAAAATGCATCTGTTGTTCTGACATTTTTAAGCTCTTTCCGTTTCATGGAGTTCAAGATTGACCCATTTCCCATTTTTCTCTCCTTTTTCTATTTAATCAATATAGATTCCACATTTTTACTTTTCATTTAATGAAAACCTGTGTATTTCAGTAAAACAATAAGGCTTTTAATAAATGAAGATTTTAAAAATATGTAAAATGTGTTGAAGAAAATGTAGAATAACATGAATAACTTCTAAATTATTTTTTTTTTCATAAAAATGTTATTTGTTAGGGAAGATATTTTGAGTGAAATGCGTCAGCCAAATTTGTATATGATGCCTGCCAATTATGGGTTTCCTTACATTCTTATTGGTCTTTGTATCTAAATATGTGAATGTATTCTAAAATTTATTTGCTTTGCTGGACAGACTGGCTATAAGATAACTTCCTCAACTGAAGAAGTTACCCTGAAGAAAAGAATATGCATCTCCAGTGGGGAGTGACTTTCCCTATTCACACGATATTTTTTCTGTCCTGTGTTTAATTGTCACATCTCTTTCCTGGAGTCAGAACCTCCAGCCCAGAAGCCCTTCTGCTCCTTCATCTCACAGAGAAATAAGGAAAATGAAATTCCACGGTGAACCAGACTTCAGTGATTTGCTTTCTATGGGGTGAAGCGCTGCCCCTGCAGAAAGGACAAAGCTTTCTGAGCCGTGTAATGCCAACTTCTGAGCAAATAACAGCTTAGTGCTTGGTGGTCAACCTGCAGTACTGTAAAACCTTCCCAAGGTATGAACAAATACTTCTGAAGAACATTGAAGCTCCACGTTTCCTCTCCCTCTCCCTTCCTCTCCCATCCCATAATGGATGTTCCCTTTAAAGCATTTGTGCTATTGATTGTCTAGCAGGCTTTATCGCCGTTTTACAAAAAGCTGTTCCCTCATCTAGTTCTGTGTTCATTATTCTATTTACTTCTGAGAAAAATATTAACTTCAGAAGGTCCCAGGCAGGGATTTATCATCCTGGATCAAATGAGTAAAAACTGATAATGCAGAAGTTGTTGGCAAGCAAACAGCAGCCCCATGCCAGGTCATGTTCCCACAGGCTTCTCTGATAATCACTAATTGCTCCAAAATCATATATTCAAAACAGAAAAGAGAGCTGATTTCATAGAGTGACATCAATTAGAGGACGAGATGACACACTACATCAGCCTGCCCATCAGTACCATGTTTCTTCTACTTACCAGTGCCATGTTTATTCTCATTTTAAATAATGGAAGCGCTGAAGGTTCTGTCATTTTGGTAAGACTGTTCCTCAACTGAATGCAGTTCACTCTCAAATAATTCCTACAAACATGAATTTTCTTTTGATTTTCATACTCTCTTGTACACGACTAAATAATTGCATTTTCCTCCTTGTTAACGCCCTTCAATATCTTTAAGCATTTATAATATGCCCAATTAGTTGTATAATGGCAAGCTATTCAAATAGTGGGAGAGTATCTTCTAAATGAAAAAATGGGAGTTAGGCATTGATTTTCTTTAAAAGCAGAGCACTTAACTGCACAACACTCTGCTCTCTCCTGGGCTAGATCCAGGAAAGGATTTAGGCACCTAAGAGAACAGTTGGGCAGACACAAATTATCTAAATCCATTCAGCCACTATTTAACCTTTGGGGAGCCTAAATTCAATAAGGAACTCCCTGTTCCATCTTAAAATTCCTAAGCACCTAGACTTGTGCTTCTGTGGATGCTCAGACTGGGTGATGCCTATGTAGTTATCTTACTACTTACTTTTCTTCTAAATATGACTGGAACCCCAGCAGTACACATTCCTTTGCTTGAATCTACTCTGAGACTTAACCTAAGAGGTTTGTTTGCAGCATGCCAAGAGCACATCTCCAGAAACAGGCTGCCCCTTTCTGCATTCTTCCTTTCTTTAAGTTGAAGGAGAAAATGACGATGCTGTTCACTTTTTCTATCAGATTCTAGAGTTCACCAGCTCACAAATTAGGGTCTGAGTTCAGTTTCTTCCTCAGTCGGAGAACATTAAACACACAGCTTCTGTCTTGAAGGAAAGTGCTTTCACCACTATTCAGGCCACCTGCTACATTGTCAGCAAAGAGAGGAGAAGCCCTCATACCTTCTGTTGCAGCTGTGCTGCCCCGTGGAAAGGAATGCCAGGTTCTCTGGCCAAGGAGACTCTGCTGTGCTGTAGCCTGTGGCGTTCCAGATGGAGCATCTAGAAATTACCCTGACCTGTTATGTGCAGAAGCCAAGGGAAGCAATGTGTGAATTTGGGCGTCCATTATTAGTTTCAGGTACCAAAAATGTGTGTTTGATATCCATGTGGTTAGCCTCTGTCCTCAAGTTAGTCTGGCTCCTTACCCAACCTCTTTTATTTTTCCTCTGGAAATATGTCAGATTTTAAAAAGGTAATTGTGAGGTTGGGGGAATTTCATATTAGAAACATTTTCTTTCTTTTCGAGTTCTACTCTGGATTTATATTTTCATTTTTTTCTGAACATTTCAGCTAACATTACACATCAATTATTTCTTTCTGAGCCTTTGATCATGTTTAGATATCTTTTTCTGGGGCATTTCTTGCCTTTGTACGTCTATCTGATATTAAGATTTAACAGAAATTGAGCACTGTGTACTTGATTATTTTATCCCTGTATTACACTAAAAATCTGTGTTTGAATTGTTACTCAGTCTTGTCACAAATGTCTGTCTTCACAGATTTCTCCTTACTCTGACATATATATTTTTTGAAATTATTTTTCTCGAGACTATGAACTTGTAATTTTTAAATTTAATTGTAATTGTTTATTAATAAATGTCTTCTCTCTCTAGGTCAATATATATACCTTTTTTTAGCCATAATAATATCATTTTCCTCACTCCTTTGAAGAAAAATGCAAATACCGTCTTGTACCTTCCTGGATAGCCTCTTACACTATTCCGGTATATTTACACACATTGAGATCCCTCACTTATGACTTTAATCTATTGGAATCCTTTCATGCAAGCCACTTCAGGTTATTGTACATGTAACACTTCCTGAGGTGCTTTTCAAAGGGCTTTCTAAAATTTAAATGTAAATATATTATAAATTTAAATATATTAAATCTACTGCTTCACTTCCCTCTATTGATTTTGTAATTCTATCAAGAAAATAATCAGCTTTGATAAAAGATGTTGTTTGCAAGCACAACCTGCTTAACATGTTATCCCTGTTAAGCTAATGTGCTTTTTGAAAGACATGTGCTGAATATTTGATGAAAAAGACTGAATTTATGTATTGAGGCTCTGTTGGGTAAAGCAGAATAGTAGCTAATTTACAAGGCTTAATTCTGATTTTAGAATATTGCTTTTATCCCAGTAAGCCGTGTTGTTACTTTGTCAGGGCTCATCAAACTAATATTTTGAATAAAATTGAGTGTCTGGGTTGTCTCCTGAAATCTCAGTTTGGCTACTTATTTTTACTCATGATATATCTTCATTTTCATAAATCAGGAGGCATTTTCCTTTTCCTTACGTGGATAACTTCAGAAGTTAAGCTGAATGCCAGCAAATATCACCTAATGTCCGTTTCCTTAGGATTACCTTCATGTACTACATTCTGGGAAGCAGTTTGTGTTTCACAAACACATCCAAAGAGCTGAGGGTCAGCTGTGTACTTTCAGACTGCAGATAGCGTGTTGTGGATTAAGAATTGTTGTTATTGTGAGAATGAGTTGTTGGATGTTTTGTTCTTTATAACAAAACCCCCTGTGGTGATTTCTTGTTAAATTACTATTTTTCAGTACATAGCAGCAAACTGAAATCTCCATTCCAACGTAGGCAGAAATTCTGCCTATAAAGGGTGAAGAATTAGAGTTATTCATCGGCTCTTTTTTTCATACTGAATTCTTTCACTACTTGTTCTACTTTTTGTCCTTTTTCAGCCGTTTTTGTTTCTGTCTTAAGAAGCCTGATCCCCCTGCAGCAGGGGTCAATGAAATCTTGCCATTAACCATGAAGGAAATGAAAAGCCATCCCCTCAGAAATCATTACAGCCTATTCTTTTTTTTCTCCTGCTGCTTCAGTCTATGGTTTTGGTCTTTCATAACTTCTCTGTTTATTGTTTCAGTTTGCAACTGTTCCTTCATGTTTTGGCTCATTGATTTTGCTTCCTTGGTTCTCACAGTGGCTTCACTACTCCCTCTGTTTTCCTTTCTACAAAGGAAATAGGTATTTTGCTGTACAAACAGGTTGTTTGTTGGATTTGATGCAACAGCAATCATCAGCTCTCCATCCAGTAAGGTTAATATCCTGTGAACTCCAGCTTTAGTCTACTGTCATTCCCGCTCATGTCCATGGCTTACGAGGGGATCACATTTTATTTGCTGGACTTATCGGTGTTTTCTGCTTCTTCTGGTAATTGCCTGACCTGCTATGATTGTTTGTTTGCAGTATTTACTGACTCACAGATCTTTCTGCCTACTTTATCTCTGCTCGTTCTTATCAGCAGAGGCTCATTGACATTTTGTTTGCTCAGTGCCCACACACAGACTTCTCAGTAAAAGCTCCCATATTCTAATGATGAGCACTTTGATCTCTGTAAGGTTTCCTAGTTTGTATAGCGCTCAGGAGAAAAAAACCCTCCAAAATTAATGGTATGTTTTATGTGATAGTGTACTTTTTTTTTTACTGCACATTTAAACCAGAAAACATTTTTTGTACCCCATGGCAGTCGTATGTTTTTGCTACAAAACCAAAATTGAGCTAATTTTACAACATACAATATTAACAAAGTTTGCTTGGAATGACCCCTCCCCCAACTTTAATTTTGTTTCAGAATAAGTTTTTGTTTATCCTTGTACTGCAAAACACAAAGTAAATGCCATTAGTGCCTTTACACACTGTGTTCTGTGCAATTTATGCTGAGCAGCAACAGACTTCAGCAATAAGTGGCCACATAGTGAGATGAACAGTTACATAACCACAGACAGTAATTGGATGCTATTAATGAGACTTTGGGATAACACCAGTTTTTAGCCCCAGACGTTGTTAGCTTTTTGTAATCTCAATTAATGCCATATACACCCTTTTTACAATGTATAATTATTTTCCTAATCTCCAGTTATGCTCTGCAGAGTCACTGAACCAAGGACCTCTCGGTGTTACCCTGATTTCTCCAAGCGCCTCAGATTATGTAGTGCAAGTAGGGATTTTTAGATGGTGCCTCTGCATCCAGACAGGTGAAAAGTTGCATCATTTTTTAGGCAGCTCTAAGAAGAAATGGTACTTTTCAGAGTCCTAATTCTTTTGCTTTTTTCCTTTCGTTTCCCCTGTTCCTGTGAATAAGTGCCTGTACTGCTAGAAAGGGGTGGCTGCTTTTATTACACCTGCTGAGATTGTCTGTCTGGTCAGAAGCCAGAGCAGGGCAGAAGCAAACACCTCTTCATATTTTATTTTTCCCTGCTATCAGCTTACAGAAGGGAATAATCAGACAGCCGAGGTTAGGCCCTGCACCAGACCCCTGTTTTTAAGGTACTTTCCAGCATGACAGCCCTCACGACTCCAGCATCTGCTGTGGACAAATAGACTCTTCTTAGCAGAAGGTGTAGCAAAGTAAAAAACACCCTAGTCTTTAAAATGTATAGTTTCCCACTGAAAACTGTGAGCATGAACATGATCTGACCTGATTTCCCAGGTAACTGCGGTTCCTGCAAGTGAAGCCAGTGGGAGCTGCAGGTTCTCAGCACTTTGGAAAATCAGGTATCAAGTCACCGAGCTGAACTTGCAAAGAATGTTTTTTAAAAGAATACTGGTTGATCAGCGTTCAGTTAAACACCTCAAATTGCACTGTATGTGATCATATTTAAAGGACTTCATACCTATAGCAATCTAACATGGCACTGCAATTGAAAGAAAGAATTACAAGATATTCAAGGTAATTTTTTTACTGTGTTTTGTTTCATATTTTCTGCTTAGAGTCACTGAGCTCTATCCGATTGACTGATCTTTTATCTTTAACCAAAGTCTGTGTCTACAGAAGTTAGTTTTAACAGGAAGATTATTGCTTTGTGAAAAGCCTGGAATTTTGGGTAAAATGTTTTGTATTGGGACCTCATGGAAAGTGATGAAGCTACTTTCTTGTTCATCCTTTGAAGACTCTGAAAAAGCCTTGTTTTACCTAGTTTACTATTACTTGTGCTTTCTAGCCCAGGACACCACCTCCAAATAAGGTACTCATAAAATAAGGTTCCTCACTTCCCCTATGCTTCAGCAGATTTCGTACAAAAAATGTTGACAAGTTCAGTAGCACTCCACCTCCTTGAGTACTTTAAATGAAGGGGGAATTTGAATGAAACATTTTAAAATATGGCTATAAGTCCGCTTCTTTGCAGATGATTTTGTGCAGTCTCCATCCCTGGAGGTTGTCAAGACCAGGCTGGATAAAACCCTGAGCAACCTGGTCTGATCACATAGTTGACCCTGCTTTGAGCAAGAGATTCAGCTGAAGAGCTCCTGAGGTCCATACTGACCTGAATTATTCTGTGTGCTTTTAAAAATTCTTGCGCATCTGGAATGACAGCAGGATTTGGTGGGAACGTCTTCTCTTGCTGTGTTCTTCCCAGTGTGCCAGGGAGGGCTGCCTTTGGAAGCTCCTGCTTTTCAAGTGGCAAAATTCCCTTGTTTTTGAACTTATTAAAGGCTGGAAGCCAGGCAAGATGCCAGGCAAGATGCAAGACCTAAACTATAAGAAGTTACATAAGACTTTCAGTATTATTAATATATATACTAAAACTAAACTTTCCTTATATTTCAACTGTCTGTACCTTATGTCAATGATCCATGTTAACACTATATTTATTTTTCAAGAGAACTGTCTCATTTTATTACCTCTGAATATATGTATTATTTCTATTTGCTATTTTGTACCAGAACTGCCTGCAAAGTGCGTAGTTCAGTTTAAAGAGGAGAGGGATTGCAGAAGAAAATACAGGAGCACTACATCACATTTTTTAAAAGGCTAAACACTTTTTGAACTAAGACTCTCTGAAGCAAAATGTCTGATTGCTTCTCTAAATGAAAAGTTACCATAAAGAACAAAATTCGAAGAGTGAATTTAAAGCTCATAAGCTACTCTACATTAACTCCTTTTGTGGATTCTCTTAGCTAGCAATAAGTGTGAAGTGATTTACTCCGCTTCCAAAAAGCCTCTGTAAGTTCACACCTTAGCTTTTGACACGGAGGAGGTTATCTCACATACACTGTGCATTGAGCGCCTACATGAGTAACTAGTGTGTTGCAAATTCACAAACTCTGATCAACGTTGCTGTATAAAAGAAATCCCCTTGTGTGCATTTTGGAGTATTCAGACTTGTTTTGGAAATAACACCTCCATGATCAGGATCAAGGTAAAGGGATGACCAGTCACATTAAACATATTCCAGTGGTTGTTCCTGAGGCACACGGCAAGTCTTCCTGAGATTCTGCGTTGCTTCTGCTCCAGGTCAGCAGTGAACCTGAAACACTTTGTGTGGAGAAACGACAGAAGAATGGGAAATATTAGACTGATTTGAGCATCCAACCCTAGCCCTCCACTGCTTCTAGTACATGCTTTTCTTCCATCCTATTTCTCTGCTAAAGGAAGCGTTCCAGTATTACAGATTGCTTCTTCATGCCCTCCCGTAGCAGGTGTGGGAAATTCAGCCCCCCAGATCCTATGCTGTGTTGGGCACAGTGAAATCTGACCACTGTGGCAGCCTCTGCCTCACCAAGAGCCACAGAAAGAGCCTGGAGCTCCTGCCCTGCATGGGGAAAGTATCTAACTTTTGTCACTCTCCTGTGTAACTTTAGGAGCTTCTTAATAAGATAAACAAATGTATAGCTAACAATTATGACAATGGGAGAGTTCAGTCATCAATAGACATATTTTCTGCGTGTTCATACTCACCCAGCAAAGGTCACTGAGGGCAGGTTTCAGGCTATCCCGTTCCAAATATTTATGAAGCCATCCCAAAAAATTAAAACTGATCGAACATAAGACAGTATTCAGTGATTTCACTAAATGGTTCAGAAAAAACTCAGCAGATTTATAGCATCAGTTTACTTTGAAAAACTTCCCCAAACCTCCCGTGCTTAATCAGCCTTTTTGATCTAAAAGCTGAGCGGGAATTCTCACTATGGCTTTTTTTCTTACAAAATTTTCAGCACTTTCTGTCTCTGACTAAGCCAAAAATACTGAGGGAACAGTCTTTTTCTGTGGCATTTTGGCACTTGTAATCCATACTGAAACCACGGTGTGCATAAAGCTTAAAACCTCCAAGGAAAAGCCAGCTATACTTTATGAATTTCTAAAAAAAGTTCTTTTTCAGGTAAAATGATGATTGTCTTCATAAAACAATTTGTCTATTCCAATTTCAAAATCATATGATGACTTGGCTAGAAGAAAACAGATAAGCTATAACATTTCAAAATGCATTGTCAAAAAAACATATATTCTTGATAATTTAATATTTGGAAGACACTTTTACAATTTATGCCTATGATCAGAATGTGTGAATAAAAATGATCTTTATAACAAGTTTACGAGCTAAAAATTCAGTCTACTTCAAGTCAACAAAGTACTTTAGTAGAGCTAACTCCAATTGTAAAATGTACCCTGTAGGACAGTGTATCCAAAAATCATTAAAATGGCTGAAAAATCAGGAAAAAATTAAGAACAAGAAAAAGTGAGTTCTCTTTATATGAATTCAGATTTTTGATCATTCTTCTTTAAAAGTTAGAGAGTTTCTCTTCAAATGAAAACTAGAACTCTCACGTAATCACACAACTTCAGGATTGAGAGCTTTCAAAAACATGGCCATCATCCATAGTAAAATTAGAAGAGATAAACTGTTGCATGTCCTTAATAGCGAGGTAAATGCATACCTAGGACTTAACAGGATGGAGACCTACATCACACTAACTATGGCTGTATCTGTACTGCACCAGTGAAGGACTGGAGATATCAAATTAATTGTGAGGAGTGGTAGGTCTGGAACTGGAAACTGTCTGTCCAAGCTCATATGAAGCTGAGACACATCATTTATTAGCTGAGATGTAGCAGATAGTGGGACTCCAGCTGCAACAGCACTGTATTATGTGAGCTTTCTAATCTGTTATCATGACAACTTTTTGTACCACATCTATTATGTCATGTATACATGGTCTGTATCACTCAAATACAGATTTTTCCCAAACATTGGACACCTTCCCCAACATTGGACAGTTTTAAGATTTGGCTGGACAAGGTGCTGGGACATCTTGTCTAGACCGTGCTTTTGCCAAGAAAGGTTGGACCACTTGATCCTTGAGGTCCTTTCCAACCTGGTATTGATTTTATGATTCTGTGATTCTATGATGGTCAAATATCAAGTGAAGTGCCTGAAATGTTTTAGCAGTTGTTTGTTTCTGAAACATTTTGTCTTTGAACATAATTTCGCTCTTTCCTTTAGCAGAGAGAGATTCCTGCAAAACAAAATCAGAAGAGGGACAGAGGAGTTCCAGGTCTGAGAGGAACATAATGAAAGGCGTGAAAGTAAGAATGGGAGGACGATGTTTCAGGAAGTGTTCAGCAGGATAAGTGAGGAAGGTACTGTAAATATATAAATGGAGATAAAGGTACTGAGACCTGAGTGTCAATATAGGTTTTAAAATCCAGAGCCCAGAAGAGGGGAAATTTGAAAATGTGTCTGATTATGTCCACAACTATGTCACAAAATCAGTTAATCTACATAATGAAAGTTGTGACACAAATCAGAAATGCTGAGCTAACTACAATAGCAATGTAAATGGACATCAAGAGGCTTGCTATTGAATACTTTGGTTAAAGTTGCTGTCAAGGTACATTCTGCTTACTTAGATTATGACTATACCAAAGAATTTAACATTTGTGTATGAAGACAAGAGACATCCAGTCAACAGATGGGGAGGATACAAACAAACAGCAAATGCTGGTCAGTACGGTAGGCAGCAGTCTTCAGGCATGGGCTACCTAACCTTTGTCAATATTTTGTAGGTGTCAGTGAGGAAAATTTTGAAGGTGATTGGTGACTTTTGCAGGTATTTATGGGTGGGTTACAGTGCAAGTGCAAACAGGATGTTTGGCTGTGCTAGGTAGAAGGATTCGGTGAGGGGGATGATTGCATGTACAGTAGGAAAGGGAGATGTGTGCACCATGCAACTCGAGAGGAGAGTGGCAGACAGGTTTTCACTGTCACTTCTAAAGACTTACAACCCCAGGCTGATGTGGCCAGTGTGTCTCAAATGTACAACAGCACTAGGCATACTTCTCAGGTTAGCCCATGTGATTGGTACTCAGTCTGAACTCCCGCGGAAACCCCATTTACAGCATCTTGCTGATAAGCAGCACTTGCATCGTGGCATCATCACTAATTTTGCAGCCACCCAGGGTTATCTCTGGGAACATCTCTTTATTATTTTTTTTTTATTATGTCACACTCTTTTCCCCCCACCATGAGCTGGACTTGCAGGAGATCTGCTGTGTCCTTGTGGGTGTGTAGAAAGCCTGAGGTTTTAATATGGATCACTAGAGCAGATGCGTTAATTTCTGCCCAGATTAGGTGGGTTGCAATTTCTACCAACAGCAGGGTTAATATATCTTTAAAGCTTTTGTGCATGGACTGTGAAAAGGCTTGGGCTAAAACCAAGAGTTAAGAGTTAAGCCTGACTTAATTGAGAAGTACCCTTAGAGGCAAAAGGGATTTCTCTTTCCTTATGCTCCCCTGCTGGTTTGTAGCCCTTTTACATATTTCCCTCTGCTTTCAAACTAAATTTTTTCCTTCTTGCTAGCTCTTTTGTGATCTCTCCTTCCCAGGAAGACACCAGGTCTTCCCATTCTCCCCAGCGAGGTACTGGCCTCAAGTTCCCTACTGCCACCTCTGCTGACAGTGTCCCCTCCCTGTCCCCCTGTGCCACCTGCTCTGGGAGATGGCTGGCAGTTAACCTCTCGCCATAACCTACATTCCCATGGGCTGCCACCCTTCAGGGCAGCTGGGGAGCCTGTGAGCACCAGCTAGTGGTGTTTGGACAGTCTGGGAAGATGTCAAGTGTGAGGAATGTTAAGTACAGTGTGAGATTCTGCACGCACAGTATGGACACACAGCCCTCCAAAAAAGAGGGTTCCCAACAATTTTTTGTAAATTTACTATCAACATTAAAAAAAAAATAATTGAAAGAGTCAAAATAACTTAAAATGAAGGGAACTTAATTGTCCTTATTGTTTGATTTTAAACCTATTGAACCTCAAATGAAAACAGAAAATACTTTAAACTGAAAGCTCCCTTTATCTGTGATGTTAATAGGGACGCATTGTACACTTCAGGTTTTTTCCATTCATTTGCTCCTAGATAAGCAGTATGCTATTACTCTCTAGTGGTGCTGTCTTCAGGGACTATTTCTGTCCGGCACTTGGGAGAATGCATTATGAGATGTCAGCATGTGTGAGCAGAGATAGTATGGCTTGTCATGTACAGATAGGCTATATTCTGCTATAAAATGATGGCTTTGTCTTTTATCACTGTCACAGTCTTACTTAACAAGCTGTGACTCTGTGGTTCATCACAAAGAAAACTGTCATCCCTAGATACGTGCCTTGAATGTCCTTTCATCTTCCGCGCAGGTAGGATCTGCCATGTGACATCAAGCAGAACAGTAACTCCAGATGGACTCTGCTAGTGCAGCAGTATATTAACAAAGGGGTTTACTGGCACAAATCCAGGCTTTGCACCTTAGATTAGATTACAGGCATGAGGAAAACATATGTAAGCTTTTAAACGAAGCAAGTCCTAGTAATATGTCATAAATATAATTAGAAAAGGAAATGTTAGTAATCCATCGTGTTTAAGTGATAATTTATTTATCATGGTGTTATTCCGAGCAACAGATAAATCAATTAGAGTTGCTTTCAAAAGCAAATAAATAGTGTTGGTTCAATGGAGTGATGACAGACAAAGTGTTTTGAGGAACTCAAAAGTTCTGTAGTTGGATTTCTCTGCATAATTATGTTTAGGGTGAAAGCTGGAGAATCACTGGCCTTCACTAAAGCCTGCGATGCTGCTAGCAATTTTTCTGGATCTTAGCACTTCTATTCATAAGGTCACTGAACAAAGAAACAGTGTCCGTTGCTAGGATCTGAGAAAGACACCTCAGGAGAAAAGCCTTCAGCATTTCCAGGGGGCACATATATTAAATAGTTATACAGGGTGTTTAGTGAGTGCTTTGCACCAGAGCCTGCAGGTCAGAATTTTTCTTGCAGAGGAATATGGACACATTCTGCTCACTTCAGCATTTTGCATGGCCATGGGACATATTATACTGCCAGAGCTGTGATTCTGCAGATCAGATTAAACTACTTTGTGGACATTAAAGTATGAATATTTCATGTGAGCTTTTACAGGGCTGAATTTAAACTAAGGTGCTGAAGTGCTTCTGCGCGTTCCTCTTTCCTGGGATTTTGTATTTTTAAACTAGTCTTCCCTTGCATAAAGTTGTTCTTCCATGGGACTGCTTTTTAATTGCATAAGTGGGAAAATCAGAAACATTAACCCTCGTGAGGTGCAGGCTTCCAATCCCAGTGCAGTAAAGGAAGGAGAAGAAGAAAGAGACGTCTGTCAGTCAACAAAAGTGTCTTCTGAGCGTGTAATATTACAAGGAGTGGAAACAGAGTAGTTTGTCCATTGATGGAAAAGTGCAGTATTCAGATATAATACTGCTGCCAGGATTTGAGGGATGCCAAGGAAACCTGTGTGGACGTGTTACCAGTAAAAGTGCCTGCCTGGCTGGTGCTTAAAAATAGAAAAGAGGGTGTTGAGTACATAGAAACTGATGTTGAAGAATTTCTGACCTCTTTATTTTAAAAAAGTGTCATCTCCCTCTGCCTGATTCTGAGTGTTCTCACCCTCACCAGCGCTCAAAGATTTGAAACAAAATATAACTCCCTTCATATGAGGTTACAGATCGTCTCTACTTGGATAATGTTCCAGCATTCAGTCTGAATGGTGGTGACTACTTCTAGCTATACTGAAGATTGGTATCGCTACACACAAATATGGACCACACAGATCATTTGGGCTCCTTATGTGGGAGGGAGGGAAATGAAACTTTAAAATCTATGCTCAGGTGAGTGTGAATGGGCAGTGAATGCATCTTTCCTGTCCCCGGTATGCTGTCAGAGGGGTAGCCAGCTTCAAGGGTCCCATTCTGGATGATTTTGCCTCTCTGTCCCAAAAGCCCGTGTTATCTATGTGCACTAAGGGTTAGACTCTGAAATTAAGCCCACGTTTACCTCTAGGCAAAACACATATATGCTAAGACTAGGGAGCATTAAAAAAAGTTATTTTTTCACTTGCCACATGGTAAGATTAATTTATCACGGCAGCTCCTTCCCCTTGGGCCTTTCTACTTACTGAAGGTCCTAGCTCTTGAACTTACCTCTTATTAAAAATAGATGTGGCTTTCATCCTGCGTGTAATCTGTCTCCCATGGAGATTAGAATAATGAAAGTATACAGTGGTGAAAAGTCCCATTGCAGTGACCAAAGGCTGAAAACTCCTGTGTCTTCCTGACACAAGGCTCAAGTACTACCAAGTGAAGATCATGTTTTCACCTTTTGCGGTTGGACTACTGTGGGAGTTGCACAGTTCATGGCATGGATGAATTGTATAGCTGACACTTTACGATGTGAAAGTCTGCTACTGCATAAGGTTGGGCCGCTAGTGAATTTTGCAACACTGGGATTAGATACTGATGTTCCATTTACACTGCAGAGAAAGAAGGGGGATCCACAAAACCCGGCATAGTGAGGAGGAACCCACTTGAGGTAGTTCATGGAAAAGAGAGGTGAGACTTAACTCTTTCCCAGAAGCTTAATGGACTTACTGATGCTATCTTAACCCTAAGTTTTTCTCCTGGAAGGAGACATTTGTCCCTTTTCCCAAACACCAGGAAAGCTTTTCAGAACCAGCTGGTGGTACTGCAGCCCATTTCTGTAATAACTCAGGGAGAGCCTAATGACTGAGGCACTTGTCAGGTGTGCTAATTGTTATGCTTCCCTTTTCTGTCTCAGAGGAGATTGTATTTCTATGTATGCACAAGTATGCAAAGGGAAAATTTTAGTGCTGTTACAATAAATCCCGTGGGTGTGTGCATGCACATTCATTTAACCTATCTGATTTGATATTACACATATTTTGTAGCATTCACTGGATATCTTTGGAGTCAAAAATGGTATACAACGTATCAGTTATCATTTTTCTGCTCTCCTTTTCATATGTTGCAGTAAGTCAGTGTACATAATGGCTTTAGGCTACAATAATTCAGGCAGACGAATGTTCTTTTAGATATATCATTAATTATGACACTGATGTGATGAAGACCTGTCTTCACAGTATATGAATATTTCCTGAAAGTGATGGTGCTACAATGTCATTTACTATACCACCCTTTGTTTTTCAATTTGAATTAAAGATCTGTTTTATTCTGTCTCTATGAAATCAAATGATACACTGCTTTTGCTCTAGAAAACAAACCGCTATACCTCTATGTGCCAATTTTTCATTTCAACACATTATGTAATAGTTCAAATGAGAGCACAAAACAAATAACACAAAAACAGCTGGTGGGAAACTTAACTCAACATTAGGCACTTTCAAGCCTGAACAGTGTAATGTGCATGGCTTAATGCATCATATGTCTTTACTAATTTAAGCCTGATTGTGCAAAAAGGGCTGTGTAGGGACACCGGTGGACAGCTTCTGTTATAGAGTCATGCTGAAGTTAAAGGTCTGCCTGCATTTGCTGCATAATGGAGCCAGGGCTATTTTTACTTCCCATTTTGCGTTGTTTAAAAAGTAATGCTAAGAACATAGAGGTGGAAAACTGTTTTATATTCACAAAATGACTGTGCAAATAGAAGCATCGGAGAAGACTGTTATTCTCCTGGGTAGCATTCTGAATGTAGATACTAACATCAGCTTTTGAGTTTTCAGAGCTTGAATGGACAAGTATCAAGAGATTCGGAGTTGTGATTAGATTTTTTTCTGTATTGTGCCTTTTTTGAGCCCATTTATGTCTCTGATAATGCTGCTTTTATGATACTTTTGCAATTTCAAGGTTACTGAATAGGGAGTTGCTGACAATTTTGGCAAAGCTACCTTGAAACGTGGTTTAAACGGTCAAGAGAAACCCTTGATGTTGATTCCTGTTTATGTTCATTTCATGTAGCATTTAACAGAGTGCCAGCAGAACTAGATTTAAACATAAATACAGTAACGTGTAAACTATGGCTTAGAAAGGAACCTTAGAAAGGTTCACAGAAGGTGAACCCTTGAATGTAATTATATGCAACAAATGTAATTAAAAGTTCTGATCAGGTATAACTTTCATAAAATGATACATATTTACTTCAGATGAGAAAGGCCATTTCAGGAAAATAAAGTCATCTGAGTAATTTACTTTCTCCAAATGCTTGCAAGATAATTATTGACGTATTTCAAATTACATCAGTAACCATGACTTCCATGAGAAATTCTATCTCCACTTAACCTTTACAGCATCATCCATATTTTCATCTGGCCGTAGAGCCAGCTGAGTCCCTGCCTTCATCTGCAACAGGTCCTGTACATAGCATATGGGGCAGACCTACAGAGGTGTTGTGGTTGTAATCATTGGTTCCCCCAGTTGCTACCAGTTCCTGTGGACAGTTGTCTTGCAAAAACGCACCCTATGGCACACTGGATGCTTTTTGAAGCTTCATGCTGTTTTGCAGCCAAATTCTTAGTTACTCTTCACATGCTGGAAAGGCATGAGAGCGCACTGGGCGCCTCTGTTCTGCACTTGATGTATTTTCTCAGACTGTAATCTCCCTGAGAGAGACGCTGTCTTTTTCTGTGTCTTTATTCATTCCCTAGGGCAGTAAAAACCCCACAACTCAGCTGGGGTCTGTAGGCACAAGTACACAAGTAAATAAAACCCTGTCATATACAAATGCTGAACACCAAATAATGACATTCTCAGGGTACAAATCTATTTAGTTGAGTGAATATTAATGATTAAATCTCATTTATAATTTATCTGTTTACTGCCATTTTTGGTTTTATTTATCTATTATATAAATATCTATTAAAATATCTTTCTTTTTAAACAGAAGACAGTTTGAGGTCAGTACAAACATAACAAAACCATGTTACATGGTCCTTACAACCAGCAGGTGAAGATAAGCAGTAAAATTCTGGCTTCAAAAACAAGTTTTTGCCACAGCACAGCAGTGAAAATCCATTTCAGGTAAAGGTAAGGAGTACAATTCTGGCTTCCAAAAATAACTTTTTCTTACAGCACAACAGTGAAAAACCATTTCAAAGTGCTGACAGACCACTCCTTCTGGTTGTTCTCATCGTTAGCAGGCTGTCCATTATCTGAATAATAGATAAGACTGTTGCTTCCAGACCTAGAGCAGCTGCTGCAGAGGGATCTCTGAGCTGTGTTCCCCCATTCATCCAAGCACAGGGAGACCCACCAGCAATGGGGCAAAGCACAGAGCCAGCTTGGAAGAGTCAGGGTTATTTGCCAGGCTCTGAGCTCTGCAGCCAGCCCATGCTGCCCCAGCCTGCTCCACACTCACTGGGGGCCTTGCCTGCATCCCAGACATCCTCCTCTCCCCGTCCCCAATGGTGGAGAACTGACTGACTCGTTTGGAATTGATTGGACTGATTTATTTAGTTCCCAGAAAGTTGTTCCATAGCATTCAAGGAGGCTTGGCAAAATTTATGGCTTTTATACAATATGTGGGAGAGGTTAACCTGCTTTGCACATAATGAGAACCAAGTCATTTCTGAGGCATGATTTGGGTGTGTTTTGTTTTCCCTTGTTATTAATCCACTGAGAGGCATTGGTTTATTTACTGGAACTCTACTTTCTGTAATCATAAGAAGTTATTCTACTATAGAAAATCGCTTTCTTCAACCTGCAAACCCACATTTTTTTAGCAAGGCAATGTAAACAATTTTTAGTGTTTTCTGTTCCTGAACATGAAACTCCTTGTTGTAAAGCCCACATGGTGTTATGCCTTTCCCTCTGTTTTTCACATGATTTTCAGACAAGCTTAGTTGCCCTGGGAAATAGGTCAAGGCTGTGCTTAATGCTGTGCCACTGCTCAGGTGTTAGTCTTTGCAGGGAGAAGAAAAGCTGATCTACAGGGCCAGCCTGGTTTAAACAGGAGGCAAAGGACATGTGTCTTATTAGCTGCAATCCCAATATATTCTGGGTGTGTCTTTGGCAGAGAAGACTTAGGGACAAGGTAACCTCCAGAGGAAACTTTGGCCCAGGTTTCTATTTTGATGTTTAAATGACCAATGAATGGGTCAGTCATACTACATAGCTGGATCTCCTGGTATACCGTAGATCTTCTCCTGTAAGGCTTTAAGGTAAAAATTCAGTTTGTGGCAATTAATTTCTTAGTGAAGTTTCTATGGAATATTTTGGGATGTTACACTTTATTATCCCACTTTTCCTTCCTGTTTGGTATTTAAGCTACTGAACATAACAGATTTGTGTACAATTTTGTTCCTTGCGTGGTCTGAAATGCTTTAATATTTCTACAGGTGGCAAAATGGTATTATTTTTCTTTTGAGTTTCTTTTATTTTTTTTTTTTGAGCTGTTCCTAACATAGCCAAATTTTCTGCAAAAGGAAGTAATATCAAATTAAAATAATTTAAATTGTTATTGGAATCATATTTATTGGCAATTGGGGGAATAAAAATTTTTAAAATCTTTGAAATGTTTCAAAACAATGAAGCCATTGCTCTCCTTTTGGATAGATAGAACTTTTATTTTTACTTCTGTGATTGCAATTTTGTTATTCTGCTTTAAGAAAAGGCTGGGGTGGTGCTGGAGAGCAGGTCTTATAGGGCCAGGATCAGCCTGGGGCTGGGAGCTCTTCCTGCCTCCTTGCAGGCAATGCAGGAGAAAGATGGAGCCAGAGTCCCAGGTGTGGTGAGGAGGAAGCCAACCTTCCTTCCCTAGAAAGGCCTCCTGGAGCCATGGCAAGGCTTGCTTGGATCCTAGCAGTCACTGGAGCTGGATGAAATGCAGTTGAGAGGTGAGGATAGTCTGTGAAGGAGTGTGAGATAGGTGCTTGTCGCTTTGTGATTGCTTGATAGTTGCTTTTCCTAATGATAAAGCAATTCTTCCAGAAATTACACTAAGGCATGTGGAAAATAAGGAGGTGACCAGTGACAGCCAATGTGGGTTTGCTAAAAGCAAATCGTGGTTGATAAATTTGGTGGCTTCTGTAAAAAGGGTCACAGCATTGGTGGATAAGGGAAGAGCAGTTGACATAATCTACCTGGATTTATAGAAAGCATTTGATATTGTCCCACACAACATCCTGATCTTTAAATTGGAGAGACGTGGATTTGAAGGATGTACCACTTGGTGGATAAGGAATTGGCTGGATGGCCGCACTCAGAGTTGTGGTCAGAAGCTTGATGTCCAAGTGGAGACCAGTGGCATTCCTCAGGGGTTGGCACTGGAACCGGTGCTGTCTAACATCTTCGTGGGCAATGTGGACAGTGGGATTGAGTGCACCCTCAGCAAGTTTACTGATGACATCAAGCTGCATAGTGCAGTGAACACACTGGAGGGTAGGGATACCATTCAGAGGGATCTGGACAGGCTTTAGAAGTGGGCCTGTGCAAACCTCATGAAGTTCAACAAGGCCAAGTGCAAGGTCCTGCACATGGGTGAGGGCAATCCCATGCACAAACACAGGCGGGGTGGAAAATAGGTTGAGAGCAGCCCTGAGGAGAAGGACTTGGGAGTGTCGGTTGATGAGAAGCTCAACATGACCCAGTAATGTGCATTTGCAGCCCAGAAAGCCAACCATATCCTAGGCCACATCAAAAGAAGTGTGGCCAGCAGGTCAAGGGAGGTGATTCTCCCCCTCTATTCTGCTCTTGTGAGACCCCACCTGGAGTACTGCATCCAGCTCTGGCGTCCCCAACATAAAAAGGACATGGACCTGCTGGAGCGCGTCCAGAGGAGGGCCACGAGGATGATCAGAGGGCTGGAGCACCTCTCCTATGAAGACAGGCTGAGAGAGTTGGGGTTGTTCATCCGGGAGAAGAGAAGGCTCCGGGGAGACCTTATAGCAGCCTTCCAGTATCTGAAGGGCACCTACGAGAAAGCTGGAGAGGGACTTTTTGCAAGGGCATGTAGTGATAGGATGAGGGGTAATGGCTTCAAACTGGAAGAGGGGAGATTTAGGTTAGATATCAGGAAGAAATTTTTCACTTTGAGGGCGGTGAGGCACTGGAACAGGTTCCCCAGAGATGTTGTGGATGCCCCATCCCTAGTTCAAGGCCGGGCTGGATGGGGCTTCGAGCAACCTGGTCTGGTGGGAGGTGTCCCTGCCTGTGGCAGGGGAGTTGGAACTAGGTGATCTTTAACATCCCTTCCAACCCAAACTATTCTGTGAACTCAATAACAAATACTCTATGCGAACTGGAGAAAGTTCTTCAAGGTTTTCTGCATCTTCTGTAAGTATAGAGAGTGCAAAAGAAATACTTCAAAGACTGAGTGCAAATTTGATGATGCTATTTTAACTTGAGATAGTTGTTTTAGCAGAGTTCTGGGAGTTCATAGAATGAGAAGAAAATTGGCTCAGGGAAGCCAAAGAAAATAGGAAAGAAAGTAGGAAAGGAAAAACAAAAATCACAGATGGATGATACTAAAAATAGATGAAACTGTAAATAATGAAGAACACAATTGCCAGCTATTTACAGACTTAGATCAGTTAAATTCTGTAGGAGACAATGACAGTTCAATACAGACAAATATAGAATAAGGAGGGCTTTTTACAGAGACATGCACTTGGTGGTGCTTGTTTGGAATATGGTGGGAAAAATAATAGAAGGGCTAAATATGCCGGGCCAGATACAGAACTGGTGTAGGTGGGCAAGGTACAGATTTTTCCTGGTTATTCAGCTTCCCTGCCAAGGAAACACACTTCAAAAACAACATGTTCAGACACAGCTACCTGCTGCAAGCCACCAAGTGTCTGTTAAAGGAAGGAAGAATTGAGAAACAACACTGGGTGGAGAAAAAAAAAAAAGGCAGTTGAAATTATTTGAAGCATAACTTTTACTTGTGCTTGGGTGTTCTGATGGAGAAGGTGTGCCCTGCAGTGTGAACTACACTTATCTAAATTACACTTGTCTAAAGCTGGCCAGATCTCAGCTTTAGATTCTAGGACCTTGGCTTTGGTGGGTAAAAAAGCTGAAAATCTAGTTTACTGAGCTTGATGTGAATTTTGGCAAGGGGAAATACCCTGACAGTGCAGGCTATTAGAGACACATGGCAGAGGTAAGAACAAAGTGTCACCTGTAACACCTCCCACAACTGACAGTCCCAATGCCATGGCTTCCCTTAGAAGGTCGTGATATGCTAGGGGTAAGAAGACTTTTATTGTGTCTTTTCAGTTTTGCATCTTACTCTCTTCCTGCTTAAAAAGCATGATACAAACCTTCATCTGCCCCTCCCTTTACTCTGGTGCCTAGCAATAAGGGCTGATAAATGCTTCCATTCTAATGGAACGAGGTTTTACACTCACTACACAAGTGGGAAAAACCACACAAGGTCATGGCTACTGGAGGGAAGACCAATATCCAGAAGAATGATAAAAGGGAGAAATGAAAGAGCAACAAGTAATGTATTTAGGAGAAAAAAAACACAGTGCCCACTGTGTCTAGAACAACTTTCTGCTGTTCCAGCAGCTGGACTCAGCAGGAGGGGAGCTGCTTTCCATCTCCAAGTCCAAACGCACAGAGCAGGGAGACTCTTTCCCCCTCCTCCCCATCAACACGCTACAGTAGGACACAGAAACTCCCCGCATTTTGCTGTGACATGTTTTTAGGAGATGACTGAGTCATTTTTGTGTCTTTATTTTAAAGGTATATTTCACCCTGTGCTTCTGTTTATGGATAGGATTATCAGTGGTCTCTTGTCTCTATTTCATCTGCCATGATGTTTTAGTGGAGTTCTGGCAATGAATGGTGCTTTCTTGGTGTCATGTTATTTCTGCTTTGTAGTCAAATCCAGCTATTTCATGGCTGGAACAACTGGGTTTGGGTGAATGGAGTCTATGAGTTGTGTAGAGCGCTGCTCCCCTGGGCTCTCCTTCTTGAAGGAAAGAGGGATCTCCCATTCACTGGAGACTTTTTATTATTATTATTGTGGCTCTCAGGAGCCTTCAAATGTTAAAGATATGCTACTGTCAATATACTAAGATAACTTTTAAAAACTTTGCAATAGAGTCAGACTACTTGTTACCCTTGATTGAACAGCACTGTTGAGTCCAATTCCTCAAGCCCTGCTGAGTATCTTCTAAACTGCCACTGAAAGTACTTTCCGCAAAAGTATGAAACAACCTGTGTCATTACCTTGTGGATTTGAGAGGCAAATCTATATAGGAAATATTAATTGTAATTGATCATAAGTATGCATCAGACGTCCTTCTTACAGCAGATCAGTGAATCTGGCTAAATGTGTAGGTCATGCCTTTATAATACCAAGCTCAAAGGACTGAGCATTGTAAGGAATCCTCACGGTACGTGCTTGAGTATATGTGGACACCGACATTTATCAAGGGTGTGTGGTAAGTGAGTACCTCTAAAGAGAAATCCATGTTTGTACAGGTAAAAGCATACAGGGGAAGAGCACCTGGACCAGGACTAACAAGGATCAGCTAGATCACAGAAACTCCCTTAAGAAGCCTAAAGGACTAAAGAAGGAATTTGGATTCAGTGATCTGTCCTTGCGGTTTCCCTGGTGATTTCCCCCAAAGCACTGGCTTCATGTGACCCCTACGCCAGAAATAATATATCAGGATGTGAGAGAACTCGTCTCCTGACAGTCCTCAGGACAAGCTCTTTGAGAGAAGAGGGGGACAAACCCTCTTGCAACCGACAGCCCAAGCAAACAGTAGTGGATGACTTAGAAGAAGCTAGCAAAAGAGTGACACCAGGCCCAGAGGCTGTCTAGTCCAGCAGCTAAGCCTAGCGGCTAAAATTGCAGCACAGAATTGGTTAAGTGAGAGTAATCTGCTATCAACAAATAGTAGAAAGAAAACTTGTTTCAGCTAATTGCAATTTCTGCCAGTCTTCCTTGTCCATTAGCAGCATATATAGCGCACAGACCGCTAGGAGCCATTATAAACATATATTTTCTCCCACTGGGAGGTTTAATAAATATTGGTAGCTCCTAAAAATGGCTATAATGTTTATTGATTTAAGCCTCTGAGATTCTACTAAGGAATAATCTGTGGGTTTCATAATGTAAATCATATGGATGTCTATACAGGGTTTTAAAACACAAAGTCACTGCTTTAAATCCAGATGCGTTATTTGTATGTGTATCTATTTGAGGCAGAGATTGATGCCTGCAGTTAGGATTGTGTGATTTTTGTGTAGTTCTTTTGTGGGATGAAAATTGTGTTCACTTCTATGTTTAATTTAATCCAAACTTGTTTATGATCCACCACTTGCATTTAAAAAAATTAAGGAGTCCCATATTTGAAATTTAAGGTTATCTTTATAATGTGACCTTTGACTTTCAAAGTGGTAGTGTTGGTGGTTGTTTTTTGGTGTAGGTTTTGAGAATAAGCCTAGAAATGTGATTTTTGTCAGACTTAAACTCTTCTCTGAGGACTAAGATCCCCATGGAAAGTTAGGAGAAACTTCAAAATTCTGCAGTCTAACTGGTATTTGGATAGTATACACTGAGCAACACACAGAGCCAATGGGGGAACTAAAAAAAAAAAATGGTGAATAGCGATGAGCTGATTGAAGTATTTCCTACTCTAAAAACAGCAATCACTCGGTTATAGAGTGCATCATAAAGAATAGTGCAAGAAGCCTGAATTAAGGTTACATTGGCAACTGTGGGTTTACCGATCTGTTCTTTGGGGGACTGAGCCTCCCTACGTTTCAGTCTCAATATTCTTTACACATAGTGTTTGAATAAATTCATATCTGTGTAGTTATAAATCCACCTGTAGTTTACTATATATTTACCTTGCCATAGATTTACATATATAAATATTATTACAATAAAATTGTTGGGATTTTTTAGTATTTAAAAGGCTGACACTTGAAAAATCAAGTAGTTACAGTTCCCATAGCTGCCAGGGAAAATTCAGTTCCAGTCTGAACAAATGAGCCATACTACTGTGTCACCCGATGCAGCGACACATGCTGGGCAGCTGATGAGAGGAGTAGTAGAGAGCTCAGCGCTCTGAGCTCTTTGCTCTCATGCCTCAGCAAATCCATATGAGGTAATCTTAGGCCTTTTCTGTTGTTCATATGACGTGCTTTTATCTTCAGCTACATCCAGGCAGCCCTTGCTAAAATCCATTATAGCTCGGCAGGTCTGTCTGAGAGCAGACTGTATAGGTTAAGAGCCCTAATTAGTCACCCAAGGTTGCATTCTGTTTGTTACTCTACAAAACTGAAATCGATGGGAGGCATATGTAGCCTCAAAATAGGAATAATATCAGTTCTTAGAATGAAGTAATGGTAATCCTAAAAAAGGGGAAAACAAGATACAACAGGTTGCACAAAACCCCCTAAATTACCAGAATGGGAGAAATCTCTCTAAGAGCTGTGTCTGTGTGTGTGGCAGCTCTAACCCAGGGGGTGGTAGGGTCTGTCCCTACCAGAACATTATAAATCTCTCAAATCCTTCTGTGCTTTTTCTGTCTTACTGGTGTCATGCAGTGGCAGACAGCCAAGCCGTTCACCTCTGCTGTGCCACGTGTACCTCTGCTGAACTACAAACCTCCTACAAACTTGTGACGGTGATTGTAAGTTTCTATAGATTTGGGTGTGTTTTTTTTCTTTCTTTTCCTTGTGAATGTTTAAACGATTTAAAGTCCTTGTGCATCCATGCCCCTGTGCCGTAGCCCTGAGCAGGGTTTTGGCTGTCTCTTCAAACTTGATAGAAAAGGGCAAATGGCAGCTCAGACTGGCTGGAGGCGGGGAACACATAGGAGAGCGTTAAAGGTTACAAGGCAATGGCTATTTTTCCTCTTCTCATGAACATAATATGATATTACAACTAAATACTCTAGTTGGGTGAGAATTATGCTAAGGTGGATTAAATGTGTATTTGAAGTAGAAATAGTTTGAGTTTTACTACTTCTTGACCTCTTCTTCTCTATTGTGTGACTTGCGCAAATGTTTGCTATGCTTTGTTATAACTCTCTTCTGGGGACACCCATCCTTTCAAACAGAGAATTCTGGCCCTATTCTTACTTACAGATAATCGAGTGCCTGCTATTATACTAGGACTAGTTAGTGTTTAGACAAAATTAAATTAGTTTCATTTCCTGAGTTGATAAAACTTGTTACGTGCTGCATTTTAAAATGTTTAACCAGCACAACAAACTTGTTTCATCTTAGTACTGCAAAGACTGCATATAATGTCTTGACAAATGAAACAGTAAATAGCAGAAACACTGTTGAATCTTAATCACCAGTAACTAATTGAAGTGTGTGTCTGATTATAGAACAATTGAATAATCGCACCTCTTAGCCTTACCAAGAAGTTGCCATCTGGGGTAGGAATAGTGATGTGCTGGCAAGACCAGATGGTCTTCACATGCAGAAAGAACCTGCTTTTCATCAATAGCATGACTGCACTGCTAATTAGAGAAGAATGAACAAGGCATAAGTCAAGGAGGAATTTCCAAATCTAGATTACGTTTAAGAGCTCCATTAAAATAATTTCAGGGCCAGGGTTTGAAATCGTATTTGTTAATGCTGAAAACATGTGAGTACTTTTTAATGACTTGATAGTCTGGAAAGGACATAGGCCCTTAAAAGAAGATATAAATAGACTTTAGGTGCCTAATTAAAAATTATTATGAGAAAACTTTTGACTCTTATTGTCTTTCTCACACTGGAAAATCCCCAAATTTGTGATGTTCACATTCCTATACATGCCTTTTCCCCCATTTCTGCCTAAACTCCATAGCTCAAAAATCTAGAGATGGTGCCTGAAAAGGTAGTGAGTGCCTGTCTGCAAGACAAATGCTAATACTCCCAATGCACAATAAATCGGATGCCTGCAGAGAGAGGGGAGTATGGATCACAAAATACAACGGTGTCTTACCTCCATTTCCTTCTGCCTCAAAAGGGGGGGGGGGGGGGGGAACCCCACCAAAACAGCTAAACAATCAAACAAAAAAACACTATAGGAGAAAGATGAGATGGATTTACTTGGTAAATAAATATTAATGCCTAGTTCTACAAGTTTCCTACTAACTGAAGGTATTTTGGTGGATTGTCTTCCTGGTGGATTGTCAGCCTCATTGGGTCCTTTTTCCAACAGAAGTTTTCTCCAGACAGAAAATAGAGGCCTTGATCCATTTATCTGGTACTTCCAGAAGTTTGGAGCACAAGGGCAAATAGCTGCTTTTATGTGTGGCCTTTGTGAGTGGCTTGTGCTCTGCTTGCGCTCTGGATTTGCTGTCATTGTGTAGATATGGTGTACCATATAGATTTGCCCTAGTAATGCAGGTGGTTATGTCTCATAAGTCTTGAAAAGAAACACATAACTTCCTCCACTAACTCTAAGTTTTGGGTTCTACTCTAGAAGGCAAGAAATTGAAAGCAAAGATTTTGATACCTGATGAGCATATCTCTCTTCTATGTTTTTCTTTTTTCTCTTAACTTTATTATATGTCATTCAAGCCCTTTGAGATTTTAGATAAGATCAAGAAGAACCTGCTATTTCCCAGGTTCTTTCTGTAATGTGCCTAAACACATTGTGCTTAAAATCTTGATGATTTTCAGACAAGAGTATGAATCATGTAAGTTCTGAAAGAGACTGCATTTCTCAAAATGGAGACTTTTGATCCAGCTAAACTAATGTTCTTCAGTATCTTATCTTTTTACAGACTTTTAGAAAAAAATAAAATAACACTTATTTAACCATACAAAACTAGCAGTTACTAGATAAATTCCTTCTGAGAAAGTTTAACTGGTGTTATAATGTAGCGTGGTGCCAGTTACTGTCACAGAGCTAACTAGAAGCAACTCTTCCCCGCCCCCCCCTCCCCCCCCCCCCCCCCCCCCCCCCCCCCCCCGATATCAGGAACCAGTCTGTACCTTCAAAAAATAAGGGTTGTTATCCCTTATGTCTTCCATTTTTCAAAGAATTGTTAACAATTCGTCACTTATTCCAGCACCTATCCATTCCTTGATTCTGTAAATCCATAAGTTATGTGATTCCTTTGGAAATTAATGCCATGTGTTGGTTTTTAGTTATTGACAAATATCAAGGGCAATGTTCTAAATTTGATATGTACCAACTTTCTACAACTTTAACAGCAACGTAACTATTTAATATAAGAAATCTAAGCCTCAGTGCTTTGTTCTGTTATTCTTTAATGCAAATGTTACTGCTATTTAAAGTGTATTAAAATTCTAAGCAGAATTGCAATGGTCAAGCCTCATAAGCTTCAGAACACATTTACTGAGTCTCACTCTTACCCTTCTGGCCCTGGAATAGAAAGTAGACAAAGAAACAACCACGGATAAAATACTAGAAATGAAAGGTGGTCATAGCTAAGAAATGAGAAGCAAAATGCTGGCAAAAACTAAGGGTTTGCTTTTTATTCACTTTGTGTTATACAGAAGCTAATAGAATACAGATCCCTCTCAGATACTGGCAAATGGATTGACTTGCAGAACTGATGCAGTACAGATGATCTGCACAGACCCTATAAAAGAAACATCTGATTTGTTTAAAATTGTCAATCTTATTCATACGCTTTGAAACTGAGGTCTGATAGTGTAATGTATGATGGGCTAAGGATAATACTGACTAATACTCCTAGAAAAAAATTGTCTGTCTTTTAGTTTGCTCTGTCAGAGGTAAGATTGAGATGGGGAAATTATAATAAAATAAAAATTTACAATAAGTTTCTCTTTCCTTTTGCCGTATTTCACTCAATAATGGAACAGCTTTGAAATTGGAGATGCTTTTAACCCATTGTCAAAGCTAATAGTAACATTATTTATCAGCAGTATTTACTCAGCTGCTGTAAAGCTAGGGTCTATATAGCCTGCTAACACTGGGACATGAATTGATGTCTTTCTGTCTCCATCGTATTCTTGACCATACATCAAAAGAGGTTGCACAGGAAAGTAATCTCAGATGTTTTCCGTCTTTGTACTTTGCAAAGAGAGTGGCACTAATTTAATGGACTGTGAAGGGTGCTTGAATCAGAAACATGTATGGAAAGCTTCATCAGAGTTTAATTGTGTATATTTTTGGTTTCTGATGTTTCAAGTGGGGTTTCAATGATGTTGGGGGAGGGGGGGGAACCCCCCACCTTCCAATCAGAAAGCTTAAAAATGATGGGGTTTGTTCTACTCCTTTTGAAGAAAAGAAAAAAATATTCTTAAGTGCGTGTGTCCTTCATAGCATATGGGCATGTGCACTCATGTAAGTTTTATTCAAAGAATATTCATAAGAATGCAAAGCTGATCTCTGGAAACATCCTGTGCCATTCTGATGTGACCGCTTACTCCACGGGTTTCATACGTCAGCCAGGCCACAGGCAGGACTGTGCCTGCGAGGGCAGCTGCGAGGTGGTATTTTGTTTTCTCCCCCACTGTCCACCGTGTGATGACATTCTTTATGAATTCAAACCCTCCACTGATGATTGGGTTATTTGGTATTTTTTAAATTCTAGCTCCAAATCCCAGCCCCTTTTTTTCTGGCTAACATTTCATCCACGTGTTGCCTTCATCCAGTCTCACTGCTTCTCACACGAGCTTTTCAACCTTTTTTCTTTGTTGGCTCCTCAGTTAAATTCCCCTGGGGAACTTCCTGCAGCCCCAGGGACTCTGGTTCTTTCCCTGGTGCTGTTTTTTTGCACCAGTAACTCGCAGTTCTTCGTTTGCGCACTAGTGTCTTATCAGATATATCTCTTCTCATGCCTCCTGCTTTTTGCATTCTTGGTCTTTTTCTCCCTTTTTCCCTGGGCTAGACCCAGTCTGTGTGCTGCACATCAATGCCTGTTTTCCTTTTAATGGATTCTAATCCCATTTCCCTGTAGTCTCATCTCCTTTCCCCTTTCTCTTGTCTTTTCGGTATTTGAATATGGCAATGGCTCACAGAGATCTGTGGAGACACAGGGCACGTACTCTTAAATTCCTACATCTGGCCTTAGTGTTGCAGGAGACATCTTCCTTCAGCAGCTTCTACTGAAACCTAAGAAATCTCTACTGAATAGGAGCAGGATTTATCAAGCCCTTTCCTTCTGAAATTTCAAGTAATTGTTCAAAATCTTGGAGACACTAACATATTTCTGGGATAAGTACATCACATTGGGGGATGGCAAGTTCACATTTTAAACATGGACAAAAGAGTGTACCCCACTTCTTAAAGCAGTCAAATTGTTATGATATTTCTGCAGAATGTCTAGGATGGAAAATTCCAGTTAAGAGTACAAAAAAGTTTTCAAAGTTATGAGCAACTAAAAAATTAAAAATGGTGTCTTAAAATAGGAACTGTTGAGCAATCTTACTAATAGCTTGTATTACCAGCCCCACCTATATAAAATATAAGCATTGCTGTTCTAATAGCCTAAATGCACTAAATACCACTAATGTAATCTTAGTAATTGCTACCAGAAAGATGTGGCTGCTGTTTTCTTGATTTTATTGATCTGCCAAAATTATAAAGTGGCAGTACTTTATGTGAGCTTTATTTAAAAGCATAACTGCAGAGTGATGACAGAACAGTTTTATATACTAATGTGGTAAATATAGCTAGAACTCTGTTCAATATGCCAAGGAAGGAACAAGCCACTAAAAATGGTATTTATTCTTTACAATTAAAGGGAAGATTGAAGGTTTGGGTGGGATTTTGTTTTGGTTTTAACTTTTAAATGGTGTCCCTAAAAGAAGAGATCTATATATTAGGACCAAGAAGAATGAACAAACAACTTTACTGACTGATCCACAGTAAATTTTGAACACATTCAGGTTAGCCTGTGGTGCAGCAAAAGGGGGCCAAGTACTAAGATTGCCTTTCATTTTCTGAGGGCTACAAGGAGGTACTTAAACATCATCGAACTTTTAATAATTTGCCAACTCTTAGTAATTTCCTTTTTCTAAGCTTTGGTTAGCACCAAGACTCAAACTGCTGTGTTAAAGCACTCAGACATAAGGCCGCAAGAGAAATGTATTTGCTAGCGCGATTACCAGTTCAGCTGATCCTATTGTGTTGGTGAATTTCTTTGCAATAAAATTAATAACCTTGTCAAGGTCTATATTCATACAGCACCTCAGAGTTCATCTTTATATGAGAATTTCCTCCCCACCACCCTCCCACGTAGCACAGAGGTCTCCTAGCTGCTATTATTATATGAACAATGAAAAAAGAAAATTAGGTCACTGTTCTGTGAAGTTCAACGCTTTGTGCCACGTATTTGTTGCTTTTGGTTTGTAGACGATGTTGTTCACGGCAGAGCAGATGTTTCACAGTAGCTGCATTTTTGCTTTCCTTTGCTTTGTAAATGATGTGTATTCTCTAAGCTTTTAAAAAAATTACTACTGAACAGAGAAAGCTGTAAGATAGTCTTAAATGTGATGCTCTGTTCCTTGCTACCTAAATAAAAATTCAGAATATGCAAAAAGAGAGAATTTCAGTGGTGAGGACTCTTGATACAGGGCAAAAATTCCTGGAGATATTGGGGAGCCCATTGAAAATGTGAATATGTTAAGCAGCACCTTACTTCATCAGCACTTAGAGGCATGCTTATGCCCATTTTCATTCTTCTGCAGTAAAAATGTGGCTCGGAGACTTGCAAGGTATTGGAGGCCCAGTGAAAGAAAACCATATCGACTAGTGCAGTGGGTGCTTAATTTAATTAGGTATGGAGGGCAGTAAAGCTCCGCTTACACTTGCACCATTCATTGACACCAATGGTTGGGCTAACAGGTGCAGAGCCGAGCTGTGTGCATTTTCATGCACAGCAGAGACATGCCAAGATGTTTTCTAGATATTGCCCACAAGTGTTAGACTCCTAGCCCATATGTAATGAGTCTATAAAGAGGGTGTCAAGGACCATGATTCAAAGCACCAATGCCTTTTTTTTTCCCCCATTAGTTATCTGCATGGCTGCTACTGACTCCAGTAAGCCTGCTTTAGTTCTCCTGCTAGCATAACATTAATGAAGAATTTGCATTTCAGAACAGAATCGGTATAACTTCTTGTGATTTGATTAAGGAATTTTTGTGCGAAATCAGCTCCTGTTAATGTCTTAATCAGTTGCCTTGTGGGTCATCTGGTCAAAATGGCATATGCAGATTTGACAAAACCAGGCTTTTCAGGCAATTAAACTGTCATGGGATAAGAGGGAAGATCCTTTTGTGGATTAATTCCCAGTTAAAAGCTAGAAGATAGACGGTGGGAATAAATGGTCTTTTTTTTGCCTAAAAGAGAGATTACATATGTGATCCCACTGAGATTTGTGTTGTCTGTTCAATGTTTTCATACATTCCTTTTTAAATACGAAAAGAATAGACAGAAGTCTAATAGGAGAGTAATACTTACTGTAAAGAATTGCAGAAAGTTCCTATAATTGGATGATAAGCTGGTGGGTGGAGATCAATTTTGATAAATGCAGAATAATACATTTGGAAAATAACATTTAGAAATGCATATAAATGAGGGGCTCTAACTTAATGTTACAGAAAAGATTTTTGTGTCATTGCGGATATTTCTCAGTAAACATTAGATCATTGCTCAGAGCAGGAAAAAAAGACAAATTGAATGCTAAGAATTATTAGGAAAGGGATTCATAACAAAACAGAAAAGCACCATTATGCAACAGAATAAATCTACGGTGCTCCCACATCTTGATAACTACAAACGATTCTGATCATCTTATCTGAAAAGGCTGCAGTAGAGCTGGATTTACAAAAAAAAAAAATAAATGACAAGGTTGATAAAAGATGTGGAATGAAGCCTGTGTAAGGAGAGGCTAAATAAGCATTTCAGCTTTGAAAAGAGATGATTGAAGGAGGATAGTGGTGTATAAAACTGTGAATGTCCTGGAGAAGATTAAAGGGGGGGGTGGGAATGTTCACTTTTTCTTATGAAGAAACAGAATAAAAAAGCCCAGGAGCAACTTTACAACAAAATAAAGTACTTTTCATGTGACATGGAATTAAATTGGAATACTGGTTGACAGGAGGTTGTGATAGCCAAAAATGTTAATGGGTTAGAAAAGAATTTGGGCAAATTAATGAAGGATAAATCTGTCAGTGGCCTGTTAAAACTATGGTTTAGATGCGATCCTTGTGTCCAATGTACTGGAACACTAATTGACTATTTTTACACTGGTTTTACACCCCTCCTTGGACATCTGCAACTGGCCAGTAGAAGCAATTAAATTCAGAGCCAGATGGACCTTAAGTCTGATATGGCTTGATCACTGTCATGAAGCTTACGGTCTTCCCCTGGGGATGGCAAATCTTGGGGGACACGCTCCTTTGATGAAGACAGTTTGTAAAGACTTTGTGCATCGCTTTACTTTTGTTGTCCTTTGATAATTAGAGAGATAAAACAATATGCAAATCATTAGTTAATAAATAATTACTGCCCATAATAACATAGAACAGAGTGAGAACAAAAGCAATTTTAAGATGTTTCCACTGTAGTTGAATGCAGATCTGTTTAATTAGTTTTTCATTCTAACAAGTGCAGATACATGCCATCCTCCCATTTCAATATTTGCTTTTAAAGAGAAAAAGTACTGTGTCTGCATGGGAAATGATCGCTCTTTTAGGTACAACTGCTGTCTTTAGTTTGTTTATTTGCCTGGCATGACAGTCAAGAATCCTTAGGAGGCTGTCTCAACGGGTAGAAATCTGCCAGCCTTATATTCTTGTTTCTATCTGCAGAGAGGAGAAATAGATCTTTACTTTTCTTGTGTTCCTGTACTATAATGATAAATCTAGTATTTTCCCCAAGGACCATCCACTGTGTGACAGGTCTTTGAAAATGCACCTAGCCATTGAACAGGTGCTGGAAAGACTTCAGCAGCTGTACAGTTTGAGGGAAGGGAGAGGAAACATTTGCACTAAGGAGTCCCTTGTGCTTGTCAAGAAGAGAAATATCTTCAGGCTCTATATTCCTATAATCTGTGATGTCTGGAATATCTTTCAGCAGGTGTAGAGACAGTGCTATTGTAAATGTTAATGGTATGTCGGGCTTTTTGCCCCTCCTAGGTCCATACTCCAGTTGGAGTTAAGGTATATAATGTATGAGCTTCTCTCTCTGTTTGCTTGTGCTTCTTACTCAGCTGGAGAAAGTAATCCATGACTAATTAGACACTGAATTTCAACCTAGTAATTTATTTAAAATAGCTGTGTAATTCATTGGTGTGAGCATTTCTGTGACAAAATGTTGGTCAGGAAACACTTACGGAAAAACTGTTTAGCTTTGTAGGAGGAGATATTATGAAGGATTTAAACATATAAGATGCATACTGTAGCAGGCTTCACATAGTATGTGGGGAGAATCAGGATACGACAGTACAGCCTGGCCCAGACAGAGCTCCCCTGCTGTGCTTGGTTTAGGAGAGAGCACTACCCTGTGCCTGAGCTATTGCCATATTGCTGCTGACAGATTACATTACCTCAAGCATAGCCCACAACAGCTGCCTTGCAGTTAGCAAGGACAGGGAATTTCAGATAACCTTCTGCCCATGTGAAGGTATAGCCTATACCTAGAAGTGAAGCCTGAAAGTCCTCACCATGGGAAGCAGTGAGTAGTAGACAGTTCCAGCCAGTAAAAAGCTTTGGCCATACATAAATGTCTCAAATTCTCTCCTGCTCTCCAGTTGAGATATACCTTACCTCTACCAAGGCCAGAATGAAGTATGATCTTTGTCTACATTTCTGAAAAGACCCCCTTAAAACTGCCCACCCAGGATACAATGTGGGAGTAGGGGCGGCAGCAGCTTTTCTCAGTTGTTGAAGACCCCAAAGGGGCATGGTTGCTCCTAGCCTATGCAGTAACGTGTGGCCGAGCTCAGCGCAGTGTTAACACTCGTGAGCTGCAGTCATGATGCCGAAGGGTAGGTCAAGCTTGTTAGGATGCTTAACGGAGTCTGAACAGCTTAATTGAAAAGCATAAATGCAGCAAATCTGAGGCATCTGAATGCAATCTGAATGTTATGTAAAGCAGTCATGGGGATCCCACCACTGGGGTTTGCAGATAAATATGCTCTATGTGGCAGTTCACACAGGGTGGACTGAAGTTCTCATAGATTCAGGAAATCCATGGCTGGATCTTTGAGACACTTTTCAGATGAAGTGCCAATAACCTCAAGTATAAAATTAGAAGATTTTAATTCCTGGGCATTTAGGAAATTAATGCTTTATCAACAAAGCTTAAAATGTGGTTAACTTAGTAGAAGAGAAGCCTTTGGGATATCCATATTAAACACATTAACTCCCTTAATGAGGATCTCTGTCTAAGCCATTAAATGTAGCAACCCTTCCATCTGGGAAGCACTGGCCTCTGTTGGTTCATATTGAAAGAATACTCCTTGTGTTTACACAGACCTTTTAATTGCAGGATCTTAATGCAATTTTACAAACTGCACCTATGCACTAGGAGGCAACTACGTTGCTACAGATAACTGCAGAGAATAATAAAACAGCTACTTTTTGTAGTCCCTATAGAATGGAGATTACTTCAGAGCATCTTAGATCTGGATTCTACAGCTATTTGTCTGACTTGACCATTGGGACCATAGTGCTCCTTAGCACAAGCCACTGCTGTTGCATCAACTGAACTTTCAATTCCAGAGCTCAGGAGAAGATTCCGAGAGCTTAGGGCCTGTGTAACTTGGGCATCGGCCAAGGTTTAGGCTCCTAAGTTACTGGGATGACTGTAACTGAGCCCCAAAATCAGCATTGCCTTCCACTTTGACACTTAAGGCTTGTTAAGTGCCTGTGCGTCCTTACAAATGAGAGAGTGAGTGGCTAGGCCCTTTTGCAAATAGGGGTGAAACAGATGCTTCTAAGTGCCAGAAGCATCAGCCAAATTCCCCATGTACGCATGTGCCTACCAGTGTCCTCAGCAGTAATCACAGGAGAGTGGAAGAGAATTTGCTTCCACCTTCTGGATACGTTCCTGTCCAACCTGCTTTGTTCACCTGCAGGTGAACCTGCTTTGGCAGCAGAGGGTGGACTAGATGATCTCTGGAGGTCCCTTCCAACCCCTACCATTCTGTGATTCTGTACCATAGCCCATTGGTCAGAGTATGTGCTCAGAAAACAGAAAGCCTGCTTTAAATTGCCTTCACCTCTAGGCAATAAGAATGAGGGAATCTGCATGTGGAAAAATAGTCCAAGTGTACCAGCGAGGAGAAAGAGAGGGAGTGAAATGAAGTGTACGCACACGTGGCCTTAGAGCCTATTGCTTAAAGCATTCTTATTCATGGGCAGGAAGGTCTCTCTTCCAAAGTCATTTTCTGTGTGTTATCTGATGAACGTTTAGTGCAAAATACTTGTAAAATTTAATGTTTCCCAAGGACTGCAGATGTTCCTTGAGTCAGAAATAAACACTTATCTATGCAGGATGCAGCCCATCTGAAAGGCAGAAGAGGGAAAATAGGGACCTGCTGCCTTGGAACCAAAGCGCAATCAAATCTGTAGGATTCATTGCACCAGAAACTGAACTTTAAGAAAATAAATATAATTTATGTATTTCAGGCTAGAAGTCAGTTAAAGGAAGACCCTGGAAGAAAGAGAGGAAAAGTAAATTGTGCTCTGTAAATCACAAAAGAGATCTGTAGATTTTAACGAGAGTTGGTAGCAGACTTTCTGGCTAGCTCTAATCAATGCCAGATGCACATATTGTAGCTTTAAAGGATCTGGGATAAACTGGCAAAAATGAGCATGTATTAACTAGGTTTATGACCCACACTGTACATGACTTCGTGTGTGTTTAGAAAGGATTTGGAACAGACAGAGAAGTGCAGCCCAACGCATAGTCTGGTGCCAACTTCACCCAGGCTGGAAAGGTATCTGTCATTCCTGTGTATTGTAGCCAATAATTTGCACCAAGTCGTCTGCTAGAATTACTGCAATGCAGTGAGATGGTTTCCAAGCTGAGCTGTGGTGGGCCTGTTTCAACTGGCTGCATTGCTGGGGGAATATGAGTTTTTGTGACACCTCTCATGTAGATGCATTTTGTTTGTTCTGGTCTTTGAAAGATATGTGCCAGTAGTTTTGAAAATGAAAACCATGTATTTATGTACCTGCTTACTTGGAAATGCACTCAGCTCTAAGGACTCCCTGGGTCAGATTACCAGGGCTTTCCATTTGACCATAGGTTTACACGTTTTCACGGAATCATGGAATTTTCAGAGTTGGAAAGGACCTCTAGAGATCATCTAGTCCAACTGCCCTGCCAAAGCAGGATTGTCTAGAGCACATTACTAAGGACTGCATCCAGGTGGGTCTTGAAATCTGCAGAGAAGGGGACTCCACAACCTCCCTGGGCAGCCTGTCCCAGTGCTCTGTCACCCGAACCGTAAAGAAGTTTTTCCGTGTATCACAGTATCGTCAGGGTTGGAAGGGATCTCTGGAGATCATCTAAGTCCTACCCCCCTGCCACAGCAGGGACACCTACAGCACATGGCACAGGATGCCATCCAGGCGGGTTTGGAATGTCTCCAGTGTGGGAGACTCCACAACCTCTCTGGGCAGTCTGCTCCAGTGCTCTGCCACCCTCAGAGTAAAGAAGTTCCTCCTCATGTTAAGAGGGAACTTCCTGTGCTCCAGTTTGTGCCCGTTACCTCTAGTCCTATCACTGGGCACCACTGAAAAAAGGCTATTCTCATCTACCTGGCACCCTCCCCTTAAGTACTTATAAGTATTGATAAGATCCCCCCTGAGTCTTCTTTTTTCTAGACTAAAAAGCCCCAAGTCCCCGAGCCTTTCCTCATAAGAAAGATGCTCCAGTCCCCTAATCATCTTTGTAGCTCTTTGCTGGACCCTCTCCAGCAGTTCTCTGTCCTTCTTGAACCAGGGAGCCCAGAACTGGACACAATACTCCAGATGTGGCCTCACCAGGGCAGAGTAGAGAGGGAGGATGACCTCCCTCGACCTGCTGGCCACACTCTTCTTGATGCACCCCGGGATGCCATTGGCCTTCTTGGCCACCAGGGCACATTGCTGGCTCATGGTCATCCTGTTGTCCACCAGGACACCCAGGTCCCTTTCCGCACAGCTGCTCTCCAGTAGGTCAGCCCCCAACCTGTACTGATGCATGGGGTTATTCCTCCCCAGATGCAGTACCCTACACTTGCCTTTATTGAACCTCATCAGGTTTTTTCCTGCCCAACTCTTCAGCCTGTCCAGGTCACGCTGTATGGCGGCACAGCCTTCCAGTGTGTCAGCCACCCCTCCCAGTTTTGTGTCATCAGCAAACTTTTTTGTAATTGAATGGAACTTCCTATGTTCCAACTTGTGCCCATTGCCCCTTGTCCTGTCACTGGGAACCACTGAAAGGATTCTGGCTCCATCCTCCTTCAACCCACCCTTTAGATACTTGTACGCCATAATAAGGTCTCCCCTCAGCCTTCTCTTCTCCAGGCATTTTCTTTCGTATGTGCAACAAATTCTTGGAAAGCTGCTTCTGGGACCAGAGGCTTCTGGTTAGGTTGCAGCCAGAGCATATGCTGAAGAACATCTTTCTAATGATCCTTGGGCTTCCCTATACCAGCAGGTAAACTGTCATTATCATTGTCATCTGAATAATATTAGAGAATGGCTTAAAGTGTCTAAGCCAAAAATTCTGACTTGCAGTTGGTAAAAGGAGAGAAACATAATTAGTTATGAATGTTGGTATGCAAGAGAATGTAGCCTGCATCTCCAAACCAATAACTTCTTTAGAATATTTAACTGCCAATTCCATGGTGCTCCGGTATTTGGTGGTTGGTTTGTTGGTTGATATGGGGACTACTGCTCCCACTTGTAGTCTGCTATTATTTGCTGATAAATCTAAAGAAACTGAACTGCACTCGCAATACATTAAAACTGAGTGGGAGACATTTGCCTTTTGTTCTTAGATGGTAGCATCTGCATTCAAGAAAAAGTCAACTTCCAGTGAAATCAAAGATATCAGTAAGGTCTATGCATAGGACAGTTTCAGTGGCAAAGATTTTCTTATTTTCCCCAAATATGAGTTAACTAAAGATGACTCTTTAGCTATACGTGTATTCATGCAAGCACAGTAAAAGCTGCGCTCTGAGAGAACTTGTGGGCTTTCTGAACATCTAGCTCTAGGATTAACTTCAAAGAAATGTTGGCTAGTGTTCCCTTTCTACCTGCAGAATGACTGCTATGCTATTCTTGTGGCCTTTGTATCTGCTACATGCAAAACACTCTATATAGATGAGAGTGATTCAGTTTTCCACAGCAATTGTGGGGATGAACTGGGCAGCTTGGTGACCCAAGGCAGTGTACTTGGCTCCCCTGCGATGCTGTTTCCCTGTACGCGGCTTTTGGTTATACCCGCTTGCTGTTTTCCCAAATATTGCTTCCGACATAGTTCCACTTTTGAGGAGCAGAAGTAAAGCAAGAACAAATGCTAGAGCTGTTGTCTGAGGGTGGCTGTTTGTATCTGGCAGCGTTTGCCCAGGGCTTCCCTCTGGTAGTGAGCAGCCAGCACATTGTGCACATCACAGAGGGGGATCCCACCTGAGGGGCCTGAGCTTGTCCCCAATTCTGCACTGCACAAAACTGGACCAGCAGGGGCTCGATGCTTAACATGCAGAGGGAAGCAGTCCCGGGACACCATGTGGAAACGAGAAACTGATCGATCAGCTTCAAACCTTTCTGTTTACCCTGCTCACCCTGAGGGACTGAGATAACATATGCCAATATTTTCAGCAAGGATACTTCTTAGAAGTCTTGGCAGTGGCTGGGCTCAGTTTAAGTGGGGATTCACGGACTTCTTAATGGCTAGTTTAGAGGTAATCAAGAGTGAAAGCAGAGTGGCTTCCTGAAGAGGCAATAGAAAGGACGATGAGTGAAGAGGCAAACCCCAAGGGCTGCAGGAAAGAGGTGCCTCAGAGAAAATACACAAATGGGACAAGCAAAAAGGCATGAGAGCAGGTATCGGGAGAAGTGCTCAACCACACCATGGAGTTCAGTGTCAACCCTATAGTGGGCATAAATTACTAAGTGTGTAAAAGTACAAATAACCAGCTGGTAATTTGCTTCAGTAAATCTGTAGAAGTAAAGTGGAAAAGCATCTAACTTTAGAGATCAGAGTAGGGAAGCTTTGAATGAGTTTTTCCCTCCTTGGGGCAATGCACAGACTGTATACTGCTGCCCAGAGTAAGTTAAAGCTTCATTGAAAGGACAAACCTGCCTGCTGCCTTTTGGGCTAAAATTCTGCCTTCAGTCTCTCCCTATGCCTATCAAACTTACATAAAGAAGAAATCCTTTTCTATGAAAACTGGGAATTATCCTGGCCTAAAATGTGAAATTTCAGACTCCTGTTTTACACACACTAAATAGCATCAATTATATGTAATATTTAGTGATGATTATTATAAATTACTGCTGCTAAGAGCTGCGGATCCCATTACAAATGAAGTTTTGGAAAGAGCGGGCTGTCATGTAATGTGTATTAAATTTATAGCATGGCTGCTCCGTTCAATAAGGTACAGATTATGAATTAAATGTCAATAATGGGATTATAAGCATTCAGTTACAGGGTTCTTTTCCTAATTATCTGCAATCTGTCATCCAGAAAGTCTATGATAACTCATCTGAGCATAACAGCAATGTATCTGTTCCTCAGCACAGAAAGCAAGCTGACCCTCCCCTTTCATTTTAATGCGTTATGACTTATGTGTTCCTGTCTCTCTTCCACTGACTGAGGGGGGGGAAAAAAACCTCTTGAGATACATAGACCTGGTTTTACCTTTGGTATGAAAATAGCTCTCTCGGAGATACTGTACCTGAAAGTAGGCTGAAATAAACTGTCCCTATTGCTTAGTTCAACTCCTCAGCCATGGGGAAGGGAAATGAGATCTGCATTATGTTCCCAGTTCTTCTGCTGACTCTATTTCTGTCTGACTCTTATTCTGTCTCTATGCATCTATAAAATGGGCACACTACTAGCTGGAAGGAACTGAACAATTTTAGTTATGGCTTTGAGAAACACCATACTATTCAGTACTTCTGCTTAGTTTGTTGTGTGGAGTGACCATCTCTGGGGATCAAAGAAGAAGAAAAAGGCAAGGATTGGAGATGGAAAAAAGGATGGTGGTCGTCTTACCTCCAGGGACATATTTTGGAGGTCTCAAGGAGCACTGAGGGATGAAGGCAAACAGCTGATAAAAATCATTTGTCAAAATAAACTCTCAGATAAAGCAGAAATGTCAGAGAGAGGATGAGAAGGGAAAGTTGAGTGTCAGGAATAATTTTTGTCACTGCATGTTGTGGCCTTAGATGTTAGACATGGGCCAATTGCTAACCTCTTGGTTGGTAGTGGAAGAACCCAACTATTTTCCCAAGCTTTTTCTTAGGAAACAGACTGAGTGATGGTGACTGGGTTCAAAAGGTGGGATTCTTTTCTGGGAAGGGTTAGGGTCAGGGTTCTGGGAAGGTTTTTTATTGTGACCATTGGATTAGCTGGAATTTTGTGTGTAATTTTAAGTGATCTGTATATTTTCCCTAGATCTTTGGAGAGGCACATTTTAAAATCTAAAGAAATAAATAGAATAAATAATAGAATATATGCTATGTTCTTCAACTGGAGGTTTTTTGAAATCCACCTAACCTATTTTGGTCTGGAAAGAGTTGATTAAAGGTTAAACTTTCTTGTAATATTACTCCTGGGTTTGGTTTGGTTTGATATTTTTAAGATACTCATTCCCATGGCATCTGTGTTATATATCTCTTGTTGTGCCTATGTGGTTTGTGACTGAAATTTTGGGGTGATAGTTAACTTCTTATTGGCATTCCTATTTGTTCTGCCACTATTGGCTATTTACCAACAGCTATTTGTCCACTTCGAAACATGTCATTTTGATCCCATTGATCCACTCTTTTGTGTTTGTTTGTCCCCTGTGTCACCTCTGTGATATGGGCGCATCCATCAGTTTCGTGTCATGTGGAACCCATGACGTTGCTTCCTCATAGATAAGATTTTCCATGTTAGACTCCTGAATATGATGTCTAGGTACTCAGATGCCAAGGCTGTGTTCACAGCATCAGGACTCAAATAGAACAAAGTAAACCTGTTTTTGATGACAGTTACAAATGCTCATGAATTTTGTCTTTGATTTATTTTCCTCGCTGCTTCTCAAAGACTTTCAGGTGCTGTCAGTGATATATTTTGCCCAGTTAAACACACATTTTATCTGATATGAGTTCTGCCTAATTAACTTACGACAGCATCTTTGCCATGCTTCAGAACTGCTGCTGCAAACGCAAGCAGGCATCATGCCGAGCTTCACAAAATGAGGTTTTAATTGGAATACTGAGTAAGAGCATCCTTAGTTGAGTGTCTGAGGTACCCTTGCTTAAGTTACCATGACATTGTGAATCTGCCTCTGAGAGAGAGTCATTTGGGTGAACAGTTTTAAGAGTTGCCTGTGAGGACTTTAGGACAGATCTGAATCATTCGTCCAGCTGAGACAGGGGTGCGTTAGGTGCTGTTCATCGCTGTCCGTGCTGCACGCGTCTGTGTTTAAGCCTGCTACTGGTGAAGGAGAGCTGCAAACCCTGCATAAGCTTTTCCTGAATAAGCTGGGTCAAAAAGCTTTTGTGGGCTGTCGGGGTTTTTTTTTGTGTGTGTTTCATTGTGTTTTGTTTGTTTGATTTTTTTTTTTTTTTCCCAAAAACTAATGCACATTTTCCCTTGTCTAAATCTGTCACATTACAAAATTTCAAGGGCAAACAACTGTATGTGCTTTCCTTCTATTTCTCTGTTCACTTTTGACAAACCAGTGTAACGTTTGTCATCTCAGTACTTATTTTTCTCTTCTCTAAAGCTTACCCTGTTTTCTAGAGACTCAGTGAAGACTAGCATGGCAACATTTGAGAGAGATGAGAGGTACGAAGTAACATAACATCATCTGCCAACTAAGTAAAATCCACAACAAAATCACAAATAGGCCCTTTATGAAAGTTTCCTAAAAAAAAGGTCAGATTTTTTAAAACATGGTTCTTTTTTTGCACCTGTAACTTACTGGCACAGCTGATGTCATTTAGGCTCCGATTCAGCAAAGCACTTAACTATGCTACTTAGTCCCGTTGACTTTAATGGGAAGTAATTACATGTTCCAACAAAGCACATGCAGAAGTGCTTGGCTGAATCAAGGTTTTAAACGACATAATGAGAACCTGATTGGGAGGGAGGGGGGGAAGCTGAATTAATGCTGTGCTCAAAATCAAGCCCATACTCTCTGAAAATATACAGTAGGAACTCATTTGTGGCAGTGCTCTCCCTATGTTGTGGCACACATTGATCTCATTGCTATACAAAAATAAAGAAAATAAAATTCTAATGACTGTATCCATGCTATCACACACAGTCCACATACAGATTGTCACGCACTGTAACCACCACACAGTAATTCGACTCCAAATTATGTTGGTTCTTTCTTCCTTTAGCATTGTTCCTCCTTTTCAATATTCCGTGTCTCTTGCTCTATTTTTCATTTTCAAGTGAGGATGGTATTCCTATCTTGTACTTGAATGGACTGCCATTTTGATTATGTTTGTCAGTGCTGCTGTTGATGTGAGCTGTATTAAAATAGCAATTTGAAGTAACAGTAGCACCAGACAGTCACCACTCATTAACATCATCTCCAGCAAAATCTTACAACAGAGCTGTAAGACTACCTGCTCTATAGTCCTCGAATCACAGTATGGTACAGACTGTCCACATAGTGCTGCTGCGGCTTCCAGTCACTCCTGGTATGTTACACTGACTCCGATTTCATCTCCTTGGGAGGGTTTTATTACTGAGCATGGAGCAAATCCTCCTCGCTTTATGTCCCCACTGACATTAATGGTCCTACTCACGTAACAGATTTGGCTTGAGGGATGTATTGGTAACAGTATTACTTTTCGTTAAATTCTCATGTAAAGATGCTGCTCGAGATGTTGTGGCTGGATTTGCACAGCATTTTTTTTTTTTTAATGCAACAGAATCTATTGCTGATAAACCAACAAGGAAAAATGATTTCTTTCTTTGGTGTGTGTCTGTGTGTGTAGATGATGCAGCATACTGTGAGCTAATTCCAAGCGGACTAATTCTTCCATCGTGGATTTAAACAGGCTATTGGGCTTAATGGGATTACTAAGGGTCTTGATTTCTGAGAATAACTGCCAAAATTCAATGGAAGAGCTCAGTCCAATCCCCATCCATTTGTTTATTGGCGAGGACCTGAGTGGCCAGATAAGTACGGGTTGCTGCCTGCTCTTACTTATGTGGCTTTGGAATTCCAAAATATTATTGAGGGGGTCACTCTTCATCAGTGATCCTTTCTGGTAGACCACCCTGCAGAGATAGCCACAGTCTTCCTACAAGCCCTGCAAAAAAAAATCTGGGCTGCCTAAAGAGAAAACTGGATCACAGCCTGTTCCCTGCCTTGCCACCACTTCAGCACAGAAACAATTTTTGTTGCCCCCCTGGGCCAGCACCGAGCGAGAACAGCCCTGCACATTGCCAGTGGCTGCTGGCCCCGTCCCCTTGGGGGGAGCCGTGCGGGGGCTGCTCCCGCTAGCACTGCTGCCAGTGCACAGATGACGGGTACAGCACGGGAGCGGGAGGTGTGTGAAGCTGTCGCGCTTTCCTCAAAGGTGTGTTAGTTCAGATGGAGCCTGGCCCAGTAAAGGGACCGGCTTGTGCAGCGAGACACCCCCAGCCCTGCTGGCTGCTCCCAGGACGAGTGGCAGAGTCTGGCCCTTTCTTTACCCCTCCCATCAATCCATTGACCTTCTAACGCTAACCTGCATCTTTTGAAGCCTTCCAGTACTATTTTGTGGGGTGAGTTACGGACCTAATTGCCATTGTCCACTTAAAAGAAAGCTTAAGGAGGGTCCTGGCAGGTCTGGTAGCCCACAAGATTTTTTTTTTCCAAAAGTTTGGGTGGGGGGACCCACCAGCAATCCTCTTCTGTCAGTGCAGCAAGGACATCTTCATCTCGCTGTGACCAGGATGGTTACAGCACTGTGCTCATTTTTCTCAGAGGAAAAGTCCTTCTGGCTCAGCCACAGCAGGGCGCAGAGTCCTCACTGAGCACTGGGGTGGAGCTTGACAGGTGCTTTCCTAGAGGAAAAAGTTTAGGAGAGTAAGGCTGAAAATGTGGGATTCATTGATTTAATTGGTGGGATGGGAAAAACCCCAACCCGCTCTGCTCTTTAATTTTTTTATAAAAGGATAAAACACCTCGGGAGAAAGTAATAAGTAATTTCAAAATGATGGTGTTAACAGTTCTCCACTGGTTTCCAGGAAATGTGGGGTTTGGCTGCCTTCCTTACATAGCCTCTGGGGCTGAATTGTGTCGCGCTCTGCTCAGCCAGGCTGGAATTTGTGGGAAGCTGTGGGCAACTGCCTGAAGACAGGGGGACTCTCAGGAGAGATAAAGCCACAAAGAGATGTAAGAGAGAAAAATAAATCCCAGTGACATTGAAAGAATGACTCTATCAGCATATTCAGACAATCACATAAGGCCATCTGTGCTGAGCTATACGTCCTTAGGCAGCGCATGCATGACAGGGAAACACAGGGAATGGGCACAGGGTGTTTGTGCCCTTGTGCAGATATGGTTTGTCTGGTTTTATTCCCTCTTCAACCTAAAGTTACTGAGCTCTTGTACCGCTGCCAACAAGACAGTGAACTAACAGCTATGCAAGTTTCTTACTTCATTCTACCAGAAAATATTTCCTTTAATGAAGGATCCTGCGTGCAGCTTCCTCATGATGCTCAAGATAATGCCGACGCTGCTGGTTTGCTAAATGGGCAACGGCGTGTGTTTCTCTGTTTCTTCCCTGGCAGCTATGGCTGTGCGTACACTGACAGCACTGAGGGCTTACTGTAGACATAAGCTTCTAGAAACATGTTAGTCAAGGATGGTGACTCTTAATCATATTTTTAAAGCTGTTAAACTGGGTATATTCAGTTAAATTCAGTATATCCTAGATATTAAGTGTCACATGAAAGTAAATGAAGTGACATGTTAGCAAGCATATGTAAAACATCATTCTTTTTCTGATTTCATCAAAGTCATGTTTACGACATTACTGTTGCTTTTTTATAATTGATGTAAAGCTAATCTTGATGGGTGTTTGCTGTGGTGTGTGAGAGCTTTGGGTTTTTCCTTTCTATCAGAGACTATTGCCTCTCCGCTGCAATAGATCAAAATGAGAGGACAGGCAGCTGGTGCCCTTCCCTGACTGCTCTGGCTGACATTCCTGAAAGTTGAATTAGGGACAGTGTTATTTACTCTATCTTTTGCTGCACTGAGAATAAATTCCAGCGTCCCTACCATGTGTGTTGTCTTCACACTTTGGAAAAAGAGGCTGCATTCCTTCTGAGGCAGATTCTTTACCATTGATGGGAAATTAATGATGGCAAGTAAAATATAGCTTATCAGGATTAACTAAAATGATCAAAACCTGAAGGTTGTTTACGCCCATACTTCTAGTCTGCTGTGAGCCCCTGGATGGCCATAAGCAAGTAATTTCTTTTTACTTCAAGAGACCAGTTTACAAGGGGAAACCAGTATCACGCTCCACTGCAAGGTACTCTGCAACCTATTGATATAAAGTACCATTTCAGGATCAATTTTTTTCCTTACAAGTTTGTATTTATTTATAGAAGCAATTAAGCTCCATGACTTGAAAAAATGAAAAGCAAGCTCTATCCTTGTACACCATTATTTTTCCAGTAATTTAGAACCAAAACCCTTAAATGGCAAATGGCAAAATCTGGCCCTTACTGTATTGTAGCCTGTACTGATGCACAAAATTGCTGCTTAGTAAAAAGAATTAACTGAGCATGATGAGGTCTGATGTTGTTTAAAATGCTCATATAAGAGCTGAGCCTGCTGCAGTGCCCACCAGTGGGAGCAGGAACATAGCTACTAACAAGGCAAAAATAAGCCACAGCTTAATGTGTTGCAAAAAGGCCTGGTCTCTACGCTCTCTTAAGTAGTCTATTTTAGAATGGCTGTTGGCATCGTCAGGAGGGTACAGCGCTGGAGACTTATATGGTTAAATTTTATAGTAGTCTAATAATGAAAAAAGCATGTGTAAGGCCTCTTGGCAAACAGCCCACAGTCGTGGCAGTATTCCTACAAGTAAAGCTGCAAGGCAGGGGGAGAGAGAGAGAGAGAGAAATAATTAATGGGGACCTGCTTTATTTGCCAGGAGAGATTATTCTTCTGCTGGGAGCAAAGGGTATGTGCCTGAGAAAAATGTAGAGAAAATAGAGTTGTTTTGTGCTGCCCTAAAATACAGTTTAATGAAAATGAGAAAATAATGGGAGGAAAGTCACTTCTATAGTCTCTGGCCAGCTGCCCAAATATGAGTAGAGATGCACTGGCCCTGGGCTGTGCTTCCAACACAACGCGCAGAAAGCTAATTGTTCTTACACACATTTGCTCTATTTTCAGACACACGCTATTTGAAACCACGTTTTCGCTTTTGCTCTTTGCTCCCTCCTTGCTCCCAGCTGGTGGAGAATTTTCACCTCAGAATGTTATTCCTTGAAATGTTTTCTCTTTGTGGAGCAGTATCTGTTGTTTTTCATTCTCACTGGAGTGACAGTAGGAGTCTGATGAAGCTTGAAGGTACCTGGCGTTATCTCTGATTTCTTAATCCTCAGGCGAACCTGTTTGCAGCTCAGGCAAGCCCTGCCAGAGATCCAGCTCTCAGCTGCGTCTCAAGCAACCAAATCATGCCAAAGCTCATTTTATTTCTTCATGGCTTGAAAATGTTTGCTTCCTCTATCCAGTGTATTAAGCTCAGGAACCGCTGGTGACCACTTTTTCTGTTTTCTCACTCTTTCATTTCTCCCTCCTGGACATTTTTCATAAAGGTGGAGGGACAGACCCTGAGATAAGGTAAATCAGTGGCACCAGTAGGACCATATTTATTTACTCCATGAGCAGATCAATCCCATACATCCAGGTGAAGTTTTTGTTGGGGCTTTTTTTTTTTTGTAGTGCCATAATCAAAATGATATTGTGCAAGTGAATGATGGAATAAATTAGTATATTTGCAGCGTGTAAAGTGACAAAGAGAATCCTCTATCTCAAGCAAACTAGAGTTCAGAAACAAGAGAGTGATTTCTGATACAGAAATTCAGTTACATTCCTTCAGGTTTGCACTGGTGTCCCTGAGAGCAGAACAGGATCCCCTGAATTTCACGTGTACCCGTGTCTTCAATGAGGCTTCATATTTCTGTCAGTTGAAATTTTCCTCTACCCTGTCCTATACATTGTGGGCAGAGATCTGATGCCAATGCTATTTTGAATGATGGGTCAATACTAAACCTAGAGGAAACCGGTGAAATAATTCCCACTACCATGTATGCAGTGCGGAAATCGAGATCCCGGGTACAGAACAACACCAGGGCTGCCCCAGACTGGCAGCGTGTGTGTACCTGGTGGGCTATGGTACGCTTCATGAGTCATTTTTTGGAATCTGTAAGGGATAGTATTAATAGATATTACTCACATAGATCTCCATTCCCCCTCTACCCCCACACTATGTATAGTCATTATCCAAGAATTTGCTCAGTGAAAGTGGTCTTCTGTTTCTGTGAACATCAGAAAAGCTATTTCAGATGATTACTGGGGTTTCCTCTTTCAGAATTTGATCTACCTCTGTGTTTTCCAAAGAAGATGACTGTTGTCTGAAATCAAATTTATGTTATTAATTAATGTATTTCAGAGCATTAAAGTTGGAAATAGCGCAAAGCTCTTAGGTTTTCTCTGCTACATGGTTAACTACACTTTAATATCAAGGTTTTCAAGAGATTTATTACTGAGGCTTTGAATTCACTTAGTTTATAGCTTCTTTGGATGTATTGTTTGAGATAAAAATGATTTATCCTTTTGCTTTAGCAATAGAGAAATCCCTCCTAATGTTATTACCTAAATGGTACTGCTTTAATTGTTATTGGTTCCAAGAGAAATAGCTGTGAAAATATTTTGAAATACCATTGATAAATGTAATAAGTAAAATTTTGCTTGGTATTTTTCTTGCTGGGGCTTCTATTCAAATCTCTCTTCATTTTTTACAACATTCATAAAGAAAAGATGGATAATTTTGATGCAAATGTGAAAAAGGAAATAAAGCTGATCAAAAGTATAGCAAAGAATTGTGTCAAAAACATTCAGTTAGGTTTTTTTGGTTTGTGTGTGGTGAACTGTGTTATGTTTTCAAAGTGAGCTCTTCAAACAGCAGAGTCGCAGAAGGCTGTTTGTTCGATCTGTGTTAGCTCATACTTCTTGCTGGTCCTCCACATGGAAATTCCATGATGGGCAAAGTATTAAATATGTTCTAAAGTAGTCTTAATATACATAGCTAACTATTTTATACCATAAAAGCAGAGATGTGGAAGACGTGTTCAGTCATCTAGCCAATCCAACTACCACCACAGGGTTGTTTGCTTGAGATTTGATATTGATTCTCCAGAAGGTTATCTGCCATCCTTTCCCCTGGGTTGTGGTCTCGCTGTGAACTATTGAGGCAGCAACCTACATAGGGCAGATGCAGAGTAGTAAATACCTGATTTTACAGAGTATATGTTTACACATGTAGGGATTTTCTAATTTTAGTTTCTCCTGACCGAGATATATATGTTCCCATGTCTGTGAATCACTTCTCAGATGAAGCTTTCCTGTTTTATCACGTGCACTTATTTGTAAGAGATTTGTGCTAGTTCTCTAAAGGACCCAATAGACAGTGCTCTGGGCCCAGTCTGATCCCAAAAAAGGTATTCCAGGAAACCAGATCAGAAGACTAATGGAAGACATCCAAGAATCGTGTAATGTAGGCTGAGAAAGCCTTATTTAAGGCGATTTATATGATATATATTAGGAACACAACTTGACCCAAAAGGGACTTTATCAAGATATCTGGGGCTTTGACTTTAAAAACAGTTACAGCAGACTTCAGCTTAACTGTGGAGCCATTCTCACTTTATTCTATTTCTGTACATGTTAACAGAGATGTGGAAAGGTTGTTTGGTATCGCCACTGTTTTGTTTAGGTTTTTTTCATGGTTTTCTGCTTTGTGCCATATCGACCTGCTGTTCAAAATTGTCAACTTAAGTTTCGATCTGATGTAGTTATGCCAAAGTGCAATCTGCACAAGACCAAAATTTCTTTTTATATCCTCTAGCTGGGTCATTATGCTTGCTTGTTCTAGTTGTTCCTCTGAGGGCTTACAGTTTACCATACCTTATCTTTTTGTTTGTGTATTCAAAAAGATTGAAAAAGAATATATGGTCTGGAGAGATCATAGAATCATAGAATCATAGAATGGTTTAGGTTGGAAGGGACCTTGAAGATCATTGAGTTCCAACCCCCCTGCCACAGGCAGGGATACCTCTCACTAGACCAGGTTGCCCAAGGCCACGTCCAGCCTGGCCTTGAACACCTCCAGGGATGGGGCTTCAACAACCTCTCTGGGCAACCTGTTCCAGTGCCTCACCACCCTTAAAGTGAAAAACTTCTTCCTAATGTTTAATCTAAACCTGCCCTCTTCCAGCTTAAAGCTGTTCCCCCTCGTCCTATCACTACATGCCCTAGTAAAAAGTCCTTCCCCAGCTCTCCTGTAGGCCCCCTTTAGGTACTGGAAGGCCACAATAAGATCTCCCCGGAGCCTTCTCTTCTCCAGGCTGAACAGCCCCAACTCTCTCAGCCTCTCCTCATAGGAGAGGTGCTCCAGCCCTCTGATCATCCTCGTGGCTCTCCTCTGGACGCGCTCCAGCAGGTCCATGTCCTTCTTATGTTGGGGACTCCAGAGCTGGATGCAGTACTCCAGGTGGGGTCTCACGAGAGCGGAGTAGAGGGGCAGAATCACCTCCCTTGACCTGCTAGCCACACTTCTTTTGATGCAGCCCAGGATACGTTTGGCCTTCTGGGCTGCGATCGCACACTGCTTGCTCATGTCAAGCTTCTCATCAATCATCACCCCCAGGTCCTTCTCCACAGGGCTGCTCTCCAGCCATTCTCCGCCGAGCCTGTATTTGTGCTTGGGATTGCCCCGACCCAGATGTAGGACCTTGCACTTGGCCTTGTTGAACTGCATGAGGTTGGCTTGGGCCCACCTCTCCAGCCTGTCCAGGTCCCTCTGGATGGCATCCCTCCCCTCCAGCGTGTCTGCCTCGCCAAACAGCTTGGTATCATCAGCAAACTTGCTGAGGGTGCACTCTACCCCACTGTCCATGTCGCTAACAAAGATGTTGAACAGTACGGGTCCCAGTACCGACCCCTGAGGAACGCCACTCGTCACTGCTCTCCACTTGGACACCGAGCCGTTGACTGCAACCCTTTGAGTGCGACCATCCAGCCAGTTCTTTATCCACCGAGTGGTCCATTTATCAAATCCATGTCTCTTCAATTTAGAGACCAGGATATCGTGTGGGACAGTGTCAAACGCTTTGCACAAGTCCAGGTAGATGACATCAGCAGATCTTCCCTTGTCCACTGCCACTGTAACCCCTTCATAGAAGGCCACCAAATTTGTCAGGCATGACTTGCCCTTGGTGAAGCCATGTTGGCTCTCGCCAATCACCTCCTTGTTTTCTGTGTGGCTCAGCAGAGTTTCCAGGAGGATCTGCTCCATGATCTTGCCAGGCACAGAGGTGAGACTGACTGGCCTGTAGTTCCCCGGGTCTTCCTTGTTTCCCTTTTTGAAAATAGGGGTTATGTTTCCCCTTTTCCAGTCGGCAGGAACCTCGCCAGACTGCCACGACTTCTCAAATATGATGGCTAGTGGCTTCGCGACTTGATCTGCCAGTTCCCTCAGGACCCGCGGATGTATCTCATCAGGTCCCATGGACTTGTGCACCTTCAGGTTCCTCAGGTGGTCTCTCACTTTATCTTCATCTACAGTGGGCGCTGCTCCGTTTTCCCAATCCTCTCCTTTGCAATCTGCGTCTTGGGCAGTGCGGCTGCTGTCCTTGTCTGTGAAGACTGAGGCAAAAAAGTCATTGAGTACCTCAGCTCTGTCGCTGTCCCGGGTGACCAGTTCTTGCGTATCCTTCCGGAGAGGGCCTACATTTTCCCTAGTCTTTCTTTTCTCGCTGATATACCTATAGAAGGATTTTTTGTTTGTCTTAATGTCCCTGGCCAGATTTAGTTCTAGCTGGGCTTTAGCTTGTCTAACCCGCTCTCTAGCTGCTCGAACGATTCCTCTGTAATCCTCCCAGGCTACCCGGCCCTGTCTCCACTCCCTGTAGGCCTCCTTTTTTCTTTTGGTCAGTTCCAGGAGCTCCTTGTTCATCCACGCAGGCCTCCTGGCTTTTCTGCCTGCCTTCCTCTTTGTAGGAATGCATTGCTGCTGTGCTTGGAGGAGGTGGTCCTTGAATATTAACCAACTTTCTTGGACCCCTCTTCCTTCCAGCGCTTCATCCCACGGCACCATACCAAGCAGATTCTTCAAGAGGCCAAAGTCGTCTCTCCTGAAGTCCAGGGTCGTCAGCCTGCTGCGCACCTTCTTCGTTGCCTTGAGGATTTCAAACTCAACCATTTCGTGGTCACTGCAGCCCAGGCTACCCTTGAGTTTAACCCTGTCAACCAGCCCCTCCTTGTTGGTAAGAACAAGGTCCAGCACGGCTCCTCTCCTCGTCGGCTCCTCAACCACTTGGAGAAGGAAGTTGTCCTCAATGCAATCCAGGAACCTCCTGGATTGCCTGTGCCTGGCTGTGTTATCCTTCCAACTGATGTCAGGGTGGTTGAAGTCACCCATGAGAACCAAGGTCTGTGAACGTGATGCTGCCCTTATCTGTCTGTAGAGGGCTTCATCCACTTGGTCTTCCTGGTCGGGTGGCCTGTAGCATACCCCCACTGTAACGTCCCCTGCTCCTGATTTCCCTGTAATCTTGACCCATAGGCTCTCAGTTGGCTCGGTATCCTCCCCCAGGTTGAGCTCCATACATTCCAGATCTGGGTTAGATGCTTGTGTGAAGCCATTCAGTCTCCCTGAATGTCACTCTTAACTATAAACTTGAATTACAAGAGTTCCCTAACCTAAAAGTAAAACAAAATTCACCAAGTATTTGCAGTCTGTACCAGCACTAAGGTAACAAAGGACACAAATGCTTCAATGAATAGATGCAAATTGAACAAGAACATTTACTTCTGACTTGTTTTATATTTGTTTAATTAAAAGTCCAAGGGAACTTCAACGTCTATGAGGTAGTAAGTGGCCCTCTTGCTGATTCTATTGTCAAAATCACTGGGATCCTTTCAGCTGAATAAACACATCCAGAGGTTAAAATATCCTGAGAGCTGGGTTTTTTTCTTGAAGGTTGTACCTCTTTACTGCATTCTGGTAATGGCTCTGTAGTTTGTCATAGCAGTGAAGTATTACTGAACTGAGCACTGTGCTTCATGTTATCCTCAGTAGAGATTCTCTAAGAAATAAGACTTAGGTGAATTGTAATAATTATAATCAGTTGCTCTCTGCTTGTGCACGCATCAATGCACAAAAAGTAGGAGCCTATTTTCTATGCTTTGATATTGATAGTCATGGTACTGGACCCTTTGGAGAGCTGATTTAATAAGCCATGTTAGGCAGTCACATCCTAGCATGAGAGTCACTTGAGTTCCTACTGTACATCAGCTTGCTATCTTAGGTAAATGCTAGCCATATGTTTGGCAAACGTCATTAATTTTTGGAGATACTTGAATGACAAAGCGACTAATGAATTTTCTCTTTCTGAGTTAGCTGCTCACTTTTCTTTGGTATGTCTCCCAATTTGGCTCATGCATTTTGTGAGACGTTTTTGTTCTTGGTCCTGCTAACATTGTCATAGCTACTACTGTTATTATTTGAACTGGAGGCCACAGCTGAGATCATCATTGTACTTGGCACTGTACTCATGACAGTAAATATCAGCCAGTCTTTAGTTCATTGAAGGCAGAAGTTACACTGGAATAGATGAGAGGAAAGGGTGTATGTTTTACTGATAGAGCTGAAACTGAAGCAAAGGACATAAAATGATGCAGAAAGACTGTATTTTCTGGGTTCCTCACCTAATCAAAAAATGACCAACCAGCAGGGGCCTTGGTATTTAAGCATATTTCATTGACCAGGTGTTTTGAATAGATGACACAGATCCTCAGTCCTTGCATTCTAATGTATTTCCAAAGGAGGCTTTTCAAAAAAACCAAGAAAAGACATCTAATACTTCCCTGGTGGGAACATAGATTTTCGTGGCTCAGTGTTCCTTTTGTTTTGGTCAAAACTATGAAATGCACAGCAAGTTCAAAAGTGAAATGAACACATGTAACCTCATCTCACTCTGGTTTTGGTTTTGAATTTGGCTATTTGCAGGGAGAAATTAAAATCCAATGGGAGCTCCAAACTGTTTCTACAGTCAGTGCTGTACAGATACAGGATGCTGGTTTGAAATGAGGTCTAATTAAACTTTAACTGCTTTGCCGATACCTGCTTTTTAGGTGCAGTTCTATGATTTGTGATACTTTTTTCCTCTGGTACTTTTTTGTGTCTTTTTGTGTGTGTGTATGTATGTTTATGCCAGGCATAGTTTTCAAGCAAGCAGTAGGAATAACAAAACCATTTGTAACTGTGAAAGGCTAAAGGATGCCACAACAGCTAACTCATAGGGCCAAAGGCAGGTAAAGATAAATTTACCCTTCTGAAGAAAGAAAACTATTTAGAAAGAGAACATACAAGGGAAATGGGTAAAAAATCTGAAAATGAGACAGCAAAATCAGAGGGCAAAGATACTTGCGTGTGGTGAAAGGAACTGCAAAAGTAAATAAAATAATGCAGCCAGGAAGGAAGGAAGGCCAGGAATTCTGGAAATGGAGTAGAATACTAGGGGGAAGTAAGCTGAACCAAAATTATGATTGAATTGGTAGATGTCAGGAGAGGGAAGACACATTTTCTTAAGTACCAAGTACTTGAAAGAATGATAAGATTTTAAAGGTGAAAGAGAGTGTTTCCAGGCCATGTACTCATCATATACATTGGCTGAAATGAGGCAATAAAAAAAAAAGGTGTTTGTACATCTATATATAATAACATTATCTTGACAACCTTTTTCTGGACAGTAAGGCAGAGAATGAAGCTTGCCAGTTGGTTCTGGTGAAGCATTCTAAAGCTGAGAAAAGAAGGCAATCATTATTAATTCCCTATTCTGGAAATATGACTTTCTTCCCTAGAGACTGGAAGTAGATAGGTATTATCTTTTATGTATTACCATAGCTGGAGAATAATGGTAGATAAGGGTCAAACATATGTTCCTAGAGATCTTTAGTTCCACTGACTTTTAAAAATTTATTTGTATATTTATTTTAGAGTGAAAATCTAGTCTTAAGAGGGTGGCAGTATCAGTTTGACATCCTACTATGTAAAATACTTGCAAGATAGTGTAAAAACAGGAGGTTACTAAAGGTTTTGCAAGCTGCAGCACTAAGTCGTAACAACTAAAAGGGGAATATTTATGAACAAACTTACAGGAAGAGTTTCTTTTAATAGTGTGATGATAACTAGAGGTATTCCAAGTGCAATTGTTGCTTAGACATACTTCAGTATTAGCAGCCTTTGTGTGGAAGCCTCCCGTGGCAATTCTGTTCTGTGACAATCCTGATTCTGCCCGTGGTGTGATGGGAATAGAAGGGAATGAGAGAAGTGGTCCTTCTCACCTTCTGAATCCCCCTGAGTCTTCCTCCTGTAGACACTTAAATTTGTCACAGACCTCACCTGATACAGGACAAAATTCTTTTGACTTTGCCATGTAAAAGGAAGTCTTCAAATCAGTTCATGCTCTCAATTAAACTAATAGTTACAATCTACAGTAGAATCAAACTTTTTAAAATAGTTGAGCTATTTCTTTCCCAACTAAATGAGAAGAAGACAGAAAAAGAAAATATTTTTATAGCCAAATGTATTTTGGGAGGCACTTATGTGTTGTCATGGTAAGAGTCATAGCTATCCAGATTAACCTATCTACCCAGACAGGTTAGAGACTGCAGAATGGATTAACCCTACCGAGGTACAGAGGTTCCTTCACAGGGGCTGTATAGCTCAGGTGTATAGTCAGGTGCAGCTCAGGTCATCTTTGATCAGGTGTTTGCAGGAACAGCTCCCTTCCACACCAATACAGGCATGTTCACATAGGGTCCTCTTTTGAGCTCTGAGCCCTTCTGCAGCCTAGATAGCACCGGAGGTCTCAATCTGGCTCTGCAACAGCTCTCTTAGGTTTGGAAAATATAGCATTTATTCAAACTTCTTCATTTGCAGGAATAACTAGCTCCGTCACTTATATAAGCTGTTAAGGTCACCAGTTTCTCTAGAGACCGTTGGGACTGACTCTTCCAGTTTTCCTAATACATAGATTCCCAGGATGTAGCACCTTGTCCCAAACAAGTTAACTCTGAAACCACAACGCTTAAGGCTGTGTTAGCAGGGATAACTAACTCAAAGGCAATGTGCTGAAATGAGGCTCTTCTGCTTTGGAGACTCATGCTGATGGCACAGGGGTGGTGCTCCACCTTCATGTACTAACGTATTCAAAGGGACTTTGAAAGGGATCTGTACTATTCAACATCTTTGGCAGCAACATGGACAGTGAGGTAGAGTGCACCCCCAGCAAGTTTGCTGATGATACCAAGCTGTTTGGCGAGGCAGACACGCTGGAGGGGGACGGATGCCATCCAGAGGGACCTGGACAGGCTGGAGAGGTGGGCCCAAGCCAGCCTCATGCAGTTCAACAAGGCCAAGTGCAAGGTCCTACACCTGGGTCGGGGCAATCCCAAGCACAAATACAGGCTCGGTGGGGAATGGCTGGAGAGCAGCCCTGGGGAGAAGGACCTGGTGCTGATTGACGAGAAGCTCAACATGAGCCAGCAATGTGCGATCGCAGCCCAGAAGGCCAAACGTATCCTGGGCTGCATCAAACGAAGGGTGGCCCGCAGGTCCAAGGAGGTGATTCTGCCCCTCTACTCCGCTCTTGTGAGACCCCCACCTGGAGTACTGCATCCAGCTCTGGAGTCCCCAACATAAGAAGGACATGGACCTGCTGGAGCGTGTCCAGAGGAGAGCCACGAGGATGATCCGAGGTTGGAGCACCTCTCCTATGAGGAGAGGCTGAGACAGTTGGGGCTGTTCAGCCTGCAGAAGAGAAGGCTCCGCGGAGATCTTATTGTGGCCTTCCAGTACCTAAAGGGGGCCTATAGGAGAGCTGGGGAAGGACTTTTTACTAGGGTATGTAGTGATAGGACGAGGGGGAATGGCTTTAAGCTGGAAGAGTGCAGGTTTAAATTAAACATTAGGAAGAAGTTTTTCACTTTAAGAGTTGTGAGGCACTGGAACAGGAAGTCCCGTCCCTGGAGGTGTTCAAAGCCAGGCTGGACGTGGCCTTGGGCAACCTGGTCTAGTGAGAGGTGTCCCTGCCTGTGGCAGGGGGGTTGGAACTCGATGATCTTCAAGGTCCCTTCCAACCTAAAACATTCTATGATTCTATGACTTTGTGTTATCCTTAGCACACAGTCAATTTCTCAATTTCCCTCTGCCTAGTGTCAGAAGAGGCTCATTTCACAAGGACGTTAATTATTAATTTATTTGAAATTAAATATATGTGTTTGAGATTTCTTCCAAAAATTGTGCGGTTAGTTTCACCGTTATAAATTCCTGCACCTCTAGTGATTTAACTGATTATGGTTGGGTTTTTTTCTGAATTTGCTCTAGGAAGATTGGTATGGTTTAAGTGTATCCATTTTGTTAATTGGGGTGATCAAATACATAAATATGTAGTGGAGAGAGCAAGTACTTTGAGGACAGTTTATTTTAGGGAACTTCTTGACGTTTTCATTGTGGAAGAATCATAGAATAGTAGAATGGTTTAGGTTGGAAGGGACCTTAAAGATCATTGAGTTCCAACTGCCCTGCCATAGGCAGGGACACCTCCCACCAGACCAGGCTGCTCAAAGCCCCATCCAGCCTGGCCTTAAACACCTCCAGGGACAGGGCATCCACAACATCTCTGGGGAACCTGTTCCAGTGCCTCACCATCCTCAAAGTGAAAAATTTCTTCCTAATATCTAATCTAAATCTCCCCTCTTCCAGATTGAAGCCATTCCCCCTCGTCCTATCACTACATGCCCTTATAAAAAGTCCTTTCCCAGCTCTCCTGTAGGCCTCCTTTAGGTACTGGAAGGCTGCAGTAAGATTTCTGCAGAGCCTTCTCTTCTGCAGGCTGAACAACCCCAACTCTCTCAGTCTGTCTTCATAGGAGAGGTGCTCCAGCCCTCTGAAGAAGTGTATCCTAAAACTGTTACACAATTAAACATGGGGGTAAATGTAGAGTAATTTCTTCAGTGCAGTGGTATTCAATCAGAGTAGTGGGGATCTGTTTCTCTTTTAAAGACTCAAGAATTCTCAAAAGTTGTATGAATCCAAAAGCAGTAATTGTGCTAAGCAACGTATGTAAAACATAAGGGGAATTAGAGGATAATGGAACATTTTTCTTTTCCAGTTACAAGGTAACGTGTAACCTTGCACGAGAAAATGTTATAATAAAATTAAACAGCTTAAAACCTAAATCTAAACCCATTGCTGTGGCCAAATGAACAAAAGACCCTCCACTGCACAATGTAAACACCATTTGGACAAAATAAAAGGATGTTTAATGCCATCTAGTGGCACTAGCGAAAAGGCGACAGCAACTTTGAAAAAGTCCCGTTCTCCATTCTTTGTTAACTGAAGAGTATACTGTGTCTTTAATCCTTCAGCCCGTCACTGGCGTGGATATGGAAATCTAAATATAGCAGTATTATTTAGGAAACCCCACAGGTTAGTTTCCTATAGCTCCTGACTGAATATACGTGTTTTTTTTCCGTACTTCTACTTTCTTGACCACTTTGCCCCCAGCCTGCTACAAACAGTAATACTTCTAAGGTCACAAACCATCATCCAAACTAGGCAAACTGGCATATCTCTAGGGTTAGGATTTACACAAAATATCTGGCATTGGAAGGCGAAAGTGTGAAGCAATTTGAAGGTAGGGAATGACTTTTTTAAGCCTAACCAGATCTGCTGAAGGATTAAATCTATTACATTTGAACAAATTGAACCCATTAAGTATTAAACATGTATAATTACCCTATCAGGATAAAATATTAATATAATCATCATAAAAGGTGGCATTTCCAATAACACCTATGTGATATAAAGATATAAGCCTATTGACAATTTATGTTCATAAATCGTGTAAGTTTCTTAGAAAAAGGATAACATCTCATTTTCTAGTTTCTGGTGCAAATTAAGCAGTAGGTTGTCCTGCAACCAAGTGTGAAGGCACCATATGCAAACCACCAAACACTGCCAACGGACAAACTACACATGTGTTTGTGTATGGCAGGGGGAGGGTGCTAAGGAACAGCGTGAGAATCAGAATAAGAATTATTACACTTTATTAAGTGCTATTTTAGGGTCTTTTGTATGGAACTGTTTTTCTAAGGTGCCAAAGTCCAGTTTCAAAACATTACTCCATTATTCCCTAGGAAATCAGCCTAAAGTGCTCCAGGTACTACACTATCGAAGTGACTGGTGCTCATTCAAGCAATGACTTTAAAGAGTGACTGCAGCCTCTTTCCTTGCTGAAATGTGCCAAATTCCAATTAGTTCTAGTCTGACCAGCTAGAAGTCAAATTTATAAAAAAAAACAAAAACCAAACCAAACCAAAACTGCATGAGGTTTTTTTCACCACAGATTTCAGTTATCAGTTTTTAAAACCTCAGTAACTGAGTAGCTCCTAGAGCAAGATGCAAATTCGGAAATCTTTCCTTGCTGGGGTTGATGGTCTTGGGTCTAACTTTCTGCTTTCCAGTTCTCTGTGTGAAAGTTTTAGCATAGGAAATGGCAGCAAATGAGTACCGAAGGAACATTTTGCTGAATGAGCTTTTTACAGACAGTGTGATGTGAACCTTCTTTGCAGTAGGAAAGGTATGAAGCAGCCAATAACGAAACCTCCATCTGGCAGCTACAAATTGTTGGATGATTTCCCGAGGATGGTCCAGGTATTGTGTGGAAGTCCAGAAAGAATGGAAAAATAAATACCCTGGCAAGTTGTAAACCCAAGGAATTCAAGTGTCCAGAGTACAAGTGAAACTGTCAAAGGTACGTGATTGGTACAGTTTACTGAGTGCTTCTGGAGCTTATCATCATTGCTTGCAGAAACATGCAAAGTACTCACCCAAGTTCAGGCTTTGTTTTCTTTGGCTGTGTACTGGGGGCACAAATGTAATTAAACAGCTCCTGGTCACTCTTTCCATGAGCATCTCTTGCCATGGGATGGTTGGTCACAGGATGGGTAAACTCTTTGGTGAGGTTGCCCATTGCCACCTCCTTCTTTTTCCACTGTGGTATGAGATATGGCTATGATGTCTCCGAAGTGTAGGAGACTCTCACCAACAAACACATGCCTATGCTTTAGGTCACCTCCAAAGGATATGTGCAAAGTTGGAGGAAAACCTGCTGGGGTGGGAGATCTGAATCTGTCTCCTGTGACAAGAGCAGGCTACCTGATATTCATGTGACAGAGATGTTTCTGGTTTGTTCTGCCCTTAAGTGCCTGTGTGTCTTGAACCATCAGAAATATCCCTGCCCTGAGAAAAAAACCCAAGTCCTAGAAGCAAAGTAGATACCAAACTCTGGTGCTTATTCACAGGTAGAGAACTGAGTTAAAAAGAAATGAGTGACTAGTTCAAAACAGCATGGGAAATCACTATCAAAACTGGGAACTGGCCCTGGAGTTTGAGAGGACAGGCTGAGAACATTTACATTTCATCCAGTCATATAGATATTTATCACATATTCATGAACATTTTATCTAACAACTGTCTGCAGTGATTCACTGCTACTCCTGCTCAACTGTAGTATTTAGTACCAGGATTTTATTCACTGGTGAAGATTAACACCGCTTTACAGTTTGGGTAAATTGTGTATCTCTGTATGAGTTCCAGTGAATACATGTGGACATGGAACATATATGTAACCTACAAATTAGAAGATGATTTTCACTGGCAGAGAAATGGAGTAAAAATGCAGTATGTAGCTGTGCATTAGCAGTAATAGGAACAAAACAGAAAATGGTTTCCAAATGAAGATCTGTAAACTCCCAAAGGTCATTCCATGGCATGGTGGCCGCCAGTAGCAAGGACTTAATTTAATGACCAGGATATCCCATCACTCTGATACCCTAAATTACTAGTAAAAAAAACAGATTATGATGTAATAGACTATGAAGATTTCATTACCTGTGTCGGGAGTGGTCTGTTACTTCTGAATGGCAAACCTGACTGTCATCTCAGAGCCTCATAGAACACTGCATTGTTTACTTTTGCTGCCCCACATATTTTCAGAGAGAAACTATTTTATACTTCTTCTGAGATAGCATAAGTTCGTGTTCTCATTGCATTATGAAGCCAGTTGGCTCAGAGGGAGAAAATGCTGCTGAAACTAAAAGGCCTTAAAAAAAATCATCCAAGCAGCTCCTTGCTCTCTCTCTAGAAGCAGCTTGTATAATAACATCTTACTGCTCATTGTTTTAGTTCTTTCAGTGCTTGGGTATTTTTTTTTCTTCTATGGCACTAGAAATTCCCAGAGGTGCTGTTTCCTATTAATTGAAAGAGAAACTAAAGACAGCTCCATTCGGTGCCACTTACCTAGGATATGTCAGGCAATTTATTTGTTTTTGAGGCAGACAGCCCTCTTCCCCTGGATACATATCAGGGGAAACAAAACCTTTTTCTCACATACTGCAGATTGCAGGTCAGGTCTGTAGTGACAACAAGTAAGAATAGTGGAAAAAGAAGTTCGAACACACACCAAAAAAAAAAAAAAAGCTGATACATGAGTGCAAAGGTAAATAGTGCTGATTAACACGAAAGGTTACCTGAGGGTAACTTTTATTGACTCCACGAGGGCAACTAACCTGCCATGCTTTCCCTGGATCTGAATCTAAGTCAGTAGAAAGGAACTTACTGATTTACTAGGTTTTGGGTGTGATTTGAGATTAATCATATACCCCAAATTTGGTTGAATTACTAGGATTGGGTCAGCCATGGCTCATCTTGCGTGGGTATAAGAACATAACGTGTTTTCTTCATTTTCTGGTATAGATTTTTCCTGCTAATTTCTGAAAAACTAATTCCTTTGCCTTTTATCTATCAGGTATGAAACCTCTCTTTATCTCCTGTTTTTACTCCTGCAGCTGAACCACTGAAATCAACCTTTTTCTGCCAACCTCCAGATGCATCCTAACCTTCAGCCTTATTTTCTCCTATCCAAACCTACTTTTATTGCAGGAAAATTGGAGTGAGCCTAACTGAACATATGTCTGTTAGATCTAGCTGAGATGTGAGCCCTGGTAAACCATGCTACTTAACCTCCCAGAGAGTTTCTTGTGGTGTTGCCTGTGGCTGTGAGAAAGACTGAAGAGATCCGAGTGCCCACAATGCAAAATACTTATTTCTAAAATAAGAAACTGGAAAACTTCCCAGCTTCCACATCTGCCTCTAATTTACACCTCTGAGAACTAGGGTGAGTAAGGGAAAAATGAGAAAGATTAATGGACTACTCTTCTCTCTGTGCAACTACAGTGGGAGATCACACCCCCAGTTGCAGAAGTCTGGCAGCGACTGGTTAGTTACAAGACAAGCAACTGAAGAGTATCTGCTTTTTGAGCTGGAGGTTCCTTATGTCCACCCCTGATCCATCTACAGGAGACACTACTTGTACAGGAAAAGACCAATAAGCAGATGCTTAGCACCTGCTTCTAAGCACAATTAGAAACAAAAAAAAAAACCCTGAGCTGAATCTAAAGATCCCATTTGGAAACTTGAATAGAGGACTAAGAGCTTAGTCATGCCAAGTTTAATTATCTTTTTGTTTCAGTCCAGCTCTCAATAAATTGAGCACACATGTAACTCTAAGCAGGTTAGCATGACACTGAGACCAGTGCAAATGTTGGACAAAGTGACAGTATAAGGCTTGGCAACAAGGTACAGACTCAATTAAGCTCAAGTCTAGTAGGAAATTGGCTTGATGGGAATCCTGTAACTAGTGTGATTTACGGGTGCCTTTTCAGTGCAATGCATGGCTACAAGCTATAGTATGAGATGTTATAACATGAGCTGTCATAAGACGGGAACTAGTCCCTGCGGTACTAGTCACTGGAGCAAGCATTTATTCCCAGACCTCCACTGAACTGCATGGTTCTGTGTCTGGTTTCAATAATACCCTGAGCAACATGTGAATTACAGACACTTATCCTGGAAGGTGGTGGAGGATGGTGCAGCAGTCAAGCTGCCTGGATCCCAGTTCATCAGGGCAAGGAGTTTTCTGTCTTTCTCTCTTGTAGTGCAGAAAACCATTTGCTGCAAAACACTGGCACTGCAGACTGAACAGGGATGCAAAACTAGGTCTGCACAGAGCCATGCACATGTAGGGCTGCAGTTTTTGTTGACACTCTGAAAGAAGGAACAGATGAGCTAAAATAATGAGTAATTTCAACTAACGTGCTGAGATTCCTTGGCGAAAATAGGGTGGGAAATGTGCATTCTCAGTCTTGGGCGCAGAGGTAGAAAAGTAGCAGACACAGCAAGCCAACAGCTTCATGCATGGGCCAAAGTTGTTCTTTCCTGCATCCTCAAACGGGGCAGAAATCCTTTGCAGTAAGCATATGACCTTCGGAACATTGCAAGCCCAAATAAGCAAAATGCTTTAAAAAAAAAAAAGAGTGAGATGTCTTTGACACACAGATAATGTACAGGACCAACCAAGTGTACCCTTTCATGTGATGTTTAGTCAGCTGTTTTAAATCCCACATATAGGACACACAGCTTATTCATCCATTTAAAAATAGTTAAACTGTTTGGGAAGCAGGATGCTGAGACTAACTCGAACAGTATGTGCTTGGAGCTAGGGTGTGTGTCGCCTCTCATTTTGGGTGGCTTGAAAGATTTTGCAGTTAAAGAGATTTTTTTTTCTTCGTTAGGTTTCTGTGGAATAACAATGACATCCAGTGGCCAGCTACTTTAATAATACATATGTATCTGCTGCAGGTATAATAGGCAATGATAAGATTTCTCTTGGGTCTTTTCTTTGTGGTAGCTGTGAGTTCTTTCTACCAAATTTATCAGTGGGGATTTTGGGGTGGGGGGACCTGAGGGATGGAGGCTGGGCATGAAAAGTCCCCATGCTTTAATGAGGCCCTACAGTAAGAAAGTCAATTCCACTTTACTGGTATCTAAATGCCAGTTTAGCTTCAGGGAAGAACAAGATATTGTAGTTTGCTCATTCTCCTCTCTTCTAAAGAGACTTAAACCCAGATTTCTTTCCTAATAACTGAAACCCACAGTGGCCGAGGCAGCAACTCTATCCCATTCCCCTTTCTCTTATTTGAAAGTGTTAATCTAAAATATACGTGTTTTGATTCTTAATATCATCATATTTCACCTGTTTTCAGTTTTTAAAATACTTTTTTACTGACCCAATGATGTTCTTTAGGTTGCCCTGAGGCATCCTTAACTTACATACCAACAAAGTGTATTTTTTTTTTAGGATGTTTTTATTCTACTTAATAAGAATAAGTTACCATAGCAACTACAACTCACATGGTACTTATTGCTGTGGGATTTAGTTACATTTCCTTTTAATAATAAGAACCTTAAAACAGTAGCACATCGTGCAATTTTTTGCATTTTATTTTGTAGCGGAAAATTATATACCTTTATATTTTTCTTCAAGTGACTGTTTGGTTTGTGCATTAAATTTATTTTCTTGTCTTCCTTTTAAATAAAGTCTTCCAAGAATTTCAACAGGGTAAAGACAAGGGATGCAAAATAATTTCTCTGAGCAAAAAGCTTATGTGCGTAATGGACAAAAGAAAATTAGATGTCTGAGGAGTGGGAACACATTTGAATAATGAACACAGGGTACTTGGGCATTGATATAAGGTACGCTCTCTCCACTCCCACTTGCTCCCTTTGACTTCCCCGGTGTAATGCCATGACTCCAGTAAGGCAGAAGCTAAAATATAGTCTATTTGTGATAGGCTGGATAGTCTTGTTTTTAAGAACAGTTCCAGAATCTGAATATGGGTGTAAGCTGAAAGACAGCATATTAATTTGTAAGCTATCTCCAATACATTACTTTGCTTACTAATTAGACAATGTAAAAATAACAGCAGTCTATGCAGCCTAATAAAGCATTTTCACACAAGTAAATAAGATGAGGTCTACTTCAGAGTAAAAATATTTTTGCCTATTATTAGTTCATTCCTTGTCTCGTGGACTTAGTATTGCTTGAGCACAGACCCTAAGAAAAAAAACAGCCTGGTATAAACTTATGGCCAGAACCTTCAACTCTTGTTCATTTGACAAACATCAGTTTTAGCGCAGTCAGGAGAACTAATGGTACAGCTTTTGGCTTGAACAGGTCTAGCTGCTAAGTGAGATGTTGTTATACAGAGATTGCATTTTCTTTTGCAATATGAGTGCAATTCATTGCATGTAATATGACATGCAGGAACCAGTAAAATGTAGTGAGCTGAAAATATTCACAGAAATCAAACAAAGTTGGTTTAAAGTAAACAGCAGATATTAGCTAATCTAATGCTCTGCTTGAGATGAGCTAGAGTACTCGTGGATCATTGCTCACAGATAATTTTCTAATATTCTTATACACCTCCTGTAACTAGGATGCTAAAAACAGTTTGCTCATTTCTGTGTAAGTATAATTTAATGTTTGTTGCACAGTAACTAATAGATCTGCAAATTAAGGCCATTAAGCCATCATACCCATCTTAATAGTACTTTGTTTATCTGGCGATGGTTGTTACATGCCCTTCTATCGCACCTTGAGTAAACAAAGCTAATCCTTTCAGCCATTCCTCTAAACAACCTATTTTTATTGATTTCCTGTGGATTCTCTCTGCTGTCCTTATGTTTTCCTTCAAGTGTAGTGTCCAAAACTGGGCACAGGATTCCAGCTGCGACCTCCCAGTGCTGAATAGATTTGAATAATCACCTCCTCTGTCTTGCTTCTGGCAGTCTGGTTAATCCTTCCCCAAATGACATTTTCTTTCCTGGTTTTTATTCAGTTTGTGGTCTGCTGCAGTCATACCATTTATTTTTCTTCAGTGCAGCATTTTGCATCATTCTTTACTGAATTATCTTATGGATTTCAAATAATTTCTTCAATTTATCAAGATGATTTTTAATTCTAGTCACATCCTCCAAAGTACTCACAATCCCTCCTGTTCGTGTTTCCTTTAGTAAGTATTTTCTGAGTGTTATTTGTAAGGATGCCTTGCAGTGGTAGAGACAGGATAGACTGCAGTGATGGTAATATTTTGATTGAAGCTTTTTCAGCCAGCTGAGGACCCACGTAACAGTAATTTCAGTGAGACAGAGTTTCCCTGGTTTGTTGGGGTGTATCACAAAACATTCTTCTGTTAGAGCACGCTGACTTCATTAAATCAGAAACTTGTGTCAGCTTAGTTTGAAACCTTTGGTAGAAAGTAAGCAGCAATCGTCCAGGCTCTGCTTAGCCATTGTTGGGAGTTCTGATTCTTACAGTGGCTTTTTTTCTTTTAAGCTGGCCACCAAGGAAACTTAGGAACCTGGAGTGCTAGGTTTGATTTAAAAAAAAAAGTTTTTTAAAGTAAAAAAGTCTTCAAATGAACAGAATTTTCTTTTTTCTTTTAAGATGGGAAATATAAGATATTTTAATTCCAAGCCTGAATTAACTAATTTTAAAGAAATACAGAATTTCCCTGAGATGGGAATTCCAGCTCTTTACCACTTTATTAATCAGTATTAAATGAGAACAAAGCCTCCTAAAAATTCAGTTTTATGGAATCTGCTAGTCCAGTGAAGGAACAAGTCCCCTCGTTGAAAGGAAGTGTTCTTCAGATCCTCCATTAAGGCTTAGACTTTCACGTCCATTCCTGGCTTGTAGATGTCTGAAGAGTTCTTTTTTCTTTTTGAAAAATAAGTATGTTTATTTATTCTCTTCTTCCTTCTTTTCTGCTCTCACACACCCACGCTATATTTATCAGTGACCTCTGAAGGGGAAAGCAGAAATAGTAGTTTAAGAGATGCCATAATATGGTGGAAATTACAACGATGCACCTCATTTACTAAGTGTGTTTGGAGGGGATTTGTGACAGACATGCAATTTTGCAGTTATCTAAAGGATGTCTTCGGTTATTTTTTGGATCAGGCAATGTAGGATAAATCTGGGGCTTAGAAGAATCACTTGGGTAGAAATTTGGGAAGTTCCAAAATGAAAAGGAGTGTAGAAAATTAGTAAAAATACAGCTAGGGCTTCATTTGAGTAGGAAGAACAAAAAATATTGTTCATATTTGTCCTAGTAGTGAGACCACCATGAAGTACCCTTACTGAAACCTGTTTTGGTGGAATAATAAAAGAATGAGATAGCTGGAAACCAAATACCAGGAGGTGTGGAGGTTCTTACTCTTAGAAGAATAAGCTGTGTCCCAGTTCCATTGTTGCTTTGGAGGTGGAGTGCTGGATGAAACTTTCAGACCAAAAGAATTTTTTGGCTAGAATTTTTTTTTTTTTTTTACCAGTGCTTAACCATATTTTAGGTATGTTCTCTTTCACCACTGTTTATCTTAAAAAAAAAAATAATTCTAAAAACCTGAAAAATGTATGTCTTGTATTTTCATGATGAATCATAGAATATCTCAAGTTGGAAGGGACCCATAAGGTTCATCAAGACCAACTCTCTGCTCCTTGCAGGACTACCTAAAACTAAACCATACAACTAGAGTGTTGTCCGCATGCTCCTTGAACTCTGACAGGCTTGGTGCCGTGACCACTTCCCTGGGGAGCCTGTTCCAGTCGACCACTCTCTCGGCGAAGAACCTTTTCCTAATGTCCAATCTGAAAGATCTTTACATAGAAGTTCAAAACTTTTGTCAATAGTTTGCTTTTTAAATCAAGATTAATTTTCACAGTCAGAACAAAGCATTTGTATGGAACATTTCTGCAGTCATTTAGAACCATTTGGAACTATTCCACTTAAATTTGAAAAATTGAACGGAGTTAACTAAGCATGCAGATATAATCAGAAACAAAAGGATTTCTCAGCTATAACACAATCATATTCTTTAAGCAGAATAAAAATACCTTTGTTTTTATCCTAAAACCAAAAAGGAAGGGGGGATAGTTTCCATATTCAATTACACAAGTAAAAATACAGAATAAATTAATAGACCATTGAACAATATATTCTTGAGACAGTCTTCAAGTGCAGGAATCTTGTTAGCTTAAGGAAACCCTCAAGGCTGTTCAGCTGGTGCTTGCAGGAGCATTATTTTACAGCTACATGAGCCAGGATCTCCCAGTTACATATCCTGATCCATGGGGTTTGAGGGCCACAGCATCTTTCATATTTCCAAAAAGACTGTTTCATTTGGGAACATTTGGACGTTCTCTCCTTTGGCTTTTGCTGTGCCAGGAATGACTTTGTTTGCTACAGTGGGACATTATACAGCATTATGCAGAGCAGATAGAAAGAGAAAGGAGCAATGTGGCATCTGTACGTGAGATTCTGTCAGATAATTTGCTGTGTGTTGTTTTCTGCTTGTGGCTTTCTTATTTACTGGATTAAACAATGTTTAATACAGAAGTTTCAGTGATGATGACAACATTCATTTACTATTACAAATTTGGTACTCTGTTCTTGCTCTCGCTCTCTTCCTACTTTCCATGATTTTTTTTAATCCCATTACATGGTTACCATAGCAATTGTTCCTGCTCCCTTCAGCTTTCCCAGCTGCGTTTGAGAGCGTTTATTTTACAGAATGCATTCTAGTTCTCTTTAACTCTCCGGAGAGACCTAAACGAAGTTAAAATGTTGATGATTAATTTACCTTCTGATATTTCATTCAAATTATACCACAATAATCTCTGAGGATACATGATAGCATGAAAAATTGACTTAAATGTAGAGACCTAAAGCCTCCTATAGATGTCACCGTACTCCATGCATTTAATTGAGAGCAAATATGACTTACTGTAAAGTGTGAAATTAGTTTTTTTTTTTTAACTGGCAAACTATTACACAAAAGAAGACAGTGAGAGGTTGACTCTCTTAATCGTCAGGATGACTAGAATGTCTTCCAGAGCAAACTGTCTTGCTGAAATCAGGATTTCACCCTTGAGCAAACTGATCCTCATCATGAATGAGGGGACCAGAACTAGGTATCTAGTAGTAGGCACATTGTTAGTATCAAAATAGCCCAAAAATGATGACTATAGATGATAATCTTTAGGCACATTTTGTTAGTCTTTGGCTTTGCTTTTATAGACCAAAACTCCTGAGAATTTCAGTAGGGTTTTTTGCTTGATTTGTAGAACACAGAATCGTATCCTTTATTAATAATTCGCATTGTTCCTTTGACCTCCAATCTAAAATCCCATAAAAATAGACTGTTCATTAGAGAAGGAAGAAGTATCTTTGGTAAATAACATCTTTTCATCTTTGAAAAATGCCATTTAGAGGAATGAAATTTTTTTCACATATTTTACTTAAGTTCCACAAATATATTTCAGCATAAACAGGAGGATTTCATGCTGACATTTTCAAAACGCTTCATTGAATCTTTTATCTTTCAATTGGTTTTTTTTGTTTCAAGGTACACCTATTTTTAAAAGCTTAGGAAGGGTTGGAAAGCAACACTTAAACCCCAAGCTTTTCACATCAGGTCCACATTAACATTGTAAGTCAATCTGAGTTGCATTTTTTATTTTGCTATTAGGAATAATAATTCTCCATCTTTGTTCAACCCAAAGAATTTTTTTTTTTAGTTGCTCAGGCTGGCCACCAGCTTTTAAATGCTATCAGTTCCACACTTATGCCGCATCAAAAGCGTACCTCTGAATCATCTATTTTGGCTGAAACAGTCCTTTTAATTTTTTTTTATTATTATTATTATTTAAATTCAGATTGTTTCCTCTATCCAAACACTGTGAAATCTTAATCATCTGGAATCAGATAATGAACAGCATAAGAAGTTACCGTGTAGAAACTTTCCGAAAGATGGTCTTGTCTCCTTTTCAGGCTCTTCATAGCAACTACCAGAGATCTAGCCAAGAATAACTTTTCCATTTGGTTATGGATCACCTGAATCTGTTTTCAGAATGAAATAAGCTATACTGTACCATACTTCCTAGGAAGCCAAGACAGTCAGAGTAGCATTCATTTTTTCAATGTCAACATGCCCACTTTCATTTGCAAAACTTACACCTAAGCTGAGCTATGCATGCAAATTAGGTATTTTCTAAGGAAAAAGAGCACCGAGGCTTAAGAACAAGAGTTTTTTGTGACTTGCACCATACTAAATCTCTGACTAGTTCCGGTCAGCTACAAACAAAGTTGCTTTCTTTGCATACGTCAGTCTACAACTGTGTGTATTATTTAGACTCTTATCTTGCCAACATGCTTGTTAGCTTGACTATTTAAATTTGGATGATAATATTTTGGGGGCTTAGAGAAGGAAAAAGGAGCGCAATGGTATCAGAGTGGAAGGGAGCATTGTTGTTAATTATGTAGATATTTATATCAACATTCCCCTCATATTTAGCAAGGTGATCAGAATTAAGGATTCAGAGCTTTTTCCTTTGCTTAAATAGTACCTGAAAATGGCTGCGATCTGTTATCGCGTCTTGGACATAGCTGCTGTACTGATTTTCCATCTCCACTGTGAAAAGAGAGCTGTTTTCCTCACGAGCCGGTAATGCGCCGCCGTTGCATATGCCCATAACCTTTCCCTGAACCCAAGCCCTCTGCAGCAGGTTGCAGAGGCCCAGAGCGGCCAGGTGACATACAGTGCCATCTGCACTGCTATACTGGTCATCTGGCCAGAGCTCTGACCTTTCTGAACATGATACAGCGAAATCTAACTCCTGAAAGCTGCTCGGAGGCAAAATCTGTTCTTCACCGTCAGTTGCACTACTCAGTCACTTAATTGTCCACTGCAACTGATAAAGTAACCATTAGACTCAGGTCATGAACTACAGTTTATCATTCACACGCAATAATACACCCTTGAACCACACTGGTTTCTAAATTATAGCAACACAGACTTATTCAATAAAAGAGATTTAAAGTACCTGGAACTTTACTTAGTCCTGCGCTGCGAAACAAGGGCTGAAAATAGATCGTTTTGAGAAGCTCCTGTGATCGATGCACTACCCGGTTCGCACTGTATGCCAGATAAAGACTGATAACATTAAATAAAACACTAAAAAATGTTTTAGACTAACAATAAGGCCTGATTTTGCTTGCAGCCTCGCTGCTGTTGTTCAGGGTAGCTCTGCAGCAGAGGCTGAGCTGCACGGGCAGAGGGGTGATAGTGGGAGCAGACTGGGAATGGGGCTTTGGAGAAGGGACATGCTTCTGCCAAAATGCATTTTTTTGTTTAGCTGTGAATGGGAAACAAAGTTATTCCCGGATCAACTTCTGACCTGTAGTTTTAGAGCTGGTATCATAGAAACACAAGCTTATCTCACTCTGTGAGTTATACAAATCCCTTGTCATTTTGAAAAGCCTTTCATCTGGAGATCGTAGTTAGCTTCATCGGCGTTAATTCATTAGTTAAGACTTGAGTGAGGTTGAGGCTACTGTCCCCATCATATAGACAGTCAATCTGAGCTGTAGAGAAGTACCAGCCACCCTGGATTCCTCCTGTGTGTACTCTCTGTCCCTCTGCTCTCCTTCCCCCTTCCTCCAGCCTCATCCTGCCCGGTCCTTCCAGCACAGGAGACACCCGTGGTGTTCATCCTTTGCAGCCGCGGGGCTGGGAATGCCAAAGCAGCTGCTGTTCAGTTAATAGGCAGGCTGGGACCTTTTAAACGGTCTAATAGTAGCTACTTAGCCATAGTGGGGAGAATCCTGTCCCCATTAAAGTTGATCAGAGCTTTCCACTCATTTCTGCGAAAGCAAGATCTCACCTACTGCTTTCAGGAGATCTTGGGGAGCAGGGTGTCTCCATGTTCCCCTGATGTAGGCTAGGGCTTAAATGAAGTATATGCTTTATTACCATGACAAGTGTCACAGTCTGTGGAGAGCCACAACCGTGTTCATTTGTCCCAAAATTCAGTCTCGTACTTTGTAGCACTGGAGTTCCTCCTTTTTTTTTGCAGATATTTAGAGAAAAGCAATTACATCCATAGGAAATATTGGCACTTCTGTTGTAAATTCTTCCCCGTGTAAGAAGCTTACCGTGAGAAATAGAATTTCAGTTAAAATAAAGAGCAATATAAAAATGTAGGTAAAGAGGGATTATTTAGAGCAATAGAAAAGTCTCAAGAATGACCCCATGCAAAGAGATTGAATAAATAATTTCCTGTTGAAGTGATAGAAAAAATGGCAATAACAGGAAAAGAAAAATCTCTTTCTAGTGAATAAAAAAAGTTCTCATGAAATAAGAGTAACTAAGCTTCAAATACTTCCAAGGCACCAGAAAATCAGACCAAACAGTTCTGAAGATGGCTCATTCCCCAGTTTCTGCTATCCAAGGGAAAGTTCTCATCTCTGGTATCCACTGTGATGAGCAATAGAAACCTTTAGAAATAAATGTCTTAAAAGTAAGTTCTTTTGAAGGTGTTCACGAAGTCTTCCTCTTTATGATGCCTTTGGCAAATTCTTTTGTGTGTGTGTGTGTATCTATATCTGAACATATATATATGTGGTTGCTCAGAGAAAGCAAAGCAGACTGAGCCTTCAAAGAAATGAATTATATATGATTGAAAACTCATGTATAATTTGTGATCCCCATGAATTGATCAGTTATTAAAACACACTCAGATTTCTTCTATTTTAATCTGTAATGTCTATCACTAATTCTGGTATCTCGTTTGAAAACTATATTTCTAAGAGTTATTGTTGTACTGCTACCAAAATCTAAGAAAAGCAGGAGTGAGTTTTGACTCTATCAGTGTGAGTTAGCTGCCCAGGAGTTGTCCTGTTGTGATCCCCTTCTGTAAAGTTTGTACTTTGTAAATGCAACAGATCATACAGCCCCAGAAGCCTGCATTTAACTTCACAAACTGTTGCTTTGCAACATTGGACACTGACTGAGATTTCTGAGGGCATCTTCAGAGATCTTTTGCATCCCCTTCACCTGAAATTTTTGCAACCATTTTTCAGATGCATATATGGCTATGTCAGATTTCTGTATATAAATCAATTCTAGATATTTTTTTTTTTTCCTGAGCATTTCTGGGTTTTCCTGATTGTTCTGTTAATCATATTACTCTGTATGATCATCGGGAATTTAAACTTCTTTCATAGATCTTTCTGAGTAGGATGGTTTGAGCTCCCACAACAAGCTGCTTTTTAAAAAAAAAACAAAACAAGCAAACAAAAAACCCTTAACAATCCATCTCAAACACGGATAACTTACATAAAAGTGAACGTCTTCCAAAATGGTGCTAAATCACTAATAATTTCTTTTATAAATAGAATTGACCAAGATGGGACATTTTTCATTATGAAGTGTCAAGAGACGACTATAATTAGTTGCTCCCTGGTAATCCAGAGTTATCACCAAATATCTTGCATCTTTGCTTTGTCCTACACAGAATTCAACTAAATTCAGCAAGAAATATACCTGGGAATAAAGTCTAGGTACTCGCACATTATTAAGACAGCAGATGAGAAGGTGGAGGTGTTGGACAGGTGGCAGAGAAGAAAAGTAGGTTCAAGCAGAGAAACCCTACAAAAGACATAGCAACTAGAAATTTAAATTTGCATTTGTCTTCACATCAAAGCAGTAAGAAAGTTTAAAATGTTTTGTTTTGCCATGAAATCAGGAAAGCGGATCGATTTCTCTCCATGTGTTTTTTTGGCAGTGCTTGAGGTACGGCGTGTGATTGATTGTATTTCATCTATGTGCTCTAAAAGGCATTGCCTTATGTCTATGTATTCATCAATATAGCACAAATAATGCAGGAACCTCATCTTCTCCATGTGAAATGTAGTTAGAAAACAAGACAACATGCAGGAACAAATAGCCAACTCTACATTCTCAGATTCATGCAAGAGTGATTTATTTGTAGTCTTTCTGCAAATAATTCTTTAAAATACTTAACTACTTAAACTTTTGACCTTGGGCATTTTATTCACTGTATAGAAGTCCATATTGGCCCAGAAGATTATTTTTTGTTCAACAGCCTCTCTGGAAGTTGCTCAATTTGGCTTCTGTGTCAGGCATCTCTGGGTAAAATCATTACCCTTCATTGTGCAAATTAAGCTGTGACTCACACAGACAGAATTTCCAATGTGATGGGGCTGCGCCCAGGCCGGGTAATTCATAGAGAGGGTTAAAAAAACAGAATCAAATGCTGGCTGTGAGTTAAAGAGAATAGGGGATAAGAGCTTAGGCTTAACCTATAGGGGGACCTAAGGAATAAAGCGAACCAGAGTCCAGTGTGGGGAAGAAAGGAGAAAAAGCAAAAAGGCTAAAAGAGATCAGGCCTAATGAGCCTTTCGAGGAAAATGGGAGACTGGAGCCTCAGAACGAAAGAGTGGCCCAGCAAAGCAAGGATAAAATGGATCAGCCACAATGTCACCAAATTGATCCAGAGTTCAAAAACCATCAAATCACCGTATACAATAAAATAAATTAAAAAAAAAGTTCAAACAGTGTCAGGCTCCTTAAAGCTCGCTTGCTGACATCAAACATAATAAGAAAAAGACCTGTTTGTAACATAATGTGACTCCTTTCTAAACAGAGCCTTTGAAATGTATGTGCTGGTCTGTCATTTTCTGTCGCACAGTTCTCGCATCGTATACCTATAGGTCTGGCAGAATTTTTATACTATATGAAAAAGAGAAATAATCACGGAAGAATTAGAGAGCTATATTTAGACTAGAGGGTTTTTATCCTGCTGTGTTAAGGAGCCATGCTACTGTCTAGACTGATGGCTTGAGAAATGAGCCGGAGAGGGGAACAGAGGGAAATTCTGGAGTGCAAATTAAACCAAACAAATTCTGTGTATAAAAATACAGTAAATAGCTATAACAAATGCACACTAAAGGAGCAGAAGGTATTAATTCCTATGAAGAGCATTTCTAATGTACCTATTACTCTAATGTGTAAGTGACAAACAAGACAAAGAAAATACCCCATGTGTCAAAGCCCATATATCTCTTCATGACGTAAAGAGGTGGTGCTACCCATATTTAGCAGGTTTTATTTAGCCACCTACGCACCTCTGACTTGGTAGACTTATTTTTGATAAGTGGTGCTTAAAAGTGTTGGTATGAAGCGTAAGTAGCTAATGCAAATATGTTACCGACCCCTACCAGAGCTAGCAATTATGTAAATTTTCAAAGCCTTCATCTTTTATAATTAGATGTGGCTGGCTTAGAGTGAAGGACTTCCATTGCTGGCCAGTTCAGTCCTTATTCCAGTATTTCACCAGAAATTATATATTTGAAATCAGAGGAATGTTATATTCTTTAAAGCGATTTAAGGTATAGCTTGAAATATTTGAAAGACCTTCAGTAATTAATTTCTTGTTTGCCATGCTTGAAAGATGAATAAAAGCATAGAAACACTTGGCGAATAACATCTTGTAACTGATTATAATTAAGTGTACTTTCAATTCCTCCTAAGTGTACAAAATGCTAATTATTTTTCACAAAATCCAAAATGCAAGTTTTCTTAGCTTGGATAAAAGAGAAAAGCACAGGTTTATGTACAAGGCTAGACATCTGCCTATGCATAAATCCTAACAATCTTCCCTATTAAAAAGACGATTCCCCTATAGGTTAATTATTGCTGGGCGGCTTCAGGGCTGGTCCAAAACCCACTGAAGCAAACAGAGGGCTTACAATGATTTCAGTTTGTTTTGGATCAGGCCCTAAAGGGCTCCTCAGGCACAGGGGTGAAAGTGCTGTGGATGTCACCCTAATACACATTTTATTGTCATACAAGTGATGACTTTTCTTAAAACTTTGTCGCTAATGATCGTGCTAGGGTATGGCTGTGTCCTTGTGTATTGTGTCTTTGTATATTTGTGATTTGCTGCAAGAAACAGAGGCTCCAGTGGATCTGATGGGTTTTATTCCCAGTGGCACTAAAGTAGCTTGAAATAAGTATTAATGCCAGCCCTGGTACAGGGACTGTCTGACAAAGTCTTGGTAACACTATAGCGTTGGAGTACTCAACACCCTCTGGATACACCCAGACTTGAGGATCTGCCTGGGTTCGGAGCTGCCCCCCTCAGGGCTGCCTTCTCTCCCTCCGCTCGGCTGCCCACCTGCAGGGTTAGGATGTATTTTGGGAGGCCAGAGCAGTTCCTCTGAATTGGGCACTTGAATGACAGGAACAGAAGGGCGGAAAAAAACCCTCTGTGATACTTCTACTGCTTTGCCCTTTTATCTAGTCATTATTGCCTCTACAGAGAGTGAAATCCTGCCATTCAGTCTCAGTCGTGATTTACACCCATTTTGTAGTGGTTTAAGTAACTCCCGCAAGTGCTAGACAGTGAAGAATCGGGCCACTGGGATGCACTAGCCACAAGGGTGTACTTACTGCCTCATATGGCGATGGGATTGTGAAGAACACCGTAATGACTCTTTACATTCAATCCCAGCCGCACTTAAGTGTGTACGTGTATGAAACAGCTGTAGAAGAAGTGCATAGCAAAGAGCCTGGAAAGCTAAGGAATAATTCAGGAAACTTCTCTAGGTTAATATGCTGAAACTTGCTAGATATATCCTCACAAAAAGAAAAGACTTATTAGAAAATCTAAGTGAAATGCAGGGTGGATGTGGTATAAAGTCGTTCAACCCGGATACAACACTTAAGGTGAATCGGTGTGTTCCCGTAGTCACAGCAAAGCGTGCAGGTGTTGGCTCTGCACAGGGACCCAGGTGCACTCTCTCCCTGCGAGCTGATGACAGAAATAAGCTGGGGGAAAAAAAAGATAAAATAAGGCTGAGCACCTATCTTTTTCCCCAGCATTAGGGGAGGATGCAATATATTAAATCCTGGGCACGGGCAGTTATGACCTGCATAATTTTTGTTATATTCCAAGGCACCAGGCTTATTTTCACTGTATTATTTAACTCTGGGTTTCCATACCAAAGACACCTATGTCTGAACAGGTTCCTTCTCTGGTTTGCACTAACCTAACTACAGGTAAGGCAGTCTAAGGACTCATTTATTCCATTGAGGCATGTATTGCACTTGTCCTTTTGATAAAGTGAGGACTTTAGTTTCCTGCACTATCAATCTAACACCTTACGTGAACGGCAAATGTGATTAAAAATAAAGCAATGTAACAAAATTAGAGGTGAGCCACAGCTACATGCTCAAAAAGGGAAAAAAATAGGATTAATAACCGATGCAGTGAGAGAGGTGAAGCATGCTTGCAGGGAGTAGAAGTAGCAAATGTTATAGATGGTACTATATACTACGAATGAACATCAAAAGCCTTGGAGGCTAGGTTCAGAAGCTTATCAGAAGTTACCTCGGCCTATTTGATTGAGAATTCATGCTGGTAATTTCCAAAGATTGGATTTCCTTGTGAGATCTTTAGTAGTTTCTCGTCTAGGTCAGATTAAAGGACAAGAAGAACAGCTCTGCTGGCACTACAGTATTTCTGCTTGCTAGCCTAGTTAAAAGTAGGAAGTATACAGATATTAGAAACATATAGAAATAAAATACTTATGTAAAGCCAGATTTTTTTCATGCTATAGAACAGTGCTGTGTACAGTATAATCACTTCAAGTACACAAAGAAAATCCGAACACACTCTCTTATCTTTTCACTGGTTCCTAAATGGGTCAGGCAGAAGCTCCTTTTCATGGAAAGCTCCATGCCTTAAAAAGCATGTGGCCAAAATTAGGTACCTAAATTTGTAATACACAAATAAGGTCCCTGGGATTTTTATAATTTTTTTTTTTTGGTATCAAGGCACTCAGAATGCTCCAAGTAAATGCTCAGCACCTTTGAAAACAAGCAAATTAGATGACTGGCTTTTAAATACATCAAATTTCAAGTGATTGGCAGGTGTGTGCCATTGATCTTTTTTCTGCTGTGCATTTTTGTTACAGAAAAGATACATATTTCTTGGCTGTCACCCCTATTAAATAGTGGTGAGCTCTCAAACCTTGCCCTCTAAACAGCCTCAAAAGACAATAACAAGAATTCAACTGACCAGTGACATGTTGAAAAGAATTCTACAAATTCAGGCTTGTGATAACACCAGACTAATTTAGGCTGAAAGAATACTCACATTATCCGTCATTTCATTTAAAGTGAAAAAAAAAAAAAAAAAAAAAATCTCTTGGGAACCCTTGAACTTAGTGATGATGCTTCCAGGGCAGTGGCGGCAGAGATGCGCTCTTCCGCAATTAGTTGGTGATGACTATAGAAGGGACGGAGGTATGATTTTTTTTTTCCCGAGGCAGAGAAATGCGTCTGCAGCGCAGCCCAGCACTCCGCCAACGGCCTCTCTCACCGGCGGCGATGAATCCGGTCTCGACACAAGATGGCACCAGGGACCAGCCTCTCAGGGAAGCCTTCCAAACCTTTCGCCTCATGGCCCGCAGCGAGCACAGGTGTTACAAATCTGTTGTTTTCTTTGAGCTACCAAAAATAGTTAGACACACATATTTTCAGACGAACAAAATTTCTGTATCAGCAACATTGCCGGTGCTGGTTGCACTTGCAAGCACATGCTGCTGAAAAAGGTTCCTTGTGGCACGACATGGCATTCTCTCCCTTCGTCAAGAAATGCTGTCAGAGGAAGTCCTGCATGTTACAGCCTCTTTAAGCGCCAATGTGAGCGTCTTTCCCATTGCTCTAAAATGAAAATAATTAAGGTATTATTCCCTTTCATTAACTGTCATGGATTTCCTAGCAAAAGAAATGTCATTTAGCTTTTTGTGCCTAAAACTGAAGTTAGGATGTCTAATTTCCGATGTAGAGTTTGCAGCTAAACATCTGGGATGGCTGGAAATGTATTCTGCTTAAATGTGTACTGTAATGAAATGATTGTAATGCTGACGAACATGAGAATACACAACTGTATAATAAGATCTTCTTATAAAAATAATTTCCCTTTCTGGTACTGGCCTTTCAGAAATTAAATGAACTTAAAATTGCAATTTGGACATCCTAGCATGAAAGGTAAACATATTTTTTAGAAGCCCTGTTCATAGTTGTTCCTCTCTGTGGAAAAATGTGTGCACTGGGAAAAAAAAGGGCATGATTCAACTTCTTACCTGTTAAAATCCATTTCAGAAATGGTATTAAAAATCCATAGTTTCCCTAATTAATTTCTTCCATGTGAATAACTGTTGGAGTTGCCATACTGACAAGTGAATGTAAATGAGAAGGAAAGCAGTTTAAAAATTATGGCTTCGTTAGTTCTTGGCTTGCAGTCTGGGGGTATTTGGGGATCCCCGCTCAGCTCGCTGGCAGTGTAACCTCTGTGAGCCAGGTTGCACACCCGGCGGTGAGCGTGTTGCAGGGCTGTGCGTTCTACAGCAATCACACAATTAAGTAGCAATGACTGGCAACACTATTGCTCAATTAGTCTCATACAGTATGTCAAGCTAGAAGATATTTCACAAATAGATCTTCCAGAGATACTTGCCTCAGTAAATTCACTTTAGGACGAGGCAGCATAAAGACTTCTTTTTAACTGAAATGCATTATCCCATAGCATCCTAATTTTTTTTTCTTGAGGCTAAAAGCACCGGGTCAAATTCTGTGAGTTACACCAATAAAGACCATAGAAGTCAGTACATTTGGACAGAGAAGACTGCGAGAAGCATTGAGCCCCGTCTCACAGTCAGTGTTTATAATAATCTGCAGACATGGACCATGCAAGAAGGACTATCACCCTACTAGCAGCTTGTCATGAATTGTCATTTGAAATGATAACATAATTGTGCGCATGTACCGTCATGAGGTGGCCTGAAGCCAGAGCCTGAAGCAGCCAGATGAGCTGTTAAAGGGAGGTGATGTCTTCCAAGTCTGAGCAGGTGGAAACAAGATACACATCTCACTCTTCCTAGCCCATAAACATGCTACGCTTCTCTAGGTGCCCTTTAGGGGTCAACACTTGGGATGAAAAAAGGCTTGGCTGTTCTGTCCTGAGTGTCAGACTGCTGGGAGGTTACAGGTTGCCACAATCTGAGCATCCACAAGGCAAACGAGCAAGCACAAGGCACTTGTGCAGCTCTGCTGTTATTCCAAAGATGTCCTGTGGCAGCGACACAGAGCTTGGTTGGTGCAGTGACCCTTCATTGGGACCAGCCTCCTCTGTGCTGTACTGTGAGGGCATAGACACCACTGTAGGTTCTCTCTGTAGCTGTTTGTTTCAATATCTTCAATATCTTTTTAATTTATGCTCAAAATTTGGAGAGGTGGTGAGAGCAGATTGGGAAACCAGCACAACTTTTTTAGCTAAAAAAGGTGTGAGAGCTGATATTACCAATTTTCTGAGAAGGTTTGGGAAGTACTTTTAGGACACTGTTTTCTAGGAAAAAGTCAGGAACCATTGCTCAGCCCTATCACTCACCTTCCTACTAGGGCGTTACAACTTTGCCATAATAGTTTACTGCTCTGGGCATGATCGGCTATGCTAGACTCAAACATGTGTCCTCCTGCCGCCTGCTGACTATCGCCCTTCATCCCCTCTGTCCTTGCTCCAATTACAACTGTATTTGTCCCATTTCCTAGGGCTGAAAGTGGGTTCTTCTCTGTGAATGTCTCATCTAACCTGTGTGACTGGGAAACAACACAAGTTCTCTGTACCATGGTCTGTGGCCTAAGGACTAGTTGGGCAAGTTTTGATGGGCAAGCTCATCCTTGGCTGTGTGCTTGGCTTTACTTGTAGCTAAGCCTGTCAGGGTCACTTATGTGCTGTGAAACTAGTCCTACGTGTAGCATTTTGCTGGATTTTGGACTTTTCAGTTCTAGGAAACAGCTGGCCAGGACTGGTTGCTCCTTTTTAAGAAAAACTGGACTTTGGAGAGTTGTGATGATCACACGGAGACAGGTAGTAGGAAGGCCGCGGTTGAGAGAAGGTTGTGCCAGAATATCATGGAAGTAGAGAAAGGAAAGACTTATCACAGAAAAAGAGGAAAAGAAAGGTAGAAATTAGCAGTTGAGAAGACACATCCAAGAAGAAAGAATACAGTGTTTATTACAGAGTGAGAGGGAAAATTTAATCAGAATGGATTACTTGATGAGAGAACTTTAGATAAATATGGCATTTGGGAAAGCTAATTAGATATTAAATTAAGAGATTGTATAATAGCAAATCAGGGCAAATATTCGCATTATCAGGATTTCTGTTGAATAATTTCCTAATAGAGATTTTAAATCTTCTCTCAGCATATACATCTTCTAGTATGTAATTTCTACAATATACAGTCAAATGACATCTATTTCTGTAACATCTGTAAATTATGCCTTCATACATTTGAAGACCCTGCAGTAATGTAACAGGGCTGAGTTTAATCTGCAATAGGAGTCCGAACTCCAATTTGCTAACTTTGTTGAGACCAGCATTTCAGCTGTAACATGTTATTAACCTGCTTTCATGCACATAATGTAAAAAACATTCTATACTCAGGAAAAGAGAGGTGGTATAACTTATTCATTGAACCCAGCTAAATCCTCCTCATCATTCCTCACCCATTTTGCATGATCTGTGCTCTGTATAGTTACAGGACAAATATAAAATCTGCACATACATGAAAGAGAAGAATACCTAAGTAGAACCATTTAGAGCAGGGAGCCAGTGCTATTTAAAATGCATTAATGCTGATCTTGTGTGTTCTCCAAATGACAGCAAAGAATGGTCCAGAGTGCCTGGTTTACCAATTTCCCTACTTTTACCAATTTCCTGCCTTTTACCAGTCTGGATTAATGCTCTTTTTCAAAACAAAGCAATTGAATTTGGTCTCTGGTAAAAAAACTCCTCTGGACTCATGGAATGGTAGTCAACATACTAGTTATTGTTTGCCCTTTAGGCTTGGCAGTCTTTACCAATGTTATCTCATGCCTTGGGGTAGGAGTTAAAAATGGCCCGTGGAATATTAATAATGCTATACACCCTAATATTACACCTCAGATCCACAATAAATTAAATATGTACGGGAGCCAGTGAAGTGATAGAAATATGCCAAAGTTCACTTGTGGTTTTGTCCTGAGTGGGGGTTTAAATCTACTCACAAGCCTGAAACTGACTGCATAACTCAGGCAAGCAGAGCGACCTACAGGTTTACTGTGTCAGTAGCCAAATAAGGGATGGTGGGTTCCTGTCATTTGTGTTTTTACACAAATGTTTGAGCTCCGAAGACCTGATTAATCACTTTGACTTATAAACTGAACCCAAGAGAAAGTCATATGAGTTAGCAATAAATGTTAGAGATACTCCCCCAAGACAGCATGCAACAGCCCTGCCTGGCAAAGAAGCTGTCCCAAAGGACGTCAGAGTCCGTTGAAAAGCCCTTAGGAATATCTAAAAATACAATGCCTAAGAACACTCTTTTTACACTAAAAAAATAGAGAATGACTTCTAGGTACAAGAGTAGTAGCAGAAACCCGCAGCCCTGTTGCTGTAATAGGTGTGTTTCCATGATTATGGCTGTGAGAAGATACATCTGACTGTGATAGAACTTATACATAGCTCATCCGTTTAAATGTTTTTTTCACCTTCAACTTTGCTCCCCACGTTTCCTGACCACAGCATTTGATCAGAGATTTATAGATAAGTTAACACTACCGACAGCCATTCCACTGCCAGCCTTGCTGTCATGAAGTGGTGGCTACTTGTCAAGAGTTCAGGAGCAGGGACAACAGCATGATGGGAGAGAGGGAAAAATAAAGTGAATTCAGTGTTACCCTGCTAAAGCTAAACATCTGAGGTTCTAATGTGGTGATAAGATGCAGGGAGTGTAAAACAGTGCATGGATTGGTCTTTGTTAGAGAGATCTTTACATCAAACTTTTGAAGGGTTTGCCCAAAATGGTTCTTATAATTCATGTGAGCTTCCTCTTTGCCTTGCTTCTCATTGACTGTGTGAAGAAGTCCGGGTGAGACATAGAGGTGGAACAGACCCATGGGAGACTGTGCAATGCTGAATCCTGCTAGAATATGGATGTTCCTTACCGTACCTTCTCAATACTTTGTCCAGATTCAGAAATCAATTATCTCAAAATTATCTTCAGTCACCAAAAGCAGGTCGTCTCCTTCTTTTGGTATTTACCCAGTTTGTCTGATTACCAGTTTGTCTTGGTTACTTTAACCAACCAGCCCACATCAACCAACCTGTTTCACACACACTAGATACAACCGTAGGCCCTCTAGGTTCAGACAGGAAGGTCTGAAATGTTTTTAATCTTCACTTAAATCAGAAGAAAGCTTGAGCTCGGCTCCTAACATCTCCTCCTTTCACCGCACCAGAACAATGCCTGAAAAGTTTGAGTTATTTCATGTAACTTAGAAATGTGAATGTGTTACGAGTCAGCTTTGAATATGGCCTCGATTCCAAAAGGTGTTATCATCAAATCAAAATTATTCACACATGTCAAGTTAACATTTTATTTTTATTCCTTACTCAATTTTTGGCAAGCTTACAGGAGCTGTCAGTGTTTCAGTATTTTGAGAAGAATATTTTAATAAAACAGTGATGTGCTGAAAGGGGTTCACAAGAACTCACTAGAGGCCCTTGTTAAAATTCTGCCACCCTTCAAAAAATTATTCCCTTGCCTCTCAAGGAGTTCACCCCCTCTCTGGATACTGCTAAATCATTTCTGCCAGGGATGAGTTTCATCCCTTGGGGCTCATAAAGATACTTCTGAAGAGCAAATTGTTTGCCTTTGAAATAGACCAGATTGCATGAAATAGCAGACACTTTAAAAATAAATTCCTGGGGTAGCAACACTTCCCCGCTCCCCCCGCCCAAGCATCCGATCCGATCTCCACCACCCGTACCTCTCATTGTGTTATACTATCAAGTACTCAATCTATTTCTCAGGAACAAAGTATAAACAGTTCCAGCAAGTGCACTTAATATAACTTTTTTGCCAAGTGGCGTTGCCTCCCTGCTAGGCTGTGGTTATAGGAAAGCATTTATATTTAAAGGTAAAAAAACAAAAAAAGCTAGGTTCTCCCCGTGAGCACACAGGGCTTGAGTTATTTCAGTTGAAAAGAGGAAATCTTTTTAGGACTCTGGTGTTAAAGTATTTCAACATATGACTGTAATAAAATAAAAGACATATTAGATACAATGAAAAAATGCAGTACTTGAAATAAAAATAGGAATTCTGGTAATCTTGTTCAAACTGGTTAATTCTTTATTTCTGTTACTCATTTTGATGTGTTTGAAGGTCTAAATTACGACTGTGTGGATCTAGATGAAGTTAGCCTGAAAGAGCTGATATGTCAGTACCCAGATATGCCCAAATTCCATTTTAAATTCTGAATCAAGAGAAAATATCTGTCTTGAAGTCTTCTTTCTCCTAAGCGTGATCTTACTGATCACTGAAAAGCAGGGTTTTGTCTGTATAGGATGCGCATGGTCCACATTTTATTATCATACAAATTTGCTCTAAGATGATGGTCTTAATTTTAAAACAGAAGTAGAACCTTGCTTATGTGATCCAAGTGTAAATTAATTCTGTTGCAAAAGAAAACCTGAAAACTCAGAATGGCCCTTTTTCCTCATTGGCTTGTTAATCCTGGAACTCAAAAATGCCTGTTTAAATGGGAATATTATTAAACCCTTTCACAGTGAAATTTAAATGGCCCATCTGACACATTGTCTAGTTTCGCTTGGATTGCTTCTACCAATTCAGTGTCTGTGGCAACTGAAAGGAGAATATAGACCACCATTTAAAATAAATGGATCTTAATATAACAGCTAACAAGTATAGCAGTTATTCCACTGTTGCATTGTTTGTTTTCATATCTAAAATATTCATTCAAAATCTGTCTCTTTTTTTTTTTTTTTTTTTTTAAGTGCTGCAAATGTAAGCTTGCTGTTGACCTAAAAAGCTAAAATCCTGTTTAGTGGAATCTTGCTCCTGAGCAAGGTTTAGGTTCACCAACTACTCGTGTTCAATGGTTCGCTGATGTTTGTCTTCTACTGCCCAGTGTTGGAAAATAGCACCAACATACACTAATGTGCCTTGTGTGATCTGTTGTCACGTAAGAAAAATGAACCCACCAAGCAACATTTTATTAGAGACTATGATTTAAAACCTGCCTCAAGAAAGTGTTGGTTGCCTCTGAAGCCGTGATGTCATTATAGTTTTACTGGGTTCTTTGCAGAGAGTAAGGCATGACTATCAACGTGTAGCACTAATTGCACAGAGCGTCAAGAAGCCTGGGCTGTACTCCTGCTACTCATCCACTGAAAGACTTTGGGGAAGCTACTCAGCCTCTTTATATCTTGATTTCTCTGTCTCTTAAATAGAATAAGATATTTACCCCCTTTATGAACTGTTCTCACGTGAGGTTTGATGAAAAGTGTTATAGGAAAGATAGTACTACTAATATTTTGATGGACTCGCAGGATGAAAAGTGGCTGAATGTCCAGGAAAATGAGCGTGTTCCTTAGTACTTCACAGTCACCATAGCTTTTGCTGACTGGCAAATGGCTAAAGCCTGGAATTTCTGGCTTATTCTGAAGATTTGAAATGTGTAATTACTCTCTTAGAAGAGTTAGAGTTGAAGGGAAATGTCTAATGTATAAACACATATCAGAAGATGCAGCTTCATATGCAGTTTAGAGTAAGAGGAAAAAACTTTTCCTAAGGAAAATAATTGAATGTGCTGATACCCATAAACCCATAGGTCATGTAATTCTGTGGACCAAAACATTAAAAGATAATCTCTGGGGATTTTGTACAAACCTTTCTGGTTTTGTTGTTGTTAAGATCATCTTCAAAGCTACAGCTGAAAGCCTGTACCTAGCACTTCTTGTATATCCAACTCTGCAGTTGCATCCAAAGCAGAATTCAATGGTGTGTGCACTGCCTTCCTGGGAAGAAAAAAAAGAACATTTTTGTTTCCCATTTTGATGGCTTATTTGGTGTGTGACTATTGCAAACAAATTTTTCAAGTACTACTTGTGATCTTCAATTAATCAACAGTTGCACTGATTTTGCAATGGTAGCAGTAGAACATGAAGTGTGAAAATTCTTAGTGCAGCACCCAAGCAGACACCCAAAATCCTAGAAAAACCCTGAAGTGCCGATTTCCTTGAATTTAAGTAGCTGGAAATATTTGCAAAGGTGTAATAGTCTGACACAGAGCTTATCACTGAAAACAAGTGCAGCATGTCACCCTGGTGAGCAACCCATCCTTTCGGGGAAGAAGTGTAAAAGTAGAAGTCGGTAAGAGGAGAAGGTGCAGATGTTGCAGACGGTCCCAGTATGAGAATCGAGGCAAGTCCTGACTGAGGATGTCTAAACATTCATTTAAACAGAATACTTAGTTCAAGCCAGAAGAAACAGCTGCGAAAAAGAACTGCCTGTGCTGAGGATCTCTATGGACCATTCAGTTTGGTGGCAGTTACAGATAAAGAGATCCTTTTCTTGTTGTTTTGACAATACTGCTATTGAATTAGCTTTATCCTGACTTTGCATGCTTCCTGGGACATATGAAACAGAACTGGTAAGTGTTAGATCTGTCCTCTGAGTCAGCAGAGTTTTTAAGGAAAATTGAAAGGTATCATTAACTTGGATTGCTTTGGAATCTATTGTGCAAAATCCCTAAAATATAAAAAAGAATATAAAAAATGTCAACATAAAAAATCAGTAATTAAACTTTACCATTGGGAATGTCACAGACCAACTGTCCAGGGTACAGCATTTATTTTGAAAGAACAGTTTGTTGCCAATACTAGCTGATTCAAAGTGAGTATTTCTTCAAAATATAGCTGTGTGCGCATTGAATTCTGCATAAATATTATCTTTTTTTTTTTTTTTTTTTTTTTTTTGCATTTGTGTTCTGCATTTAAAATCCCTTGCAGAAATGTTGGGATGGGTTATAGTTGGTAAAAAATACATATGCTGCTGAGTGCACAGTTGGCGATGATTTATGTCGGTATGTAGTATAAGTGCTACGGAGATATGCATTACAATGTTAGATGAAGACTGTTACACTGATGATGCAGAGCATACATTTACCAACTTTTCACATGATGGAAAGGCAGATTATATTACCAGGAATCTAATAAAGAATTTTTGTTCCTTTGATATTACATATAACGTAGCAGCCTATGCACAGTCTCAGTCTGAAGACAGATATGAGAGTTGTTACATGTATTTCATTACTGTTTAGATGATGTGTTCATGAAGCATCATTTTATACTAGCAAATTGAAGGAATTCCTTCTGGTAAAAAAAAAAAAAAGAGACTGTGAATAGCTTTCTCTTTATATTTTAATTGTCACTATCCTGCATAAGGCTCTGTTGTTAGCATCCATTAGCACAGTGCCTCTAAACCTCGCTGAGGGATTTATTGACTTAAGTTTGACTCTGCAGTCACAGTGGTTTAGGTGTGAAGCAGCCGTAGGAAATTCAGAGTCTTATACAACAATTTGTATTGCCAAAAAAAAGAATTCACTCCAGTAGCCTTCAGCAGAGGTTGGTAAAATAGTGCCTTCTTGAAACAGAGAGAGAAACTGTAAGGAAAATGTCATATCATAACTATTGTTTGTAAAGTATGGGCCATCCAAGACTGCATAATGGAGTAATTTAGATATAAACATATACTTTATAATTGGAAGGGCATATAGGAATCTCAGACTGATAAGGCTTTAACTACAGTGCAAGTAGAACAAGGGACTTCTCACAGTGCAAGCAGAAAAGACCGAGATGCCACACTACACTGAGTCACAGCTAAAATACCCGTCTTACTCTGCTGCATGGGGAAGGTCCTTAGGCAAAGATCATGTTTTCTTATCCGTACTGTGTGATGCTTTACTCTCTTCTGCTTTCTTTTTATGCCTTGAAATGCTTTCCTTTACAGGTTTAAAGTAATTGATTTCTTGTAACTGCACCCTCTCTTTTAAAACCAGTGCTTTCGTGAAACAGGCTGTTAATTCCCCAAAAAAAAAAAAAAAAAAAAAGAAAGAAAAAGAAAAAGAGAAAGAAAAAAAAAAGAAGAAATCTTGCAGTGCTGTGGATTATGTTACTATCCATGGCCCAACATTTCCAGTCATGCTTTATTCGAAGAAGAAACAAAGAGCATTTCTGCCTCCATGCTTTGGCTATGCTAACTGAAAGAGGGGACAGGTGTGGGCTCAAGCGCAGGACTGCTGGTTGCACTGCATCACTACCAGCCCAGTTATGGCCCATGCTCGTTTAACTTTCCAAGACTGTGTCTGAGCAAGGTTTGAAGGGACTTCATGTGTCAGTAATCTTTCCCAATAGGGACCATGGGGAAGACTCATCAGATTTGTCTCCCTGCTGTGTACCCTGTCCTCCAGCCAAACACGCTAGAGAGAGACAAGGAAATGTACAGCCATGAAGTTACCTTCCCATTAGCAACAGCTTGGTCAAGGAAAAGTCTTTTAAACACTGATGATACATACTCCTGTACAACCATAATTAAGTATGGCTGAAGAAAGAAATGACTAATTGTCAGCAGGTAAAGAAATATTGCAAATGTAGCCACAACTGACTGAGAGGCTGTGTTGATGGGAGTACTTAGGAGTCAGGAACTGGAATTGGCATTATTCAGTATATTCATTAGTGACCTTGAGGATAAAATTAATTCCATACTGATTAAAATTTTTAGACAACAGACCAAAGAGGAAGAGCAAATGGAGAAGATGGTAAATTAAAAATCCAAAGGGCTCTGAATGGTTTGAGGCACTGGGTGGGTGAAAAAGAGATTAAGTTTATGTAAACAAAAGAAAGGTGATACATCAAAAGAAGAATTTGAAGTTCTTCATTGTTGTAAGCAACTGTGAGTTTCCGTGGATTTTTGCACTGTCAGTTCTTACATTTTTTGTCACAAGACCATTCTTGTACTTGAGTTCTCACTAATTGCACATATAGATCAACAGGACAATATAGTGCAATGGCATCATTAAAAGGTGTGAGTACCCTAGATACCTTTGTTATATATGGACTTTTAGTCCCAGACCCATTCCATGTAACTCCAAGCACTTGACTGAAGTACCTAGATTAGATGTACAGTTATGAAAGTTAGGATGAATCCAAGCCTCACAGGTGTTAGAAAAGCATAGACAAGATGACTTTCATCCTCGTCTTCTCTTTGAGCAGCACCTTGGCCCCACCAGCCATCTCGGTGGAACATGTTTTATTAGCAGGGAAAAATAAAAAAGGAAGGAGTCATGGGTCCACAGAGAAAACTGCAAGGAGCTGGAGCACCGTTCCCATATCATAATAACTAATAGAGGCAATGGCACCAATTTCTCTTGTGATCCAAGTGTCCAAATGAATTGAATCATCAAAGGTTATACTGAATAAGTGTTAAGCAGAATATGGTTTGAAAGAAATTAGTGTCTTGTAATAACTGTAAGGATAAAAGAGTCTAAAATATCCAACTATATATAATATCTATGAAATTAAGTTGCATAATGTAATGACATGTTATGCTACCATTAACACATTATAACTATGTAATTTGGAAGGCTAATTTTTTTTGTAAAACCACTTAACTACATAAAATTGAAAATAATGATTATTGTAACTACTTCCATTTTTTGTCTTTAGAAGTTCAAAATTAAATATGCCATATACAGTTATTTTATGGTGATGTGTAATTTTATGAAATGGTCGTATAACATGTACAGTAATTATTGACATAAAAATCCTAAATACATAAATCATCGTGTATAAAATCTGTTATAACACATTAACTTTACCAGCAGCCAAGGTAAGTCACTCAGCATCTCATTGACTTAACACCCAGAGTTGACCAAGGAATCCAGATAAGATGACAGGAAATTGCAAATCTCAGCTCAGATATAAAATAATCATATCAAGGCAACCTTGGATCTGAAACTTCTCCATTCTGTTTTCTTTTGACTTTCTAGTACCTATTTATTTCAAATCTTTGAAGACAAACATGGAAAACAGTAAAGCCTGGCAGGTCACCCAGGTGGCCCTTTTAGTCTAGTTGTAAATGTCTCTTGTGTTTGGGTTCCCATCAGTCCTTTGGAGACTATTCAACTGCCTAATTCAGCTCATTTTCAGGAATTTTTTTTTCTGATATTCAGCCTAATTTTTTCTCTATCGCTCTTGCTAATATGCTTTAAAAATTTAGACTGTTATCATTCTCCCCATATGTCTTACTTATGACTGTGTGAAATTATATGTATACATGTCTTCCAGCCTCATAACCATTTCTATTAGTCTTCTCGGAACTCCCTGTAAATTGTTGCTATCAATTAGAGAGGTCTTCTGCTCTGAGTCATAAATCCATATATATTTCGGCTACTTTGGGGAAACCAACCTTTCCTGCTAATGAATCAAAGTGATTAAAAGGAATATTTATTTCATGTCAAGATTACGTGAGAGGGAAAACTCAGTTGTCAAACCACCAGCAAAAGTGTGAGCTCATGATAAATTAGAGCTGATCAAAAAATGTCAGTTCTCACATTTTTAAATTTGCTTTCATTTTGAAGAAGTAAGAATTTCTTTTGAAAAATCTTCCATGTAGTTAAAAAATTACAGAAACAAAAGTAATATTTTGAAAGGCAATCTGTGCTGATAACGTGCTCTGTTCTGACTTTGTAATGTTATTGTATTTTTATATTTAAAGAAAGCAAACAATAAAAAAGATTTGCAAAAATACAACTATAATTTTTTTAATTTATCAACACACTTTGAGGTTTTCCATTTGAAATTCTGACAAACCTGTGCATTCACAGGGAAAATGTATTACAGCAATTTTTTGATCAACTAATTTTTGAGGAGATAGAGCTAGAAAAAGCTACATTCTCTCACAGATCTCCTTCATTGTACAGACTGAAAGATGATCGGCAGTTTCAAAGCACTTCTAATTCTATTATACTGTATCCTCAGAGAATAGAGCTGATGCACTAATGGGCACAGAAGATTTTACAGAAAAATACAGAAAGAGAGTTTATGTGAGTCATCTCATGTGCAAGCTAGGTTTTGCAGTCTCACAAGAGAGCTAAATTTTACATGTTCTTTGTAACCTAATGTTCCTAGGAAATGTAGTATGTTGTGTTAGATATGAGCAACTTTGTTCATCCTGGGAGTCTGGAAGAACAGAGTAGGAAAGAAGAAGAAAGGAGAAGTAGGAATGTCCTCTCCTTTTCTGGAGCTTCTCCTGAAGGTGTGCGTTGCCAGAAGCTGTCTTCTGCTGCTGCCTTACAATGCCAGAAACCCTCCAAAGTAGACATCTCGCAGGATGGGGAAGAGATGGACAATGTAGCCCATACTCCATGCTTGAATAGACAGCGATAAAATGATTATAGGCCTCCTGCAGGTATCCTATAGTGGGAATTGCCTGGAAGGACGGAGAATTAAGGGATTTGTGCACCAGCTTTCTTTTGTGTACCCAATTTCTTTCCACTCGCTTATTCTGGTCTGTAAGCTGTATCCAACCACAGAGCAGAGCTATCTCAGCCTCATACACTTTGCATTGCTGAATGATACAACAGTGTTAAAGATCTCCCCAACAAATGTGAGCGATGGCACAAAATCGTCATAACCAGCTCAGCATAACAAGGTCACTGTTTCCACTGATCTAAGAGGAGTTAGCGGTATGGTGGAAACACGAAGGAGGAGAGTGCCATGCTGCAAGATTTCTTTAGCATCCAGAGAGTGTTTACAGAAGCACTGGTGAGCCCAGCATTCCCCCCTAGCAGCTGTTTATTTGCTGCTCAGGAGCCTCCATCAGTAGATTTTCCTTCCATAAATCTGGTCACTCTCTCCAGCACATTTAGAAGATCCTTAGATTGCTTTACCAGGCACCATTTAGGTATTTACTGAGGCCAGGTATCAAGAGAACAGTGAAGTATTTATATGAGATCTTTCATTAAATGCAGTGCAGGTATTCAGAAAATTCTGGCCAAGCAGTTTTACTAGCATTCTCAAACTTTTATACACCTGAATAATTTATTTCATCATGCACGAACTTTACTCCCAACATTTATTTTCTCAAGATTGTATATCCAACATGCCCCTGTAAATTCAGCAGAAATGATGGAAATCAGGCAAGTTTTTAAACTGTTAAGTACTCTTTTCAACAAAGAAGTAGCAAGTATTTAAGAATCTACTAAGAATGGAAAGCCAAGGTGTTTGCTAAAAAAAATTAAATATTGTAAAAATGTTGACAGAAGCAGAAGTTATTGAATTGAAAATTAATGCTTTCACTCAGAATGACTAGCCTACAAGTGTGGAGGTGACACTGTGCTAATAATATTCACTGGTATTTTAATACTAGATTTTGTGAGTATTGGTCCTGGACATCAATGGTTTGTTTTCTTTTCTCTATGCTGTGTGCACACACAAGTCCCATTAATGTCAGTGAGAATTAGTATCAAGAGGAGAGTATAGATCCCTAAGATATTTTTTCATAATGTTGAAGACTTAGTTGAAGAAACTATGGGAGATCAATAATGCGCTGAGGACACATTTTCTTCCTAGCTGTGACATACCGCATGTTTTTTAATGTCAAAACTCAGGTAGGAAACAGAGGCAACAAGAAGTGGAAATAGCAAATTGTTTGCCTAGCTTTTTTGAACTGAATACTTTTTCCAATGACAATGTGGAGCATAATACAAGTAATTATTACTGATTCCTGTTACTACATTTTTATGTTTCTTTCAGAGTAAATGTGACATCCTACTGCTAACTGGCAATGTTATATAGTGTCTGTTCTGCAAGCCTGTCTCTTTGGCGAACAAAATATTAACTGGCAGGGTAACCTCAAGAAAAGCCCAAAGGGAGCTGGGTATCGTCATGATGCGTTATGTGAACAGCTTGGAGTTGAAAGGTATCCTGCAGTAACTATTCCATTTATACAGAATTTCTGCAAACAGAGTTAAGTAAATGTTTTATACCAGTATCCTGCTGGCTTTTGACTGTAGATAAAGATGTCAAGTGTGGCACCTTTGAAATATGGGCTTTAATTTATGCAATTTGCACTATTTTTAGTATCAGACAGCTGTTATATCTTTTTTATTTCTCTTCAAATAAAGGACATTTGAGGGGGGGTTAGAAGTTATTAATATTGGTTTACCATTTTTTGTAATATCAAGCTTAGGATGCATGATTACATTTAAGGAGGAATAGGCTTGAAATTCTATGAGTTCTATAATGGCCCTGTTTTCCTTAAATCAAATTATATTATAATTATGAGGGGAAAACCTGTTTTTGAAACTTGCTACTTTCTTCCGAAGAGAGTGATAGCTGCTATTGAGCGTAAGGTCAATAAAAAAAAAAAAAGGAAAAAAAAAAGAAAACCAAAATAAAAATGTGAAGAAAATCAATAAATACCTAAATTATTTAAGGACAAAATACAACGGGGTGTCTTACTGTCATGCACCATACCCTGCATCGGAGAGCAGACAGGTGGATTGTCTATAGCCGGTGCTGGGTTGGACACTCTCTCCAGCATGCTCATTAGTAGCTCCGCGCCTGGGCTCCCTGTTAGTAGAAAGGCAGGGATCACAGCAGGGAAGTTAGATCTCAGGCTTCTCACATTCCTGCTCTATCTTAGCAAAGCTTTGCAAAGCCTTTTCTGGCAGCTCATTAGTAGGTGCACTGATGCATAAGAGAAAGTCATTAGAAGTGTTTTTCAACATTGGCTTTTGATCAGGTGACTAGTAGCTTCGTAGAGACATTTACTTACATTGTTTTCTATAAGAGATTCTGTTGCTATATTGAGAATGACATACATATAAAATGTGGAAAACTAGCTTGACCTTTCTACGACAAAAGAAAAAAAGCTCCATTAGTTCCCTGAATCTTGTCTTTATATTGTCAACTATGACGTAATAGAAGCACAGAGTACTCACTCTTTTAGCTTTAATAATCTATGCCAAGTTCAACTATATCGTTTGATTTAAGGTTATGACAAGAAGGACACCAGTGCACAGGAATACAGCTGGCATGCCTTAAGCTTTATGAGTTACTTTTAACGATAAGCATTAGCTACTTTCTTTCTCCACGCGGACTGGCATTTTTAGCATCTTAAAACTAAATCTCTCTATAGGGCAAAGTGAAACACACAGTAAAATTTTATTGGATCAGATAGGGCAGACTGCTTAAGTGCCCTGAGTAGTATCTCCACTGGAAGGATTCCTTGTTGCATGGGCATATTTTTGATAAACCCTGAGAAAACTATGCAAGTTTAATTGGAAATAGTTCTAACACAAACTATACCTAACATCTTATTTTTTTTTTAAACCTGCAGAAATAGGCTGCAGAAAATGAACCTGTGCACACAAGCCAAAGAAGTACAGTGTAAAAGTTATGCTTCGATAATGAACACGCTTCTTTTGTTATTGGCTTTTTCCAGACACTTGATTTTTATGTAATATTTCACATGCCAGTGTGACAATACTTCTCCAACCCAAAATGCCTGTGATGACCATCTAATGCCTTTGCTCCCCAGAAAAATGTCACGTTAAGCACATGCGATGACGTGCAACCAAAACAAGAGGAGGTAAAGCCGCTTTTGTAAAAGTTTACTGAAACAAAATACATCAGCTTAATCAGGCCTGCTTCTGGCTATGTACGAACATGACATGCCAATTACATAAAGTTCCAGCTCAGCTAAGACTCCTGCTGACTAATTCAGTGTTGATTGTTTTCCGCTACATGGCTTTGAGTGCTTGTTAAGGCTAAAAAAAAAAAAAGGGAGAGGGGCAACAATTGTAGGAATTCTTTGCTTCCATCAAACTGTCTTATGATTGCCAGCAATTAGTTAAGCTCCTTGGCAGTAAAATGACAAGATGGGACTTGACCAAATACAATGTGTGGAGCACATAGGCATCTGCCCCAGCTGAAAGACATTACAATGTTTGTTAACCTTAAGGGTCATTCCTGATTCACTTCTGCAGACAGAAAACAAGATTTATATAACACAGATCAATACAGCCCTAAGACTTTCGCCATTGAGGATGCTAGATTGAGGCACTTCTCTTTATCAGTTTACCATGACACTAATGTATTTTGCCTGTTTTGCCTGGGCAGTGATGAATCTGTTGGCAAGAGAAAACAAATAAGTTCTGTTGTTGAGAGACATGTTGTCTATGATTTGTCTCAGCAGACATGCCAACTTGCTGGCCAATTCATTTCCTATTTAATTTAAGTGGCATATCTGTCTTCCCCTTTCTGGTATGTCTTTTGTCTGCTGCGCACCCATACTGGCACGGCGAGAGGCGCCTGCAGTAGATCTTTTCAGGTAAGAGTGATATGACCAAGGCTGAAGCAAAGTAAAGAATCAGAAACCCTGATTTTTAATACGGGATTTTTCATAAATACTACTTTTCTCTCTATTTACAGTCTGAGGCAATCACTTTAATCATCTATTTCAGACAGATCGTAGTGATTTGTTTTGCATACTCATAACCCAATGCCCTTTGAAAATATGCCCTGTAATGTGCTCTGCTGATGTGTGGTTTATGATGCAGCAAAAGTTAACAATATTTTTCTGTTTGTGAGAGCAACTTTTAAAAAATTTTACTTGCTTGGAAGGTAAAATGTGCATTTGGGGGCCAGTCTAGCCTTTTCTGGTCGGAGAGAAGCTGGGTGCTTAAGGACTGCAAAATGAGGCCTGTTAGTAGTGAGTACAAATGTTATTTACATCGAAAAGTCCTTTCTCTTGCTTCAGGATGAAAAATGCAATTCTGAGGCTGTTATTTCCTGTCTGTCCCAGGTTTGTCATTCCTTCATTAAAGCAATTAGTTGCACAGGCAGCTCATAGTTTGTGGAAATAAGGCAATACATAAGTTCTATATAAAAAGAATGTGTTGTCTTATAAAACCTAATGTGAATGTACATTGAATGAGCATTTCCCCAAAGAGGCCCTACATCTGGAGTGGTGGGAGCTTGTATCAGAGAGCGCCTTCTCAGCTGAATCCCCTTCAGCCCTGGAATTTTCTTACCCAGTTTGTTAACCTCTAGGGCAGGGTGCAGAGCCCATGTGCTCATTCAGGGCCAGATCCTGCCACTCTTATTTATTTTGAGTGGTAGCACACTCCAAAAGCAGTTAGATCAGCTCCAATGGGACCATATGGTTCTACTCAATGCAAGGAACGGTGGCAGAATCAGGGCCTTGGGCTTTTTCCAAAAATGTATTAGATGTAACAGATAGGCATTTTGTTTTGAGAACAATAATCTTCTTATAACTCCATCCTTGTTATTGCTGTGATAATAGATTTTAGTATTCTGCATTCCATTGGCAACGCGACCTTTTTTGATTCAGGATACTATGGCTGTGGGCATAAGCTATCATAAACTGAATTATAAAATAAATAGAATATTTGAAGTGCTAAAAGAGAGAGGGAGAGGAAAGGTAATATTCAAATGGTTTAAGCCTGAAAACTTTTGCTATCAGGTTTAATACACACTACCAAGTACAGCATTACCTGCATCAGCGCATCCATCTACCACTGCACTACTGCAAGTTTCTAGTTTCTATAGGACTGTACCCTAAATAAAGAAAACGCTTACCGAAGACTGGAAAGCAGCATAAAGTAAACCCATCAAACAGTACCACCGTTTAGCAAGGACAGAATTCAAGCAGTGGAATAGTTAACATAAACCACACTTCTCAAATGTGCCAGCTAAATCTCTGTGGCAGAACACATTAATTATAGCAGTCAGTTTACCTTTATCCTTCACAACATTTCTGATTAAAATTTCACACATTACAATGATATGTGTCTTTTCTACAAGCTATGAAATTTACTCAACGTCAATAAGTTCTTATTTTGTTATTGAAAGAGTTGATGTATGTAAAAAAAAAATCAACTTTTGATCTCTGACAGTGAAATCAAAAACTTAACTTCTGTTTTGGATATAGTCATGCTACCTGCATGTATTATGTGCCTGTTGAAAGCAGTCATTAGCAGTGCTGGATAAAAAGGAATAAAAAAATCCCTAACTTTGCTGCCAATAGAGGGTATGTGGTTTCAAATTTTATATTTGCTAAGCTTAATTAAGCCATAGATTATGTTTTGAAAGGTATGTTCAATTAACTGAATCCCTCATGAGGAATTATATACAGGAAGAGATAATCACAACATTTATCTGGTTTACAAATGTATATGCTTAGGTTAAAAATGTTCTGGATTTTTATTCCATAGAGATATAAAGATTGATAGAAAAATAATGTAAACCAATAATTGCAAATACTTACACATTAACGTGTATAAAAATTTCCAACTATATTCATTATTAAGCATATAAAACTATTTTTATTGGTAGATAATTACTGATGAAAGTCTTGTATTTAAAATTTTATTTGCATCTTATTCAGGAATTCATATTTTAAATAAAATTGCATGTTTACAACAAGGAGATCCAGTGAGGCATGTAAAGTATCTAAATCACCCTGCAGAAATGTACCCCTGTGGAAAGAGAATGCGCAGAGTGTAGGCCCAGAGTAAACCCTTATAATTAAAGCATAAGCAGGGTTTGAATTTTGTTCATGTGTATTCTCCAAGCCAGCTGGATAAACCTAAAAATACATTAAGCCAATCTAAAGGCAAATACGTGCCGCAGTATACTGGTAATCTCCTGCATCGTCATGTACTCATTGAAAATGAGTGTGTAATTCCATGTATAATAAGGCAAGTGAAAATAGAAAGTTTGACAAGGAAGCAAAATCATGTACTATCAAAACAAGTGCCTGGACTTTGCCTACCCATATATTTTGTGTTAATATCCTTAACTTCCAAAGTGACACTTATTTGGTAGGGCAGCACCACTCTTCCCAGACAATGCATTGACTATTTTGATTTCACTGAGAATAGTTTTGACTGCAAACATTTTCTTTTACTTAGAACACTGTTCATTGACGTAAATGGGATCTGATAGGCAAGGCGGGTGCTCAGCTTGGCAACAGGCCACTGGCTTGATTGTTGGAAGGATATAACAAAATGTTACAGTAGAGAGAAATTCCTCCTCTGTCAAGGGCACCCTCCGAGGAGTGACTCCGAGTGCCCACGTCGGGCATGTCCCTCCCTTGCTGGCTGTCTGGGAAGTGGTGGGAAATGCTGCGCTCCTCTCTGGAAGACAGGTCTAGAGAAGTGATAGCTCTTCTGACATGGGGCTCAGGACACAGCACCAGCATTGCTGCAGGAGAGGATGGTACCTGCCATCCAAAGCTTAAAAATGCAGTGATTGAGGAACCCTCCTATTACATGGAAGTTTTAGCTTTTACAGCCTTATTGGGACGAGAATGTCTAAGACCACATATGCACATATTTCAGTGTGAATATCTAAATTACTTCATTATAGGCAAGGGTTAACCTAGACAACTGTCCATCCTAGTGCTGTACCTGGGCCACTGTATAATACAAAATTTAAGAGTTACAAGACAAAAGAAGTAACATAGAACAAGCTCGAGCTCCTAACGTTATGTAAAGGCAGCTTGGGGATGCAAAAGGATCGTGTTCTGCTCAGGGACTGATGATTACATTTTCCATTGAGTTTCATGGTCTGCAAAGTGAGGAAATAAAGGCTGAACCTTTTCCAGAACAGCTGGAGGATGCCCTGATCTAGTAATTACCAGTATAGCGACTCCATTTCAGTCTCATGGGCAGCCAGAGTATCATTCCAGCTGATAAATAAGCAAGGTAACTCTTAGTCTTCCTGAAAGGTAAATGTTATTGTCCTCTGTTCTACTGTTGTCTGCACTCACTGATTGCTTCCAAGAAAATGCACAGGTTTTTGAAAGCACTTTAAGATTTTTTCATTTATAATGAGCTGAAGGAGGCCAATGGGATGAATTTTCTTGTTCAAAGGATTCTTACATAAAAATAGTTTAGACACAGCTCTTTGTTCAGGTCTTCTGGGAACAATGTGTCCAAAGTAAATACCCAAAAGACCTCCCTTCTACTGAGTTCAGTCTGTATTATCCTCTCTCCATAAAGCATTGATTTTCTAAATGCTTATGGGTTTCAGATTAGAAATTTCATACTGCAAATTAATAAAGAGCTTAGCTATAGGGCAATCTCTGTCTCCCCATCTAATGAAGCTCAACCAGCTGAATGAGTTGCTTTTAAGTTCTAGTAGATTAACCAATGCATGTTAAAACCTGTGCTTATGTGAACCTATAAATAACAGTACTAGAGAAAGACTTAATGAAACTTGGCCATATCAGCCCACAAAACCAAGGTGAACACTTCTTTTCGTCTCTTCTCAATAGGAAAGGATTTCCTAACAGGTAAATGAAGTCACAGAATCACAACTCAGCCCCGTGAATGTTATCATAATATCATAGAAACATAGAATCATAGAATACCAGATCAGAAGGGACCTCAAGGATCATCTGGTCCGACCTTTCTTGGCAAAAGCACGGTCTAGACAAGATGGCCCAGCACCCTGTCGAACTGAATCTTAAAAGTGTCCAATGATGGGGAATCCACCACTTCCCTGGGAAGATTACTCCAATGGCTGATTGTTCTCATTGTCAAAAATTTTCCTCTTGTGTCCTGGAATCTCTCCAGGAGTGACTTGTACTCATTACCCCTCATCTTTTCCATGTGACTCCTTGTGAAAAGGGAGTCTCCATCTTCTTTGTAGCCACCCTTAAATACTGCAACATGGTGATAAGGTCTCCTTCTGTTCTCAAGGCTGAACAAACCCAATTCTCTTAGCCTTTCCCCACATGACAGGTTTCCCAGTCCTTTGATAATCTTTGTGGCCCTTCTCTGGACCCTCTACAGCCTGTCCACACCTTTTTTGTATAGTGGGGACCAAAACTGAACACAGTATTCCAGGTGTGGCCTGACAAGCACTAAGTAAATTGGGATAACAACTTCTGTGAGAGTGTGGTCCATAAAGAGATCAAAATTTCATGCAAAAAGATCAGTACTTTATTATGATAATACTTTTTCCACAATAAGTGTGTCTGTCCATTCCCGACACTGACCTCGTAAGTCTTGCATAAGTTGGGGACAAGCGGAACTAATTTGTAAGAGGAATATAAAATTTCATTTCCCAGCAAGTACTACTCTTCCCAAATTGCTCGAGTACATAACATAACCCATTGCAAAAACAGTTGTAAGCATTAACAGCTATTCTGCACAGCATGGCACCATGTTTATACTGAGCAACAATCTATACATTTTAAAGTTACAAAACACATTGGTTAGGGTTTTTTAAAATATTCATAGTCTTTATGAATGTATGACGCTCTGACTGAACATCTGGAGCCCCAACATAACAGGTTGTTTTGGGGGCTTCCTCTCTTGCCTTCCTCCAGGGAGGATCCCCTTCCCAAGACCCCTGGCACCCCCGGAGCCTCCACCATATATCAGGGAGCCAGAGGAGAATTCAAACGTGGATCCACTACGTTCATGTTTCAAATACCATTTGTATTTACCTCATCTCAGAATGCATGTGTTTGTTTTTACAAGTAGAAAAGATGATCATGAAATAGAGGTGTGAAAATTTAGAAAGCAGCTAATTAGTTTTAGTAAGACTGTTACAGAGTATAATAGATTTTCAGCTTTCTCTATTCTTTATCCTCATACTTAAGGCAATTATTTAACAGTGCTGGTGGAACAAGTTATTGTTCATAATTTCACAACATAAACTGTACGCTTAGGCCCACACCAATTAATTGAATTTATATGAAAATGTTTATTCAATTTCAATTGGATTGAGCTATATTGTGGCCAGTATTGAATTAACTGAAGTAGTGGCTTATCAGTTTCATTGTTTTATTACAAACAGGGTATGTGTTGCCCCACTTCTTACAAAAAAGAAAAACATGTCTCTTGCTCCAGATAGCTTGTAATCAACTCACAAGGACAGATTGATTTGGTTTAATGCGGGTGATGCTGGAGGGGAATGTGGAAGCAATATTCAGTATCCTCCACACTGGGTTAAGCTGGAGAGTGGAGGAACAGCCTCTGAAATCTCCATCCCACAGAAAAATAACTCTTACTCCAGCTCAGTGGCTAGAGCTGCAGGAATGCCCCTTTTCTTATTTATGCTGATCGGTGGATGGACGTAAAGCCTTCTCCCTGAGGGCCTCCTTGTGTTGTTCCCACCTTCTGCCTCCCAGCATACGATTTCTCTGGCAATGGTACCTAAAGCGTACCTGCAGCAACTGTCTAAATATAATAAAGAAAGTCTTATCCTAACCTGGGAAAACCCTGTGCAGGAAGGAAGTTTCTGCAGGTCCAATATGCAGGTTTTTTGGCATGAAGTACCAGGGTGTATGATGTCATGGCGAATAACAGGAGTCCAATTTGAAAGCAATTATCTCCAAAGAGTAAAATTCCCTAACACAGTTGTCTGTTCTGCAAAACAGTTTTTTACTCTCCATTTGAATTTGGAATATTGCAGTATTCTTCAACTAGTAAAAAAATCAAGATCCACCTTTCCTAAGTCTTGCTCAAATCTCTCACTTTTATGGGAAAGAGATCTATTGCAATCTGTTATGCTGATTAGATTTACTGTCAAGGCTACTAAAAGGCACAATTGTTTGTTTGTTTGTTCTTTTAGTGTAAACATTGACTGGGTTGTTAGCTCTGTTTCTTATTAAGGTTTCCCAGCAAGTCCCTTTCTAGAACTCTGTTTCCCAAGTGTTTGCCAAATTTGAACCATCTGAGGTGCATTTTGCTATGACAACATCTCAGAAGATTCAGATGTTCCAAGAATATGGTTAGTTTTAAAAAATAATTTTAAAAAAAGAACAAAAATGCTGGTGAAATCTGGCAAATTCCTTTCCTAGCATATCCTGTGGCCTTTGATTTTAGAAAAGCAACTTGAAATTTGGCAGGGAAGAAGTTTTTCCTATCCCTGTGAAAATCTGGCCGTGCTATAAGCTTTGTAGAGCTTTGCAGTTGCACATGATGAGAGGCTTCTTCCATTTTAGCTGCTAAAAGTCCCGGAGGGTCCCATCACATTGCGCACACTTTTTGTACGTGACCAGATCCCGCCCGTACGGTCGGTGCAGCCTGCCCAGCCCAGGGCTCTCGGAGCGGAGCTGGATCCTCCTCGGGAAGGCAGTTCCCAGTGTGGGGAGTCGGGCCGGGGGCACAGGAACTGACAGCAACCAGCCTGTCAACGCTGTGTTCACACACCATGACGTGCATTGCTGAGTGGCACCCGGGCAGCATGGAGGAAGCTATCTAATTAAAATTCAAAGGTAACAAAGCCAAACCAGAGAATAAAACGAAGTATGAGACTGGGACAAGGAATCTGGTGAAACTGGGAGTGACTGGGCAAGGAAATTATGTTCGCTGTTGGTGATTTAGATTTAATTAGCTGATTCCCCCCCCTCTAATTCCAATTCCCAGCACCTCCTGTCAGTTATAAAAACAAGTCCATTTGGTTCATTAAAAATGTGTGTTTCTGTACATTTGAGGCATTTGGGAGTTCTTAGAATAAAAGAGCATGGAGAATATTCTGAATTTTTAATAATGGGATCCCTTTCAACATGAACAGTGATGGACTGAAATTGTTCTAAAGTTGAAATTAAATGAGAAGGCAGGGGGGCTGTGATTTGTGTCTTACTTAGCTACCATTGCACTTCTGGTTGGATATTACTTCACTCGAGAAACATCTTTCATTTACTACAGTGCTTCAGAAATTTTGAATTTTATTTATCAATTTAGTGCATCAATTGTTTTTATCTCTGAGAGGAGTTTCTGTTTCTTCTATCAACACAGTTTCCTGCCTTTGAGTAATATAAAAAACAGCCTTTAATTTTCCATGGGTGGCTCTGCAAAACTCCTGGGTTTTGCTTCTCAAACAGAAAGAAAAAAAGCGCCTTAAAATGCCACGTATTTTAGTCCGCTTAAAATCATGCTACAGCATGTCATTCAGATTCACTAACTTCAGCCTGATTTAACAGTGCTTGAATAACATGAATTTCACTTCAACTTAATTAAACAGAGGCATAAGCATTTCAGGAATGATTTTGATGCAGTCTGGACACTTGAAGCCTCATTGTAATCTTACACACAAATGAGCATGCAAAATGTCACTTGAAAGGCAGAGATTTAGATACCTAAGTTGTAGAGGCAATTATCCATTTGTGTACGTCAGTGTTGTGTTTAAGAACACAAAATATTTGTGTGTATCCAATGGAGACCCATTGGGAGAGAAGGGCTCTTCAAAGTAATTTTCAAGCCTTTATTTAAAATACAGAACAATGAATTTAAAACCCAGAAATATGAAGTGTTGATAACAGAAGACTGAAACTTTATATTTTTGTTAGTTAAATAGGAGAATAGGAATCTGAAAATCAGAGGGCAGCATTGTGTGTATGTGTACGTGATTTTTAAATTTATTTATTTAGTTTGAAATCAAAAGGAAAAACGGCAATCAGATAATAAGCAGAATTTCACTGTAAAGAAGTTTTCATCATATGATTTTCTCAGCTCACGATGGCTCTTTGGATTCGTTTTTACCCCTGCCATTAACACAGCTAGCAGAGATAAAAATGGAAAATGTTTCTATTATACAGCATGCGATGGAGCTATTTTTGGGAATGCGGCCCCTCCAGCCACACTTTCAGCCCCACCTGGGGAAGATGCAACACGATAGGACCGGGCCAGCGACAAACTCAGTTATGTTAAAGACACTTGAAAATTACCCCAGCTTTTCCCACATATTACCGTGTAGCACTGCCTCTGTTATCTGGACCAGAAATATTTCATTTCACTAGATCCCAATCTTGTAAGACAGCCCTGTCATTTTAATTTGTCACTCTTTGTGTACTGCATCGTGCAGGAGTCTTGTCTCCCCAGCCAAGTGCCATAGGCTACTGCTCGGAAGAGAAACCTGTCACAGGGGATAGCAAAGGTAAACACCACAAAACAGAAAAGTTTATGGCTGAAATCACCACCCAGGGCTCCATTCCCGCAGGGTTATCAGGTGGTATAATCACCCACAGCCGAATTGGAAAGACGCGTAATTTCAGCTGTGATAGGTACCCACACATGTCTCCTGCCGTTCCCTGCCTCCGCCGCAGTCCCCGTGCAGCAGTGTCACTCACAGGAGGCAGAAGGAGGGGACAAGGGATGAAATGAAAGAATCTGTGGTAGGAAGAATAGTTGTGATTGACGTGAGGCTGGAGGCTGAAAACAGCTCCGGGAACTCTGTAGTTGAGTTGACAGCAAAAGAAAAAGTCGGGGCGGAAAAAAAGTAAGACGGGACGATCAAACATCAGTGAAACAACCCAGTGATCCCAGATCGCTGGTGCCAGCAGTTCCAAGCCTTTCTCCAAAGAAGGCACTGGTTGCACAAGGCAAACACCACCACGGGTCTGTCAGGGTGTTTTGCATTACTCTTAACAGTATGACAAATCTTCCTTACAAAGTGTGAGGGAGTCAAAGGGAGTGAAGACAGCAAAGCTGCATACCTTGTTTATTTCTTAAGCACAGAGACAGTGTAGCACAGTTCTGCCTTCCCCGACGTGGGTTTTTGGCTTCCTCTTTGGTCCACCCCCACAGAAGCAATTAATCAAAATAAATGAGGCAGCAAACATCTGATACTAGCTGACTTCAGACCGCAGTACATTAACTGTCTTTGGGAATTTCATTTACCACACTGTGCAGAACACACTGTGAGCTGTACTCCAATAGCTTTGCTCCCGAACAGTATTTGGAAGTATGTATTATTGGTAAACTAAGGGAACAGCTGATTTTGGTGTTATTGGTTATGATTTGTGGAACCTCTATATATTTATGTAGCTGTGAAGAAAGTGGTGTTATCAACTGTACCAAGCCTTCCTTTACATTTTTGTGATAGGAGAGGAGGTACTAAAGCAAGTGAGAGTCAGCCCTCCTGTAAACAGACATAAATCAAAGAATCAGAGAGAAAACATCTCAAATCTAAGGATTAGTAAGTCCTTTACATTAATAATTGGGAATTTACAGTGAACCACAAGAGAGAGACCAAATATCTTACATCAGGGATGCAAAACCAGACATATTCCAACAGATAAAACAAAGCCATTTGTTAAAGGCAATAGGTAACGCACTGTTGGGAAGACAAAACTTAGAGGAAAAAGATTCTATTTAGTAGATATATCCAAAAAATAATTATAGGATTTTCTGTAAATAATGTAGAAGACCTATGTTGGTTAGGCATGACCGTGTCATTCTGTGGTTGTCAGTTTTGAATTGACTAAAACTTTTAATTGTTAAAGTGTGCAGGTGGAGTTGCTGCCTACCTGTCATCCCATCACCTTTTTTTATAAGTCAGGTGGCATTTTCAGAGCAATGTAAGCAGAGGATATGACAAAGTGTCCACATCTACAATGTCTTCAGCAGTCAGAGAGCTGATCTTGGCCTCTTGAGAAAGCCTAGGAAATGAGCACAGGCTATTTTCTCTTGTCCATTCCCATGTGGTTTGGCTTTATAGGAAGCCCACCCTAGAAAAGAAAAGAAAAAAAAAAAAAAGAAAAGAAAGACATCAAATAAACTAGAGTCTTTGTTTCTTCTCCAAAACTGATCCCTGGATTTTTGCTATAAGCTTTGTCATCCAGAAGAGCCTTCAAATCCCTAGAGCAGCTAGTAAGACCTACCTGCTAATATGACTTAAAAGTAATTAAAGAACACTTCTGTGCAAGGTTTAAGTGCCTGGCATAAGAATGACTCAACTGTATCCTTATGCAGATGCCTAGGATCACTGTCCTTTTGCAGCAAATTATAATTGAAAAGTTTCTGAGATTGTCTGAGTGTTTAGGAGTTTTCATTATCAACTCAAAGAGGTGATTTGGCAAATTTTGCAAGGATGTTATTCTAAGCATAAGGAAAGGCATGAAAATGAAGTCAAGAACAGGCAAGTGACAAATTTGGAAAGGGCATAAGTAGATGGGGAAGTGAGAACTGCAGCTCCTATTGTACAAATGGGGGAACAGAAGCAAATAGTTTCAGTGATTTCATCAAGGTGACAAACGAAGTCACTGGCAGAATGAAGATTTGTAGCTGAGGTGTTATGAGCTGGAATGATCCACACAGCCAGGGGGAATTTGGCATGAAATGTCATTTCATTTCAATTGGATTTGGCTAATTAATTACCCCTTAACGCCTTTGAAAATGTCCCCCAGTTCTTGAAGGATCAGGCTTTGCCTTCCTCTGATTTATTTTGCTTTTTTATTCTGAGAGCAAGGTCTAAAAGAAAGAAACAAACCACCTTCTCCTCTCAAAAAGGGCTGCTGAATCCCAACTCCCTTTCCAAAAGATCTGTGCCCTTTGCCCACGCCGCTGTGGCCGGAGCCGTGCTGTGCTCCCGGCACCCGGCTCCTGGCAGCAGCCTGGGCAGGGCTGGCTGGATCTGACCCATCCCTCTCGGGTCAGGTTCCTTCAGACTCTGGGTAGAAATATCCCCACCAGAGATATAATAACTTCTCTACCAGAAAGCAAGCAAAAGAAATGCCCCATTTTTCAGGTCTGTTCCCCCTACCCAGTGCCCATTTGGAAAGCAGACCAAGAGTTATCCTGAGGATCTTGTGGGTTTCCAACCATGTTTGCCTCTCCTACACTTCACGCTCTGAAATCGTTCTGACAGGGTTGCTGCTTTTTCACAACTGAGAACTATATTGTATAAATATAATATGCATGGTAAAATATTAAATGCTTAACTGTTTGTTTGTATACCTATGAAACACTCTGTAACAGGATTAGGCTGGATCCCTAAAGAGTCATTAACTTGCATTATATTGAAGTATTTATTATTGTGGCATATGTAATGGATAATATTTGTTTACATTTTTAATTACTCACAATTTCAGCCAAGAAAATCTCCAAGGATAATGTCTCATTTACAAGTGTCCTGGCAAAAGACAACATAATGTAATCACACATTACCAACAATTCCATGACAACCATGCAATGGTTTAAATATGAATTTCAAGTAAAGACATAATTATGGTAAACTATTAAAAAAATTACACATGATACTGTGTATCTCTATAAAAAAACTGCAAAACTGAAATGAAGGAAACTTTCTGTAGCTGCTGTTTTGTGCTTTTTTCACAGCCCAGCAAAGTCAAGAGAAAAATATCCCATTTTCATCAACAGTCTCTAAGCTGACACCACAAATAATGCAGCAAGTGGCAGTTTATACCTTCAGAATTTCCCAATATATCAAGTCCTATGATTAGGACATGGAAATCTTTTTTTCTTCCAGAAAGTGAATAAATAAATAAAAGAAACTTAAATTTAAGTAATTTAAAAGCTTTGCTTTTGCATGTTTTCTGCAACAGAAGAGCTTGCAGTAGACTCTGCTTGTGTGATAACCTTTCCCTATCAGAATCAGCTGAGGAATGAGCTATATTGGCCCAGAGACTTAGCTCAACCATGATGCATTTTTGGCAAGTTTCTCAGAAATATTCTTCACAGAGCTTAATGTCAGCTAGAGAATTGATCCAGCATTAATCAATAGGCCGTTTTCTCAATCCTTGTTCATTGTAATTCCAATTTGTCTAATTTCAATAGTCTGTAAACAGACTTTTGGTAATAATATTTAGAAAAAAATTTTGGGGCTATTATATAGAAAATAATTATTTACAGCTTTCATGGGGACCCACCAATGGTGTGACAGGGAGTTTCATCCTAAAAACAATAAGAATATATGTATTTTAGTAGAAGCATCATGAGGAACAGAATTTTGGAAAACATCCTGTAAGTGAGCTGAGCAACATAGAGACTTTTGTGAACGGTATCAAATCTCACATTCCTTAATTTGCGAGAATATATTTCTTGTGCTTGCTATGGATACCTTTCCTTCTCCCTTCCTCACCTGTCTTCTTCAATCCTTCTTGGTACTTCCTTCTAAAATTTATGGGAGATTTGACCACATTGGTACTATTTTGCCTGAGGGGTGTTACCAGACAAAATGAGCATATACAGCACAATGTCATGATAGCAGACAGCATGGCCTGGATCCAAAGTCCACTGCAGTGTAGCAGGGAGTAAACATGGGTTGGAGGTGAAGGTTGAGGGTCCTGAATGACATGACTAAGGCAAAAAAAAGTAAACGATAGCACAAAAGAAACTATTTTCAAAGCAGTTCTAAGAATCTTGTAGAAGTCAATTCTCTTTGACTGTATTTTCATTTCACTCTGTTGCTTGTGTTAACATAAAATAAAAATACAAATCTTCCATCTGGAGGGGCAGATAAAATAGCCACTTTTCTTTTCAGGTAGATAACATTTTTTCTTCCTGTGGCGTAATGTACCTTGATATTAATCTGGACTACCAAAATCAGTTATTTAGCATTTTTATAATGTATTTTTGATCTTTACATAGAGAAGTGGACCTATGCAACTAAAATATGTTTGCAGGAAACCCTCTCTTTAGCTGATTGCAGTTGCTGAAAGAAAACAGCCCAGCAGAACAAAACACAAAGCGTTCCTATCACAGTTTGAATGAAAAGATCCATGCAGTAAGTTCAGACCATAGTTGCTTCAGTGGAAAGAGTGTATGCCATGCTACTTAATAGCTTTGAAATCATACCCATGTCTTAAAAAGAGTGTGTAATTCTTTTAGTAATTAATTGTAACAGAGTTTAGTTTGCCCACTGAGAGTAGCATAAACCTTTTAATTGTTGTATTTTAGAAGTCTCCGAGTCCCCAGCCAGCGGTAACCATTTGATGTGTATCATGTCAAATGCAATGCTTCAAAATTAGGTTGATTAAAAATATGTGAAGTTAATGAATTGTAAAAAAACCCAGTGTTCTCTAGAAGGCACAGTTTTAAAAAATGTCTATTTTAATCTTCGTAATATAACTGTCTCTGGTATTTCTGTCATTTGGTAACGCTTCCAGACACATTCATGGTGGTCATCTTTGATCATATAAATTCAAGAGATTCCAAGGCTGTTTCTATTTGCATAAAAAACAAAGAAAGTATTGTCAGAAATCCCCAAATATGCATTTTGAATCAAGTTTCACCTAAATGCTATACAAAGACTCAGTGTCTCGATGCTAATTTATTGAAAATGCCTTGGCCTTTAGGAATTTCCCATTGGCACTTAGTAGAGCTGAACTCAAAGTGGCAATGGCAAAAAGCAGCCATCGAAACTGTGTTCATGCTGACATCTAAACCCTAGTGCTCAAATTATGAGTGCCCTGAAACTAAATACTGTAGAAGGAAAAACAAAACATAAAAAATGCTTTAGGTGCCAAGATTTCGCTTGAAAGAGGTGGAGGGGAAAATAAGTTTGGGGTTTTTTTAGTGAAATCTAACATGTTAAAGACAGTGCAGAGAAAGGATTTAACAAAAGATGCAAAAGGTTTGATGTTTAATGCACAGCTCTGAAGTCAATGTTTTATATCTATAATTTCTGCATATCCATAACCATATTTAGATTTTGACATATGGTCTGTAAATAACATATGTAAGTCGGATCGTTGAGTGAGATGATTTTTTTTCCTGCTGAATATAAGTGTTTATTTTATGAGCAGAGACGTGAAAAGTTCATTCATGTCAAAATGTGTTGCTAAGTATAAACATGCTGCTTCACTTTAGGCAGGATCAGGAAAGACCCTGGGTGTGTAATCTGTGAATTGACTCTATGCTGATGTTGCCCAGGTTTTGTATTACTAAACTATGGCTCACAACAACAACAAAAATTTAACCTTTAAATAGAGGCACCAAAATAATTTAAAACAGATTGGAGGGTTTAAAGGGCTCCAAGAATAAGCAGCTCATATTTCAGTTCCTCCCCTCTAGGGCCTACCTATTTGGTGTTCAGAGTTCATCTCATATTGCAGCTGCTTATGTTCACATTTTCTGCAGTGTGTGGATGAAATGTCCAAGGAAAAGAAGAAAACAACCACAAAAAAAAAGTAAAATATACAACATTAAAAATATCTTCCCTAAAACAATGGTTTGGCTGTTATTGGGCAGGGAATAGGACAAATCACCTAGAGGCTTTTAAGTAAGAGCAGTGGAAAGAAAAAAACAAGGAACGGTGAGAAAGTGCGGAGATTTTAAAGGGACTTTCAGTTTCAGGGGACATTTTTTATTCAAAGTTCTTTCAGGTTATGGAGCCCATTATATTTTTTGTTCTTTTATTAAAAATTTCTTTGTAATTCATTTGGACTTCCTTGCCACTGGGCACAGACAGATAGCAACAAAACCAAACAATTATACTCTGTATTTATCACTTTATTCTGTTTTACAGCGTATCTCTGATTATGGAAACAATACATTTTTTGCACCTTTCTTTGGTTACTATTTGTCAAGAGTAGCCTTTATAAACAATATATTTTCCCATTTTAATAAAAGGCTAGAGCTGCACTAAGTGCGTAGGATGGGATTTGAAACAAAAACCCATCAGACTGCTAGACTAAGGTTACAAGTCCTTCATTTACACCACACCATCTTATGAGTTAGAAAGCCTTCCATCTATTACATTTTCTAGCCCTGCTATTCAAATGTAACAGCCATATATCTCTTTAATTAATGAACTAATTTCCCTCCTTTCACCAGAATATCTTGCCACATGGTCCTGCAACCAAAGCAATTGCTCTTGCAAACAGCCGACTCACACCAAACGAAATATCCAGGCTCTGAGGACATTTTCTTCCTTATGTATAATCTATTCCATTTTTCTTTAACCTGTACTTATGCATATGTAAGGGTATTATTATGAAGGACCCAACATTCTTTGATGACTGAGGAAGACCTGGCCCCTTTGAAGTCTATGTGAATTTTGTTTTCAGCTGCAGTGGGGGAAATTTCACCCCATCTACCTAAGTGTCCCTAAGTAATTCACATGACTTGGGTCCAATAATAGGTGAATACTGTGTTTGCCAGTAAACGGCAACCTCAATGCTTACTATAGCTAGATCTAAATGAAAAACCCAAAAGGTGATAGCAGTTATGGCAGATACCTTCTCATGTGGTCCTTTCCTCCAGCTTGCCTACAGCTCTCTGTATTTGCCTTCTGTTGCACCTCCCCACACTCTTTTTCTCACTGTAAGGGAGAATTCGTATTATTTGGGGCAGCAATCCTTTTGACGCCTCTCAAGGCTAGCCCAGCCAGCCATTCCTGAGGCGCTCAGAACCAGTCCTGTGGATCTGACAGAGATAATACCAAGGACTGGATTCCTTTGCAACTCTCAAACTCGTTTCTTCAGAAATCTCTTCCTTCTGACTTGCATTAATAGGGTGGAACATACAGGCCAGGGCAACTAATCTACTGTAGTCATATTTTAATTAATAATTAGATATAGCTTGTTCTTTCAAGATGAAAATATTTCCACTAGGACTAAATCTTTATTTTAGAAAAAGGCTAAAATATCATTAATTGTGTTCTGAATCATCACCCAAAGGAGTAACAAAAATCAGGTGTTTAACAGAGAAAATCTTCCAACAAAGTAAAAATATGCCTATGCAGCATTTCAGTGGAAAGGGAGTAAAAATTCCCATGAACCACAGTAAAGTCAGGATTCCACTTCAGCTGTTCCAGCTCCTGACCCAGGGCCAGGTATCTCCAAACAAAAATAGCTTCCTTACGTATTCCCCTGAAACTTATATGGAGGATGATCCTCTTCTGTGTGGATGACAAAGATAAGGAATTTGTATGTATCTGCTTAAAAAAAAAAATAAATTGAAAAGGTTACCAAAACTCAGTTTCTCTCTGTTGCGGATTGATTTCTTACATAACTGGTCATATGGAATTGTATGTAGCGTGTTTTATTATTTCTTTCCCATATTTTATCTATGCTATTTCAGCTATTAACAATTGACTACAAGTAAAGTTGCCACCATATAAAACTGGGCTTTGCGTCTGACTTTAAATTCAGTACTAGTTTGGGAAGAGTATCGTATGAGAGTCAGCTAATCTTATTTCACTTTCATGGCGTTTCTAGATGTCTGGCTGAAGATTAAAACACTCATGAAAGCAGCTACAGAACTTAGCAATCAAGATACCACTAAACAAGTTTATTCCTGATCTGCAATATCATTAGAAAATTTGGGGGATTAGTGTATGTTACATATGGTATATATTTGTCTTTACTTTCTACATATTTATCTGAAAGGTTAATGAAAATGCAGATGCAATGGTTCCTTTATAAGGGTTTACCTTCCATGAGTGCCAGTTTTCAGGCTAATTGATTATGTCAGAAGCTCTATAAATATCAATAGCATATGGAAAGGTTAAGCCGAGGTCTCCACATAACTGGATTCATACTCTTTATTGATGGTACAACCATTATCCAACCATAATGGAAGTGCTTTGAGTGTGAAATAGAGTAGAACGTTAGCTAATTTTCACCAACAACTGACTGGAGGACTCCAATTCAATGACTGACTTCTGCAAACTAATGAACAAACGTATAATGTTTAAACTAAAATTAGAATTTAAAAAAATTAAGGATAATGTATGATAAAATGTATATCATCATTATTTTTCCAGTTGTAGTTTAGTGCTATTTAGGATGCTCTTTAATTTCCTCTGAAGTAAACAGTAGCAAGCTGTGCTAGAATAACGTCTTACAAATAAAAGAAGGTAGTCAACAACATGCTACTCAGCTTTCACTAACTGATATAAAGATACTTTCTTCCTTAGAAGAATATTAGGAGTCAGTTCTTCTAAAATATAATTCAACTGTGCTATCTTTTCTGAGCATTCTAACAGCAATTTTCAGAATGGTTTTATTTTTCTCTTTTAGTTTTTCTCCTTTATTACCTCTTTTTTGGTAGGATACAGAGAAGTCAATCCAACCCCTAAGTGTTGCTTCCCTGGTAGCTCTGGGTAGCAGAGAGAAAAGTTTTTTCTGCGTGAGAGTAGCGTGGCAATCTCACCGCCATCACTCTCCGGTATATCTGGTGGTGGTGCAGGAGGAGGGTGGAGGCTTTGCCAATTGCTACAAAGCGAGGTCACTATATTAAAAGTTTGAGCAGTTATCAATGTATGTTCCACACACTGCGGAACAATTGGGGAGGGATATTCAGGCTGCCACATGGAGTCATAACCCCATTTTCACACTCACGGCTGGACTGCACTTGCTGCGGTTCGCCCGCCACTCTGCGCTTTTCTCTTTCTAAAATGAACTCTATGTCCCACAGGTTTTGCTGGAAGAGCGAGCCCTGTGCTTCATTGCAGTTAATAAGTTAAAAAGTAGAGTAGTGCTTTGAAAATAAAATCCCTGCAAAGGTACCAAAAATTTCTAGCCAGCTGGCAAATGCAGCAAAAATCCCGCACATTTCCAAGTCAGGAGTGAATATAGTGCTTATTTCAGCAAGTGGTATGGGACAGTGGTTTGGCTGTTTGTACTAGAAATGTAAAGAAATGCTATTGTCTCAGTAGTCAGTGTATTTTCTTTGCACAGAGAAAATGGATAGGAAGCAATTGCAATTCATTACACTGCATTTTGCTCTGATAATGAGTACACTTAGGTCTCAGAATGTATCTGTGCTTTGCCATATAAATTTCCCTTAAATGTAGTATATAACAGCAATTAGAAAATACTGCCTTCTTTTGGTTTAGAAAGATTACTAGGGATAATTTACGGGAAAACCAGATATAATCAATTCCATCTTTAACATCTGTTTCTAACTGCGTGAAGCTTCATGTGAGAGTAAAATTCCCCTACCAGTGAAATCAACAGCAAAATTCCTATTGAGTTTATCCCAATTGATCAGGCTATTCCTTTAGGGCCAGACTTCTCCACCCTCACTCACACACTCCACATGATCTCACCCAAATCAGCGTGCAGGAAGATATACTTCACTGTGACCCCCGATTCTCAAAAAACTACTGTGTCATCCAATTGATACAGAGTTTATATCTATCTTGGAAAGATTGGTTTCTCCTACAGTTGAGAAGTCATGAGTGACTTTATGCCAGATTTACTTTTATTATTTGCTAAGCATTGTCTGTAGCAGCCTTTGAACTTCAGCAGCTAACCACAAATGAGGTGACCCTGGTTAGACTATTTGCATGAAAAGGATAAACTGCCGCAAGCCGTGACATGTGCAGCCTGTTCCCCAGCCTGGACCAGAGGTGACCCGCATCGTCCTACCCGTGAACAGCTTTGGTCACACTGTTGAGTGGAAACAGTGGCTGCTGGGCCAGTTCCAATAGTGTAAATGCAGGAAAAATCTTGATTAAATGTATGGCTACAGACACTTCCACATTCCTTCTGTCCAAATTTTCAGCAACACTTTGCAACTGAAAAGTGGAGAATTTACAGTGGACACGTAGGGAAAAAAAAAAGACATGTCTTTCCTTCTAGTAAGAGTGGGGGAAAAAAATCTTTTAGCTTTTGACATGAATATAATATGATACGCTTGATGATTGTCATCCAGACCAGTTGAAAATGAAAGGTCAAATCCAACTCATTTTAGTCATGTAAAGAACCCTACAAAGTCAGTTTGACTAATGTTCTTCAGGGAGAGAAATTTAGCTTTGAGCATTATCTAGAGAGAAAGAAAGTGTAAAGCCATTGCTTTCTCGGAATTGCAGTTAAGGACACTAAAAAAAGATTTACAAATGGCTTTGAATTCCTTCAGTTAAAAAAAGTGCTATAGTTTGACTGAAGTAGCTGAAGAGTACATTAAGACCCAGATTTTCCTCAGGTCCAGCGAAACCTTAGTTCCAGTAGTAACACCAGTCAAATGGTACAGTCCCTTGTAGAGTGGTGCTTCATCCACTCTCTAAATGGATGAAAGTTGCTGGAAAGTACATCGAAGATACCGGACTACACAAATTGTCTCTAAAAATAGCAGCATTAATAAAATGCTGTTTTATTAAATGCACTGCTGTTTTCCATCAAGAAATGTGAAGGTCATGAGAAAAGCCACTGCTTTTTCAAATTTTGAAAATAACATAAAGAGTTTGCTATGACGTGAATCCTGTGATTTCTGAAAGCATCCCCAAATCCTCGTAAATAGATAATACAATGCCTATGTTACTGTGAGAATGCCCCTGCTTATGAACTGTGCTTAAATAACCTTGTACTATCCCAATTAGATTCACAGCGTACCTGTATTGCAAAGGGCTGTTTTCCCTCTCAATTAGTTGAAAAGGATTAGACACACTGATAGATAGTACTAAATGCTAATGGGCCAGATCCTAAAGCCGTTACACTGTTTTCATGCTGTCATTCTGCAGGCATTGATTTCACTGGAGTGCTGAAGAAAACCCGAATATGAACATCAGTATGCAGCTCAATATTTTATGGGTTTTCTTGTCTTGGCTTTTAAAAATATTCTCCCTCTGCTATTCTTTAGCCAGAAGAGCAAAAAAAGCTAGTTCCAGCCCTGACTTCAAAAAAAGGCTGAGTGACAGTACAGAGGCTTGAGGAAATACAAGTTTATATGTGGGCTTTTTTATCATCTCTAATGGCAAAATTAAAATTAGTTCCCAATTAAAAGAGAAAAGCACAAGTACAATCTGAGAACAGCAGATAAAGGGTGGAATGAAGGGAAGATTATTAAGCAGCATAGTATAACAGGACCCCAGGTGCAGAAGGGCCTCATTATACTCACATTCTTGTGCTGCAACATACGGACGTACAGTAAACCAAAAAAAAAATATTCCAAAGGACAGTTTTACACAGTGGCTACACTTGAGATGAGTACATGTTTTTTGAAGACAGACCATAACAACTTGGTTTTTACTTCCAAAATACAGTGGCACATTAATTGCTTGATCAGCCAAATGAAACTAAATGTAATTAAGACTAGTGTGGGGTTAATTTGGTCCATAATTATGTTATATAAAGTAAATGAAAATTGTTTCTTTCCTAAATTGCAATTCATTAAAATTACAGATATTAAAATAAGATACTATAAAATTACATGAAGCATGTACACATTAATAGCCATTAGTAATAGCTTGATATTTCTATCTAAGCAACAGTTTATTAGAATGCCAAAAGGTTATATTTGACAACTCACATGACTGATTTTTTTCCTCATCCTTTCTGCTCCTCTAAGAAATTCAGTCTTACTGCACACATAACATATGCCATGTCATATTTAAGCATGTTAAGCATATTAGTTTTAGTTTTAGTTTTAGATTTTCTTTAACAATAATATTTACTGTTCATTAAAATAGTTAAGGTTGATGGCTGTATCTCTGGTATGAACCGCACCAACCTCAGAGCTTCGAGAAGAAGCTGGTGCCGCCTCTTACGGCACAATACAGTGCCTTGTTTTGGGCACAAGACATTCTTGGTAGTAGGAAAACACAGATCCTCTTGCCTTCAATTTAACTTAAGCATAAATTTAAAGCTGAGCCAATGCTTTAGGGTTTTGCTGTGCTTTAGTAGCTTTTTACAAGCACTTGAGTATTTTGTAGAATTGGAGCCACTGGCTCTGTACGCTGAAATCAACGGCAACGGTCATGGTGTGCAGGGTCTGACCTGTACCTCTTATGAGATGAAATATCCCTAGGTATTCCTACAAAGACTTGCAAACTTCAGGGTATCACATTTTGACCACTCTTATGAATTGATTTCCCACTGTTTCTTTATCTGAAATTTTTTCTTTTGGGGACAGAAAATATCCAGCAACAACATCTTAATATCAGACACAAAGAGTGACAAATAAGCGCTTTAGAAATCATAGCATCCGTGTGATTTTTGAGCTGGTGATGAATGATGTACACTAGAAATATATGTGGTATTTTCAGTTCTTGTGTACATCAGATAACAAGCTACAGGCACAATACTCATTTTTCATGCACCCAGGATACTCACTGAAATCGGTGAAGGAATAGAAAATGCAGGATGAGTCTTGTTATAAGGGTCCTGTTTCTTCAACTCCAATATGACCAAATTTAGTGTCAAAGACATGAAACCTCTAGCTGCATGGCACAGCTGGGTATCATATTTAACCACAAGGATTAGGATGTAATCCTGTGATTTCTGAGCATCCTGAATTTCATAAGTACTCAGTACTTGCAGGCTCAGGGTCTTGTTTTGTTCCTTGAAAAGCTGTGAGCAAATAAGTTTTATTCAAATGTTCTGCAATTGTTTTTTTCTTTACATGAAATAGGAAGACATCTTTTGTTAAAGGAAGAAACCACTATTATTGCAGTGTCTTGATACATGCTTTTAAAATAGTTTTGTATGTACTACTCCTAGATTTGCAAACTTAAAGTAATTTTTTTTAAAAATAAACTTGCTATCTCTCTTATGTTCGTTGTAACTCAGACTCAGGTTGTTCAGTTTCTAGAATCATGTTGTTGCCAGCGACAGTAAATATATTTGTGTCTTAATCATTAATTCTGGTAATTGAGCATTTCATAAAAGTGGTTTATAAACTGATGATAAAAGATCAGCACCCGACAGTGTTGGTTATACCTGTACAAAATATTAATACAGTCTCATTTAATAAGCTGACCAATAATAACATTAGGTAGAATATCTTAATGATGATATCTTACTTTCAACAAACTAAGAGATATGTTTTGCAATATTTAATTGAGCAAATGTCCCAGTGGCTTCAGTAAAAGTTGTGCTTGATTAAGGACTACAGAATTTCGCCTTAATAATATTTTATCATTTATGCATGGAAATGTAGGGTGATAACAGTTCTTAGCATTCCAGGTAAAGTAGCTCATGCAAATTATTCTGCTATTAAATAGTGAGTCACATTGTATTTGATACCCCCAAATAGTTATGTATATTTAACAGGGAAATGACAATAGAAAAAAATGGATTTAGTTCAGATGTTGAGCTGCTATGTAAACCAATTATCTATCCTGAGGGAAACAGCTCTGTCTACAACTACTTAGGCTCTAGGGCCTATTACAAATCCTGGAGTGGGCTGTTGTTCCAGTTCTCAAGGGACTCTGTCACGTCACACTGAAAATAGTTGACAATAATTAGAAAGCCTGCTTCTGCCAGTACTGCACATATTTTTAATACCTTTCTAAGTGTTATGGGAGATAATATATAAGGTTTTTAGAATTCCAGTCAGGCTAAGGTGAACCATGGAAAGGACAACTACACAATAGCCCCAAACTGGACTGTGACAGGCTAATTATTGTGGCTTCATTATAAAACCTCTTTTTGCATAGGTCACTGGGGAAGTGTAATTAAAAATGCATTATTGGTGTATATTTTTATTGAAGCAATTAAATTAAAAAGCCAAAAAAATAATTATTTGACGAGCAAATAATAATGTTGGTCAACAGCGTTTATCTAAGAAAGAGAGAACATGTTAGTGGTTCATTAGCAGTAAATGTGTTAACTGGAATGCCGTTTGAAAAATGAGCCATAGAACAGCTTTTAAATACTCAGATTAAAGGATTTATAATGTCAAGTTTAACACAGAAATTATAGATAGTATTACATTGCCATGAGTAATAGCACCTTTAATCTGACTTAGTAAAATGATTTACTACACATGGTGTGCTTTTCACAATTAGGCAGCTATATATATATCTAATATCAAACATCTGTATCAGCTGTATAGAGGGATATCAACACACACATATGCACACCTAGTTGGAAATGCACACGTACATGTAGGAATATGTGTATTCTCTAAAACTCTCCAGCACTGCTGCAGAAAAGCCTTTTGCCAATACCCACCTTGGCCATGCAGATCTCAGGGAGTCCTCTTTAGCCACTGTTAGGTCTTCCTGCCATGGTGCCATAGGAGTGCTCTAGAAGCATGAGAAGATGTGAATGGATATCCCTGGGAAGGTGCTAGGATCACCATGCTCACTGTGTAGGTTTCCTGGACAGCAGTGTGTAGATATCCACTGCCTCACAAAACATGCTGTGCTTACACAAATGACCTGTACGACACATACACAGTAAAGCCAACTCTTCCCAGAAATGCTTGGTTGATAAAGCACAGACTTGACAGTTATTTCTCATGGGATAAGGTACGTCATGAGCACATTGTGTTGGCTGTGCTGCTCAGACTCTCTATAGGACGTATGCAGTAGGATGGATGCTTTTACATTAGGCTCCGTTTGCAGGCTGTGAAGTTATCAGCAGATGCATAAAGGACATATTTGAGACTCTCAAAGGCATATTCAGTCTTTCTCGTACAAAACCCATTTGGTGTTCCTCAGCATTGCTCACCACAACTGCACACACAGCTCAGGTTATGGATGTACCAGGGACTTAAACACAAGCACAATGACATTTTCTGTATTTGATTCTTCTTCTAATAATTCCTAACTTTTCCTTTGCCTTTTGGTTGCCAGTAGTATTGTACTGGCATTGTCAAAGGTCTCACAATCCTCTAAGATCTCTCTCCTGAGATGAGAACCTCTCCTCCTGTAGATATTCTTAAGGCTGTTTTCCTCCAAGTTTTTACCCTTCATTTCATCTCTTATTTTATTGCTGAGTCACTCATAAGACCTTTCTGTAACACTTTATACGTAGATTTAAGCCTGAATAATTCTCATCACCTGTAAACTTTGCTAACTCACTACTTAACATTTTCCACATAGTTTATGAATATGTTGAACAGCAGAATCCCAGCAGAGATCTCCAGAGGATTCTGCCAGTAATCATCCTTCTCTGTGAAAATTGACCACTTACTGTTCCCCTTTGTTTCCCTTCTTTTCACCAGTTGCTAATCCTGAGGAATACCTTCCCTTTAGCCCATGACTAATCTTCAAGTTTTTGTTTCTCTAAGAGTCTTTGGTGAGGGATTTTGTTGAAAGTCTGTTGAAAATCCAGTCACACTGTATCAACTGTCTGTGTTATCCATACACACATCGATGTGTTCTAACAACTATAAAATATTTTGGGGCATGACTGCTGTACAGAAGTTAATCCTGACCCTCTTCCCATATGGCTACTGATGTTTTGTTACAGTCTCTACTTATTTACCTGATGCAGAAATAAACTTCCAGGATCATTTGCAAGGACTTTAGTGAAGATCGATGTCACATTAGTCACATTTTGTTTCTTTGCCTCTGTGGTTGCTTTAAACCAAAGCACCATTACTGTTTGATTTCACCTATGAATTCTCAGCCAACTTGGGTGAATACTGACCCACCTTGGCAATTTCTTCTTATCCCCATCTGCTAAAATGTCCTAAAATTTCGTCTGTTGTACTGATACCACAATTTGCCACAATTCCCCAGTTCCTTGCCTGTCCAGACTGGCACTGGTGTAAGAGCCTTCTGATGTATTTTTAGAGAGTAAAAATCCAAATATTGTTTGGCCTTTTTTTTATGGATTTGTCTTTGAGTTTTGTTTTTACATAATCTTTGGCCTCCCCCCCCTACCCCAATTAAACTTTCAGATTTGGTGCAATATCAGCTTTCCCTTGGCCTGGTAAAACTTTGAGAACTTAGGGGTTACTGTAGTTTTGGGAATGAAATCATGTTTCAGGAGAAGGTTGGTTATTACTGATCACAGGCACAGACTTAAGTAGGCCAAGTTTCTTACTGAAAAAAAATCCTTCCTTACGACCATGTTAATCTCTTTCTTCAGGTGTATTTTATCCCACCCTAAATATTGTCACATTTTCACAACAGAAAAGTTACAGACAAGCAAACATCTACAAAAAAGGCAGTTCTGTGCTCAGTGCTGTAAATATGAATGTATTATGCGGTGACCTTCAAAACAGCAAGGCCTGCTCCTCCTCTCAGTGAAGCCAAGGGAGTTGGCTGCTGGCTCTCCTCCTCACAATAGGACCCTGTTACAGCCGAGCGCTGAAGCATTCTCATCAATAAACAAGAAGTGACTCTTTTGTTACTGCATTTGATTTGAAGACTTTTTCAACAATAACGAAGTATGTCTAATGGTTATATCCTTTCTAAAAATAATCTCTTCCAGACATTTCTCCCCCTCTTTCGTGCTCCACGTTATATATGTATGTATGCACGAATGTTCAACTGTATTGAAACCAAAGATAAGTTTCTGCCCTTTTTAATAATTTTTATTCCTAACACGAGAGAAGAATTTATGCCCCAATTTGAAAAAAATGCCTAAACCTAAAAATGAATTAAACACACATAAAGTTCTGTTACTGGTCAGACCAAAACCCTAAGGGTTGCATTCTGTATTCAATTACACAAGTGTTACTCCCGTTGGAGTCAGGACTGGAGGGCAGAATTCAGCCTGAAATTGTAAACAAGAAAAATCTGAACTGAGCCTGTCTTTCCTTAATATGCACTAGTATGTACCAAGATATTGTCGAATATAAGGTCTCTTACTTGGGAAAAAGGGCAAGACAAAAAGAATCAGTGAGCAATTGGGGAAAGATTTCTCCAGGATAGAATTTGCTGTCTAGATGCTCTGGCACAAGAGGGCTTGTTGAAGTAAGTAAACCTGTGTTTTGAGACTCCCAAATTGAGGTTGTTTTGACTTATTCCTCTCCACTGTGTCTTTCTCAGCTATGCATCTCTGCAGCTGCACATCCTGTACTGGCATGCAGTTTCCTCACCAAATCCAGACCAGCTCCTTCCCTGACATCCACAAGAAGCAGGACAGCAAATCATAGAATCATAGAATGGTTTAGGTTGGAAGGGACCTTGAAGATCATCAAGTTCCAACCTCCCTGCCATGGGCAGGGACACCTCCCACTAGGCCAGGTTGCTCAAAGCCCCATCCAGCCTGGCCTTAAATACCTCCAGGGATGGGGCATCCACAGCTTCCCTGGTCAACCTGTTCCAGAGCCTCACTACCCTTAAAGTCAAAAATTTCTTCCTAACATTTAATCTAAACCTACCCTCTTCCAGTTTAAAGGCATTCCCCCTTGTCCTATCACTACATGCCCTCTTAAAAAGTCCTTCCCCAGCTCTCCTGCAGGCCCCCCTTTAGGTACTGGAAGGCTGCAATAAGGTCTCCCTGGAGTCTTCTCTTTTCCAGGCTGAATGGCAGTGATTTTCTTGCACTTGTTTCAAGGTTTGAAGGTTGCTTCTTCTTTCCTTGAGGAAGTTGTGGCTTTTTCTTTTTGAAGTGCTTGTCTTTCTCAGATGACATCGTCTTTGTGCCCTGACCCAAGCTTGCAATCTCAGGGACTGTTTTTTTTTCCCTTTTTTGGTGAAGGTCTTATCACATTTTTGAGTACTGCAGAAATTTGAGCAGAAGGCTCACACAAAATACAGGTGTGCTGGGAAGGTTTGCATTTTCACAGTGCACCAAGTGGTAAGTCTCATCTTTGCATGTCTCCACAGCTTGGGGAGCTTCTGTGGTTAAACAGACACTTTAATCAGGCAAATCTATACAAGGCATCAACGGCTCTTCCCACTTAAACATCTTAATATGTAAGTCACGGCTTGGTGTTAGAAAGAGGGTCCGAAACTGGAGACAGAAGAATGTTATGTTTCAAAGAGTTGTATGTATAGCTAAGGTACAATTTAAAATAAAGCAGAAATTATGTGGAAAAACAGAGCCTAAGACAAGGCTGACATTCATTTAGTTGCCACAGAGGATGCTGTACAGACAGTTGCCATTTTAGTGTATGAGTTGTCTTCCTGTCTTGTAGAATGGAGCCATTGTTGGCAGCATCCATCCCTCACGGCCGGACAAAGGGCAGCGTTGGGGTGCGAGCCACCAAAAGGCAGTGCTGTGAAGAACGGGGGCTTGCTGGAGAAGGCTGTGCAAAGCACCTACTCCATGCTGCTGCTGAAGAGTCAGTGCTTCAGAGGAAGTTTCCTGTGAGTTGCAGCATAATGTATTTTACCATCTTTTGTCATCTCACATGTGAACAGACATAGGTGATATATGATTTTCAAAAAAGAATATTATCTGAAGGTTAGTAGGGACATTAACAATGTTTGAATGTGTTTACTTCAGTTTTTCTGCATACGCATTCGGAGCCACATTACAATTTAATGTTGCTGTTTTTAAAAGCCAGCCCTGGTAGAACTGAAATGTCCAACAGTCACTGCTGTGTCCCATGGGAGAAGCTTGGGAGACTTTGCAGCATGATATACTGCCCAGTTTACTTGGGCTTAGGACCCCTCACAGAAAACTCCATACTCTCTCCCAGTGAAACTGTGACCTACTGGCCCAAATACCCCATCTGATCTTAGCTGCTATGATATCTTAGAAATAAATAAGACTTGCGCTAGCCATGCAGTGATCCTAATCTTTGAAGTCTTTATACATCCAGCTTCATTCTGACATTAGAGAGGGTCTGGTAACCATGCAAAAAATTTTAGCTATCTCTAATATGTGATAAAACTGTAATAAATGTAGAAATTGATGAAATGAGGAGCAAATGACTATGGGCATTGTTAGGCAATGCACAGGTTCAGGGAAGATGAACTTTTCTTTTTCAAAAGTTCTAAAACTATCCTGAAAAGTTTAGCTGGCAGCAAGTGTGAGCAGGCTCTTGTTCCAAGCTTTTCTTCCTGGAAATAACTGGAAGAAAATGTGCTTCAAATAAGAAGTAACTATTAAACTGCAAGTCAAGGGTTAATTTTTCTTTTCTTAGAGAAGCAGTAAAGGCTGACTTTTCCCATTCTGCATTATATGTGGCATTATACGTGGCAGCTGCAACCTATTTCTAATCCTAAATTCTGATAGTTTATTGCTATTGTGGGAGATGAAGGATTTGGTCCTTGGTCTAGAATTCCAGGTGTCTGAGAGATTTGCAAGAGCTGTGAAAAAGGGAAAAATGATGCAAAGAATATGACACTTCTGGAAATATCATTTAGATTTTGGTCATCAGGGAAGAGGAATGGGTGGTTCAGGTCATCTGCTGAATTGGCGTTTCAGTGCTTAGGCAAGCAGAGAATCGAGCAGACAGACTAGTCAGAGTTGTGGGTTAAGTTATTGCTTTGAAGTGTGGCACCACCACATAACTTACAGGTCTAAGTAGATGCTTAGTTCTCTCCAGTCTACCTAAGCCTGAAGTTTTCATTCTTGGTTATTTTATGCCATATTGGTGGCCCTGGAGACAACAGACAACTTTGTCCTCTTTTAAACCTTGTGCAGTTGCTTAGGGAAGTGCAGTGGACCCACAGTGGAAGCTGAGCTGGAGGTACTATAATCCAGCTCCTGAAGAAATCACCTGGTCATACTGTTGAAAGTCTGCTCAATATAATGGGTTGATCCCCAGCTGCACAAAAGAGAGAGAAGTGCATACACAGAATAGAATTTCTAACTGTGTCTACTTAATTGAACTATCTTTTCCACAAATCTTTTGCATTTTCTCTTTTCTTTTCAAACTCACAAGTATGCAGATTTTAAGGCAAAATGGAATACTATGATTATCTATTCTAATCTCCTCCTTTTCCACATAACATAAGCCAAAGAACTTCCCTGAATTAATTTCTACTTCTAGTCTTACAGCTATGGTTGAACTGAATATGTCTTTTAGAGAAATACCCGATCTTAACATTTTCTGGTGATGAAAAGTCCATTGCAGTCCTGACTTGCTAGTTCACAATGCCTAATTACCCACATTGTTAAAAATACAAGCCTTATGTCTAGTCTGAATTGTTCTCACTTCTGTTTCCAGGTGTTGGATCTTATCATATCTTTCTGCTAGACTGAAGAACTGTGCATTTTTCAAAGTACTCTTCCCCATGTAGATAACTACAGATTTGAGAAAATCTGCTCTTTTGACCTTCTCTCTGATAAGTTCAAAGTCTTACCTCTGCTGCCTTGGTAGCAATGCCCAGATTCAGATTTGAGCAAGTAACTCAATCCAAGTTGGTGGTTCTGTACTATAGGCCCTTCCTTGCCTCTGACTCTCATCACTTAACTCCGTACTTCATTGTGGCAGAGGCAAACACAAGCTTGCCAGCTATCCAACTGGCCTTTCTCACACCAGGGATGTTTGCACAGAGGCAGACCTTGTGTATAGTTCTGCTTCTGAAGGCAAGGGGGAAATATCTATGTTGTTCATTCCTGAACACGTGCATAAAATACAGTAACTTCCAGGCTCTAAATATGGAGATTAATTTATTAGCCAAAATTACATTTTGCAACTTTTCATCTGCACCTACGTCTTGGGCATACTGTTTTCCTAACTTTGCTGCAGGAATATCACGAGGGGACAAACTGCAATTATACAGTCAATAGTGGTGAAGCTCAAGAACGTCAGATCTTCTAAACCGCCCCAAGAAGAAGTTTTTGCATTAGAATAAGTAGTAGATTCATCCCAAACTAGACACAGAGACTGAGTCAACAGAAATATGGCATGGATGATCAAGACTCTTGACTCAAATCTGAACTGATGAAGTTAATAACATAACTTTACCACCAGCATTTTTAATCTTTACATTCATGTTTTGCAGCTTTTCAGTCTTTCTCCTACCTCTTTTCTGAACTCTCTCTGATTTTTTTAAATGGCTTCCTTAAAGCGTGGACAGCCGTGTTGGATTCCAACAGCAGATGCTCCAATATCAAGTCAATATAACCTTCAACTATTTTCTTTTTTATTTCACTAAATCATATCCCTGCTTATAGTAGTTAGAATAGCTACACAGAAACAACACATATTCAGATGTCTGCCATGAACGTTATTTCTTTTTTTGGAAATACTGCCTTAAAAGCTTGCAATCCAGAATTCCCTTCTTCTAAATGTAATCTGTATTTTCTTCTAGATGAACCGTCTTTCATTGCTGGCATTGAAGCACGTATTTGACTGTGCCAGCTCTCTATACAATGCAGACCCTTCTGTATCAGTGATCTACTTTTATCCTTATTTATCACTTCTCAGTCTTTCCTTTATATGAAAACTTTATCAGAATTGATGTGACTAGATGCTTTCTACAGGTTATTTATAAAAATATGACAATGTGGGAAAAAATTCCAGTGAGATCCTACTAGAAAGATACCCGCTCAGTGATAATTTCCCGCTTACAAGCATACTTCAAGAGCCATCACCTGATGGTTAACTTACATAACATGAAAAACAGTTATTTGATATGGTTCTAGATCCCCGATTCAAATCTTCAAAAAAGCACATCAAATGCTTCATAGATCTTATTACATCAACAATATTGTCTTTGTCAAGCAAATTTTTATTTCCATCAGATAGTTTGATAAGATCTTTCTGCCATTAACTGCAGTTGATCAACGTTCATTAAATGATCTTGTTTAATTCTTCAAAACAAGAGGAGATTCACCCCATTACTGCTTGATATGAGTGGGACTGTAGCTTATAGTATTTTTGCATATGACTTTTCATCACAGTAAAGTCAAGCTTTATTAGCACTTATCGAAGTCTAAGCTAGGAATTATTGAGATCTGCAAGCAAGCTGAGTAGAAGCTTCTATAATGTGCTTTCTTGTTAAATACTTTTTAATAACCTGACATGGAGAGGACTTTGAGGTTTGTATGGCTCCTTCCAATACAGCAAAAGTAGTGTATCTTTTAAATACAATTGCTTCACTCCTTATACTTTGCTGAGATTTTCTTAGTGGCTTAAAGGTTGAGCTCTTAAGGTTGAAGTCCTGCAGTATTTGCTTAGAAACCATGGGTAATATTCAGAGTTTCTATGCATTTAATTGTGCATGTCTTTGCTAAGCAAAGCAAACTATGGCCTTTGTTTCCGTTGAGTAATAGCATGATAATAGTTAATGAAAAGCAGGATGGAGAAGGCTGTGAGGGAATATTAACGATAGCTATGTATTTACATGTACAGAAGATATATGTTGTGCAAAAATACTTGAAATAATGATATTACTGGAATGCATATGACTCACCATATGAATCTGTAACATAAGCATACACATATAGAGAGAGCGTATGTGTATGTATGAGCAAGACCAAGTAGGAGAGCAGTGGGTGTAAGGCAAAGTAAAGTGAGATCTTCAGCCAGGATGGGGGAGCTAGGCAACCCTTTACCAGTAAGACCACGTCTCTGGGAAGTGCTGATTTCTCTGTTGTAGAGGAGTAGGGTACGTGGTATCTCGGATTCAAACAGCTGGAGCTTACAAAACTTTGTGGTCTTCCAGGAGAGAGCTACCATAAACAGCACGTGCATGGTGTCCTTCTTTGCTACAGAGCTGGAAAGGTGGTAGCTCCCATGTGAGGGTCTTGGGCCAGGCAGGGGAAAAGCGAGTGATCAGAAGGCATCTCTGACCATGCATCCTCATCTTCTGAATCCTTTGCTGTCTGTGAATGCTTGACCTGAGCTGCTGAGAAACATTGAGATAATGGCTTGGGGGTAACAATGTGTGACTATTTACCATTTCCCCCCTATTGCTAGCTCTTGCTGTGGGTTTTCAAGGGAGGGATGTCTTCCAGAGGGACCTGGACAGGCTGGAGAGGTCGGCCTGTGCAAACTTCATGAAGTTCAACAAGGCTGAGTGCAAGGTCCTGCACGTGGGTCAGGGCAAACCCAAGCACAAATACAGGCTGGGCGGAGAATGGATTGAGAGCAGCGCTGAGGAGAAGGACTTGGGGATGTTGGTGGGTGAGAAACTCAACATGAGCCAGCAATGTGTGCTCACAGCCCAGAAGGCCAACCACATCCTGGGCTACATCAAAGGAGCATGGCCAGCAGGTTGAGGGAGGTGATTCTGCCCCTCTACTCCACTCTCATGAGACCCCACCTGGAATATTGGAATATTGGGCTCTGGAGCCCCCAACAAAAGAAGGACATGAACCTGTTGGAGTGGGTCTGGAGGAAGGCCACGAAGATGATCAGAGGTCTGGAGCACCTCTCCTATGAAAACAGGCTGAGTTAGTTGAGGTTCTTCAGGCTCGAGAAGAGAAAACTCCAGAGAGGCCTTATAGTGGCCTTCCAGTATCTGAAGGGCACTTACAAGAAGGCTGGAGAGGGACTTTTTTACAAGGACATGCAGTGATAGGACGAGGGGGAATGGCTTCAAACTGGAAGAGGGGAGATTTAGAATAGATATTAGGAAAAATTTTTACTCTGAGGGTGGTGAGGCACTGGAACAAATTGCCCAGGCAAGTTGTGGAGGCCCCATATTTGGAGGTGTTCAAGGCCAGGCTGGATGGGGCTTTGAGCAACCTGGTCTAGTGGGATGTGTCCCTACCCATGGCAGGGGGGTTGGAACTAGATGATCTTTAAGATGATCTTCCAACCTAAACCATTCTATGATTCTATGATTCTACGATTCTACTTTTTAGCAGTCTGCTGCTGGTTGGCTTTCCCAGTCCTGAATTTCTTCAGCTACCTGTGGTGGTTTGGCCAGTGATACTGTAGGACAGAAGCTGCACCATAGTTGGCAAATCAAACTCCACCACCAAAGTTCGGCCCAGTTAAACTACCAGAATGAAGATGAAGCAAATAATAACTATGCTTTCAGTTACTTATTTTTCCCATTGCATGTACCTTTCATATCTAGTCCCTGAGTCAAATCTGACACAGGTTGTGAGAAGCCGATGTCATTAATATCTGATGTACCTCCATGTGCAACTGATAGGTTCATGGAGCTGTGGCTAGAGGGGTCTACTGCATATCATTAGCTCTGACCTTTTGCCATAGGTCAGTATAATCCAACATACTACAAGTATATCAGAAGCCTCTAAATTCCACACAGTTACCTCCATAGTAAAACCAGTAACTTCTGCTTGATTACAGTGTAACCTCCTTGAAAGTACCCGGTTTTGATCTGAAGATACTAAGAGCTGGTATTACTTGGAGGACAGCTATATCTTTTGTTTGAGACAGTTTCTTGCTCAGTTGAATTTGTTCAACTTCTGCTTGCAGTCACAGCTTCTTGTTCAGTCTGTCTACACTGCATTGAAGAGCTCTTTAGTGTCTGGTTTTCTCCCTGTAATCAAATTTGTAACCTCAAACTATTCCGTCCAAAACAAAATCCATCAATCGAGGTAGGAAATAATCAACACCTTTGCTGCCACTCTCATCAGAGAACAAAAGATAAAATGAACATGGAGATTCAAATAATAAAATCTGTTGAGCATGTAGAGTTCTGCACTGAGATGAGGGCCAATGTCCTGCTCTTGGAAAGCATGAATCAACATTATCATGCTGAAAATTACTGATACTGAAACAAAGTGCTTCACTTTCAAGAGCAGGAGGCCTCGTAACACTTACATGCACAGAAGTGCTATATATATATATATAGTGTAAAATAATTCATCTCTATCTCATATGGCTGGTATAATTTTAATTGCATGGTAAAACATGAGAGTATTTCTAGAAGCAAAAAGATAGTTGGGAACACCTGCCTCCTTATGTTCAGTGTATATGTTTGTTCGTTTTCAATATGAACAGCTTATTGAGGAATCTTAGCTAACAAGTCCAAGAACTAACTTTACAATCTGATGAATCTATGGAGTTAATTCACTTTAATTTTTTATTTTATTTTATTTTCAGAATTCTGTTAAGTCTTAGCAAATTCATTAAAAAGTACCATGTCATACTTTTGCAAGGGAAACTGTTTCAAAACCTTTCCAAAAGGGAGCAAACTCAACCAGGTTGGACACAGCACTTTAGAATATACTGTAGAAAAAAATCCTGTATGTTCATGAGGAAGAGCAGAGAATATAGCTGAGCTCTTGCTTTTACAATTTTTCAATATCACCCCGAGGTCACACAGGTCTATGGAATGTCTTTCATATTGTAAATCAGAAAAAGAGCAAAAAAGCAACAAAAATGTAATTTCTCAGATACTTCTTTGTAATGAAGTGCTGGCCATCACCCATAAATACGCAGTGCTAGAAACTCCCGACAGCTTCTGCCGTCCCCGAGACGGGGCTGGACCCTCAGCAGTGGTTGCCTTGGTAACCGGTCAGGCCTCCATGCCAACAAAAAATGGCCCCAATTCCCACTTTTCCAGGATTCCTGCGTCATTCAAATGCTGCCACGGAACCCTGACTCAAACTGACCTGGGCAGGAGCCCAGAACCTGTAGGGGAATATGACTGTAGTGCCAGATGTGCTAGAGAATGAGGGGTTAATCTGATCAGGGACTTCAGATGTTAGGATTTATGTTCGTTCACAGCTTGGCCAGGGTGACTGTAAGAACCACCACCACAAACACACAATAATAAAAAAAAATGTACACACACATATATATGCACTAATATGTGTGCATCTTGGTCTTACAATATATGCAACACAAGTTGTTAAATGCACTAAGACTATCTAGAATACATAAAACTGCATTTTTCAGCTTTTTATTGAGTCACTGCAACTGTTTGGAAGATGAGTGGTTGTTTCTTTTTCCCCTGGTTACAGAACTTTTCACAATCAAATCTGCATCTCCACATAGTGTAGACATGCATTTTCTCAATCTGACCGCTCTGTATGGAAGACAAAACCCCAGAAGCTCCTAAGTCACTTTTGGTCTTTGTTGAACAATATGAGCCCGTTAAAAATGAAAATTGTCCTGCTGAGAAATGCAGAGCAAAAGGCACATAAGGAATGCACAGCAGCTCGCTGAGAGCTGGTCTGGGGCTGGGCTGTGTGCAGCGAGCGGCTCTAACGTGGAAGGAGGAGCGCTCCTTCCCATGGGAGCAAGTCCTGACTCAGAAACCTTCCTGCGCCCCAGAAGGAATTTACTCTGCAGTAAGAGTGCATGCAGCATTGATTACACCTCCCAATCTTCCCCAGCCGTTGCACCCCATCAGCTCCACAGGGAGGGGCGGCTTCTCTTTGTGTTCTACCTGATGGGGCTTTATACACAGGCGCAAGTGTAAAACTTGCCTACACGTTAGGTGGGATCTCAGCTGGTCTTGAGAACTATGTCTCTTAAATATCGAAATAGACATCACAGATAGGCAGAGAAATCAATGGAGGACTGCAAGCTGCAGAAAGGAAGAACCCACATTGCCAGCAGAAATAAATGATTATGTATTTCCATTCACCACTGGATTTACTTTTCTTTTTCGTATTAACAAACCGTCCTATGGCTGGTAGCTTTCAAGTCGAACTACATATAGCCTGAAAAGCGATACAAGGAAGTACCAAATTCTTCCTTTCTGTCAATCTCTGGGTGGGTTTCTACTTGCTGCTTGCAGACAAGTGCTTGCACTTTCTGTAGTACAGTTCCTTTGGCAGTAGAGGGCACTTAGAATATGGACAAAACATAAAGAAATGCCTTCTGAAACTTCCCTCAGAAAGCTTTTGTTTAGCTATGTGAAAGCTTCAATGCTGTCAAATGTTCTCTAGTTTAAAATAAGGAGATTTTTAACAGTGTTTGACTTTGTAGGTTATTTAATATCTCTGCTTTAAACAAAATTAAAAAGTTAATTTTGCTTTCCGTTTGAGTCGGGTTTTAGCATTGCAAATAGTCTGTTTAGGTTTATGTTTTTTTGTCTGGTGTGCTATCAGCAAAGCAACAATATTTTATTATTTTGCTGACACTAGGAGTAAAGGAAATAATTTTTCCTTAGAAAATGGTGAAAATAATTTTAGTAATATTTTAGGTTATTCTGGGGTCAAGTGAACCCATTCCAAAACAGGGAAACTCAATTATACAAGTGGTACAGAAGAAAGATACTGCAATGAAAACCTAAGAAGTGGAAAAATGTGCCCCATTACTACATTTTGATTCTTCTAGGACAAATATGAAGCTTTCATGAGAGCACATAGAAGGACTAGTTCTTCAGACTGCTAAGCTCACTTATCTTCCCTGAAGCGCCTAGAAACATTTGGACCTTCAGGGGACCATCAGGGGATGCCGTCAATATTTGAATATGAATGTTACAGCTCTGCTCATAGTCAAATGATACTTTTCAATTACTCGCATTAATAAATTTTACTGTCGAAGTAGACTGCACTTCATACCTGTACAACTTCAGTGATAATCCTATAAACTTAACCTCAAGTGAATTGTTCTTAAAAGTCAGTGGCATTTACTCATTTGAGGTGCTTATTTCAGGAGCGGGCTTGCATGGCGTATTTTCTGCTGCTCATGGAATCTGGTAGTTGTAACAGTAATTGATGAGAAAATTATGTCATATTTCATACTGTTATATGAGAAAACATAGGGAGCAGATACTGTAAAACAGGACAAAATAGGCAGAAATCATCTTCTCCTGCAGCTATTTGAAGGTGTTGGATCAGGTCCATAAGGGGAATAAACTGATGTAGCTCCAGTGACTGAAATGAAAGTCTGCGGATTTAGAGCAACTGAGGAACTGGTAAATTGTCTGTCAAAACACAGGAGTCAAACAGTGTGGGTGGGTTCTGGTTATATTAAATTACTGTCAGTGTTCACAGAGCTTTGAGAGCAGGACAAGGAGAGGACCTTCTTTTCTAAACCTTCTTTTATATATAGTAACACAGCATTTAAGTGGCTCATTATTTTTGTTTGGCCTAATTTGTGTTATCACTTGCAGTACTTCAACTTGTAGAAAACCAACAGATTAATATTTTTGCAAGCATAAACTGGTGTAGATGCACTGATTTACATCAAACAATTACATCAGCGGAGAACTTGATTTAGCAAGGCCAGACATCAGATAACTTTTCTCACCTAGCTTATTAAATTCTTCTAATAAGGCATCTTTAGTGAGTTTTGTGAGGGATGGTGTCTCTGCTTACTAAAATCCCATCTTCCTTGTCCTCTGGCTGAGCTAGCCATAGGCTTTCTGCAGAAACAGTGGTTAGCAGATCTTCATCAGTTCAGCCACAGCACAGCTACAATTAACGTATCCATCCTGTAAGAGGATATGACCAATATAATTTTCCAGAATGCAGGATTTGTGGCTCCTACCAATGTATTTATCAAGAAAACAGACTAAGAAGAGAACTATGGTCAATCACCAGCAGGAGAATGATCTGTCAAGAAGACAAAAGTCTTGGTTGATCCCTATCCTATTTGGGTGAGATAGGTAAGTGGTGGTGGGAAGTGTACTACACCTGTTGCAAAAGCTGCTGCTGTTACCTGTTTGCACACAGTGTTTGCAATTCCTGCCCACAGTGCTCTTGTACCTTGTGTAATGGAAACCCCTTCCTTCTCACATGTTGTTTCTACTGAAAAAGGTAGCACCAGCTTTCCTGTCTCTGCTGTACATTCCGTGAATCAAAGGCACTGGCTGAAGCAGAAGTAATTGCTATGCATACAGCAGGAACCAAGCACTTATTTTCATCTCCAATTCCAGAGGCTGAAGGAACATATTAATTAACTAAGAACTTTCCGTTTGAAAACTTCAACAACAGGAGAAAACAACCGCTGGAAAGGAAGAACCCGGCTTTTGTCAACCAGCTATCAAACTGGTACAGTCGTTCGCAAAGGTTCCCCCAGATGCTTATTCCTACTCCCTTTTGCTCAGAGTCTGAATGCTGCTTATCACATGGTTAAGATTCAACTCATAAAAACACGTCTCAGCAATTGGAATTTACCCTTTGACCTTCATTCCCCCCCCCCTCTTTGTCCCCCTGCTGTGATGCACAAGCTTTGTCTTCACCAACCATCACTGTTACGCTGGTGAAAACTGCTTTTTGCACAAGTTCAAAAACTCAGGAGACAGAAGGGATGGAAGCATATATAGATACAAAAATATATATGCTATATATATGCTATTGTTTTGTTGGCTCCTTACCGCACCCAGAGAAACATCAGAATTTTCTGTGTTTTACCATTTTACATGCAAATATTTTTGTGCAACGATGCATCCAGTGAAAACAGACCTAGGAGCGGTGGATTATTCAGTACGCTGAAATATTTCTTTTCATTTAAAGACTTCCTTGCATTGTGCATCAGCATGTGCATGTCCATGTGGGGCTAGGAATAGATATCGCCCTGCTCCTGGTCTCTAAACTTCTATGTGGGGTCACTGTGGAGGAACAGCACATCTGCTTATGCTGGTTATTTGGTGACATATGGTAATAGCTGCAGTGTTAGAGCTAAATGTGACACACCACAGCAAGTTAAGCAAAATAAACCTGCTAGCCTTTCTCCCCACCCCTACGAAAAAAAAGTTTTTCTTTTGTACAGTGAAGAGTCATTATTAGCCGTGGAAAAAAAGATACAGTTGAGTGTTTCAAGTGCTTGGTTTCTGTATATCTGTGTGCATGTGTATAAAAACTAACCAGACAGGCATTGGTACATAGGGCATTTCATACGCACAAAACCACATATGTGTACACACATGTGTTCAACAACGTTCAACCAGCTTTTAAGTAAAAATAATACCCTCAGACTAGAAGCTGAGCCCGGTGTTAATCTATCAGGCATGCAAGTACAGTAGTACAGTCTGTGGTGCAACCTGAGGATAGCTCTACTGCACAATTATGAGATTATATCCTCTTTAGAGGGTATAATTATACCTCCTCTATATATCTTATTTAGAAGGCATAGTGCCTCTCCCCTGAAAGTGAAAAAACTAGTACACAGAGATGCAGTGATTTTTTGCTTCCAGAACACAAAAGACAGTAGACATCCAGAAAGCAGGATGTTTGGGCTGCAAAGAACAAGGCTGGATTCCTAATATGTACTTAAAAAAAACCCACCAACACACAAACAAAAAAGCTACAACCTTTGTGGCTTTTGGTGAGAGGAAGCTACGTCTTGTAAGAGTTTCTCCAAATTCATTTTCACAGATGTCTTAGTAATGACTGTTTGACAGCTTAAATTAAACATGCCAGTCAGTAGCACTGGGATTTTTCCTAACCATAATAAAATTGAAGACATCTTTTAAAGCAAACTCTACTTTGCATTTAGCACCATTAGCTCCCACTATAAATGGGTACTGGTGTTACAGATTCAGGGGGTATAGAAGAGGTGGTAATAAGGCAGTGGCACATTTTACCCAGAAGGTGATCGATAATTTCTTTTTTTCTTTCCTGTTTCGTTGCACTGTTTAATCTTTCCAAGCTCAGATCAAACAATTGCTCATTTTGGATGATAAAGCTTATTGCTAGTGTCTGATATGTGTGATGACCGCTTAATAATATGCACCATCGTAAGGCAGTGGCTCTTTTTAGTTTGTTTTCAAAGGTGGTAAGGAGTCTCATCGCTATATTCTTTTTCATAGAGCTGAGGTTGCTACAAACCTAAAGATAAATCTGCAAATCTATGTGGCTATTCTTTATCATTGTCACTAGCTTAGTGGTGGTCTGCCATTTTTCTTGAAAGCCGGGCACCAACTGCTGGCCAGAAGTATTTTTCACGGAATTCTTTGTACTTTAAATAAACTACTGCTTCAAGAACTGCCAAGTGTTCCTCATTCATCTTCAGGACACAGAGCTTCATGTATATCTTTGCAAGCCTTGACTCTGTGAAATGTTTGTCTCATCTCTCTGCCATCTATAGCAGTCTTTGAACTCACTTCAGGTTTATTGATGGCCTTGACTAAATTAATGCAGATGTAATTTTTTTTAAAAGGTTTACTCTATGACTAATCGTATGCAAAATAAATCCTCATTTAGAGAAACTCATCGTATATTCTCCTCCTCTTGTTCCAAAAGGTCTTTCTGGATTCATACAGTAAATGTTGCTGAAAGTGTAGGGAGGGGGAGATTGTTGTTGTTTCCTTTGGCATTTCTCATCTTAAAGTGGTAGAAGAATATGCATCTGCTTTTCCCTGTGGAGGGGGAGATAATATGATAACCTCCTGATTATATACATAAGCGGGAACTGATCAGCTTCTCTTGTGGTTCGTTTTTAAGGGCAAGTTCCAGTTGGATTGTGCTAATGCACATATTCATGAATCTCTCCAAACAGGATTCACTGCTCTCCAGGGAACTGTTGAAGTATGCATCATTGTTTCAATGAAGTATCTTCATTATAAAACATAGGGACTATAAAAGGTGAATACCATTTGCCTCGGCCTAATATAATCTCTAGTTTGACTTTCTCCCGCTATAGTGATTTTTTTAACAGAATCAGAGAGAATAAAATGAGACAATTTCAAATGAAATATTACATGAAATTAGGTACATGTGCCTTGATGAACAGAGAATTTTATTTTCCATTGTTTTATTGAAATAGGGAAAATTAATATCAGTGGAATAAAAAAGATCTTTAGGATCACATAGCTGATTCAAAGCAGCTCAGTGGGGATTTTTGGTCTCTAGAGGTACATAGTTTCCTACTTTAGTGCATTAAAACAAGTGAGTATAATAGGCTGCAATGCTGAGTAAAGTAAACATGTTTAAGATTTGGGAAAGAAGGCTGGTGCTGGAATCTACTGAAATCAAGCACAACAGGGATTTTGCTCATTGCAAAGAATGGGGTGGCATACATGTCTCTATAGACTTTAAATTATTAGTCAAGTTTCATGTTTTTTCACTCTATAATTATTTTAAATAAACTTTTATTTATTATAATGCACATTACAAATAGTAGCATTGCGTTTAAACATGCTGAGGGAAAGAAGAACGTTGCAGTATTATCTAAATAGGCTTCTCAAGGCAGGGAGCATTACGGTGAAAAAACACAATCACTTTCCTGTAAACAAATACATATATATGTTTATATATTTATATACTGTTTACATGTAAAAATAAATAAATGTGTGTTTTTTCAGAGTACAATGAATCTCACACAGAAGAAAAGTTTTTATGTAGCTTGCAGCACTCTAGGCAATGTATAAACAAGGAGATAGGCATGATCCTTGCTCAAGGAGCTTGTGATCTGAGAAGGGTATAGACAACTCTGTTCAGATAGATATAATATAGTATGTAGGTTGAAGGTCCAATGTTAAAAGTATTAAAATAATATTGGACTGTTTTATTGTTTTGCTTTGTATTCTAGTAAAAATAACGTGGTATTCAAGGTAAAATACTTGTGAAGATATCTAGCTCTGGATGGCCTTGTGACTTCAGATAGCTTCGTATTACATTAGAAAATGCTTTATATATTTATTTTGTTTTCACAGTGTAAAATTCATGCCTGTGTATAGGAGCAAAACATGGCCTATGGCCCACTTAAATTTCACTCAAGCTGTATTTGGAACGCTTAAGTGGGGCTTATGTAGTGAATAGGACTTTTCCTGGCAGTTTGATCTGTGATGGATTTCTCTTGTTGTAGCAGTGGTGACACAAGTCATGTGTTCTATAATGACACCAGATTTATGAAAACCTGTCATGGTCAAAAGCAGTCACATGCACACCAAAAAAAAATAAAATCTGGTGCTACATCATCAGCAATGTTAGAAGAATTGCACATATTTCACAGTTTGGTTCAACGTCACCAGGTCTCTGACAACAGATAGCTGACATTCATAGTAAGACTGGGAGTTTCCAGCCATCCCCCTCCTTCTCCTCCTCCTCCAAATTCTGTTTAATTGGGTATGTTGGCAACGAGACCTTGAAATATGCTTTGCTGTCAATTACTTCCTTTTCAAAGGCAAAACATCAATATGAGTTTCTATACCACTTTGTTCCATGATTAGTGTCTTTGGTGGCAAACTGGTGCCTGCAGAATGTACCCAAGCTAGCATGAAATAATAATATCCTAGAAATCCTGCCCAGGAGATACAGTGAATCATTCATTAGGCAATGTGGGAACGTATTACACAAATGAATACACTATATTAATAAATATAATTTTATACAGTTTATATAACTTATTCTGTAATATATATTAAAATGAATATATATATTATATATATTATTGGTACACAATAGAAAACACATATCAATGAATTAATATATTGTATATCACATTATAGTATAATGTATAACATATAGTAATGTAATGTTTATGTATTCAGTATTAATATATTAAAATGAATACATTATAAATTATTTGAATTTTTTGTTTCCAAGACCAATTCTAAGTTTTCCAGAAGTATTTCAGCTTGACTATTTAAATTTTAAGTTGCACTCTTTCTCATAGAATCATAGAATGGTTTGGGTTGGAAGATCATCTTAAAGATCATCGAGTTCCAACTGCCCTGCCATGGCAAGGGACACCTCCCACCAGACCAGGTTGCTCAAAGCCCCATCCAGCCTGGCCTTGAACACCTCCAGGGATGGGGCATCCACAGCTTCCCTGGGCAACCTCTGCCAGTGCCTCACCATCCTCGTAATGAAAAATTTCTTCCTAATATCTATTCTAAATCTCCCCTCTTCCAGTTTGAAGCCATTCCCCCTCGTCCTGTCACTACATGCCCTTATAAAAAGTCCCTCTCCAGCCTTCTTGTAGGCACATTTCAGATACTGGAAGGCTGCTATAAGGTCTCCCCAGAGCCTTCTCTTCTTCAGGCTGAAGAACCCCAACTCTCTCAGCCTGTCCTTATAGGAGAGGTGCTCCAGCCCTCTGATCATCTTTGTGGCCCTTCTGATTATCCTAGCAGAAGAAGTCAGATGGTATTTCTTTCTGTTTCTGGCTGGATAAGAATAAGTCATATGTGAAGAAGCCTCTGTGGTTTTGCGTGTCACAAAAAAGGGAATGGCTTTGGAGAAAGCATCATGCCTGAAAATATGCCCACTTATGCCATACTTGGAGCATCATGTCAGTGTAAAACTCCACGACGAGGTCATATGTAGCATATGACACTACTTTGGGAAAGGTGTGCTCACAACTTTGTCTTCTACAATTTTAATTCGATTGGGTATTATTCTGTGATTTTTAGGAGTTTCTTTCCATACACTTCCTAGTATTCTGTCCTATCCCCTCCTCAGTATCTGGAGTAGGCACATAAGTGTAGGTATTTAACATTTGTTTTCAAGTTGTCTCCTAAGAAAATAAAATTTCATGCATGACAGAAAAGGCGACAAATCAGAATAAGCAAAATATATTTGTAGCACTGGCCCAGCACTGTTGTTATATATAGTTGACATATAGTGAGGTGGCTGCATATCAGTGTTTCACCTCCATTGCTACTGGACAGAGAGAGGTCTAGTTCCTCAGTATTTTGGGGAAAGAATCCAACTTATTTGGATCAAAAGATAGGTAGAAAACGACCCCTAAAGACAAAAAGGAAGAAGTTACAAAGGCAGCTGAGTCATCTGCCCCCGAAAATGGCTGGTTATGGAAATACCATTTGAAGCAACTGTTAAGGGAGAAAACCAAATGACTAGTTACTCAGAAGTAGTTAGGGAAATCCAAGGATAAGCTTCAGTGAATACCATAAATGTTATTTGCCCCTATGCCTGTAATGTAACTGCCTAATATTTTTTTTAATTTTTTTTCCTGATTTGTTGTATTCCTCATGTTCAATAAAAAATAACTTACATGTAAGTAAAGGCTTTCATTACCAAAGGAATGACAGAACAATGTAATTATCATGTCAGGCGACACAGCATTTTGTAGTAACCCAGTAAATAATGTATGTCACCATTGTACATTTTTTAATAAAAACTATTATTTTTAAATGCACATTAGTGTCATGAAAACATCATAGTAGCTTGCAAGATACATTTTACATAATGGGCATATGATGGGCACCTCAGAAGGATTCACGTATCTTCAGACATAGGTAGGACCCAAATGCTGTTGGTTGGGTTTGCTGGGTGAAATCCCACTTCCATCCTCCCTTCGACTTCAGTAAGGTGTGATTTTCACCCATTGTTTTCACGTTGGGCCATGGGACATTGCTAGCATAAGGCATCAAAAAATGACTTCTGGTCAATCAGGGTTTTAGTACAGATCTGATGGTCTGAGAGATAAAGTAAATCAGCATGGATCAAACTTGTTCTGAAGGGATCTTAAAGGTCAAGTTGATGGTTAAGTCATCGTGATTGCTTAACTCTTCAACTCTGTGTAGAGACTTGCTGCTTATAGTGCTGGGTTTGGAGAAATGAGTAGGACTGGACTGAGCCCACCAGATTAATCCACAGAGATGACTCCCCCGTGCTCAGATATTAACTTCTTCTCAGGACAATCTGAACTCTATGGAAGGGTCCTCATATCTCAGTCTTAAACCCAGTCTTTGATCTGTTAGAAAGCTTTATTGGAAAATTACAGATAGAACCAATTGCAGTGATATATTAAATACATTTACAATATCAAGTATGAAAATCACCCCTTACAATTCATTCAGCTCATTACCATGAGATTCTACTAACATCCCACATTGAAAGACAAAAATCAGATCTTGTTCAAAAGTTGTCTTTAGGAAATCAAAAAACAAAATTAAAATCAAATGGAAAAATCTTTGTTTCTTTGTTCTAACTTCTTCATATTCTGAAGGGCAAAGGAAGCAGGTCCCAACCTGCAGTCTCATGCAAGTGGGGCATAAAGTCTCCAACGATAGAAGAGCGCAGGGATGTGATGTGATGGAGAGAGGGCTGTACAGACGCAGGGAAGGAAAGTGTAGTATTGCTTGCTCTTTGTAAACATGAGAGCATTTGGCATACAGAATTTTCATCTGTCTCAATATCAAAAAATACATCCTAGGCCACAAACAGATTTCTTTTTCTTCTTTTAGGACAACACGTGTGAATAACAAAAAGAGAAGAGGAAATTACACATAAGCTTGCACAGCTTTCAGAGAAGCAACGTCTTTTTTCGTACAGTAGTCCTGATACATTCATATGCTAAAAGAAACCAAGTGGACTATTACTTTGGATTATCCATCCTCACTTAGCAGGAAAGACAGGGACCAACACTATAAAAAAAAATAGAAAAAAGGGAGGGAGAGAAGAGAGATTTAGGAAAAAAAAACCAACCCCAGTTTAAATAACAGTTTATTTTTCCTTTATATATATTCTCTTTCCCCATCTCTCTGGAAGGCCAAAGCAAGTCATAGCTGTAGGGCTTTTTCATAAGTCATTCTTCATACAAAAAAAGTGACACATATTGGTTATTTATCAAACTCCTTACTTTTTGTCTCTTTCTTACTACAGGCAGGATACAATACAGTATATACAAACATGTATATAAAAACAATTTGAGAGACACAGGCAAAGCTACACTACATATGCCTGCAAAGAAAGAGAGAAAAGAAACATGTTAGTATAACAACGTAATCAAGTATAATTAATAGGTACACAGATAAATAGAAATGCTCTGAAATTTTTTGTAGCACAGGAGGATGAAGTAACCATTCATACCACCTTCTGCTCCAGTAGAAAGCATCGAGCAAATCCCTTCCAGCTGGAGATGGTATTGTACTTTGCTGTTTGCACATCATTTATTTGTGTTGTTAGGTCAAATAGTAAGGCATGAGCTTCTAATGGCTCTCTTTTTTCTCTGGGAGCAGATCTTTCTTCTTACCTTGTCCTATTAAAAGTTGCATTGATGACAAATAAGTCACAGATATCAAAAATAAATACAGTTTGTTGATTGAAAGCTCCATCTGGTTTATTTGGCACCAGCTCTGTTTGATGATTATGACACAAGCTTCAGTAACATCAAAGTCATGTCTCTTCTTTAAACTCACTGAAAAAGAAAGCAGTATCTATGTGTTATATATGCAGCCCTATAATGCCTGTTTTTTTTTCCATATGAGTAAATCCATTTCAATAACAAATCGAACTGTGATAACTACAAAGTCAAAAAATGCATCGAGTAAGGAGTTCATCGGACACTGTTTGCAGGTATCAACTCTCATGGACAGAGCTCTGAAGCTTTGCATCATTTTTTCAGGTTTTCAGAAGCATCATTTAATCTCCAGAAATGGCTGAGAATTGGTCAAGAAAACCCTGTCTAACTGTCCTTTTAAATGTGGTGACTCACCTGGACTGTGGAAGTCCAGAGCATTAAAAAAATAATAGGGGGTAAGTAATAGAATATATGTTTCGAAATCACAGGCAAGGTTAATTTCAAGTTTTGTTTTCATTACAGAAAATTTACATATGACGGAGAAAGCCTGTTTCTTCTCCTTTTCTTTTTCTGTTTATCCCAGCTGCTGTCTTCATCCTGTATAAAGGAGATTTCATCAAGTGGTAGGTCGGGTTCATCTACCTGCAAGTAAACAGATGAGAGAAAGGGAGTCTTCGGCAGACCTTTTACCTTCTTCCATTGCTCTATACTTTTCTAGGGGGGGAAAAAAAAAAAAACCAACAAAAGAAAGTGAAAGCAAGTTAACAGGCAACTCTTTATCCAGAGGAAGAGATATGGGTGAGAAGCTCTGCTCATCCTCACACTTCCAGTCTCCACGTAGCAGAGTGTTTCCTGCAGCCTCAGCTGGAGAAGCTGCTTTCTGCTGTGCATTGCCACAGTTCAGAGAGACGCAGCTTTCGGGTTTGTAAAGCACATTGAGGATGAAAATGGTCAGCAAAAAGTTTCCCATACCGATATAGGTCATTATTTTAGTGATTCCTAGAGCCGCTTCAAAACATGCTGGACTCCTGTATATTTCTGTCCCACTGTATCATCATGAATACCCGTAAGTAAGAACTGAGCAGTGATATTATTACCACAAAAGGAGGAGAAGAATCCTACACTGCTGCCTGCACTTTTCAGAAACAGGCTGGATATGGATTTTGTTATTCAATCAAATCACAACTATTACCTCAGTGAGCCTGGCAAGTGCTTCAAAACAGGGAGTCCAAGGTAAACTGTGTCGCTTGTCTCCACTTGCCCTTGCTCTCTGCCTTTGCTTTCTCCTGGAATCCTTGTGAGAAGGAGGAATATTGTCTGCGTTAGACAGAAGCTGCACAAAATAGGGAGAACTTAGCCCTCACCGCAGGGAGTGTGACACACCGCAGAACAAGCACGGCCAGTGCAGAAATTCAGCTTTCGTAGAATCCCTTGTAGTCTGAATCTGAATGTAAAGCTACTTCCCACAGGATAAAGCCAAAGAGAAGAGAAACGGCTGACAGAGGGATCGTATGCCTACTTCAGTGCAGTTCCCACTGCAAGTCCTCATATGCAGACTACTCTCTCACACACACCCTTTGACAGAAGCTTGGCATCTCAACTGAAGGTTTCATAATTACAAAAACCCTGCGCTGAAATTCGAAAGCTTTGCAGACTTGGTTTCATTTTGTTAACAGGATGGTTATTAACAAGGATATGAAGCTCTTTGTTATGGATGGAAGGCTGGGAATGGTATAAAACTGTCTTTATCAAGCTTTCCAGATTGAATGATCTTAGACTGGATGCATGTCCTGACATTTTTCTAGATTCCTGCTTTCTCTTCTGAGCTAAATTATCAAGAGGTGAAGCTCATTACATTAAAGCTGAGAAACCAAAACAACCCGTGCTAGATGTTTTAGCCTTACCTCGGGCTCCTCTTCAGTCTGGTTAGAGGAGTGGATGAAGGTTCAAACCAGCTCTTGCCTCATTCATGCTAGTTGGCCCATCTCTAATCATAGTGCAACGAACTACCGCGGCAGCTCCCACAACCAAGCTATCAACGTGACCTTGTCATTTCAATTTTTCACACATATTCTTTGCTCCCCCCCTGCCCCCATGCCTGTGTACCATATCGCACTAAAATCTCATCTCTCCAGCCTCCTGCCATGGGCTACTAATCTGTAATACAGCTCACTCTGAAAAATGTCAGGCAGGATGAAAAAGGTAAAACTCACGGAAGAGCAACTTCAGTTGGCCATTGCCTCTCCCATGAAACTCCCTCTCACCTGCTCTTCACTTTGCCCCGTGCTGCAGTCCAGCCCAGGGGCAGCAGGGTTTGGCTTTGCCCCTTACCTGAGTGACTCACGGAGAATAATGGACCATTACATGGATTGTAAACATGAGAGAAACAAACATACTGCAGTCAAAAAAACTCCCTCTTCTTCTGCCATGAAAAACAAGAGCAGCTCCCAGGCTTACTTTTCTAAATTCCCCTAATCCTCATTTTCTCTTCCTTGTCCCTAATCTGTTCCCATTGCCTGAAAATACCAAAGCCCCACAGATTTCCCCATCTTCTTATCCTCACTGTGACAGCAATGCTTACGCAAGCAGGGACAAAAATTTAATGCAAATACTTTGGCAAATTATTTCTGATCACTCCATTATAAGGTAATAAAAAAATCACTAAGAATATGTGGAGTAAGTTCGAACAGCTAGTGAATTAATGGAACTAATTATTTGCTCACAGGTATTTTATATGCAGGAAATAAATAAGAAACTAAATTTATCTGAAAAATCACCTTGAATTACTTGCTCAGTTTCAGCTATATGTACTCCAAGTCAGTGGTTAGAGCAATCTATCAGGCTTCCAGCTCTGCCCGATCCAGCTTCTCCAAACAAAATCTGCCAGAGAAGTGATGACATGTGTAGTAAATATTTTTTCTAAAGCTCACACTGTGATCCATTTAGAGAACTGGGGGTCTGGTTTATGCCCAAAGCCTCCAATTTTCTGACCAATCTCATTTCAATGGAGGCCAGGTATTTAAGGATGATAAGTCTGCATACAAAGCATGTTTTATACACAGAATAAACTTTAGCAGTGACTTTCTACATTGCAGAAAGGGACTTGTGTTTTACTTCTGTCCATTATCCTGAAAGGCCAGAAATCTTCATCTCCTGTGGGTGTAAGAAAATACAGCTTGCTGAAGCGTCAGATCAGACGTGGGTTTTCATCTCTGTCCATTTTCTCTCACATGAAAGACTTCTGGAGCAAGCAAAGCATGCTTTTGTTGACCAGCAAAGATCAAAAAGGCAGCTTATTTTTGTCCTTCAGCCACTAAACTGATACTCTCAGTTCTGTTAACATTCTGCCCCCATTTGAACTGGACACTTTGGAAGTATCAATAATGCAAGTTGGAGGGCTGCACTATCACTCATCCTGTATTTGCCTCTTCTTCTACAAAATTAAATCAAGTTGAAATCAAAGGAGACACAATCTCAGTCATATAGGCAGAAAATCTCCTGCAGCTTTGCAGCAATTCTCAGTGAAATATTTGAAAATATTTACGTTGGCAGCAGCGACTGATCCACATTGAGAGCACAGAGTCAACAAAATGCTTCCATGCCGTGGAGGCATAAACAAAGTGTTGGAAGCCACTCATCATGCCCTCCACCTTCTCTCCATTTCCTTGACAGGTGCATCTCCTGAAACAGAATGTTGTTTTACAGGAATATCAGAAAGTGCAAAAGTAACTAATAAAACAGTGACAATCCCACTGTAACCACAAGGACTAGGACCAGTAAACGGTGCACCCCTATTATTTATGAGTGAAGAGAATATATGTAGCTATCAGAGCCCTTTCTTAACATCGCAGATTGGGTCAAGAATAGATTCTGTAGGAGAGCTCAGACTATTTCTCTGTCTCAGACTATTTCCATGATGAATGTTCTTACAGGATTCAGATGATTCAGTGGATCAAGAACAGAAATGTCAGCTGTGACCGGCTGTGTCAAAAATTGTTGTTCTCTACCTCAGCTCACTGCTGTACACTCAGAGTTCAACTACAGCACTCCTGCTAGCTTTGTAATTGGCAGAAGAATTATCCTCAATGCATCTGTTGTTGAGTGTTCCCTTACTTAAAATATGTGTGTAGGAATATTCGCAGGTGAGATGCACATACACATAAAAGGACTGTGTTGAAAACACAGTAAGAAACAGTAAGTATTTAGCCACAGCTGAGTTCTCTTTAATTTGCTCCAAAAGAGAGAAGAGTAACAGCATCTTCCCATGCTGAAATACATTTGATTACAGGATTTCTAAGCTGGTAAGCAGCCACATTGCACAACAGATGCCACACTGACTCGTAGCCACTGCCCTACCTTGACATCCCAAGGAGCTGTCTGTAATGAGGGAAGCTTTCTTCCACAGCAAAGCTGGACCGGTCTGCAAGGTCCTGTCGATTGGTGGGTCAGCATGGCTCCGGGGACCTGTTTCCCCAGGGTAACCCCTAACAGAGCTAAGACCACAGTCCCCGGGCTCCCTCAGGACAGACTGCAACTGGATCTGATTGTCGAATGGAAAACACAGGAGGAGGACGGTTCTTCTACCGCATTCCTCTCTCCTGCAAAGGCTGGCAATAGTCAAAATTTCAGAAGCCTCCTTGGCCCAGTTGTGCAGGTGTAATTCCTGGTCACTGTAGAGAAAAGATACAAGGGATTTTCCACATACTTGAGCAAAACTTTTGCCTGATTTCAGTCAAAACTGTGAAATGGGAACCTTTAAAGCCTGAAATTTAACTCAGTTCCCAGTTTTTATCCACTCTTCAAAGAATGAGTTTCTTGCTTTTTTTTTCCTTTCCCTCAGGTTTGTTTCTTTCTTGCAATAAGAATGGATCTAAGAATGATGAGACATTTGGTGATATTTTTATCCCCATAATAAAATCTTGCCTCACTCTTTCACAGTTCTCAAGTAATGTTCACATGCATTTCAATGTCTTTTCATCTGTGGTTAGTTTCAGATTTCCCTCTTTTGCTAGATCATGCGCAGTCTTTCTTTCCAAACATTTTTTGTAATATTCAATGGCACTGCATAATTCCATTTGTTTGCTTTCTTTTGTAAAGTAGTGGATGGTTCTCCACAGTGAAGATTTTATAGACCAGCAAAGTAAAACAAGCCTCTTTTCTCCTTGCCTCTCTTCACTCTAATGAGTGAATAGCTCAGATGTACTTTAAGTATTTGAAGGAATAATATAATTTAACCAATGTACACCGCTCAGTGACCTAAAGCACCTGCTTTCATAGACAGTTGACATTATTTACATTCAGGCTTTTTTGTAGAGAGGCATTTTGAATGACCCTTCAGAATGAATATGCGCAATAGGAACACTCTATCCACTCTATCTGCACCTACCACTTACGGTATCCCTCTGGTTACCCTGTGTTTTTCAACCAGGTGTCTACAGCTCCGAAGAAAAAAAGATGTCTTCTTTTTGTTTTGTTTTTTTTCTTTGTCCGTGAAATCACTGACTTTAAGACCATGCTCTGTACACAAACAGAACTTGATTCCTTTCACTGATGAAACACATCTAGCGCACCCTAAACCTGACTGTCAGCATCCGTACAGGGAGCCAGCCCTTGACAAGGGTGAAGCCAACGCTGGGTAATTTCAAGACAGACAAGAATAAGCCTCCTTTTTGTCGTGCTATCTGATGTGGCTGCAGACATAAAACATTCAGAGACTTAGTTGGTATTTTTTCAGAGAAAAATATTTTAAAATGAAGCTATAGTTCAGACAGCTGAGTTGACAACAGCTTACAGAAAGTGAACACAGTAAACAATTGCAGAAGTCTCCAGACACTGCAAGACAAGATGAGCAAATATTTTCTTCCTCTGAAATGCAACTTGTTTTACTAATTTTTATTTGACTGTATCCCATCGGTATTAGATAACACAGGGAAAAAAATACTGTAAGACTATGGAGTGGTGTCAGTATGGATTTAAATAAGAAATACCATTATAACATCATGACTTTCAAAATTATGATGATTTTAATGGTCTTTTCATTGAGCCTTACAAATTTACAGTTTGTTTGAGTATTGTTAGATTATTTTGTCTTGCCTGTGTACAGTTGTGAACATTATTCTATGTCATTGGATATACTATGATACAAAATATATATCATCTGAGCACCATTATTTCCCAGTTCAACCCTGCTACAAATCCGTTGTCTCCAAGTGTTGACTCTGTGGTGCCCCAAACAGTTAAATGTGAGGAACTTACCTAATAATAATCCTTCAATGAACCAAACCAGAGCTAAGATGATATGAAGCCCTGAAATTAAAGGAGCTTGCAGTCACCGAGTGCCAGAGCTGTGACCCTGTTGGGGCACCTCCACCTCTGAATGCCGATCTCAAATCTGACTAGTCTTAATGACCAGAAGCACCAGAAAGTGCTGTCTAACCATGGACAACTTATGACTTTGGAGCTGATGATCTTGAACTACCCATAAGGATATGATAAAGGTTTGCAACCAACTGTAGGCACCCAGATCATGTGACTCTGGGTCAGATCAGTCTCTTCTGCCTTCCTCTTTATGATACATTACCCGACCACGGCAGGTATTGTACGATTTCTTTTTAGTACTCAAAGTATTAACTGCAGAAGTCATTTAGCATTTTATGGCATATCACTTTGTTACAATCTGGAAGGGAGAACCATTGTCTTTGTGATTACCATTTGCGACTGGCAAAATAAGAGCCTATCGTTATGGTAGCTTGAATTATAATGTTTCTAGTTCAAATACAGGTAACAGAAAATTTCAAATCTAATTGACTTACCTGCAGAAACCTCATGCTGACTCCTGCCCAGGGGGAGCAAAGCTCCCATGAAGAGGGAGGTTAGAATTGTGGGGTGGGGAGAGAATGTTTATGGTCCTTAAATGTGCCCTAAGCAAAGATTTGCAAAACTCAACCTGATGCTGTCTGTCTTCTTAAGAGATACATCTCCCAAGAAACCAGGACTTTCAGTTTACAGATCTCAGAAGAATGTGAGAATATGATAGCCTGCATCTCTGTGGGGACCAATTATTGCTAGATGTGGTTTTTGCACAAGTAGAAATGGCTCAGTTTCAGCAGGTGGAAAACCTGGGAAGCTAATCTGTGTGGTGCACCGATTCTGCTCTCAAACACAAGAACACACACAGTTTCTGTATGCATTCTGTAATGACCTCCAGTATGATGCAGAAATGTAGGGGTGGCTTTTACAAGATATCCAGCAATGCAAGGCTGCTACATATCGGATAAGATCCAAGCCCTTGCTGTGTAACCTCCACAGTCTTAATGATATTCTTAATGGATATGTGGGCTGAAATTTATAGTTTCAACATGAGAGTTGAGTGTTGTGGTGGTTTTTTCTTTTTTTTTTTTTAATTAAACAAGGAAAGAAATAATATGCCAGACTCATTCCAGAGACAGCAGATACAGCTTTTTTCATTTTTACAACACTCAGGTAGTCTACCATGTCTTCTCTTACAGAATCCCATTAAAGCTGTAAGCCAGACTCTGATTCCCAGGTAAACTAGCTTTGTTTCAGAAGTGTGGGGGATGAAAGAGACTACGGAAAATGTATATAGCTTGCCTTGAACTTCAGAGACCCATCTGGAAAATGAGGATAATGTTCCTTTACTGTACAAGTCTTAATGTGCTACTTAGAAATAGCTTTCAGGACAGGCCTGAGTTGTATTGTCTTTTTAATAGGCACATTTAAACGTATATATTAACCTCTCTCACTTTACAGTTGCTGGATACATATAATAAATTCTTGGATGCAATCTGAGAATGAAGCTGAAGAGAAAGATTAAACCAATGTTTTAAGATTAGTCTAGTTTATAAATGATCCTTGACTCTTCCTGCTTGGCATACACTGTGAAGAGAAGTGTATGTAAAATGTATTTCCTTCTCACTTTATCAAGTCTGTATTATTAAGGGTAAATTATTATCGTATTAAACAAACCAAATGAAAATATTGTTAAAATTATCTAATCACAAATTAAAATTATTAACAAATAAAAATGGATCCTTTTGGAAAAACAGTGGTTCAATTATTTTAAAGTTCACCATGGCATCTATTCGTAGCTGCTTTGGGAATTACATGTTTACTGCCGGAAGACAAATCAGAGCAGAGAACATGGCCACACACATTTTCCTTGACCGCATTTGAACTGTCTTGCAGCAGAGCTTCATTGGGTGTCAAGTTACATCTTAGTTCATTAGTTTCAGGTGTTTTAATTTTTTAAACTTCCACTTTTACAAGTATTTTACATCATTTCACTCTAATAATAGGGTTTCATTTCAACTACTGGATATATCAATTTCACCGCATTTTTTCTTCTTTTTATTTTAACAACTTGAGGACTCATAACTCGAATGTCTCTTTGTTCTCTCAGCCTGATTTAAAGAAAATTGCCCTATGTACTACAGTAGTTTTGAATGTATAAAAAGTTTTTAAAATTGTGAATTATATGAAATATTCTAACACTTTAAGTTTAAATGATGCAATTAGCCAGTTACAACTGGAACTACCAGGCCTTATTTAAAATAATGAGGTCTGACAGTTATGGAGCCTGAATTATTCATTGATAACTAGCTTTTCCTCTTTTGCAAACCACGGCTAACATTAATAACAGAGGTGTAAGTGTGATAACAAAAGAGTTTGACATTGGGAATACAAATACAAAAGTGCTAAATTCTTCCTTAATTAAAATTACTATACTAGTAATATTTTCCAAAGGAAAATCATTAGGACTAATATTTTCTCATGCATTTCAGCATTTGTTTCTGCAGGGAGTCACTGATTAAAGTAACAGTGCTTGATGATTCATCATCCAAGAGAATACTTTTAAAATACAGTTAAATTTTGTAAGTCATTATTTTAAGGATGCTATTTTTAAAAATAAAATGCAGCACTTACTTTCTATTGTGATTCCTGCAGTTACCACACTTCTAAAAACACACGCCAATGGCATGGAGCCCTCCCTGTGCGCAAAGGTGCTCTATTTCCTAGTGCTCTTTTTCTCTCACTGGCCCATCCTGCTTCCTCCACGATTGCTCCATCAGCCTCAAAGATAGTTGCTTGCTCTAGCACACCTGAACACAAAAAAAATGTTACTCTTTCAACATGAATACTAAGATTTGTACCTAGCGGCTAATATTTTTACAAAAGCCTGAATACTCATGACCTAATTGCTTGCTGTAAGCCTAGATGTTTTTCATTAGAATTACTAAAACTGAAACAGAATCTCTACATAAAACAATAATGAACATATCTGTCTCCTAATTACTCAAATGTTCAGCTGCATCTGGATGTCTTTTATGAAAGAAAACAGAGTCTATACAAGTGAAGTAGCAACTGATATACGTCTTCATTCTCTCTCAAAGCAAAGCAAAAAAAAATTTCTGGAAGTAGGACATGCTAAAATAGTGACTCATCTGCAAGTAGGAGTGACTGATCTTTGTCTAGAACTCTTGGTTACCATAACAGATAGCATTAAATTATCTACGATATCAAAAATAGGGATCTTAAACAAGCAGAAGTGTAGACTCAGTTTGGGATGACCCGTTGAGTTAGTGCAATTACACAACACATCAACAGTGCTGTTTACAAGATAATTATGCAACTGACTTTCAGAGTGACATGTATAGTTGGCATTTTATGTGAAGACTAAAGAGGCTGAACCTCCAAATGGATGCAACACTTCCTGTGCACCTAACTTTGGAGCTTCTGAAGACTGCAGCCTAAATGTGTATTTTAATAAAGTATGCTTCTCTTATATTGTATTGCTGTACAGTTCTCCAGTGCAGGGAGATCAGAGAGGCGAAGGTCAAAATAAATGCTATATAGATATTGAAGTCTGTTCAGTGAGACTTGGAAAAGCAGGATTTGAAAGATGACTATTTTTATTAGTGCAGATGCATACAATATAACCTGATTTTTTTTTTTGTGCAAATGTCAATTACAGTATACATATTGTTCACTGAAGATTATGTCATTGGTCAAGAGGGAGGAGAGTCCCCAGATGAATGATTAATAATCAATGTGTCTGGGTTCTTATTTTATTCCTCGGAAAGGAAGAATGAATTACTGGTGTCTCTCCCAAAAACGGAAAAAAACTCCCAGAAATAGGTCACACCACCTACATCTGTACACAGAGGGGGCACCTCTGTAAGTGGATTTCCCTGGTTTGGGCATGGAGCCTCAGCCTCCCCTATTATATCATTGCTTCACCTTCCTACACTCTGATGCAATTAGGGAGAAAAGGCAATATGGCTCAGAGTCCTATTAATTTTTCATACAATCATGAAAAGCTCAGAGAAAGGGTGGAGAAATACCCAGGGAAAAGGGTTTTGAAGGAGGCCCAAGACAATGCCTAGGCATGTGGTCTCTCTACAGGTGACCCAAAGTCTTCCACTGAGTCTGGGCCAACAGCAGACCTGTGTCCCAGGACCAAGGCAAATCAGACTGTGACCCCAGGAGAGTAAGCGAGGCAGTGAGCAGCTTCTGGAGAAATCTGTATTGTCCGACATTCAGTGATAAGCTCTCTCCAAGTAGGTGCAACATGCATTAAATGTCTGCATGTGTCTTTATGTATTTATGTACGTTATCATCGTCCCTTTTGGAAAAAGAACATTGCATGGGTAAACATTAGGTGGAACCAGTAGAAATATTTTTCAGCACCATATGGTAGTCTATTTGAGTTTTTTTTCCCCCAAAAGGGAGAAGTCATGTGGTACAAAAAATGGTTTTGTAATTATTCAATCTCTGTTAGTAGCAGAGGAGGGAATTACTTTAGCTTACTCCCATGTTATGTTCTAGGTGCCAGTTAGATATGCCTCCAGGCAAGCTTAACTTGTGCGCTCTCCTTTTTGTCTTTTCTTAAGGAAACCTGCTAATTTTAACAGCTGTGTCGCTTTCCCTCTTTTTTTCTCTAACAGTCTGTCTCTCCCTTCTTCTTTATTCCTCTACCACTGCTGCTGCTTCCTAGATGCAATCACAAAACCCCAAACCTGAGACATTGAAGTGCTGGTATTCAAAAGCACTGATTATTTTATGCTAATGAATGAACCATCTAGTAATACAATATTTCACTTGTTGTGCCCTCCTGGTGGTAACACAAGATAAATCCAACGGTGTCTTTAATTAACTAAAGAAAGCAGAAACAAATCTCTGTGGGTTAATAATATTTATGGCCTAAAAATGAACAAACTAAAGAAAGGGAGAAAATAATGTAGTACAATTCAGAGAAAAATGTAATTAAAATAAAATTCTCATGTATTCTGGAAAGTGCATCCGTAAAGACATGTGCGAGCAAGGCACATATCTGTGTGAGATGAAGCACTAAAATTAAGGTCATCACTGAGGAGATGGAAAAAATATTTTTCTATTTATGAAAAGAACGAAGTTAAACTTCTTAGGAAGAAATGTTAGATCTTGTTGTCTACACAGGAATTAGGTCTTTTTTTAATCCATAAAATACACAGTATCGTATGGTGCCTGAACCTTAATTCAAGTAGCTCAACAACATGAATAAGAAAATGCCAGGTCCATTTAACTGTGTCCTTTGTCAAATGCCAGTAGAGATGGTGACTTTTTATAAATATCCAGTAGTTAAAAATATAAAACACACTAAGTAGATAAGGCCGTATGGGTTGTATTAACGTGAGGTCATTTCACCCATTTATGATTCCTATTCTTTGGCTGAAGACACATATTTTGTCCTATCCCTTAAAATAGCCTGTGGGGCTGGAGAGTTCTTAGAAAGAAGTCGGCAGAGACCTACATCAAAGGAGAGCCCAGAAAAAGCATCACAGCTCCGTATCACTGCACTAGCTCCAAGGGGGCCTCGGAAATGTAGCTCTATGGGATGAAGAGATGCACTCTCAATAGCATAGCCAAGTTGGGGACCGTTTCATGGCTTTCCCACTGAAACATGTATATTTTGGGGTGCACCTGAGCAAAGAATCCACGTACAGCTTTAAGACTCAGCCATGCACCATACAGTGGAAAACACTTCTCCAGCAATAAATAGCTGAGGCTGTTGTTACTGAAACCTTTACTTGCGCCTGTGAGACTTGTTCTTTCATCAAATTACTTTAGTTTAATTGAGAAATCTATATTCACACAGGGGGCATTAGCATGCTGGGATTAAAATGATGAGCATTTCCACAGGCCTATCTATTTGTATGATGGACTGAAGATTGAATTTTCTTGCAGTTGTGCAACTAAATATAGAAGGATGACAATACAGCGTTTTTGAAATTCGCCTTGACCACACATGCACACCCTGTGAAGTACTAAGCAGTTCTGACTCTTTGTAGCCTGTCCCCTTCCTGCTCTTGAATTTTTTATGCCACCTTTAGATTGCTAGGTCTTGATATTACTGCAACGTTGTCTGATTTAGGATTTACAACATTTATTGACAGCACGAAAACACACTCCCCCTCATATCTCTATAACTCTTCAGATCCTAATGCTGACCATGATCTCATTACCTATTGCTCAATGTCTAAACCTTGCTGTTTAAGTCAAATAGACATTTCAGGATGATATGTAAAAAGATTTGTTAACATTATGAGATCGATTCACTGCAATGAATTTAAAACAGAGAATGCTTACTGACGTGTGTCACTACATCACACAAACACTGTTGTTTATAAAACCTACGAGGTTTTACAAGGTCCATCATAAGATAACCTCTAAACATAAAAGCAATGAATTGTGCCTATGCAGAAGAAAAAGTATTCATGAAAACACACACGGAATTATGAGAAATATTTTAACAGTCATCAGTCCAGCTTGAATTTTTCTGACACACCTCATTAATGTGCCCATTGCCTTAAATTCTGATTACCAACCTCTGGTATGAGATGCACAGCATTGTCTGAGGGCATGTCTCTGCCTGAGGGGTGGGAGCGGGAGTTTCCCCTTTGCAGATTGCATGCAGTGGCTGAGCAGGACCTGTCTGGAGGGGCAGAAATGCGCAGCGATGTCTCTGGAACACCAAGGCTATGGGCAGCAGCTTGGCAGCTCCCTCTGTCCCTGCTGCAATGGGCTTGGCAGGCCTGTCCCAGAACCATACTGTCTCCACATCACCATCGTCTTTTCCTGTGTGGAGAACCCCTCTGGCATCTCCAGCTCGACAACCAATTTACAACGTGCTTGAAGGATGCTTTTCTTGTCCATCTTTGTTTTTGAAAGCCACTGCTGTGAGCTGCAGGCAGGTCCCCCACCAATTCCATGATCCACGTTTGTCTCTCTTTCCTGCGCTGTGCCGATCAAGAGGGACAGAGCTGAACAGAGAAGGGGGCGGATAAATGAGGGGAAAATTTACAAAAATGGTCAGGCCAAACTCTATGCATATCGGCAGTCTACCGATCCTCATTGCCCCCTGACCCTGAAGATATAATGGCCCAGAAACATCAGATTCTCTCTATTTTTATAACACAAATCATGGTTTGTTTAGGTTAAAAAAATTAACTTCAGTTAAGTGTCATCATTTATCTACATACACGACACGGATGAGACAGTACACTAGTTTTGCTCACATTACTGTCTATGTACCTGGAAATCAGGGACAAATGCACATATATAGAAGTGATAAATGTAGAAGCTCCTCTACTTTAAATGCCTCTTTGACTTTTCCACTGCTCATGCAAAATTATTTCTGTCAATATTTTAATTTCATTCAGGAAGGGTGGAATCAAAGAAAGAGTGACACACAGAAAAATTCTTGTCAGCAAATTGATGACTACATACCATAATTAAGAAATTATGTAAAGAATGAAGAAGCTTGATATAAATGCTGTTTTATTTTTGTGAGTTTAGTGCTAAAGAATCAAGGATGAGAAGACATATTAAGAGATAAATAATACAATATTCGTCTCTGTATACTATTGTAAGATGCATTATATACATAAATGATCATTTCTGTAATCATAGGAATATTAATGCAACAGCTAATAAATAAAATAAGCACCAAAGGACATGAATATGACCTTAAAATCCTTACTCAGCTGCCCTATTAACTTTCTGAACACCACTGAAAGTGTGTGTCAGCTGCTTAAATTAAAGGGAGAGTAATTAAAATTACACAAATAATAGGTGACTGGGGTCAGTCTCCATCACCCTATCTCCTATATTTCAGAGTATTTTACATTTTTTTCCATCAATATGCAATCTTAATTTTCCTTACACATCTCTCAGGTACTCTTGGTTTAAAAACAACTTACCACAAGAAGCAGAACTGTTGACTGATAGTCAGAGCACAGGTTTTGGGGTCATACTCTTAAATCCCTTCCCATAGCGTAACAGGCAAGTCGATTTCTCAGTATCTTTGAGTATCACTGTACTTGTCATCTTTCTTTTTAAACAAGCACTTATAATTGGAAAAAGGGAAAAGAAGAAAGAAAAATCAGATCTACGTTTCAGATCTATACCTAAGATCCCCTTTTCCATGAAGAAGGCTTACATACAGCAAATGAGCGAATAACTTATACTCCTATACTCTTCTCTGGGACATTAAAAGTCACGCCTAGAATAGAGAGTGCCTCAATAATAATTCAGACTTTTGTATTTTTACTGTAATAAGAGTAATAATCATAATAATAAAAGACTTGAAAAAAGTGAGACTGGGAATTGAACCAGACAAGACAAGAGAAACCCAAATGGCAGCAATATCTCCCCATAGGGTCCTGACCAGAAATAGTTCTTTCCTCAGAAAACATTGAGAGGCTTCTCTTAATGCCAAAGCAATTTACAGTCTTTGCTGGAAGTCATTGCACAGGTGCAAATTATTTAATAATAACCATGCTGACAATTTATAGGCATTCAAGTATTGTCCGTAAAAAAGGATTTTGAGGGCAGAGTCTAAGCACAGCATCTAATGCATGTCTTCAGCAACTCTTGGAATGCAAGAAATAATTGGAGCTATTTTGTGCTGTTAGTACTATGTATTGGTAAGGTAAAGAGGGAAAGGGCTAATGGAGGTATCTGACTCCTTGATGGGAGCATTCTGCAGTCTGCAGAGGCAGGAGGAGGAGAGTGGAAGGGGCTTGCAGTTTTAGGGAGCCCAGGGCACAGACGGGTTTCACAGGTGCTCACACCAGTTCTGTGCCCTTTGCAATGCAAGGGCAGTACTGCCCAAAGCATCAGGCATGGGTCCAATCCCCTGCAATAACTGCATGGGTTCACAGAAAACATAAGGAGAGATATGGAATAATAGCTTCATACTGGGATATGAAGCTATTATTATTGTTCCTGGAGTAAATAAGTATTTAAAGCCTTTGCAGTCTCACATCTTGACTTGTTAGAGGTAACAATGGATATTTGCCTAACTTTACTGACCTCAATCCTACTAAACCTGCTTCATAGCCCCCTCTGTGTGATGAAGTCCCTTAATGTTTTATACAATTCACCCTCCATTAAATAATCATAATTATTTTTCCAAATGATTTAGCAGAATTGAAAGTATTAGTTTCCTTCCTCTGTAGTCCCACCTGTGCAGGCTCTAGGTCAACATTTTTTTTTGTTGAGGGGGTGCTGTGCTCTGGCTTAGATTTGTACGTGCTCGTTAAGGCTCTGATTTCAGTGGGAACTCCAGAGACTTGTAGTGAAGTCCTGCTGTTACGGCTATTAGTGTTGTAGCTCTGGAGAGCCATACAGGACATTTGCTGTATTAGGCCTGAGGGTAAGCCCGACTTTCTCATCTGGAAGAGGTATTCTGATCAATGGATGAATATGAATGATTCATAAAATGAGCCCGGAATAAGTGGAAAAGGAATTATTCCATAATACTGGCATAGGAGTCAGAGAAATATGTCTGAACACAAGCAGGGTTTGGCAGAATGGGCTTTAGCAGCCTCATATCTGCTCTCACAGACTACAGCTCTTGTCTTGTGTTTCTTCCTTGAGTTGCATCAGGCACAAGCTCATCCAAGCTGGAAGTTTTGTCTTGGTAAATCATTAGTAAATCAGAGCATACTGAAAAAAAAACCCAAACAAACCCACAAAACCAAACCAAACAAAAAAGGCAAGCTGCCCCACTATATAACTACTTTATCCCTCAGAGCTACTAAGTGGTCATAAATATCTCTAGCTCTGGTAAAATACAGGGGAGCATGGTGTATATACTTAACACACCAGTATTATGTACTTTGTTTCCAAGGCTTTGGGCTATGGCAAAATATACTGAGACTGAATATCTACAACAGAAAGCAATGACGCGTTTGGCACAAAAGAAAGATTACATTAAACCAAACCAAATAGATTAAGCCATTCTGCATCTCTCTCCCCTCCTTTCTGAAATTTTTCTTTACAAGTAGCTCCATAGAAATCTTACTCTGCATGATACTGAATTCAGATAGGATCCAGCTACGCCGCTTAACCAGCTATTAGAGATGATGGGGAGTCACTCGCTTTTTGAGAAAATTCAGAAATGTACAATTCTGCCTCATGACAGAAGAGCACAGCGGTGGCTACACACTCCTCTTGCCAGAGCAAAATAAACCTCCCTCCAAATCATGCCTTCACCTCAGGAAAGAAGTGAGAGGCTAAAATACACTCCCTCCCCATACCTCATACCTTGCACGATGAGAGCAATTCAATATAGACCTGCTGCTGTGTAGGGTGGCTTCTTGTGAGTTGGGCCTTGGATGTGCATGTCTGGAGGTCATGTAGGGCCATCAGCATCCAGCTACCTTCTGCACAGCCTTCTGCTTGGCGAAAGCCAGCAGCTCAATGGTAGGGCACTAACTGACAGAAGATCTTTGGTTAGTTTTTTCCTCTACAGATAAACTTTGGAGGCTTTCCCGAGTGTTTAATTTCTTTCTTCAGGTGATTAAGGAGATGTACTCAATTTATTCTTCAAATATTACATATGGATACTAAGTGAGCCAATCCAAAAGAAGAAATTTCTTTCTCTCTTTCTCCCTCCCCCCCACCCCGACTTTTCCTTTATCCATCCATTTTCTTTGTATTTTTGTCATTTTTCAGTAAAATTGAAGACAGATGGGAAATGTAGTTTCTTACAAAGTCATTGCTGGTTAGAATGTCACTGAACTTGAAAAGACTTTATTGCGGTCCTCCTAGAAATTGTCTCTCTTCAATATTTTCCTAACCACCACCTTTTTGTGATGGCTGAATTTAGGAAGGAAATTCTCATTTTAAACAGTCTATTTTTACAGCAACTTATCAAACAGTGGCCTTTAGCTGTTGTTCTGTGACAGCCACTCTATTAAAATCCTGATGTAAACAAGTGGAGAAGGTGAACTAGAAGTGCAGATATTTGCACAGCATTACTGTCAGGTAAAATTTTAAAGATAGGTTTTATGAACCCATTATTTGCAGTCAAGGCTTTTGACTACAGCATCTGAAATCATTTAAGTAGACAAAGTGTTTTGTCAAAACATACTGCTGGGAGTCAGTATGTAGCTTCTTTTTATGTAATTCAATTTGGTTCTGTTGTTTGCATGAAAGTGGGATATCTAGCTGGGCAGCAATAGTGGTGCCGTGTATGATCACAATATGGTGACTTTCCAGTGTAATTAACGTTAAATGCCTTTTGTTTTCATTTAGTGCTTAATGCATGCATAATTGCAGTGTACATACAGACCTACCAAGGAAGATGCTTGAGGGCTTTTAAATACAAACAACAAAACCCAAAGATTACATAGTTGCCGCCTTAGGAGAAGGAGATGCACAAGAAAGTATGCCCACTTTAAAAGCATGAATCTCTGTGTCCTGTCAAGCTGTGCTTGACATACTATTTGAAAGAGATGGGCACTTTAAAGAGGCAGAGCTATTGCTGCTCTTTCAGCCCCGAGCCACCCGGCTGAGGTGATGCTGAACAGGACTGCCCTGTGACAGGCTGGCTCGCTATAGCCCTCTGAGCAGTTGTACAAAGACAGCGTTGTTAGAGCATGGTTTGTGCTAGCAAACCTTCCTCCACCCCAGAACACCGCCCTGAGTGGGCTGAGATTGCCTGCGCATGAGGCACCTTTTGAAGAACATAGCTTAAACGTTCACCAAATAATTGCCCGCCCACTTAGCAGGCTTTCTGGTCTGCATGTTTCCAGCTCCTCTACTTCACCTGGAGCAGCAGCAGGCACAGAACATGGCCCAGGGAGTTAATAGGAAGTTCAGTAAACCTGAGCCTGTTTGTTGGCTGGGGTTTTCCTGATGTACTGAGTGGTACCACGGAGTTTATGTGGACTGGCATCTTTTCATATAAGATCAGCATTTTGGCCAAGCCACACCTCAGAGTATTTTTCATCTTCATTTTTAATTCCCAAATATACTTTGAGAAAGTTGGGAAAAGATGGAGCTGTAACAGTTCCAAATGTAATTTCCAAATATACTTCACTTAGCTACTACTGTCAAAAGAAACAGTGATGACAGGAGGAGGAGAAGGCATTTAGCTCCTTATACAGCTCTTCTCCATTAGCATATTGGCAGAACAGTAGTAGATAGATGCAGAAATCTGAGGAGATATGAGAAAAAGAAAGCATTTACCAGACAGTAGCAATGGTGAGTGTAAGGGAAGAAAGATAAGCTGTGCAAAAGTTGTCAGATAAAAGGACAATAACTTGGTGCAATAAGATTATGTCTTTTAGTAGCTCCTTTCCATCCAGCTCTTCCTTTTAGAACTTCATTTTGATCTGCTACACATCAAAGCCAGATGAATAGTGTAAAATGCTCAGGCATCCTTTGCCCAGACATAATCCTACATCTCTGCACATAAATCAGATCATTAAATTAGTTATTACATAGGGTAGGGACTGAGAAAGCTAACAAAAGGAAGAAAGTCACAATAACTAATACATGTTACTAAGAGCTTGTCTACACAACCATGTAATACCACTGTAGCTGCATCAGTTAAGAAAGTGATTGGAACAATCTTCTATGGTGTGTGCAGTTTATTTGAAGATAATTCCTACCTTAGTGTAGCATCTCCCTGCAAAACTGGTGTTTTTATAGCAGTACACCCCAGACTGATATTGTGATAGGCCTCCAAGACCTCTTCTGTGCATCACTTGAGCCACACAGCTATAATTTTCATGTATTAGTAGTACCCCATTTCAGTCTTGTACTCCCTTCCTTTCAAAATTAGTCCTGGTTGTACCATTTCAACTACACTGTTTTCTAAGCCAATTACTTGGAGCAGTAGTATACCAGCCTCGAGTCCCATTCTGCCACAGCTGCAGAAGGGGCACTGAAATGGCATGGTACCAGCTCTGTTTGGCCCTGATCCAGCAAAGCACTTAAACACCTGTTCAACTTAAAGTATATGAGTAATCCCGTAGAAGACAAGATGATAAATTCTTTGAACCAGTACCTGCTTAGATTCATAGACTGTGAAAACATAAGGGAACATCTAAACATCTTGTCTGACCTCCAGTATACCATGGGCTTTCTTTGAATTCAGTCTTGCTCAGTCTTTCTTTCATGAAAAAAAATCCAGCTCTAATGTTTAAATTTTCAGTGATGGAGAAACTACCACTGTTCTACACAAATTGTTTCAATGATTAACAATCCTCACCAGGACAAATTTATACCTTTTTTCAATCAAGACCTTCCAAGGTCCTTTGGATTCACTGAATATTGTTGTGTTTTTATTAATTTGACTGAAGAGGCATGTATTATCACATTTCTTTTACTTATACGTGCTTATAGACTGCAATTAAATCAGCCCTTAATTTTTACTTTGACAAACTGATAGGCAGTACTCTCAGAGTTTCTCAATACACAGCAGATTATCTGGCCTTTAATCATACTCCTGTCTCTTCTCAGACTCCTCTTGTATTGTTCTACTTCTCTACAAGTCTGGTTTCTGGAATAAGACAGTATTTCAGGAGAGGTCATTGATCACCATAGAGGCAACAGAGATTCCTACTTACAATCCCTTTTTTCCTCACCAGGGGTAAGACAGGCCCTTTTGGCTTCATGGTCACACTGAAATTTTACACAGAACCATTCTTCACCTGCCAATCCTTTCAGTGTAATTGTTTTGTAGGACAAGTGCAATCTCCTTCAAGTGCCCACACACATTCTTTGTTGTTCCTCGGTATATGATCTTGGCTTCAACGAAATGCATAGTTTGATTGTGTCCGACTTTATTGTGCCCCAAGCATCCTACAACAGTTTTCATTATTCCTTCATCTCTTATTTACATGCTCTATTCACAGTCTTAGTGTTTTCTGCAACTTATTGTGACTCTTTTCTTCCACATCATTAATTAATATACCAAATATAGTAAGATTAACAACACACCAGAAACGTCCATGCTCAGCAGATGATCCAGCATTTCCAATTACATTTGCAGACCAACGTCATGTTTAACCCATTTAATATGTACCATATTATTTTGTAATATTCAGGTTTTGTAATAAAATGTTGGGTGATACCAAATCAAGGTACTTCACATCGAAACTATCATTTCTCCCTATATATGTATAACATCATAAAGTTTTCATCAAAAGATACCAAGTTATTCTGATGAGATCCAGGTTTCATTAACCCTTAAATTATGGCTTAAATTATGTCACTCTCCTTGCTTGATGGTGCAATCTCAATTTCACCCTATCATTTGCTTGCAATTTCTATATTTCTTTAAACTATTATTATTATTTAAACAGTTTGGGGTAGAAGTTTGGACAACAAAGAAGGGGATCCACTGTTGTGAAGAGAGAGCCCACGGGCTGAAGACCCACCTTGAGAAGTTTAACTTCTGAGAGGTAAGCAAACCTTGGGAAAAAAAAAAACACCAACAGAGAAGAAAAAGCTTTTTCTAAGGCAGAAAAGAAAGGTTTTAAAAGGCCTTTTTAATGAAGAAGGAAAAAGGAAGAAAGACAAGAAAAAATCAGCTATAAAGAAATGTTTGGAAAGACTACAGCACAAAGCACAGGGGGGTTGCTAGGGATGACAGACATATATTCAAGGTACTCCTAATGCTAAATAAAAGATTCCAGGTTGAAGGATGAGTGACAGAAAGCAGCAGACGAGAGCAAGGCACTAGCCTTGTGTAACCACTGCTTCTGTGTAACTAAATAGCAACCATAGTTAATCATGGGTTTACACAGGAAGAGCAGAAACCTTAGCACATACAGAGTCTGATCTCATGAAACCTATCCATGTACGTAAGTAATTTCATCTAGCATTTCAGCTTCCTTTCACGCACCCTACCCAGAGCCAAACAGGAACCAATGCCACAACTGACTGGTGCCATTGGCAAACACGGGAAAATACGGGAAGTTGGCATGGTGAGGACATATTCAGCTAAAGCTGGTTTCTCTTTTGCTAGAGAAGAGTACTTAAAAAAGAAGAAAAATAAAAAGTAGTCTTTGGAGAAGGACAATTTTAACAAGATCTTTTCTGTTTGCTCCATCCCCCTGTGAGGGTTCAGAGCACTGGAATTTCTGCAGGCCTCTGTTTGAAAATAAGGGGCTAATGAAAAGGTATGTGCATGGCTTGCTACCCTAAACTAGTCCTCCTAGAATATCCTGGGATTTGCCAAAGCACTAAATGACGTTGGCATAGAACACTTTAAGGGAAAAGTCACCTTTTATTCTTTGCTTTTCAGTATTTAGAAATGTAGCTTCGGTTTCCTTTGTGTTTTTTGTATAAAGGAAATTCATTTTGAATAGAGATGGGTCCATTTCTTTAGGTTTGATCTCAATGGATACTGAAGCTGGACTGCTGCGCCTTCCAGCTCTTGCAATTTCTGGGGGAAGAGAGGGCAGCTGGGTTTAGATGAAGAGGACAGAGGAATAGTGAAAAAAAGAAATATTTAACATGGAGAATCTCAATTGCTGAGAAAAGCAGACTTAATGTAAGGCCTAACTATTTCCATGAGGAATAGGTACAATTAGAACTTTTCCTAACATGCTACACTGTCTAATTTATTTTCAAGTCAACCAAACTCCATGCTGTAGTGAAACTTCCTCGTGGCCATTTTAACCCATGAATCTATTGTGTGCTCCATGAAGGTCAACCTGTTCAGATACCCAGATGCAGGCAGGACATTGCAGACACACAGTTCCAGGGAATGCATGCTGCTCAGTGGAGAACCGGGTCCTCACAGATCACAGGTAAGCCTTATTTTGCATACATCAGCTCTGCCTTTGGATTTTTTTTTAGTCATAATGGTTTTTCAAATACATGGTAGAAGCACAAAAAGCCACTGCTGTTCAGGGAAGTTCTGCATGTGCTCAGACAACTTTTCTTTCTCTGCTTTGGATCTATTCCTTCCCCAGTGGTAAAGCATCATGGGGAATCCTATGATGATAGAAGCAGTCGATACCTTTGTAAGAACAGAGAGCTGTCTTTAGCACATGTATGCGTTTAGTTCAATAAACAACCTAGGTCTGCACCTAATTTTCCACTGAAGGATCTAATACCAGCAGAGAACATTTGCGGTATGGTACAATGCTAGTCTTTTTAGCTAGATATGTCCTTGCCTGCAGTGAGCTCTTTCTTCCTTCTAGGATGGAAGGGGGGATTCTATCATCTGTGATTTAAATGGATACATTTTTTATAATGCAAATAACTTTCTACTAGGCTTGAATATTTGTTACCTAAATAAAGAAAATGGAAAGGAAAGAGGAAAGGAAAGAGGAAAGGAAAGAGGAAAGGAAAGAGGAAAGGAAAGGAAAGAGGGAAGGGAAGGGAAGGGAAGGGAAGGGAAGGGAAGGGAAGGGAAGGGAAGGGAAGGGAAGGGAAGGGAAGGGAAGGGAAGGGAAGGGAAGGGAAGGGAAGGGAAGGGAAGGGAAGGGAAGGGAAGGGAAGGGAAGGGAAGGGAAGGGAAGGGAAGGGAAGGGAAGGGAAGGCAAGGCAAGGCAAGGCAAGGCAAGGCAAGGCAAGGCAAGGCAAGGCAAGGCAAGGCAAGGCAAGGCAAGGCAAGGCAAGGCTTTGGGGATCAGATTCCTGGCATAAGTAAAACAGCATAATTTTGGGTGCCACAGCTGGCAGGAACAGGGTAATTTTTTCTGGATACCCTCAGTCTAATAGGTAACTTGCTGAGAAATTGCAACACAAATTCTGATGTTGTCCCAAGTGTCCCTGAGAAATTAAGATATGCTCAACATTTTTTAAAATAGGCAGTCTGTTTCTGGCTTTATCTGTGCAATTTTACAAGTTTGGGAGAGAGCTACTCTTTTGTACCTAATGTTGAAATTCATCCTAAATGTCTTGCATCTTTATTACCTATTGACTGTGGTGAAGGAAAAGACATTTTAAGAAAATATGTTTCAATGACAGAGCAAAATAAACAGTGGAACATATAACTGGTAACTCATTAAATAAGAAGTCCATGCTTTTATCTGGCTCTTCAAACACATTTTAGGCACTTCAACAAGATTAGAAAAACACTTTTATGCCAAAAAAGAAACTCCTTTAATCACTTCTCTTCTAAGAAGATACCTGCATTAAAAGAGGAGAATTAACCTCTCTGCTGCCACTAGTCCTTTTACTGCAAAAATGCATTTGTAACATTTCTAATCCATTTGGTTCTGTCAGATGGAAACAGCTATGTTTTCAGAAGCATTAATCATACAGGAAGATATTTTCAAGCATGTACCTTGCTGGGAAATTATTAGTATATACTAGACCATCATTAGTCTACTCTAATGGAACAGCAAGAGCCCCAGTTTTCCCAAGTGCCAGAGACAAGGCCAGTCGATCACGTTCATTACAGTCCAAGCCTACTTTTGTTTTTGTAGTTTTATTTACCCTATTGCATTACAGAGAAGGGAAAAAAACATTCAAAAACTTCTAGTTGTAGCCATTTAGAGAGTAAATGAAAGCCAACATGGAAAGAAGGGGTGAACAAATAAGAGTGACCATCAGATGCGTGCATCCCACTGAACTAGGTACAAAATAACTGCTGCAGTGTAAGATGACAACGTAATTAAATGATGTGGTCAAAACCAGAAGCAAAACTATCTATATATAAACATATTTCAGCATTGGACACAACCTGGATTGTCCAGGCTGGATTGTCCCCATGAGTGCTTCTGCAAATCCATCCAACAGCGTAACAAAGGAATGAGATCATACAGCTCCTGGGTGGTTTTGTCGGGACTCTCTTTGGGATCAGCTGAAAGCCTGAATGTCAGGCAGGGGAAAAACCTGTTCACAGACTATACCTCTCTGCCCCACTCCCCAGCCTTGAGCCTGGCCAAGGCCAACCTCCTGCAGATGGAAAGTTCAGCTGTTGTGCCACCTCTTTTCATTCCTCAGTGGAAAAAGGTGAGGTGCTGATGGGGGAAGGCAACGTTCGATTTCAGCAAAGAGCATTCTGTTACCACCTCTGCTGCTCCCACCAGGTGGGGTCTTAATGTGGTCTCAGAAGATAAAGTACCTGCATCTCTCATTTTTTAATTTTTTAGGTCCTGTTTGTGGAAACTGGTATAGATAAAATAAATAGTGACCTCAGGACTATACCACATCTTTTCTGAAAGGCAAAAGCTCTTTAAAATTTTTCTCATCCATTTGAAACTACTCTTGCTTTTCTTGCTCCCAAAATGCAGTGAAGTAAGACTACATTTTAGTCTGCTCAGCCCCATCAGCACTGCCTTCACATCCCAGCAGGTATCCTGCTCATTTTTGGGTTTCTCCAGACAGTAGGTAAACTTCTGGATACTTCTCTGACTTACAAGAGATGTGCTTTTGATGTTTGCCTATAGGAACCTTAAACTTGGGGTCCTCCTATTATTTTGTCCAACAAGACAAGGCATTGCAGTCAAGGGAGATGCTATTGTGGAAATGACAGACTATGTTCAAGGGCAGTGAATAAGTTCCCTTTCAATAAAAGCACATATTATGTCCAAGAACAGTCAAAAGGGTTAAAATACAATCTTTCCAGATAAGTTTCTAGCCATATCAGGCTCAAAAAGTCAAAAGATTTGAAAGCTATTAGTACTTCTGTAGATCATCCTCTTCCAGACGTTCTTTTTTCTTTTTTTTCCCCTTTAACTGACAGGTTGCAGTTAAAAATTAAAGTAAAAAGAGGCCCTCTTTTTGCTACATACTTTTAATGGAACTGAAGCCAAAATAAGTCAGACTAAATTATGGGAGTAAATGACCTCCTGGGAAGTATAATACCAAATTCCAAAGAACTGTAAAGAGTTTCCTTTGATCTTTTTAGCTTCACAGCCTGAAATTCAAAATCTGTATTTAATTTTAGATTGCATATGCCAGCTTTTAAGTTTCCTTTCTAACATGATATATCATTTTAAATGATAGGACACCTTTAACTTGTATTTCTTGAAAATGCTGACTATCCTTTCTTTATTCTTTTACACTATAAAAACAGATATAAATATTACTAATTGCAAAAATAATTTGGGGTTGGGTGCTGTAATGGATAAACCATTGACCTTCACTTAAGAGACTGTGCCTTCAAGTTCAACCTGAGTTTCTAAGTGAAATGACTTTGATCTGAGACACAAGTAACTTCAGTTCAATGCCCTAGAGGATATAGATCTAGAAAAAAGGACAAGCTGAGCACTTCACTATATATTCCTGTTACAATTTAGGAGGTAGACAAAGGATGCTATTTTTCAAATGTGGTATAAAGGGCCTATTTCTTTCTATGGCCACAGTCACATTGCAAGAACTGTGTTCCTAAACCAGAAATCTCAGAAGGCACAACAACCTGTATTAGCTCTTGGCTGGAGAATTCTCTGACCTATGCACTTGAGCACAGACTTTAGATATGGGGAGCTGGAATAATTTCCCTCTTGAGTCCAGAAGTGAGCCACAAAACTCTTTATGCCTTATGCATTATGAAAGAAGCCACCTTTCTTGCAGAGAAGTAGGTTGTAGCAGGTTGGCTGGAAGCACAACACGCCAGAGCAGCTGCTAACCATTGAACTTATACTGGAAAAGCCCTAGGAATAGTGCTTACATGCAATGTGTTGTTATGTGTCTGTCTCATGATCAGCCAAAGGTATAAATATGGTCCAGAATTTTGCAATATAATAGCATTCTGAATTGGATCCTGGGGGAATAATTTGTAATGCGTAATTTATCTGCTGAATTTAGTTTCTTCTTCTACTAATAAAATATCCATAAACTGGTCATGATTGCCTCACACATTTTATTTTTTAAATGGAGGGACTAATTGATAAAAATTCTCTCAGATTATTTGGAGTTATTTAAGCTATATAGAGATAGTTCCAACTGACTGGTTAGATTACATGGTTTTGTTTCACTTTCCTGATTATGAAAACCAACCAGTCAACCAAGCCACCCCTGCCCCGCAGCATTTCCTATATGCAAACACCTGGCGCGAATGTAGCATTTTCTTTTCCGTGAATACACAAACACAATAAGGTGCTCTGCATTTTCTGCAGTTCTGAAAGGGTGGAGCCTTTTTTGACTGTGTAGAAGAAATGGCCTTGAAGCAAGAGGCTAAACTTTCTGGGGTCAATCACTACAGATTTTAATCCAACTCTTACTTCTTACCACAGCCCACCCTAGACAGCAGTTACTGTTACCTTCTTTCTTCCTAGTGAATTGCTGACAAGTCATCCGGCTAGTCTCTGAAAAATAGAAGATATCAAATAGATACAAAATAACTTTGAAATTTTATAACCTCAGAGAAAAATAGCAACGGCAACATTTGAACAGAACAATGAACTTAGTCAATGTAAAATTGGGTTGTGCGTAAGCCCTTTCACTCACTGACAAGGTAAAACAGACTGACGTGCTTTGAGGCTGTGGTTGCTGATAAGAAATGCCATTTGTAAGCCTTTTGGGTTACTCAGCCAAAGTGGAAGCAATTAAAATATTTAGAAGTAGCCTTCTTCTCCCCATGAGCAAGAAGCTCATCTGGGCTTCCTGAGCAGTAATCCTACCTGCCACACTTCCGCAGAGAGAGACAGACCGAAACCAGCACAACCCTGGCAATCCTCAGTGACAGGAGTTTGTGCAAGTTGGAGAAAGTACAGTTAATAGGTATACTATCCTGTGTGCTATGACTGGCTGCCCACTAGGTTCAGAAAAGAATATTGTTGCCTTTGGTTCACCTGTTTGTATACATTTGACAGTTTTTCTGCTCATTTCTGCTCACTACAGTACTTTTTTTCCCCAAAGTTCTAACAATAGAACCAAGTTATATGGAATAATTAGTTTAGGAAGACATCTGAAAACAAAATTATCAATTCAAAACTAACAGTTCTTAAAAGATCAAGGTTGTCTTGTGCCAATAATCTCTTGAATCTCTCTAGGCCATCAACAAAGTTCTGAACTTTCTCAAAGTTTGGGATATTCAGCTCTCAGTTTTACCTTACCTTAACTCTGTAATGGATACTGAAATTTGTTGATTCAAGCTTTCTTATTTCTAATATTACAATACTAGTCAGCATTTACATAAAGCTTAATATTTACCTCAGCAGAAGCCAATTTATGTTTTAGTCTTCTATCTATGATTTTAAATGCTCCTGAAAAAAAAAAGAAAGAAACCCAAAGAAACAAACCAACCCAAACCTCTGATTTTTATTAGAGAACTATGAAAAAGAAATTCCAGACTCAAGGTTGGTTAAGTGGTCAGTTAATTATGAAAGACATACATTTTTGTCTATTACTCCTGCACAGGAAAGTTTCATTCCCATGTAAAACTGGGTGCAAATTCATTTCAAATGCAAAAGAACATCTGTCTAACATTCCTGCACATAAGCGTTTTCACGATCTTGATGGGTAGTTTTATGACTAGCTGAGAGAAGGAAACTGAGCCGGGGATCAGAACAGACTCACAGTGAAAGTGCTGGTAGTCATTTAAAACTTGAACAGACAAAGCATTCCAGAACACATTGTGGTTTTTAAGTGAAAGTAGAAGACAGAGATAGAGAAAACCACATTTAAATTGTCTGAACAAGCCCCCTACTAAGAGAAAGGCGGAGGGATATTACATATATATAAATATATATATTAGCAGATCAACAGATTTGACACTATCATGCCTCAGTTCCCCACTGCATACACAATTGTCTTACATCTGGTACTCAGGTGGTGCCTCACACTGAGACTGCACTGTTTTCTCCCAGAGCCATCAGGCTCCAAGGCTGATGGACAGATCATGATTTTTCGTACTTTGTATTTACATTCTTAAATAAATAGCTACTGTGCTTTTAACAACAATAGGAAAACAAAAAGCAATAATGTTCTGCCCTATAGGTGAATCTATGTGTTATTTAAACTACTTACTTTATGATTTTTTTACTTATTTGTTTTTTGAACCATTGCAAAAGATTTTAGACTACTTGGTAGATGAGGACTCCACAGTGCTAAGCAACCTCAGGATCTTATTGGCAGCCAATGAGTCTTTTGCTTTGTATCACAGAGGCATCAAACACTTTGGAGCTGTAAAGAAACACGAAAGCATATTAACCACTATTTTCACCCTCAACTATTTTTCTCATATCTCTCAATTATTTTAAATTAAAGATTGGTAAATTCCTTTACTGTGAAGCATGTAGAATTTTACAGTTACATAATCTGATGCAGTGGCTTCATTATTCTATTTTTTTCTGACCTTGTTCTTGGTTTCATGTATGTAAATGAGAAGAAAGAACCATCTTGTCTCTGATCATTTCAGAGTTCTTTTGATCCTCCTCAGGGTGTGAGTGCACGTGTTTGTACACACACTGGTGTGATGGAGTTCCCGGCTTGGCCACGAGAGCTTTTAGGTGCCGAGATAATGCAAATAATAAAAAAATCAGAGTAGATTTATGTCCTTGTATGTGCAGATGTCTAATTAGTATTCAAAAGGCATTATTTTCAATTGGATGCAGGAATATATATTGTATGCCAAATATGTGATTCATACTGACTAATACAATATAAGTAATAGACTTGTTTATTTGTTTGCATTTAATTTAAAAGAAAAAGGTTTCTGACCATCCCTCTTCAAGATTGCATCAAGTCATCGTCCCAGAAAAACCCCACATAAGTGTTTATTGAAATGAGTTTCAAGACAGGGTTTGATAAGTTGGAAGGCCATTCTCTCCTTGTGGAGCTAATGTATCTCCCATTACCATTAAATGGTGTTATATGTGCGTATTAAGGGAAGAATATTAGTGATTAATAACAACCCACATTTTCCAGTGTGCTGAACTCTTTCAGGAACCAGTGAAGGTCCTGAGAGCTGCCTAGTTTAGCTAAACTGTACCTTAAATGAACATATGTTTTACAGCAGATCTTTAAATAAACCCAGTGGATTCGGTGATCATTTCAAGGTCAGTCCAGTGTTAACTTTTGACATACAGCGATGTAGCTAAGTGTGCTTAAGAGTAAGAAATGGTATTTATTTCAATGCTGGCAAATAGTGGTGGTTGGTCTGTCTGTAGCTCCCAAATTAGGCTGTTTTAGCACTCAAAAACACTGTGGATTTTTTTCCCTTACTGGTTAATGATATTAACTAGTCATTTGTTCCTGAGAAAAGAAGGAAAAAGATGTGTGTTAGGCTCATAGTAACTTCAATTAGTTGTTAGCAAAAGGTTTTATCCTGGTAGCAAAACCAGAAAAAAAAATCTTTTAAATTAATTTGAAGATGCCTACATTTAGAGAATGGCATTGCTTTAACAGGGCTATGCAAATGAGTCCAATTTAGCATCTTGTATTCAGCTGGAAACCATTGCTAAATGATCGGGATAGCCAGTCACAGATATTAAAATGAATTATATCTAATCTGAATTTTAGTCACGCTACATTAACTAATAGAAAGTTATTAACATTTCAAGAGAAAAAAAGCTTTTGCCTGCAAAATTAACAGTGGCTGAGATGTGACCTGTGAGCCATGCAGCCTGATCACTGTAATGACAGTGTAATGGCATATTTACATTAAAATCTCTGCAGCTAATATGTGATTCAGAATTGGACGTTAAGTCGAGGATTATTTAGTCTGGCCTGTTGGCCTTTCTCTAAGTAGTTTTTTTTTACTTCAATACAAATCTGAAACTTTTCATTTCATGACTATTTATGTGACTAGTTTCTATGGCTATGTCTCTCCATCTTTACATCAGCTGCTTTCTATGGCCAGCTTACTCTTTCATTTTTCCTTTCCTTTTTCCAATATATTTATCATTTTTTGCGGGCATGTACAACTTCAAGAAACCCACATAAGTTGCAAGCCAGTCAGGAAAAGGGAAATGTTTTTCTACTTCATTTTTACTGCTAATTTGCTTCAAAAGGCAGTATGTTTTCATGTTTTCCTTCTTACACTTTTTAAATATACAGCACCCTGGAAAAAATGGATAATTCAAAGCCATCTTTATCTGGATAGAAGAAAATGTGTAATTATACAGCTATTCTTATCCTTAGCAGGCAATGACAACCTGCTACAGTTTCTCCTGCTACCAGTTCATTTCTACCAAAGCAAAGGCTTTAAAGTTATGGACCTGATAATGTGGCAATTGTATAATCTATAGCATTTGTTAAATACAGGGAATACTTGCATATATGAATTTGTTTGGTTCATTATTTAAAAGACACAGCAACATCACAAAAAAAACAGAGAAAATGCAATGAAATTAAGCAGCTAACTGGATAAAATTATAACTTTCATTTGATAATCAGAGCATGATTCAGAGAAGTCCAGTTTAAAGATGAGCTTGATTAAGCTTGTGTTGGTTATTTGTACAGAATGGAACATTTTCATAAAGGCTCTGACTCCAGCTGGACCTTCAATGCTGAGAAAAAAGCTGGATACATTTCATTAATGCACCTTTTATTGTAATTGTGGTATTTAATTTTTGCATTAAATATGTGTTTCCTTGCCATTTTCTATGAATCTATAGGCAGATATTATTTTACTGTGGAAGATACTTTTTTATTTTTAATGAAAACGTAAATAAAATGATAAAGCTAAAAGCAGTAATTAATGATCTAAAGCATACACCTTACACGTTACAGGTCTGGGTATGTATTTACATACACCACTAGACAAATATGTAAGTGCACAAATTTTATCCAAAATAAGGAATAGAATTGTCCCATAATTAGGTCTTCAACACGACCAGTATTCCTATGAATTTTGCACTTGCTGTTCTTTAAACTTTAAAAGAACAAGCAGAGCCTCATGTGACCCAACTTTTTCACTGGTTTGTTTTCTATTTACAAAGGATGTGTGCTGTGCTTCTGCTCCAGCCTAGACATATGTCAATCACATAATAGTTATGATATAAATGCCATCTCACCTCCATTTCCCAATTAGAAAAAGAGAATTAATATAGGGACATCTGTTTGACTGACAAATATCTATGCAGACAGAGCTCTGTGCACAGATTTGTAATAAATACAGGTGCTTCGTTTACTGCAAATGTACAGCTTCATCATATTTCTGAAATCTTTATTACGATGCAGTCATACAATAAATGCTGATTGAAGAAATAACTAGAAATTTGATCTGATATAACATGGTAATAAGCTTAACTTCATTTGATATTTCTGAAATCATCTCCTAACATCTGAATTTTCTGTTCAAAATGCACAGATAATACTGAGCTCAGAGCAAAAGATGCCTTCCTTCATGGTCCCAGGTGGACCACAGCTGCTTTGGGCCCCATGGCCAGTAGATTCTGATGGCAGTGGGACCGAATCATTATGGGGCTGCCACTGAGACTCTTCAAAGGCATCTATTTTTTTCCTCTTATCATACTTTGGACATAGTCAAGTACCTGTTAAAGCCGTACCTATCATGCAGCACTTTCTGCTGCCCTTTAGAGACAGATACCACTGCTGAAAATTAGACCAGCCCTCTAAAAATAATACCAGAGAATTAATCTTGGCTATAGTTATAGGACTGAGTTGTCCCTTTTGCCCACAACCCTGTCTGAACACCACCACGCCCATGCCCTCCCCCCCCAACTAGGGATGCAAAATGCTCTCTCAGTATTGTATTCGGCTTTAAAAATGCTATGTCCCCAGTTTAGTTAGGGTTCTTTTTTGTTTGTCATTTGCCTATAACAATTACTGTCATTAATATTACCAATCTGAACATTTGCTGTGCAAGGGCCAGGACCATTTTTCACACTACTAGTGCAGCACACTTTTGTTTCTATAACTGCCTCAGTGGTATTGTTACATTTAAATTTAAAAGCCAGTTTAATTAGCTGGAAAGACAAAGCATGTAAAAATGAAACTGCAAAATCTTTGATCTCCAGATTGACTAACAGTATCTGTGGGGAGCAGGAAAGGTAAGGAAGACAAGACAGAGAGGCATCTACACAGGACTGAGCTGGAGACTCAAAGATAGCTTGGGTTGTTTGCCTATGCTAACCATCTTCAAACCTTTGAACAGGAAAATGGTGTGGCCTAACAGCAGGTTTCATTATAAAATAGAATAGAAGTCAGGGATGCTGAGCTTATTTTTGAGAGAGGAGACTGGAAAGATAAAACCTTAGTTAGGTCTGAAATGTTTTCAATGTTAAGTGCTTCTTGGAGGACCTCACTGGAACACGGTCTTCTGAACCAGCCAAGGCAGGTCGCTAGGAATTCAGCGGGCAAGAACAAGTGTCTCTCAGTAAGGTCCGTCTCCATCCTCAGAACCACCCTTTGAAAGCAGAGGTTTTCAGAGGGTGCTGGTAATGGTGAGAAAATTCCTTTTATCACAGACGCAGGTTTACTGGTGAGCCCCCTTCTTTAGGAAAATGAGTAGATTCCTATACTTCATTAACAAAAAATTCTCAGATGTCAAATGCTTACAAGCTTCACTGCCAATAAACAAACTGCTGTCAAAGGAATTCTGCTGAATATTTTGCTTGCAATTAGACAAGACCATACAACAATGAATGGTCATGAACGCACTATTTTCTTTCAGGTGCTTCATGGTTCACATACCAAAAACATGCCAGGAGACAATGTTGCTCTTTGCCTTTGCTGTGGGTACAGAACGATTTGAAATTAGATTAGCTTTTGAGACGTGTCTTTAGCTATTTAGATAAGGGTATCTGCCTGCTTTGGTGACAAAACACTCAATGAGGCTCACAAACAAGACAGAGACATTGTGCTGCTTTCTGAAAACTGCATAGACCTCATCTATCTCCTTACTGTGAGGGCTATCTGGGAAAGCTTGTTACTGACCTTACTACATGAGACCTGATTTCTCCCCCCTGCACCTCCTTCCAGTCATGTCCTATGAAATTTGCAGAAGACATTATTCCACTGATGTCTTCTGTAGTGGTTTTGGTGTCACGTGATTTTCAGATCCTACTGGGCTGTTCCAGCTGGAATTTAAACTCTGGTTTCCCACATTTTGGGATGGTTCTCTCACATTGTACCATTGGCTTAAGAAAATTTCCCAGATTTGTTTTTTGTTCTGAGAAATTTTCTTTCCATAAATCAGTGTTTCTTCACACAATCAAAAGGAGTAAAATATATAGACAGAGGGGTAGGGAGGGAAAGGGATGTAAAGAATTCCCAACTAACAAAGAGAAACAGTTCCACTGTCTTGAAATTTCTGTGATAGCTTGGGGAACCTGCATAAATCCAACATTCTTAGGACATGACAGTTATCTTTATCAATTTCAATTTTGTGACAAGCTTGCTTTACAATGGCTTGATTTTCAACGGCTTGATTTTCAACATCAAAGAACTATCAATAAATGAATAAAATATCTATAATGATAATGTGCTAATGGAGGTGCATGTAGAGCAGGTTATCTGCAAAGAGATGCCACCCGAAGCTATCAAAAAATCTTATTTTTAATAAGTGGATTGAGTCTTTAATGGAGGCACTTTTAAACCACTTTTACCTTTTCTAGGACTCATTAAAGAACATACTTGAATTTTCTCTTTACCCCTCCCCCCATTGTTGCTCTCCAATGCTTCCTATCATATTCTTTTACTAATTAAGGGGTTTCCCCCCCATTTGTGACAAGCTCCATTATCTACCCGTGCATCTCTTCCTAAAGCATCACCATGACTTTTCTGACATGATGCTGTACATATAAAACAATCATTCTGAGAAGTCAAGCAAGCAGCCTAAGCCTGTGAAGCAAATGATCAGCTCACTTTCCAGACCTCTGCTAAGTCTAATTCCCATTCTGAAGCCTACAAAATCTGCAATACTCCAAAACAAAGGTTAAACAGCCTGAAACTTTGGATTGCCACTAGCAGCCAAAACTAAGCAATACACACACAACCCTACGTGCCCATGAACTGGCCTGTGCTGTTAAGAATGCTGAGCTGTGCTGGGGTTTTTTTTGCTTTTGGCTAGCTCCTCAGCTGCTCTGTCCACCAATTAAGACTGTAATTTCCTTCAAACACACTCTTTTTACAGATTCTAATATCAACAGCCCTTGGCCTGATTGCTGTCTCTTGTTGTCACATCAGTCATATATAAATAAATGGCAAATAATATGATCAGATGCTTTCCTTATGTGAATCCTGCAATTTAGTTTTCTCTTGTTTGTTCCTTAATTTTGTTTTTCAGTGCTGGCACTCAAGGGCTAGGCAAGGATAAGATAGATTATTTGAGTTACATAACAGTGAGACTCTTCTCCTAAATCATGCAACTGAGCAGATGGAAGTATCATAAGCATGCAGGAAAATAATAATTTACATAGTACAAAATGCCTTATGACCATTGTGGACCAGCCTTACAGAAAAGAGAGGGACACAGTGATTAAAGAACTTGAAACTAAATGTCAGCAAGCTATTCACTTAACAAATAGCATCCTAATTCCTTCTTGGCTTTCTGTGCCGTCACTGTAGCCACATAAAACAACTTCTGCCCCCAAGAGATTATAATTTCTGTAAAAAACATGAGAATCCAAGTAAGAAAAGAGAAAGCTGAAAATAGTTGGGGAAAAAAAGCAATCTTGTGCATGTTCTGTTCATCTCAGAATTATTTCTGGGATCTTCTCTTTCCTTTAGTCAGATGGGGAAGAAGAGGAGAGTTAGGAAACTTGCAAGCAACATAAGGACCAACACATTTTGTTATTGGGCCTCAGCTAGAAAGTATCTGTTAAAGCCAGGAGCTTGACCCCATAGAGCCATAGGAGAGAAGAGAGACGAATATGCCATCAAGTCATGTAATTGCCATCTCCGGCAGACTATTCATCTGTGAAGAGTCCACAGAAACTGCCCCAGCCAGCAGGAACCATGTCCAACAAACTGAAGACTTAAACGGAACAGCCCAGCAGACAGATTAAAGTATGTGCCTAAAGATGGAAAAGCCAGCAAAGACAGTGTGAAAATGCATTCATAGTCCTAAATAGTCCCCCGGCACACTCCTGAGTAGGAAAGCCCCACCCCAATATGGTTGCATCCATGAGTCTGAATTCAGAAAAAAAAAAATAATTCTTATAAAACCAAACTTCCATGCTTTGCTCCCTGCAATGCTCATTCTTACATTACCTCTAAAATTCTTTTTTTCCAAACCAAACTTATGAGGACAAATCCTCACAACAGTCTCTGGTTCACCATCTGGGTCATGCATCATTTCCCTTCCGCCCATACAAAGCATCTGTAAGTCATAGCTATATCAAGTCTTGGCTGTTCAATAAACACAGCCCAGTTCTTTAATTGGTTCATCCTTCTGAACGGGCACAAGGAGTGACCAAAATTAACTTAGGACATGTTGAATGCTTGAATATTAAAGTCAGCAACCTTACCACTGTGATTAATGTAACATAAAGATTCTAATGGTTTGGTGGCATAATCTTAATATGCCTGACTTAAATTACCTTTGACTTGGAAGCACAAGATAAAAAATTAGACAACATAAAATAAAACTAAATAAAATAGCTCCTCCTCTATCTCTTACACAAATTCCTATTTGTCCCACACAGTATAACTTAGATATGCATTTGCAAATTGTATTCATCAGCTATGTATCTCATACCATAATTATTTTTTCTGGTATTAAATTTAGGCCATTCCTAGTGTTGCTGGACAGACAATGTCAGCAAATACAAACTTTTAAGCTTAAAATTTCTTTAAAAATACAGTTTGACTTTGACCTTTACAAGGACACTTCATGTAAAACTAACTCACTTACAAACATTTCAGTCCTAAAATGTTAATGCGCTACAAGGTTAATTGCTCTTATTAATCCATTAAACAAGAACCGTATGCCCTTTCTTGTATTAACCATTATTTACTTATTTCATTCTTATGTCCAAAGTCCAAAAGCTCTTATCTTTGTTACAAAAACTAACAAAATGTTAGTTAGCGAGATCTCACAAAACTTCAACTGGTTTCTATTTGTGTGCCTTCATTAGTACTAAAAGTCTTGGCGTAAAAAAAACATGTAGCAAAGAGGGTGGTCAGCAGTTTTTTGAGATCACTTGCTGGAGCAGTTCAAGTCAAAGAGGCTAACATATCTCTTCTTTAGTTAAAAAAATATTTCTTTTTTTTCCCTTGCCTGTGATTTGAGAACAAGAGAGGAGATTTTTATGTGCATATATGTAGCAATGGTAAGCAGCTGTAAAAACCTCCCACCCTAAAGATTGATGAATATATGTTTCATTAACACCAGCACATCTGAAAGACATTTGACACTTTGGAAGACCAACTATGGTTCTTTAAAATGCCTCAGACGAAATGCCTCATTATTTGGTCTTTAATGGCCATCTTAGGAGCCTCTAGTGCCTTCTCCATTTAAAAATTTATAAAACTTTAGCTTCTGAATATGCCTCACCACAGCCTAAATGTTTATTTTTCTAGGATGCTTGGAACTATACTTGCATGAGCAGATGTGAGACCTGCACCAGAAACATTTGAAAAGCCTTTCTGAAGAATTTTTTAATTCCTCTATCCTGTTTATACTGGTTTTCTATTTATGACTTTAAAGACTCACCACACCCTACAAATATCAAACAATAGATAACTACAGAGCAAATACTTTGTGGCCATCCCATGCCATTTTCATTGAATGGCTGTTAATAATGAGCACATCTGTAAGGTTCAACATATGTTTGTGGGTGTAGTGCAAAGAAATCCAGAAGCTGAACCGAGTGGATAACTATTTTCTACAAATAACGTTTTCTGAGCACTTCTAGCTCTGACACAGCCCTGGATGGAGGCCATCCGCCCAATGCTTGTAAAGAAAGAGTTCTCCTCCAACAGGGCGTGTATCAGTGGTACGGGTGGAGGGCCCTACAGGATGCTTGTCTCACACCCCTGGAGAAAAGATTGGCATCCACTAATACATGTGGTAGCACTGAGGGCAGGCAGGCAGGTTTCCATGCAGACTCAGGTAAGCTCAAAGGCTTTTGTCCATTCAGAATGAAAAGTACATTGTACTTGACAATAAACCTGCCATTTGAAACCTCAGGGGTTTTAATCTTATAAATAATAGAGTTCAGAGAAGAAGGGTTTGCAAGTCTGCATAGCGCTGCCTGGAATTCAGATTTATGTAATGCACTCATAGGAACATGGTGCTGAAATGCATGCAAGTGTTAGGGCATTTGAGATTCAAAGCCTATATTGCACAAAAATATGCAATGCAACACTAATATTTCTCTCTGTTATGCTATTTTCCCCAGCTGCTACGAGAACATCCATCACTCAATGGCAGGTCAGAGCTATCCAGTCCACTGCATGCACTCACATAGCTTTTTACTTTCTGTTGAAGATCCTGTTAACAAGCACGATGTCCACAGCAGAGAAAACTATTTGAAATCTGAGAAATGACCCAAAGAAGGTGCACATTACTAATCACATGCAATAAAATAATTTTCACTCATTAGGGTTGATAGCAACTCTTTCCTTGTATATGTTAGCCTACATATTTTGAGAAAATTAGAAAAGCAGGGTTACTATCTTTCTTGTATTGAACAAGAGTTTAAAAAGATTAGTTTTTATAAACTATAGAATATAGATTATAGAATATAGAATATAGAAAAAGTTATAGTTTAGACATATAATAACAAAGGGTATGAATTTTGAATTATTCTTCTTTGGGCATCAAGAGAAAAGTTGCAGTAGTTCTACTGCAAAACGAATTCATCCCCCAAATGCATTCAGGCATCAAAAATAATTCCTACTGTTTTAGAATGTGAAAAATTGATTTGAAAAATTCAGCGGCATAAAAAATAATCTGTTGACTGCTTTGCGGGATATCTTTGTCTGGCAAGTGCGTTCAGAAAACTGGGAGCATTTCTTTAGCACTTTCCACTTTAAAAATCCAGAATATTAAAATGGGAAGCATGAAGCTAACTGTCAGCCCATGCAGTTTCACTGTGGGGAGGTTATCACATGCAGCTTTGCTGCGTTATTCATTGCTTGCAGCTCTTCCAATCAGATAACCTTAACAAACATGGTGCTATCAATTGCCAGATGTGGTACATGCTATGCAGCGTCTAGTTTTTGACGGACTAAAATGGATCTGAGAATTCTTCTCTTTATGTTATCAACCATCAGACACACTATGAGATTCACAAGGAGTATCTGGAAGTGCTGTCAAGTGCCAATTAGTGATGTTGCTGACCCAAAAGATAAAGAAGATTGTAGAAGAAGCAGCCCAGTATAATTCTCCACTCCAGTGTCCTTAAAGTGGACTATCGTTTATGAATGTACTCCTGCAGATGAAAGGGAAATAGGAGGTCAGTGGTTCCTGTCTTCAACAATCTTCTGCAATCTTCTCCTAATGAATTGTAAATAGTATCACTATCAACCTGCTCTTCCTGCACTGGAAAGCAGCATGAAGGGCCCAGCAAAGCCAAACACTGGTAATATTGTTTCTTGGGACACAGAGCTGAGGCCACACTCTGTCCTCCGCGTGCCACCTGTGTGTGTGTCCACATGGCTGGAGCTCACCCCTGAGCTCTGGCAGGGCCCTTCACGCCTTGCCACATCCCCCCCCCTTCCCTGTGGGCATGGGGTATGTTCACATCACGTGGCTGCTGGGCTGAGAACCTGAGCTCTTCATCATTTGAAGACAATCTGAAGATTGATGAACAATCAATGGAAACGTCTTCCTCCTTCTCAGAGCAATTCTCAGCACAATCTGGCAAAATGTCATTATCACTTAATACGGTTTTATCACGAGGTGTTCCTGCTTTCAGAACTGCAAATGATTTTTACAAGGTCAAAAGCAGAATACCATGCCCAGGTGTTCACCATTTTGAACTGCAGAATAAAAACACCTTGTTAAAAAGGCAACATCACTCCGGTGCACAGAGAATACCTGACAAGTTTGGATTTAAAGGGACCAGCCTATGTGTACTCCTTTCCATCTAAGGGTTACAGTATCCAGTAGCCAGTGTAGATATAATGCATTATTAATTAGCATACACAAATCCTATTTATATTAAAAAAGCTTGCTTAGTGAAGGAGACATAATTCCTGTTATTACCATCCTAAATAGCAGAAAACAAATTTTGTATACAGAGCTAATAAAAATACAGAAGAGCAACAAGTCTGGAGTATATTTGTACTCTACACACATCTTTTTGATGTGGGACCACTATTTTTCATGGTAAATTATGTACGCTAACAGAATTTTTCTAAGTACACCCATGTACATGAACAGCAATGTTCTGAAAGAGCAGTGCTGTAGAGACATATCATATGGATCTATGATACTTATGGTACACAGCTATTGTATATGCAATAGGTTTGTGACTTCTTTCTTAAAATATAGAGGGGGTAAAAAATTACTTCAGAGCTGCCTGGGCAAGCATAAGAGGGTGCAAAGCTCTCCTTCACACCACGAAGCCCCCAAACAGTTTGCTTTCAAACCAGCAATGTATAGCCACGCTTTAGAGTCCACTGAAGTTGTGACATCTCTCCACTACCCCTCCAGTTCAAACACCATTGAAAGCAGATGTCACACAAACATTAAATAAAGCTGAACAAATTTTGAGCTTATCCATGTATTAGATGCTGTGGAAACACAATGGAAACCTGTTGGTAATGCAGGAAAGACCAGATCAAGCCGGCAAACTATCTCCCTGTGTCGTAATTTAGCATATGAGCAGAACTATTCCCTGGAAGGTGCCAGACAATTAGAGGACAAGTCACAACAACAAAGGCATTCCTAACCAGTGTGAACATTTGTCAAGGTATGGAAACAATTTACAATGTTTTCAGAACCGTGGTTCAGGTCAGTTCATTTTTATACTCTCCCATATGGTTCTGCTCCTTCTATTTCCAGAGTGAACCCTATTTACCTGGACGGTTACTGTAGAAAATATATTGTTTGCAGAGAAAGTGAGAGTCATCAATAAAGAAAACTTCTCAAGATAGGTATACTGAGTATGTGTATTGGTTTGATCTGACAAGGGAAGAAAATGGCAAACTACTTGTTTTCTACTTGAGAGGTATCTGAGAGCAGAGTACCGGTCAGATGCTGTATTGTGCCTTCCAGAGGCTCAGCAATAAAAGTAGTGTTTGGGTGGAGAGAGCAAATAGAAGTGGCTTTCAGCCACATTTTCACCTTTATGAAACTGAGCCTGCCAACAGACTAAATAACATTTGCACCATGTTTTCACTTCCCCCCAAGCCTGGAAAGAGAAAAGTTCAGTTCAACTCTTCCATGCATAACTGGCAGCATGGACCACGTCAGGTGGTCATGGCTCTGCCATCCCCCAACATGAAAGCAGAAAGGTCATATGCAGTTAACAACAAAATCTCTATGCCACACCACTCCTTTTGGGGCTGGGCTTCCCTCACCACAATGAACTGCCAGCCCTCCCTTCACGGTGGCTTTCACCCCACTGAACCCCAGCAAAGCAACATGCTTCTTGTTCCTAAGCACAGACCCTACAAAAAACACTGTAGCTTTTACAGCCACCCTTGGGAAGCTAATTTCCTTCCACGGTAAGGTTCAGGAAGCCTAAACACAGTGTAATGATTGCTCCAGCTCTGTGCTAGATTAATATAGAGCATTCAAAGAGCTTAGGAAACAGGATATTTTTTTTCCATAACGAAACATGCAGTAGGTTGTCCATACTGAAGTGACACACTAGATTGGAGTTTCAAGCTTTCAGAAGGCAACTATGGAAGACAGAAACAAAGTTTATGATGCCAGAATGGACTTACATTGGCTAACTTGCCTGAAACTGGCACAAACCCCTAAGTATTAGCCTGTGATTTTTGAAAAAAAAACAGGACTTCAGGGTGTTAGTAGAGCTTTAATTGATAGAAATTGCAATGGATTAATCTCAGACAAGGAACTACAGTATTTAAAGATGGAAAGGAATAATAGTTTAGCACCTCTTTCAGAAAAGGTGAAGTTCAATGCAAATGGAGAATGTCTTCTCCATGAAGCTGCACTGAAAAATACTTTTGCATTCATGTGACATTGAGAAACAAATGACAAAGAATTTTCCATTAATAATTTAATTTGGGGGCCAGAGGGCCATCAATAACATCATAAGCATACAACATGGAGCCAAGTTTATCCCTGAGATAAGCAATCACAGTAGAGTTCCTTACAGCACGTTTGAATTTCAGTCTATGGAATGCAAAATTTCAAAAAACATAAATAAATGTCAGGGACAGCTGCCAACCTACCTCAGACTGTCATGTCTTTATACTAAATACTTAAAGTGCAGAAAAATGAAGCTGTAGAACTGGAAAGTGGAGTATTACCAGGAGATGCTGAGCATCTCCATCTCCCATCTGTATTAAAAGAAGACACAGAAACAGCAGTCAGTCATCATCTGGCAGGATCATCGTAGCATTAAAATTCAGCCCTGATGGTTAGAACCAAAAATACATTCAAGACCCACGATTTCTGAGGAAAGTTATGCCATCCAAGTTGAATGGCACACATTTAGCACTGAAAACAAGCATTTTTAGCAGAAAGTAAGTTGAGTTGAGCTGATGATCAAATATGCTAGGAAATGATGAAGAGAGTCTAATAATTAAAATCATATTTCCTGTAGGACTAAGCTATGCACACAGAGACTTCAGTTAAGCATTAAGATGAAACTCTCATTCACATTCAGCAAAACCCTCTGACTCATAGGCGCTTTGTTCCTTGAGGGCTGGACAACTGGATTACTCTTTATTTTTTAAAGATGGATGGTGGTGATGCTGCTGCTCATCTTTTACAGCAGTGGTTAAAGCACTCACCCAGAAACTGGTGAGCTGACTATGGTTCAGCGACCTCCTCGGTGTGAGGGGGTTCAAATCTACAGCTCCAGCCTAGTCTCTGACTACCAAGTTAAGCCACAATTGCTGGAGATTCAGGGAAGGAGGGCAGAGAAGGAAAAAGAGAGGGGCAGTCTCCTTCCTGCTGAAGCTGCATGGCTGTTCAGCAAAGGACACAAGATTTATAGGGCCAGCAAGAAAGAGAGAATTAGAAAAAAGGAGCTTGACTGTAGCCTAAACATGAGGGCTTCCTCTGGGAGAAAAAAGCGCCATCCTCTTCAATGTTTTTAATGTAGCTAATTAATTTAGTTTTAAACAAGATTTTACGGTAACGTTTTCATAGGTGTGAGATGGAAACACTCTTTGATACATTTATAAAATTTAATGAAGACCCCCACTTGCAGTAAATGTCTAATGAAAGGCAGTGGTGGGATGCGGAGCCACGCGCTGCCCTGGGTGGCACACCGCCCAGCTCAGTCACCCCGAGAGCCGCCCGTGTCACCGTCTGCACGGAGCAGCTGCATTTTCCCTGTGGCCTGCAGGGAGGATGTGAGCCAGGTGGGGATGCGCTTTTGGGCTGCAGTCCCCCACAGGTGCTTTGCTATCTTCTTGCCAGCTGAAGGAAACCTGGGATGCAGGATGCCCTGGGACTGGGGGCCACGCAGCCACACCGGTACCAAGGGCTGGCCCTGAATGCTGAGATTCATCACTAAAGGGGGTGTGGAAGTAGCTGGCATGAAAGAAAACTAGCGGTGGAGCAAGGACAAAGGGAGGGAAATTGTAAGAGGTACTCACAGGAGCAACTAAAATCAGCTGCTTGCCGAAGGTGGACTTCACTGGGAAGAGGACTCAGTGCGAGCCTCCTCTCACGCTACCGACTGCAGACAGCAACAGGACAGAACAAGTGTAAACAAAAGGAAATCCAGAACCAGGCAAATTACAGGATGCCATTTGGGTGGTCTCTTAAAGCTGGATAAAGCCTAACGAGATTGGTGTCTTGTACACTTTTCAGTACATTAAACGCTGTTTTGTTTCGATTGCTTCCAACTTCATCCAGCAGTCAGGTTACAATTATCGCTGCCCTTAAAAAAACCTCCTAATTCCTCACTATTGTTCAGTGAGGCACTTTAGTTAGTTGCTATTTGGGGCAAGTGCTAGAGATGTCACAGGTTTACTGATTTCCTTTTTAATTTAATCTTTATTTTATTTAACCCTAAAGAGTTTGGAGATCGGGAGCTATGCAAAGAATTGCCTCTTTGTGAGAAGTTTGCTTTGGTTGGCTGTCAGTGAATTTGTAGCCACAGCAAAGGCTTTGATACACCAGGGAGAAAATCATGCTTTTACCTAATCTAACCAAACCAACCTTGTTCAGATTGATTCAGTTTCCAGCCTTGGCTCTGACCTCACCCTTACCCTCAATCCTGCCTCACTTTCACACTGAGTATTTTATACAGCCTCTATTTTCTCCCTGCGTAGCTTCCCCCCCCGCCCCCGCCCCAAACCAACATCTATGTTCTACTCATCAACCATTGCTTTAGAAATCTTCAGGCTGGATGGGCAGGCATGCAGTGCTGGCAGGTGGTGTAGCTGTTAGGCAGCCTTGTGTATCACAGGAGATCTGATGCTATCAAATTTCTTTTCCCCCAAAGACTAAAGAGAGCAAGCCTTTGTAAGCATGCAGGAGGGGGATGAAAACAGTTTGTCTCCTGAGCAGCCAGCCTTTGTCATTTTACAAATGAAATCACTTTGGAAATTTAGAGAATTAATATCATAATGAAGACGGGAGTACCCATTAGGGTGGTCTAATGTTGCTCTGGAGATATATGATGGATGTCCAGTTGCTGTAAGCCCTTATTTGCAGAGAGTCACCTCTGTAGTTGCCATTATTAGGAAGATGTCTGAAGCAGAGGATCAGACACAACCATTGCAAGATGAGATAGTGTTTGACTGGTTTCCAGGGAACCGAAGGATACAGCCTTAGTTGTACCTGTCACTATGGCTCCCAGCTTTTTTCCCCCTTAATGTCTTTTTTAGCTGTAGGAAGTTTCTCTTTAAAGATTCACTGCTTCTCTAATAGCACAAAAAGCAGTAATAGGAACATAAAAAATGTTACCTGGATTGCAAAAAAAGCTTCCGTTTATTGCAAAACAATTGGTATAATTCATCATCAAAAGATTGCAATATGCTGCATTAGTTAGCTTTTGCAAATAAAGATAACCACGAGATCTAACCTGCAGTGTATTACTTGCAGTAACTGGAAATATTCACCTGCTGTGTCCACTTCTGGAGATACCTATCGCACTGTCAGAGCAGTGATGCCGTGATTGCCATTCCTGGAAACACAGCCTCAAGAAAGTAGTACTTCCAGGAATTATCTTAATGGGCAATTGAATCATCATTTCTAGCACTCCAGTATCTTTCCCAGAAGGACAGTTTTCCACAGGCAATGATTCCAGTTAGAAGAAAATGTGGATATTGAAACCCCAATTCTTATCCTTTCCTGACCAGTTTACAGAGAACAGAAGCTTTATGCAGATCCCAAAATTAGGGAGAAAGGCACCTAGACATGTGAGGCTGGAAGGTATCCAGTACAGAGATTTTGCCTGCACTTCATTTTATAGTAGCTATTCTACCCAGGTCATTTATTTTCTTCCAATTATCTGTGTTCCTTTAATAATTCTCTACTGGTCACTAACATTGCTGCTTTATTGTGTTATTTCCCGGGAAGCTCAGTCACTGGTGTAAGTTGTCGTAGCTGCAATGTCTTCCATGAGGATTTACACCAGGGCAGTGTCTGTGTTTTAAGAAAATCAGGTTACATTCACTAATGTCTAGACTTTTTCCCAGCTATAGGGGTATGCAAGGCAGCTTGTTGTTGCTCGCCTTTTCAAATAAATGTGACATGATGGGTCCACACTTTGCTCTGTATATAATCAGTACTGATTTGGGGGAATAATCAGTGGTAAATAAAAATGAGTGCTGTTGAAATACCCTTTGTGTGTGTTCTCATGAATTACTCATGAAACAGGGGTTACAAATTCCTGCCCCTGATACCCAATAATGGATCTGTACTGCCTTTATTTTTTTTTCTTAATATATAGTTGGGGGGGGGTGTTTGGGTTTTGGTTTTGTGGGTTGGGTTGTTTGGTTGGTTTTTTTTGCAAAATTCTATTTCTTTCCCCTAAATCTTCAGTTTAGTGGCCAGATTCACCTTGGTGGGAGCAAATGCAACTCTATCGATAGCAATGGAATTGTGTCTGCATATGTCAGCGATGAATTTGGCCCCATATTTATTGGAAATACCTGGGTTGTTGTGATATGATGTGGTAAATCATGCTGAGAGCAAATCAAACAGACAGGCTGTGGCTGCATCACTATTTCATACAACTCAGGTCATAATGGAGAGGACAATGCTGTACTGTGAAATCCAGTGCTAAGGAAAATACATTCTTTCTAACCTTTTATGAAAATACTTCTCATCCTTCAAAGGACAATTTAGGCAACATGACCACTGCTGGAACCAGTGCAGAAGCATTTAAAAGGCAAATAGAAAAACACCATTGCCCAGGAGGAGAACGAGTGTCCGTAGATATTCCCATGCTTTTGCTATTCCAAAATTCCCATCAACTGTTGCATACACCCTCCAGAAATAAAGCTATTCACTCTCACTACAGCAAATGAAAGCGGTGCAACATGCCAGTCTTCAAGCCCAGCAAACTATAAATGTAATATCAGACAGAGAACAGCTAATGAAAACAATCACATTAAACATAGCTCTTCAGTGCTCGGTGCTCAATAAGTGAGCAGCAGGCTTTCTCTGTCTAGCTTACAGAAAACAGGAGGTAGCAGTTTGCAAGGAGCAGCGTTTTAATGTGATTGGACTATAACAGACAATCTATTTACAGCATGCTCTGGGGAGCTTATAAACAAATGTTGAGTAATTTCAGCCAGCAGTAATTACCCTTGCAGCTGACAAGGATAGCATGATACTTTCTCCTTCACCTTCAGCCCAGTCCAGAAGGCACTGTACACAATGGCACTTCTAATTATTTCTGCATTTCTATGGCTAAAGACCAAAGTGTGTTATTAGAGAACATTTTAGAAGCTTTTTAAAAGCTTGTTTATTGGGACAATTAAAAGTCATCACTATGACAGCAAATAAAAGGTTCCATTCCTCGGCACGCGGTTGCAGCCGGGGGTTTGCCTGCTTACCTTGTAAGCCTTGTCTACATGAGGCAAAATTTACAGCCGCCCCTCACCGCTGCAAATGCCGGTTCAGCAGCATCAGCGCCAGCAAGGTGGGCAACCCTCGAGTATACGTAGCATCGGACTTTATAAATATCGTATTATCTAACCCTGCTTAGAGCACACTGAATAAACATAGTACTTAAAATGCTGTTCACTCATCTGTGCTCCAGCTCCCAGCGCAGCCAAAGGTAGCGGGGGCGAAGCCGTCCGAGCCGTGAGGAGATATTTTTGCTGAGCGCCTGCGCTGCAGAGGAGGCTTCAGACAATGCGCCTTTTTGTCTTCTGTGGAAACAAAATAAAAAGCAAGTTCTAAAACACCCGTTAACACTTAATTACCGGTCAAAGAGATTGGCTTGGCTTTTTTTTTTTTTTTTTTTTTTTTTTTTTTTCCTTCTCCGGGCACTGGACACACAAATGGGTTAACTCTGGGCCGGCTGCAGCTGCCGCAAGTGAGTCAGCAGGAAGGCAGGGGCAGAGGGGAAAGGAGGCCCGGGCTGTGGCGGGAGCGGGGCCGGGGGGCCTTCTGCACGCCCCCCTCCCCGTGCTGGTGATAATCCCCCTCCCCCAGCCTTGGCCGAAGTATTTAATTTCCCCAAATCATCAGTACCTGGTGCGACTCCTCGAAAGCCCTCTCCCCCCCGCCCCGAGCACTCGGGCTACATATGCCATCATTTCAAATGCCCACCTTCCACGGCACGGCCCCTCCGGCGCCCGCCGGCCCACACCGCCCGGGCCCGCCCCGCTCCGCCCGTTGGCACAGGCCGCGCCGGGCCCTGCTCGCCCCCGGCGGCGCCCCCCGGAGCCGGAGGCCGGGCCCCCTCCTCCAGAGCCCGGAGGAAGCGCCGGCGAACTTCCAGTGCGAGACGAGGTGAAATTCGGAAATGTAGGTGCTTTCGGTCAATAACCTACAGGCAGATACAGTAGCAATGACGGTTCCCTGGCGGTAGCCGTGCCACCGAAAGGAAGGTCTCCAGCCTCAGGGGGAAGCTCAGGAGGCCGCACCGCCTTGAGCCATCTCTTATTTGGCCCCAAAGCACCGTCGTTTTTCTCCTGTTATGTCATACACGCTGCTCGATTTTGTGAGTTACGTTTTACCACGAGAAACACTACACAAACCACCGCTCACGGCGAGGCGAGGCACCCTCGAAGGGATCGCTGCAGGCGGTTGTAATTAACAAAAATTATCGAGTCACAAGACTGTGCACCACAAGAACTTTTCTTTAACATTGCAATACAGTCATATGTGCGCCAAACTCTCCACAAGTAATTGGGAGAGGCAGCGAACTGTGATGTGTGCTGGTTCGCAAACACCACGGACAGTTTGGCGTTCGCTGAGCTCCCGTCCGCCTCCATAAATTCTGCTCAGACTCGTGCTATAGGAATTGACAGCAGATATCTAATCCCCAAAAGTGGATTATTTACATTTTTTGATACGTTACATTGCATTACATCCTGTCACGTTGCATCTCATCACAAGCAGATATAATATCGCATAACATGATGTGACATGATGACAGACATCAGAAATGTTTTTGGTTGGTTTGGGTTTTTTTTTTAAGACTTTGTATCTAGTATCCAAAATGTTTCCGAGTGATTCCGAGGCAGATCGAGCGGATAAGGCGAGTGCCTGGATTACAGGTTCCTCCGGCAGCTGCTGCGCTGCCTCTCCCATGCATTGTTTTAAGCCGAGCCGCCTCGTTTTGCAGTTTCATGAAACCTCGGCAATGCAATTTTGCACACACTTTGCAAATATTTTTAAAAGATTCATTAGGAGGGAAATCAGCAGAACACATGTTCAATAACAGCATAAAACGACAACAGCTGCTGCAAATTACCTTGGCTGAAAGGAAACCCCAGAAATGCACTGCAAACTTTAACAATGTACTCTAGCTGTTGATTGCTCACACCCTCGCTGGCTACTCGTCTCTGAGACACAGTTGGTGGAGGAACATTAATTTGTCCTTGTTCTTGAGACTGGCAGGTGTCACTTTGCCCAGTGTGGGACATGAGTGACAGATATTTTGCAGCTGATGAAATGAGAATGCAGAAATTCAAGAATGCCTCTGGGATTTCACTGGTCATTTGTGGCCAGCGCAAGGGCAGGGCCCGCTGCTTCGCTAATGCAGGACTGGCTGATGTTGCTGTTGCTGCAGGCTGCCGCAGATTCACACCATTTTAAATAATATTTGTGTTATGAAGCTCTTCCCACACACACACGCACGCACGCACACACACTTGATGGTATTGTGTGCTTTGCTGCTTGCTAGGCTGGTGCTGTCTGGGAAATTGTTCTAATTGTTTTTTGGGGTTTTTTTTCTTCCGTCATATGTTCAAGTCTTTCTCAAAAGGATTTTACCTGCATCTCCTATCTTTAATTCTTTGGATAACATAAATAGAATTGACTAAAAGCAAGACGTAAGCTAACCTAGGGGAAACATTAAAAACAAGAGCAGTATTAAAAAACGCAATTAATGAAATCATTTCATGATACAGAGGTTTAGGAAGAGAGTAGGGAGAATTATATCAATTGAACTATTTCTTTCATCTAATTTAAAAAAACAGCAAAATGTGTTCCATGTGGAAATGCAGAAGGCAAATAAAAAAAAAAGATACTAGGAAATGAACAACATTGCAATGTTCAAGAATTAAGAATGAGATTTGTTGAATTTTAACACTATCCTGCAGTTCACCTTTATCTTTCCTTTAAGTCTCAGGGCATTTTTTTTGCAGGCAATGTAGTGGCTGGGATTTCTAACCCCCCCAAAAAAGATTTAATTATAAGTATGAGAAAAGAAATTGTCTAGAGTTGATGCCTTGGTCAGATATTTAAATAATGTTGGGTTTTTTTCCATTCAGCAATTTTACGTGAAAGGAGAGAAAGGGTTAAAACGTTCTGTAGTTTCTGAAATACTTTTTGTAAAAACTAGAGTGCATATTAAAAGGAAAACAGTTCTTTAAATGCTATTAGCTTTTTATTTAAACAACGTATTATTTTGGCGGTGGTGATTTTCAAGAAAATCCAAAAATTTCAGGACAGGGTCTTATTTTGCTAACCATGTTAAATGTAGTGTATATAGAACAGTGCAATCCAGAGAACCACTAACAGCGTTTTCAATTGTGATAAAAACTTATTAACATATTTGCCTCTTTAATGATTAACTGTCATTGAATATTAAGAGATTTTTACAACCTCTTATCCACACCGAGGAGACTCTGCAAAAGGCCGAGCTTTTTCTTTATTTTATAAGTGAGGCTTCGTTTGAAATGTGTTCTGATTTTAAAAGAACCATAATATTTTAATCGATCTCTCTGTAAAGATCATGATTATTATAAATGAGATACAGTTGTGCACATCAAGCCTGACTGGTAGATAGGAGGTCATGAGTCGGGAATTATATGAAGAAGGGAAGTAAAAACTAGAAAATTTTCCAACATGATTGTTTAAAGGAACAATTATGTACACTGGCACATGAATTCAAGACTTCAGTTACATGTGCAGAGTTGTCAGCCTTCATTTTCTATTAATTTCCCTCAAACTACCCCTGAGAAAACATCATTTGCAAAAAAAAAAAATTAAACCCATACATTTATTATGAAAAACATGTAATTTCATACTGAACTCTTCACATTCATGAAATAGATGACATTAAAAATCATGGCAGAGAAACATATCTGATTAAAATGTTGATACAAACCTAGGCTGTGAAAACACTGGTTAATGTCATTTGCCAAATGTTATTTTATTGTGGATAATTACTTATGTTAAATAATTTGAAACACACATAAAGATAGCATCTGATAAGATACAAGCTAGCTATTTGAGTATAATTCCATTATCAGAATTGGAAAAATTCTTTTGAATAGATTTTTTTTCTCCTATCAAACCTCTAGTCTCCCAAAACCAATATTGTTTTATTTATACACACACGCAAACGCACGCACACACAAATATATCTGCACATTTTCAACCGATATTTCTCCCCCTACTTACAAATGCAAAGATATACTGTTATCCTTTGGAAATCAAATATTTTTTCTAGACGGCGTGCTTCTTTAATTAAACTGTATTCTTTATAGTGATCAAATATAATTAACAGTAACAAGTATTTAATGAAAACAAACTGCTTTCCTTTGAAATCTTTCCAACCCACTGTACTCTAAGTCCATAGCTTCTCTGAGAAGATCATTGCATCATAACAACTAAAAATAAGTATATGATTAAAAGCTTGTCAGGTGCTGCATCATTTCAGACAAATAAAAATAGAGAAGGTAAACACTAGAGATCCTGATTCATGTCAGGTACAAATCCTATCGTTTAAGATACCGCTTCCAACGAAACAGTACTGTTAGTGGTTCAATGTGCTATAGATCTGTCTCTTAACTACCCTATTTGATATCATTACGTACTGAGACATTACCCCAGTATCTTTGAATATTACTGAGCGAGATGAGAAGAAAGTGCACTTACATCGGACTCATTGACAGCGAGGTGCTATAGCAACTCTCCTGTAATTAATTGTGAGTGAAAGGGGGTTTGGTTTTTGCAGCCTCGTAAAACTTTTCCCACATGGCTGAACCCACGGTCAGGAGACGTTAGGCAACATTAACTGCCTGCACATTTCTGCAAGGCTCTGGAGGAAGCGGCTCGGCACTGGGGCTCCAATTCTGAAAACCCTGGGACACAAGACATCAGCGTCTACCTTTCATCTTAGCTGAGATTTGGAGAGGGTTCAGACCACAGAGGCTCCTTAATTCTCACTAATTCATTTGCTTTCCTGATTCACTTGGCTTGGGATAACCTGCGAATGATAATGAACCTGTAAGGGGAGCGCTTAGTCCCTTGCCTTTGAATGTGCTCGGCATGGATTGAGGGCTTTCTGTGAATCTTGCAAGAGGAAAAGAATCTTATTAGCACTGATTGCCAGTCATGAGGTTGCCTCTAAAAATTGCTCTTGTATTTTTAACTCTTGCTTGCTTATAACAACCCCAGCTAAGGAGGGAGATGTGTTGTTTACACATCGAACACGGCATTGTTCTCAACATTTACTCATTTCTCTTTGCAATTTGATCTAATCAAAACACATTTGCTTTACGTATGTCATTACTATACTACTATGAACACTTCATCATTTTTCCCATGATTATTCTACAAGTTCATAACTAGCCAAGTCCTCATCTCTTCACCCCCAGCTAAACATCCTCTTTGCATAAATGTATGCTCTCTAGAATAAAGAGTCTAATTTTCTTCTTTTCCTTTTGTTATTAACCATTTCAGCAGAGCACAGATAGTACTACTTTTCATGTTACTAGTGGATTTCTAGCAGATTTGGCATTCTCTCATGTTGATTCTTATCTTTTTTACATAAACATACTGTGGATCTGGATACAAATAAGAATTCAAGCCCCGATGAGAATACCTGAAAATAAAACTGGGAAAAAGCAGCTTATTTTTGCTTCTCTTTGCCAAAGGAATTTTCACCTTAGGACTCGTTTGTTTTCCCATTAATTTATGTGAATTTAGGTAACTGTACAGAAGAAATGGATTGAAACCCAGAAATCTGTGTCAGAGTGAGTCAGTCTAGACCACCAAATTCCTTCTAGAGGCAGCCTTTGCTAATCCAGATTTGACGGGTTGAGGGTTCCGAGTCCAGTTACTCGTGGGCCCCTGTCATTGCCAGAACCAAATTCTAACTGCTGATCAAACCCTGGGAGATGCCAGCCTTCAACAGCACGTGCTGCTCCATTCACCGCCTTAGAGACGTGGGTTGCTTTAGTCCACAAATCTTCCTAGGAAGAGCTTTCATAACATTTTCAGATGGACAACCCATCTTTTCTGCAAAAATGTGGTGTTTTGCTGTGGTTTCTAGCCTTTTAAATGTGGCATATGTGCAGTTCTAGAAAACCAGTGCTCCAGCTTTGTTATGTAGTAACAAGTCAAATGTCAGTCTGGTACCATCCAAAGAGAGCCTTATACAGCTTCCACGTCTGGGACATCTATTTGCCAACCAGAAGTGAATAATGCAGTGCACTGAGACAAAGATAAAATTCTTTTGTGTTAATTTTTTTCCCTTGGGTCTGGATGGGGGCAGTATGGCATTTGACTAAATTAAAAAAAAATTGCTTCCAGTTTCAGCTAATGAAATAATTTCCCAGCTTCCTCTTGAAATATGAATTTTATGCTTTTTCTCTCTAATTTGGTGTTACCTCAAAAAAACCTCTAAGTGACAAAATATTACGCCCACTGTTTCTCAACAGAATTTGCCAAAAAGGATAATTATGCGAGACTGCTAGAACTCAAATTTGAACTGGAACTTCTTGCGTGGGAATATGGATTTCTATTATATTGATAGGCTCAACTCTTCTTCAGAGGGCATGAATAAGAGCTAATCAGCCAATGGAATTTATGTTGCATGGGAATTCTAACAGTTTGACATTTGCTTGTCGAATCATTAAATATTTCCGCAGGACAGTTACCAAAAAAATCCCAACTTGCTTTGGAAATGTCACACAGAAGTATCTACATTTTGCATCAAAATGTCAAAACAAAACATTGATTCAAGCTGCTATGTTTCAAAATGTCAATTTGGTACTTTTTATCAGTATTTTGGCTGTATATCTTGTGTAAATTTTACTCAGAAATTATTTTAGAAAATTTCATTGAATTTTATTTTTCCATAACAAACCCCAGGCTCAGAAAAGTCACATTTTTTTGTTGGAATCTTTTGCACAGCTGTATGGACAATGGTGAATGGAAAAATACTTCCTTATTAAAACTTCCTCACAGATAGTTTTTTGCCCTTATTTTACTATTGTAAAACATATTTCACTCAAATTATTAAGAAAAAAAAGTAAAACACCCCGAATTTTGCTCAATATATGGCCAACACCATGGAAAAAAAAGCCCTTCACTATCACCAGAATATGCCACTCCCCTTTTTATTAGTAGTTAAACCCAGGTAAAGAAAGACATTCCGGTCTGAACAACATGTCTCAAAAATCCCATATTCATCTCAAGAAGAGCAAGATTGTCTGTTTACAGACAGTCCTAGGAGAACAATAAATATGGGAGGAGCTAAAAAAACAGCAGAGAAATGGGGTTCAAAAAGTATCTCTGTACCCTGAGGACCAAGCTGCCTCTGTTTGCCGTAAGAAGCATCCCTACATGATGGGTATTTTGTTTCTTGATTTCTCATCTGCTGCCTTGTCCCCCAATATAATCACACGGCCCATGTAGCCCGGCTGCATCTTTCATACAGCACCTTTGCAAATTATGGCAAACACAAGAGCACTCCCGTCTCTCACTGATACGTTACAGTCCAGCATTTTGTTTATTTTTTTGACTGTTTTTTTCCCCCACTGGAGCTCTCTGCTTATTAGAGCTTCTCTGCTGGGACAATCTTTACTTGTAGCCCCCAGGCTCGATTTTGAGCCCCCAGGAATTTTAGAACAGGACCCACCTGGCTCCTGCTCCTCTATTCATCAGCAATTTCCACCACGTTTTCCTCACCACCAACTTTCACTCATAGCACTTCCAAAAATTTTGCACAGTGTTGAGCAGTTTTACAGCAATAAAACACAGCTCTTAACTAATCTATTATCCCTCTATGTCTGAAAATGTGAGCAAAATTGGAAAGTGGAACTCACCCACATTTTTCAGCTCAACTTGCAAATGTGCTAGAGAAGAAATTATTTTTTCTCCTCTAACACTCTAGTCAAAAAGCATCAATTGGCAAGTTACGCTCATTTACATACATTTTCTATTAAACTTTTCTATCATAAAAAATTGCCTTTATGATCCAGACACATAATTTATTATGCAATGCACCACCACCATCATCACAGTGAATTGCATTTTACGTGTTTATACTAACAGGGTAGGTGATCAGCTTTAGCCTTCTTTTCATTATATGCATCATTCATCCTCCACCACCAAGATCTCTGGATTCTGTAGCATATCCATCATTATCTAACTGCCAACTGTTTTCAGAGGTTCCACTGCTTTAAGCTCATTATTTCTTCAGATTGGTGAATCTACAGAGAATCTTTCCACAACATACAGCAGGCAGCATGGCACATGTGTACAGATGAATGGTAGGGGTTTGTCCTTCACAGTCTCTTTGTACCTAGTTTTGCCCCAGAACTGCAGCATGTAATGAGCAGCAAATGCATACTCATATGTCTAAAAATAATAAAAAGTTAAATGGCATTAAAAATAATAACCAAATAGTGGCATCTTTGTGTGGATGGGCTGTTGTGAATATATCTAGTTTACAGATTGCTCGGTAGTTTGGGGTTGCTGTCTCCTTATAATGCAGACTAAAGCACATAGACAAAGAGCTGTGCTAAGGTAAGGAATTTCTTTCCTGTCCCCATTTACCTTGCTGCATTTAATTTAATCAATAGCTGAATGGGGAAGAGGAGGAGAATTGGATGGTTCAAGAGACTGATAATGGGATATCGAACCTTTCATCTCTATATCATTGATTCAACATAGGAATTGACACACTGGATCAGAGCAGTGGTCCATCTCCTCAGATATTCTCTCTGACAGTGGCCTGTACTAGATGTGTTTCAGGGAGAGGTGTCAGAAACCCAGTAGTAAGCATTTATGAAATAACCTGTCCACAGGAAAAATTTCTTCTTAACTGTCTTGTTTACAGTTTCGCTAATGTTCACACTTGGGGTAGTCTGTAACTCTTCAAAAATCTTTTAAATCCTATGGACTGCAACACAGATGATATGTTTATTTAAATACATATCTAACTGAAGTCTGCATTTAGCTGGTCTTGGCCACCAAGTTGCAAAGAGTTCCAGAAGAGAATACATATTGCAAAATTGCTAACTTCATTGAATTTATTCTTAACTTCTTGCCTTTCTAAATAACCTCTCCTATATTCAGGCTAGCTATTAGCAGTAGTGGCGCATCTAGCCCATCTTCTCTCTCATCAAAATAATTTTAAACTTTTCAATCTGTCTTGAAATGAAGGGCTTTTTGTGCTTCTATTTACATTGCCCATCTCTATACTTCATCTATTTCTGGTACATTGTCTTTGATACAGGATAACCACAACTGAATATAGTACTCCAGGTCAGGGCATACCACTGATTTATTTAATGACATTATAAGATTTTTGGCATTACTTCTCTCCCAATCCTTTTGCATCCTAACAGTTTGTTTGCTTTTTTGACCCTTGCTCCATACAGAGCAGAGAGTTTCATTGAACCATCCAGTATAAGGCACAGGTCTTCTCTTGAGTGACAACAGCGATGTATTTGGGTAGCTCAAATTATTCCTTCTTATGTTACATTTGTCAAAACTGAACCATTATCCTGACTGTTCAGCTAAATTTGTTAAATTTTACTGGTTTCCTTACTGCTCTTTTGATCTTGAATTTTGTGAAGCATTTGAGTTTTCTTTACTGTCTTTTTTTCCTTACAAGTATCATATGCATTTCGCTTAACTAAAATACAGGAGAAATAAACCCATTTCTAGCCCTGCTATGAAGCCTGGAAATCCACATTACCTCTCTCTAGGTTCATAATGGTTTTTCTTTTCATTGTTCTCCTCTACTTAAACAGCTTCTAGTCCCTTCTTGTGTCCTTCTCCTGTGGCTATCTCCTGGCAGCGGCTTCCAAGGAGATTTCTTTTGAGAAATTCTGTTAAAATACATTGGTTGGTTGGCATAACACATTCTGGGAGATCAGAAAAAAATGGGCTTTCTTTATATGACTATGTCACTTTCTGTCACACTGTTATGTCACTATTATATAACACTAAAATCACGGTCTTATTATTCTATTCCTAATTTTAGTTTAGAAAGAGGCACACTGAGTTGGCATTTCTAGGAACTTTCCTAAAGCCATAAAAATCAGCCTCAGCATTTGCTATTTTATTGACAATGGCTGCATTTAATGGGACATCACCTATTCTTGAGAACATCTCAAACACTTTTTTCTTAAATACATGTCCAAGTCTCGGCTGTCCTATCCACTCCAGTATCCTGAGAGAAGGAAAAAAAAAAAAAAAGACAAAGGCAGTTGTCCTTGCTGGCCTAAGTGAAATAAGGCTAATAGTCTCGATTCAGGTCTTAACACAGAATGCAAACCAAAAACCAAAGAGATGACCTTGTTGGTAGCCTTAGCAAAGACATTACGTACATACATTGTGAACAAAATGAGCAACACTTTCACCGTGGGGAAGGTTGTGGTCCTTTGATATTAGAATTAAGGAGTTTTGGCATCGTACTAAACAAAACCTTTCAGTTTTTTCTTCCTAGTTCTTTCCCGTGTGAGGAAGCAGAAGTGCTGAGTCTGTCAGGCTTTTAAATATTCTTAACAAGAAGCATAACGGTATGACACTAAGTATGTTAACTAGACTGCAGGTGGAGAGCTATTCAATGTCACTCTGTGTCTAAGACCAGCTAAAATGCTTTGTGTTTGTTTCTTTTGTAAAACAAAGCTCTAATCCAGCACCTACCGTGAACGTGCAGTTCTGGCTCTTGTGGACCTGAAGTCGCCACCTTCATTCTCCTCTCCAGATTTCTCTGGACTGACGTGTTCAGAGCAAAACCGTCAGCTGGAAGAAAAAAGACAGCTCAGTTTCCTTCAAGATCTGCATCTCTTCAAAGATGTAGAAGATCAAGGAAACCTCTTTATCTACACCCCACACCCAGCAGAGGGGAGATGAAGGGACTAACAACCTGGGATGTTCCATGAGAGCATGTCCCCCCTCTCTCGGCACCAGCCAAGCGTTCTCAGTGCACACAGGCACTGGGCGCCTCGAGGAGCTGTGGGTGTGAGGCATTTCTGCTTTACCTCTGTATACACATTCCTCACAGGCACAGTCAGCCGGACTGAAGATTTAGCCCATAGCAAGGGAAATGTACATCATTCTCAACATTACTCGTGCCAGCAGTGGTTTTGGGTTAATTTGTAAAAAAAAGTGACCTGAAAACCTAAGACTCAGTTTCAAATGAGACAGTTATTTTAAGGCTTGGTTTAATAAACCCAATTTCTTATGTGAGATAACAGAGTTCTGCAATCGACTGCATGGCTTCATGGCTGAAAGTTAGTAATTCGTGTGAATAACGCTGCTGAAAGAAAACATGTTATGTGATCAGTCCATAGCAATCAGACATGGTGCCTAGACAGCAGCTATCTTCACTGTTTTTGCTAAAACGCAGAATAGCCGAGAGGACTAGTTATCTCAGCTGTAAATATCTGAGTTACAGGAGCACAGCTGGAACCTCACGGCTCCCTACCCCTGCACAGCCTTTCCTATAGCTATAGCAGCATGCCACTATTGAGGGCTAAAGATGAAGAAGTTTTGTAACTTGCTACTGTCATGCTTACAATAAAGTGTACTCTCATCTTTAGCATTTCTGAGTCTTTTTGGTGTCTATGTTTAAAGCATAAATGTAGCGTTCCTGGATGCCACCCTCAGTCGATAAAAGCATACAACGTTTTCATAAACAGGATAAAGCATTGCAATTACACAGAATGCACTGACGGTGCCAGATCCAAGGCCAGGTGAATATGAGTGCACTCTTTGACTGCTGGGCACACCAGAAAATACTTAATTCCAATTGATTAAAGTAGAAGATTGGGAGAAAAAAATGAGTTCTTTAAGCGAGTAGCAGTGGAGCTTTCTCATGCATTAGGGCATAAAATGACACTCCGTGGGAGTCAGAAAGTAATTTTTCTCCTTCAGATAAGATGTTGCAAAACTGGCCAAGCACAATTATGAATGATTTACCTACAATGCATAAGGTATTGCTTTTAAGTCACATGCACTGGTCATCTCTTCTGCTATAGCAGCTTCTCTGTCTCCTGCCTCCATATCTTAATTAATGTGGGTGAAAGGTAGTTAGCCTTTTTGGAAGTATATCTAAAAAACAGCATTAAAAACATTTTGAAACATGCTCTGATATTCTAGTCAAACTAATAGCTAGGATGCTGGGATGAATGCATCAAGTCTTCAGGAAGAGGTATGAATACTTTGTTGCATTTCAGCTACAGCAAACCTTGCCAGTCACAGCTATAAAGGGGTGGAGAGGGTAAGCTGCTACAACAGTGATTATTCATAAAAGAAAATAGTTTAAAAATGAAGCAAAAAAAAAAGACTCGACTTACATTTGTACTCCATCTCCCAAGGGAATGCGTAATAGCTATATTTCACAATGTACAACTCATGCAATTGGTGGCCTGCAATAGGAAATACAAAAATAGATAAGGATGTGTAAACAGAAAAGGAGAGGTTTGGTGGGGAGGGTGTCCAGTAAATGTCTAGTCCTTCTAGTATTTTATCAAGGATATTTGTAAATGGAGAGAGGAGACGCTGAAAATATTTCAGGAACCTCTCCTGAAGCTGAATACTGGCAATGGCTGCATCGTGGCATCATCTAAAAAGCATGCTGAAAAAGCTAAGAATGCTTTCCTGCAAAATCTTTCAAATCTTTGGCTGAAGAAATCACCTTACCCCAGCCCATGGAGGATCTGCCAATAGCATCTTCATTATAAACGTAGGCTAGTACGCACCTGTCAAACTCACAGTCAGGGCTGTCTGTAACGTGCAGTACTTGGAGGAAGGAGTCCCTGCAGCACAGGGTGTTTGATGAGAAACTCAGCAGCATACTGGACCTCGTGGACAGAGGCTGCTGGCGTGCCCGCCCCACGGTACAGCTGGACAGATGGAGTAGCTGAGCTGGGGATGGCAGCAGGAGCAGGGATGCTACAGGGAAGGTGGCTTCTTAATAACACTTCTGCTTCAAGCAACTTCTTGTCAGCAGTCAAAGTTTCAGGTTCATGGAGCTGTGGCCTCCTGAAAACTGCTGCAGGACTGACGTAACTGTTAGTTTATTTGGCAAGTTCTAATAAAGGGATGAGATATTATGAGGCTTGCTCAGGGATGCTGGCTCTCTGCATGCACAGCAGAATGGCTGGTTTAGTGGATTTTCACTAATTTCCCATTGCTTCAGCACGATGCAATGATCCTGGAGAAATCTAGCAGACAATAATCAGCTTCCTGAAGAAATCTAGCAGACAATAATCAGCTTTCTATTTCTCAATTTAAAAGCCTCTCATTTTTGATGTGTTAATGGTCTTCATAACAAACACTTGCTAATATTCAAACAACTGAAGAAATTGTAGTAATTTGTCCCTATTTCATTCATAGTTGGGCATGAAAAAACTAATTGGACATTCTGAAGCCTAAGCTGCACAGAAGGCAAGGACTTTTCAGCACATTCAGTGACAGTAAATCTTTGTCTTATCCTTCCAGGTGGGAAAGTATTTGTAACTCTTTTTCATGCTTTTAATCAAACTGCAGACCTCTCAGCTGACAGCCACTCCTCCTTTCATGAGCCTTTTTCAAGAGAGGTATGGCTTAAAGATGGTATAACCTCTTAATAACCTTAATCAGGTTATTTTTTATTATGTTTTAATTCATTATAATCCCAATAAGTCTGTGGAAATCTAGAATTAAAGTTTGTTTCTTTAATGACTTATCTTTAAAACATTAGCTACACATGGCATTAAAATATTATTTACCAAGGAAGAAGCACATATATTGGTAAGACAAAACATTACCATGTTGGATCTAAAGGTTTTATTTAGGGAGAACAAAACAAAATCCATAAGGAGCTGCCCTTTATCCTCAGTCTGAGCCCAGAAGGTAATGCTGATTTTTCACTAACTCTTCAAGTTACTATTTTAGATCTACTCCAACAACATCTTTGGCAGCATATAAGATGTCCTGCTGCCTACAATTAATCAGTATGCTGCTTGGGCAAGTAAGTCATACTGCAGCTTCCAGTAGGTGCATGATGGTCTCGTTGTTCTGTATTAAACCACTGGTCAATGAGGTTGCAATGCAAACACAGGGGGCTGTTCTTCCATATGCTTTGGGTCAAATGTATGCTATAGGAGCCCACAAGAAAAAAGCTTCTCCCCCCCGCTGCCCAGAAAAAGAAATCCCCAAAATAAAGGGTCTCAAACAGTGCACAAAAGTAAGATTCATTTTTGTGTATCTTAAATATCTGCAGATCCAGCCACGCTATTTCACTTGGTTTTCCACTGAAGAATAAAAAATGGTGGTAAAAAGCACAGACTACCTTTCATTGCTTGGAGGGAAGGAGGTATGCCTGGAGCTCCAGTGTCCTATGATCACCAAGCAGTGGCAGTTTTTGGTTCCCAGCATAACTTGTGGTCCAAAAATGAGGCAAGCAGACCTTTGCAATGCAAACAACAAGTATAGCTGGTTACTGACCTCCTTGCTGGCACCTCATACTGATTAGTTCATGACCATCAGTCACAACCAAACACCAGGGCACAGATGTAAAAGGGACTTTGAGGGAGGTTTTTGAGGTATGGCTCATCAGGTAGCACTAGCTGCTACGCTCAGGAAATGTGTTCGTGATCTTCAGTGTACAAGATGGATGGCATCTATCCAAGCATAGTCCAAACATTCAACAACTTCCCCAATTAAGCCCAAAATTCAGAAGGCATCACACTTCAAGAGACTAAGGGCCAAAAGATATGCAAGAGGAAAGTGAAAGGAAGAAGCAAGGAGTAGGAGAAAGGCAGGATGATTTTATAGCTAGGTTCTATACATTTAGACAAAAAAAAATATGTACATTTAAAAGTCTATTTGTGCCATCATCCTCTGAAGTATTGGCTATTGTCAGAGACAGGAAATTGAGCCAGATGAACCCTAATCTAATATGGTTTCTCCTGTAATCCTATTTCCATGGAGATCTGTTATTTTACTGAAGGCAGCAGAACTAACAGATTCTGTTATTTGATAATTGTGAATCTGTTTTTGAGGATCTAACTGCAATAAATTGTCTACTTTCACTTCCTCAGATAACAGGCCAAATTCTGCCTACAGGTCTTCAGAGTCAATGTGAGACATAAACGTACCATTAGGGCAGACCTGCAGGCTTGCGGCCACGTACTCCCTACAGGTTAGTCTGTTTTGTGCATTTTTGTTTATCCAGCTGGAAATGGCTTAATATAATTTTGAGGAATCTTAACTTTTAAACTCATGACAACCTGTGTTTAAAACAATGTGTTTTTAAACCAAACCAGTAGCTTCAGTTGGTTTTCTGAATTCAAACTGTTTCCAAAGACATGATACAGACCAACTGAAAGGACAGAGTTGGGAAAAAAAAATTATTAAAACCAAAACCAACAACAAAACAAAACAAAACAGCAACAACAAACAAAAAACCAAAAACAAAACCAAAAAAACCCCAAAACCCATGCAAACCAAAAAACTTTGTGGACATTTCCATGCAACATTTTTCTCTACTGTTGTTACAAACAAAAAAATGTGAGTTTACATGGTCAGCATCCTTTTAAATCTGCACTGCTCAGCTTTCAAAAAACAGGCTTCTGCTGCTTCTGCCTGGTCACATACACTAAAGTGGGCACCTCTGATAAAACACATGCTTGGCCGTGTATGAGCATGGTAAAACGCTGCGGGCTTACGCACAGGCAGGTGAGCATCACAGCTGCTCTGGAGAAAATGGAGCTCCGCTGTGTCACCCTGCTCTGGGTCTTAGAGCTTGGTGGATGCAGTTTTCATTTGCTCGTGTTTTCGCACCGTTGCTGTTATGAGGCAGTTAAAAAAATAATGAATATTGTTAAACATGTATTAGTAACTTGTTGTTAAGCAATAAGAGCTAATGGGAGGACATTTCTGAGCAGTTAATGATTGGCCAGAGGAGATGACTGGGGTCCTTAACAGTCAGTCATTAAATGTGAAGCAATACCCTTGCTTTTACCCGCTATTGCTATTTGCATTCCCCCCCCCTCTGTTTACGTCTCCAGTTTGCTGCAGTCCATTGATGTGAATTTCATTTTCTTTTCTTAGGTACCTACCTATTCCCAGCCCTTAGTAATTGGCACAGAAAATCTCAATTCACAATACCCCGTGAAGTTTCCAATAAATTATGCTCGGATTGCTGATTGAATGAAGATTATTATTAAATAATAAAATTAAGACTTTCTCCGCGTCTTAGCTATCACAGATGAAAAAACTACACAGATCAGTGTAATCCATTTGTTGGTTTATGGTGGAAAAGTCCTATAGGGAGTGTCACAATTCCCCGTGCTGTCCCTGAGTGCATTTTGCATTAGGACCTGTGATTTAGCTGAAAGATATATAAAAATCACACACAGTCAGACAGATCCCTCCTGGCTACACATCTGAGAAGGCTCAGGAGCATAAGGTCGACACACAGCAACTTACACTCACAAAATGAGCCCAGAACCACCTGTTTCAGATGTTAGTATGCAAAGATTTTCAAGGTCTGGAGCTTTTGACCAAACCACACCACTCCTGGGGGATCTGGTCTCTCTCTCCCTTCCCCTCCCTCCTTTCCTCCCCCTACCAACCATGCACAAAAAAGCAATGAAAGTTAAAGGACAGCAAACTACTTCATGGAAGCGTGTTCTAAGTAAAGTAGTATTTATCTTATTCAAGGAGTTGGATCCTGAAGTGGTTCAGCCATGAAAAGCAGTCCTTTGAGATCAGAGTAATCTCTGGTGTTACTGTGGACTGTCTTGTCACTAATAGTTACCTGGTTTGAGTGATACTTTTTTTTTCCTTTTTTTGTCTTTTCATCTGATTTTTCTGAACGCTGCAGCTTGGTTCAAACTTGAAGACAGTCACAGTGCATTTTCTTAATTACACTGACTCCGTTTGCATAAAGAAAAGGTTTATTTGCATTTCATGCAAACTCTACAGCTTATTATTGATTTTTATACTTATAAAAATGGTCATTTTAAATAATGAGAGCACTGCTCTTACTTTCTTATTAGGTCCTTTGCTATGCATTTGTAACTATGACCTAGAACTATACCAGAACATCTGCAAACAGAGAAATCAGTGTGTTTGTTAGTTATGGATGTGTTTATTCTTTTTCCATAACCACAAGCCATTCTTATTTTTAAAGTACATCCCTTTTTAAATAAAGCTCAAAAGAAAGGTTTGTTATAGACTGTACTTGGACAAAACTGCATAAAGAGACGGGAGGAAGAAAGCAATGATATTCCATGGGATCATAATTTCTTAAGAATGTAAATGAAACATGAACATACAAAGTTTGGGAAAAAGCAATCTAGTGTTTCGTTTCCTAATTGAATATTTCCTGAATTCTTGCAGGTTCAATAGGGAAGATGTGAGGTTTTTTGGAAGACGTTTTGGCTGATCTTCAATCACAGGCTTGGGAGAGCTGCTTACAGCAATGAAGGCAATGGCACAAGACTAATCTCACCGTGCTTTATGTGTCACACTGCCTGGGATCTTCCTTCCATAAGCTCATTAGTGAGACATTACATGAAGACAACAAAACAAAACAACCCCCCTCAATATTGACCAAAAAAAGCAAAATGAGTCAGACTTTAAAACTAAGTAAACTATACAAACACCTTAGGTGAAGAGCTAAGTGGCAGAAGCTGTTGGCTTCCAAGGGCAAAAGCCATAAAGAGAGGAAAATACTATTTCTTTAGATGATCAAGGCACTGGAAGTAGCTATAGTGTTCAACTACTAATGGCCTGCATGTTTTCTTTTTCTTTAGTTCAGAGTGAGAGTGATTACTAATGAAGAAATCACTGAATTCCACAGCCTTCTGTGTTTGTAAGTATTCCATAAAAAAAAAATTTACAAATATTTTGTTATTCAAAAAGATTTAATGAATGTTTTGACTGAACAACAGGTTCTTCACAGCCTGTATTCCTGTCATTAACTATTATTATTACTGCTGTAGGAGGATTGTGACTTTTCCCCTGATGGGACAACAATAATAAAAAGAAGGAGAAGATGAAGTTGTTGAAATTGGGCAGAGAGAAACCTTATGAAATTCAACAAAGGCAAGTGTAGGGTACTGCACCTGGGGAGGAATAACCCCATGCATCAGTACAGGCTAGGGGCTGGCCTGCTGGAAGGCAGCTGTGTGGAAAGGGACCTGGGAGTCCTGGTGGACAACAGGATGACCATGAGCCAGCAATGTGCCCTGGTGGCCAAGAAGGCCAATGGCATCCTGGGGTGCATCAAGAAGGGTGTGGCCAGCAGGTCGAGGGAGGTCATCCTCCCCCTCTACTCTGCCCTGGTGAGGCCGCATGTGGAGTACTGTGTCCAGTTCTGGGCTCCCCGGTTCAAGAAGGACAGGGAACTGCTGGAGAGGGTACAGCAAAGGGCTACCAAGATGATTAGGGAACTGGAACATCTTTCTTATGAGGAAAGTCTGAGGGACTTGGGTCTTTTTAGTCTGGAGAAGAGAAGACTGAGGGGGGATCTTATCAATGCTTATAAATATTTAAAGGGAGGGTGCCAGAAGGATGGGAACAGTCTTTTTTCAGTGGTGCCCAGTGATAGGACAAGAGGTAACGGGCACAAACTCAAACATAGGAAGTTCCATCTTAACATGAGGAGGAACTTCTTTACTTTGAGGGTGGCAGAGCACTGGCACAGGCTGCCCAGAGAGGTTGTGGAGTCTCCGACTCCGGAGACATTCAAAACCCCCCTGGACTCCATCCTGTGCAACCTGCTGTAGGTTAACCTGCTGTGGCAGGGGGGTTGGACTAAATGATCTCCAGAGGTCCCTTCCAACCCTGACCATTCTGTGATTCTGTGAAATCTTGTAGCAGAGCTTTTCAGTCCCTTTTGGAGGGGAGCAATTTGTAGAGCAGAAGGAGATAGGACAAGAGAGAAGGATAAGACCATTTTAGGACATCTAGATACTCCTGCAGAGTAACTTGGCTCAGATATTGCCCAAGGATACATTAGGCTATTGGGATACTTACTGGTTAAAATAATTTAAAAAGTAAATTTATTTGATTGTAATCATATGAAGGAACTGTTTGGAGTGATTGCATATGCAGTTTGGGGAACGTGATGGTGTGTCTATCACTCTTGGGGACAACCAGCACTCTCCTGCTCATGAGCCCCCACTGTCAAGTGCCCGTCACATCAGTAACTTCATTTTGCCTGCTTTCGTTTTGCGACTGAGTATCTCTGTTTCAGTCATGCCTGTAAGGCACAGGAAGAGTCAGGACTTCCTTGCGGTAGGTGCTTTTCACAGAGATTGCTCCCCGCTGCCTCAGTGAAAGGAGCTTACGTGTGGGATGAGTGGGTCCACCTCCAACTCACGGCCTCTGTCCTTCCGCTGACACCTGGCTCTGCCGCTCCTTCTTCCCTATTCTGTTCTCGACCTCTTTTCACAATTGCCCATCTTCCTCTGCGGATGGTCTCTGCTGTTCTCTCACCTAATACGGATTTTGATTTGTCACAGGGAAAAAAAAAAGAAGACCCAAAGAAAGAAGGTTGACTGTGAACTCTGCATTTATGCTTCCTGAACAGAAACTCTGCCTGCATGAAAATCAAACAGGGAAGGGAATAAAACATGGTGATTTTGAGACCAGATTTTCCCTGATTCCCTGAGAAGCCCAGAAGTCAGGAAGTCACTGTCAGCTCCCTGTTTCTGTGTTTCAGCCTTATTTTCAGCACAGGTTAGAGCTTTATGCCACCACTCTTGGCTCTTATTCTGCCTTTCCTGGAGTGGGAAGCATGTGGGAATGCACGACAGAGCTTAAGATTCTGCAGTCCTGAGGTGGTGAATACTATTACAACGTTGAGCAGCCCTGAAAGTGCTCCAGCTTCTTCCTAAGGACGGCCCCAAACCTCCTTACGATCTGCCCGGGCTGTTCTCAGCAAAGCTCTGCAAGACCCCAGGTTTTCTCCCAGGAGATTCGCAGGGTGTTATAAAAGGGCAGCACTCTGTGTGGCTAAGCAGTGTCAAAGTGAGACCATCCGATGACAAACACAACGTGAGCTGAAGTCGGAGGCAGTAGCAGCCCCCCCCGCCTTAAGCCGTGATGGTGCTTCTGTATCCCTACAGATACATTATCTTATTTACAGAATTACAGACTAACGATAGGGTATGAAAATGCAAAGCACTGTGCTAACCTGGAGTTTCTCAGTTTCCTCCTTTGGTACATTTGTCTCATAATTAAGGGATAGTTTTTGTCTGTGAATAATAAACACTTTGAGCTTGAATTAATTCAAATATTTCTCTCCTATCTCACTTGGTAAAATAATAGAGATATTCCAGGCTATCTCCTATTGCCCATTAATGTTGTGTATATAAATAAGCCAGGTTATCTTTTCCTTGTGAGAAATGTTTTATCTAACAGGCTCTTGTCTAGTGGTTCAGTACTCTACCACTCTAAATTAGGACACTTTATCTTAAGGCTTCATAATCTTACGAGACTATAATTGGAAAGTTTATAAAAAAAATCCTGCTTTGTAAGCTTGGCAGCTGAGATAGAAAGAGGGAATGAGAAGGGCTACAGCAGAATTACACCATCACTGCTAGCCTGACTCCGCTTGACAGAGCCGTTTAATATTTTGACAAGACAAAATATAAAGCAGCATTTTATTCTGTAGAGACTTCACTAGACACAAGCATGGAAGTGCTTGTGATCAATAAAGTTTGCGGTGGAGAGTGATTTATTTACAGCAGGGTATTATGTAGAGAAAGAGCTGTGATATTTCCACAGGCTTTGACGGCATAATGGGCCCCTCTCAATCCTTACATGGAAGGGTTAGATTGTCATGGTTGCTCAGGCAGTATTCAAAACGTTATCTGATCAGCCTTAAAGACTTCAGAACGAGACAGATGATTAGTTACCCTAAACGATCCTCATCGTGCAGAAATTGATGATTTAATATAGTCAATGACAGACGATTCCATTTGTACTAGATAAAGTGTCTGCGGTTTGTATCAATCATAATAGAGTTATTATTGAGCATAAAAGAAAAGCATGTTTAATATCATTAATTCCAGATATGTCGCTTTCCACATCTGGCATTCATCCATAGAGCAGAACCACTCCAGGCTATCATTCCTGCCTGTGTGCTGGTGACTCCAGTGTTTTTTGTAATTTCAAAATGTTTTTCAGCACCTCCAGCTAGGTGCAATAACAGTTTACAGATTACCTATGTCATCACATTTTGACAAACTTCTCAATCTGATGTGACCTTCATCTTTAGCCATCTGCTTGCCTTTGTTTCTGCCTTTTTTTTTCTCTTTTTTTTTTTTTTTTTTTTTGATAAACCTCTGCAGCTTAAAGCTGTAGTGGTTTGTTCCATATTCTTCTAGGTCAACATTTCACCTGTGTAAATCCAGAAACACAGACTGAAATGTACAGACAGTAACCTGGGTTCAAGTCTCAAGGTAGCTGACACTGGGCAAACCTCCTAGGTGGATGTTTTCATCACTTACATCAAATGCTTTTTAATTGTTAACAGTTATGAACAATACCCACATAAAAATCAGTGTTCAGAAAATATCCTTTGTAAAACCAGTCCTTCTGCAGAGCCTGTCTTTCTCTAATTCCTAGAAAATGTGGGGCAGAACCTGGATGTTTTCATAACTGAATCATAAATACCTATAAGGGACCAACCCAAAACCATACTGAAAATGCTGCTCAGAGCACTGCATGTGCACTTGGTTAATTTGGCCATGGTACCCCAACACTCACCAGAGAATCCAAACACATGTGCCAGTGGTCTCCAGGGGGGGAGCCTAAATTCGCAGAAAAGCACCGCATCTATGTACAGATAATTTTTCTCCCTGTTTTCCTGAATCCCAGCTAAAAGTTCAAATGAGGAATGAGTTACCTATGGGATTTTATTTCTTTACTCATTCAGATGGACGATTGCATGGTTTTAAGTGATAAATGCTCAAAAAAAGAAAATTAAAGGGTCATAAAAGAGTGTGAGCAAGCTTGTTTTTAAACACTGAGTCCAAGATTTCTTGTTATACTGTTCAAATCAGAAAATTGGCGAGGCATTCTTTTGCATGCACTCATAGGGGCCTCCTCGCCTTTTTTTTTTCCTGCTTGCATGGGTGTTTTATACCAGTGGGGAGAACAGTCCAAATGAGTTGGCTGCCTGCCAGTTCAAACAGCAGGAAGTTTACTGATGCTGGAAGCTTTATTTATTTTGTGTTTTATTTTGGAAGGAGGAGTAAAGAAGGCTAATAACATTTCAGGGGCAAAGAGTGAGTTGTTGCCCTGCACTTCAGGCTCTGCTATCAACCAAGCATTGCAACATCTCCTATACTGCAGAGTTCAATTTAAAGATCAAATCTGCTATTACCTCCTCCTCTCCTACTGTCACTCCTCCAATGGAAAGGACAAGAATACTAAATCTTCTGAGTAACGACTACTGTATATACAAGTATTGTAACTAGGGGAGGGCAGGAAATGGTAACTACCGAGTAGATCCCAGTCAATTCTGTGCAAAACAAGAGGCGGAAAGTTAGGCACAGCTCTGAACTGACCTCAAGGCCCAGATAAAGCAATCATGATCATTTAATAATAGGAAAGATCCTGACCTTCCTACTTTATTTTTATTCAGTCTGTACCTAATGATATGTTTCCTTCAGTAGCAAAGCCATTTTTTCTGGTGGGGAAGAGCTTGTCGCTGCTAACCCCAGCTGCTGGGTCCTCTCCACCCTTCAGGTGCTGCCCATTTTATTTCTGCAGATTGTGGCCCGTGAAACCAGACTGGCGAAAGGTCCCAGTGATACCACCAAACTACTCAGCCCTTCTGCCTGGCTCATTTCGGTGACCTGGTTTGCAGAGCAGCCCCTTAAACTGTTCCTTCAGAGCAGCCAAGGGAGCAATGAGCTGCCCTGATGGGGTGAGAATAAGCAGCCAAGGGAAGCGGGGAATGTCCTAGCACTGCCGAGACGTCGCTGGCAGAGGACATGCTCCAGCAGTTTTGTCATCAGCAACACCACATCTCAGGGACTTTAGGCAAAGACATCCAGCCTCAGCTGAGGTTGTTTTAACATCTAGAGCAGAAGTCATCCCTGGGAAACTGCCATGAGTAGCTGACCTTAATGTGATTCACCCTTCTGTCTCCAATTTCTGCATATGGGTGAAATGGGCCCAGTTTTGGTCAATCACTTCAACAAGGAGCCATCATTACCGTATTTTGGTAACTAGTTTTCACATTAAAAGCACTTTCATTCTGAAAATAAGATGAAAAGATAAGTATTCAATACAGGAAACTATAAATATAAAATATAGATGCTGAATATAGCATATGGCTTAAAGCAGTAGTGATTAATCATCACAATAACTCAAATTCACTAGACAGCTGAAACTGTCAGAGCGCAATACCAGGTGACTGCTTCCTCAGTATTATTAAAGCTTTTAATACAGTTATTTCTTTCTACATATAAGTATATGCATTTGTGCGTTTGTGTGTATGCATGTGTATATAAGGGTAAATGAGAGGAACTGCCAGCAGTGAGTTAAAAAATAATGGAGAACATGTTTTCAGTTCTTCAGGCTAGCCTTGTTAGAAGAGAAAAAAAATACTTTCCTCTAAATGTGCTTACTGGAAATTACCGTCATCTCAGAGGACACCTACCTTTGGGCTTGGATTTCTGGCATGAGACGTGGGGGAAGATGTCTGGTTCAACAGGTGTCAGATGAAGTTAGTGTGCTCTCACGTATTCTCCAAGAATCATCTCATGGCAAACCTATCCAGCATCTTTTGAAGGAAAAAAATAAAACTTCTTAAACCTGAAAGCAAAAGAATATTCAAATTATCCTTCAGCATATTAAAACTTTCTGTTAAAGCAAATGGCTATTGGTAAAAGAAAAAAATTAACTCTGGAGGAAGATTTAGGAAGAGATATAAGAATAAGATATATTGGATTACAGCAGTGAATATACAGGTAGAGACTTTTAAAGTAGGGTGAATTACTATCTGAATAAGATTTCTAGTCTTGGAAATTAAAAGGTTCAGAAAAAGCTCTTGAAATCAAAAATATTAGAGGGTACTGACAGTACCATATAAAATGCAGAAGGTGAAATTGTCTGTATTGTTAGGAGATAAAAAAGAGTAATGACTGCTTTAAGTGGGCAAGGTATAGAAAAGGAGCTATAATATAAACTGAAGAGTGGGCCAAGAGGAGGTACAGACACTGGTCACTCTGTCCTTTGGTGTGTATATCTAGTCTATTCCACTCTCAGCTGGCCATGTCCTGGCCACAGAGGGATGCAGGTCTTGGTCACTGGAGAGGGCATAGAGATCCAGCCTCTTCCACCATTGATTCCTACTCAGACCACAATAGCAGCTGTGTGGACACTACATACCACTGTTGGCAGTCGCAGCTGGTCCCCAGTACCCAGGTGATCACCAGTGACCTTACATTTCCACTTGCTTTCCTGTCGCCTCACTTTGCCTGATGCCTTGTATCCCCTGACCCTCTAAGACAGTTGTCTTCTGCATCCCTCTGATTCTTCTCTTGAACACTAGATTTCTGTATCACCTCAGTATTTCCAAGTCCTCCCCTGAGTTTTGTACCCAACTCCCTAAATGCAGAACAGCAGCTACCTTCCTGGGGACAGTCTTGCTTTGGGCTCAGTGAAACAGTGGAAAACGGCAGGCAGCCACACTAGGGGCGGTTTAATTTCTGCATGTGGGTCCTGGTGAGATTGCTGGTTGTCTTCAGTGATCACAGTTCAGCATTAGCCCTATTACGAGGCATGCAGAATGGCTTCCTTGCTGCACACAGGAAAGTTTGTCCAATGGAAACTAAAACTAATTAGAAACTTAAAATAAGGGATAATAGTAATAATAATAGTAGTAGTAATAATAATAGTAGTTATATAATATCGGTGGGGACTGAGAAATGTTAAGGACACCTTGGGAAGGTGCTGGTGAGAAGAAAGCACATGACAGCTTTACCCTGGGATTGGGACCAGCAGGAGAGTTTCTCCCATAGGTGCCCAGGTGAGCTGTGCAGCCCCATGCCCCGGTAAAGCTGGATTCCTTAGCCTGTCAGAGCCTAGCCTCCCCCTTACCCAATTTTGCAAAATAAATAAATCTGTTTTCTCACTGATTTTGAAAGCCAGCTGTGATTTACATCTCCTTCTCCAAAAGCAGTATTTTCCCATGAGAATCAATCTCTTTTCAGGTACAGGCCTGCCTCCAAAATCTCAAGATGTTTGGTTAAAACGACATTTCAGCCACTTTCCTTCAGCAAAAGTGACATTGAACACAATAGCAGAGGAACTGAGAGAGGGCCACATGAAGACAGGCAAGAAAATCAGACTCAAGAGCCAGTGTTGTGTGGAGCCACTTAAAGTCAAGACATATATTTTATTTCTCACCTTTCAAGCAAATACATGTCTTTTGTGTCCACTCTTTAGGGTCACATGGAAAAGTGAAACCTTGGAGACAGGAAAGAAAGAGAAAACAGATTATTACAGACCTCACTGCTGTCCTGAGCAATTCTTCCTTTTTTCCATATAATGAATTAGCTGCTTGTGCAAGAATTCAGTTCAAGTCTTAAAGCATGGTGAATTACTATTCTAATTTACCGATGTCAGCTTTGTTTCAGCCTACTGTTAATCACTTAGTTTTGTATGTTTTACAAAACTGAGACAGATATTTATAAATATATTGTGGGGCACATAGGGGTACATCTTGCGTACTTACACATATATATTTCAACAAATACATAGTTATTGAAATTCATCTATAAGAAACTGTGCTTAAGTTCAAATCCATCTTGTGGTCAACACCATCCAACAATTTTGTTCCTTCTTTTTTCTTTTTTTTCTTTTTTAATACAGGTCATCCATTCAGTTAAAGTTCTGTCAAAATCATGCAGTTGATCTAATTCCTAGTAACAAAAGTAATTACTTTGAGTTCTAGTTTGCTATAATTATACTGCTACAGACTCTGCATATTCTAAAATATAGGGGTATGGCATTGCAGCTCCACCAAGCACCAACTCAAGTCTATGTGGCCTCTCCAGAGCTTTCCTGTGCCTTGCCTAATTATCCCCACTTCACCTTATAGAAAGTTTATATTTGCAACCTTGTAGTTTGACATTATTTTTCCTTTTTTTAACTTGATGTTTGATGTCTCAGCATGACTGAAGGCAAATCCACCAGCAGTAGCATGCAAGGCAGAGGTGCTCTTTCCCCCATCACTTGGTTTTGCACAGTTTCCCTAAGCCCTAGGCTTTTCTCCCGCAGATTTCCCTCTTAGCAATTCCTTGTTTGCATCCTCCAGGAGGGTTTGTGCTGTACATTTCTCACCATTGGATATCCTACTCTGCCCTTCCAATCTGCACGTTTCTGAAAGATTTTTTTGCTTTTAAGAACTAAAAACATAGGATCATCCTCCTCTGGCTCTCTCTCACTGGCTGCTCAATAATGAAGGAGCAGGCTCAGAATGAGCATCACAGGGAATAAACCTGCCAATGGATAGGACAGAGATGAAAATAAATCAGGGTGTAAGTGCATAAGATGGACCTGAATGATGCTGTTGGTGATGATTTGCTTGGCTGGCTCAAGCTTTCCAGATACCTTTGAAAGAGTGGGTTTATACTGCAGTGAACCTCAGAAAGGCTTTCTTGCTTGGTCTGACTGTCATTCCCAACATGTGGAATAACACCTGTAGTTGAAACAACTCACAGAGAAATCTGCTCATGTTAAGAAAATGTAAACAAAGTTGATTAATTCAGAGCCTAAATACTCAGCTGAGAGACACTCCTACTGGCAAATTATCTCTCTGAGAATATAGATACAATCCCTGGCTTGTTCCAGTCTACTGGGTCTTACTCACAGGGATCAGTTAAAGCAAATCCCACTAGAAGGGTTCATTTGCCTTTCCTGCACAGTCCTAGGTTCCCGTGCACTCTGGCTTCCTGGGTCCTGGAACGTGGTATGAGAGTTTGTCGCCACATCTTTGGATGGGATTCTCACCAGCATACTCTCCTAAAATCACACCCTAGAACTGAGACCTCATATCCTAGGATAGCCTTAAGCCAATATGCTATGCATGCATTCCTATTCCTACAGAACAAGAGCTCAATAAAAAAATATAGAGGGGTCCAATTCAGAGTATTAGTCGTCCCTTCCCTTCATATGATTAGGTCTTTTTCACATAAAAATGCACTGCAATACGTATTAAAGTCAAGGTTGTGAAAAATCAAACCCCTTTGATCAAACTTGTTGGAAATGAAACCCAAGAAAATGAATCTTAACAACCTATATTATATAAACAGATAACAAAGTACAAATGAGTGTATTCGCTGCCACCCCACTTTGCAGGATGCACATATGTACACCTACCGCATACATTACTGAATAATAAATCACACTTTGATCCAAGTAACCCAAAGCATTTTACAAACACTAATTAAAATTTGAAATATCTCTCTGAGGTACTTAAATAACAACGTACATAATTTGTAGGTGGGAAAAGTGAGCCAAGGGAAGGTTAAATTAACTCACTCAGGATCAGAGGGGGAATCTGAAAAATTGGGAAGATGGTACGAGTCTGTATCCGACACATCTACACAAACTAAGGGAATCTGTCCTTCTTGAATCTACCGTATATGAGTGCTATTGTAACTCTAAAAAGGTTTTCCAGAAGATTACTTGTCAGACTTCATTTAATTACGATAAATTCTAAGTATTTGGTTTTAAACGACTAAGTAGGCTCTATCGCATCACTGTTTCCCAATATCTCAAGACTCTTGGTGGAAAAAGCAATCCCTGCTCATAATAGAAACCACCCCTGGATCTGACTCAGTGACAACTGGGTACAACTGCGTGAGTTCTCCCGAGATGACCACTAATTGGTCCTTCATGGCAGGTACCACTGCCTCCAGGAATTTGCATTGCGTCACACAGAAACAGAAAAACTGTGAAATAATTACAGAACAGCTAAGGGGAGAAAGTGTTGCCACAAGCAATGCTCTTGCCTCTCCTCCTGGGCTGCGCTGTGCTCTCCTCAGGTGGCAGCCGGGCCGGCAGAGGCGACTGCCCCACCAGCACGGACCCCCGGCCCCCTCCACGGCACAGTGGCATTGCTGATGAGCTCACCCATCCTCCCCTACCCCCCTTCTGGGGATTAACATCTTGCCTAATTGTATCTATACCTGCCCCTGTGAAGTGATCTGAATTGCAAAATAACCAAACTAAAGCAAAAAAAAAAAATAATTACCATCCTTGTTTTCTAGGTTCCCCCCACCCCCCATTAACAAGGGTCATTCCTCAGCACCAAGCATGGAGACAGAGGACAGCAGGAGGCAGATCTCTGCATGTGGAGGGGTGGCCCCTTCGATAGACAGTTTTCCATTAGAATTGTTCATAAAACTTGCACAGCATTGGGGGCAGCTTTGTGACATTCCTGGGGTATTTAACATTATTGATCTTTTTTGACAAATGAGTAATGTAACACGTTCATTACCATTAATCATCCTTTTTCTAATTCAGGTAAACAAGGGGTAGTTTGGTTCATGCTCAGCTATTATCTATTTTCATAATTATTTTTACAAGGATCCTGTTTGATGAAATTCAAATACGTATTTATTTGGAAGAAAAATATTGATGCTCTTTTCATTTCAGCAAAGTATTCCATAAAGGATCAACTTTCCTACCTGTGCTATTAAAAAACAAAACCCAAATATGCTGTTATGCCTTAGAACTACATTTTAAAACTGGGTCTGCTGTTTTTGGCTCTATTAGCATGGAAGTGAACAGTTAGCTTCACAACAACATCGGGTGGAGACGAGTCGGATTCCCGTCCCCTCGCTTGCCTTTGGCAGCTGGGTTGTTATTAGATGTGATTAAAACCCCCATATGTTCCCATCACCTGAGCAATCGGCTCATGGGCTTCCCGGTGCATACGGTGCTCCCAGAAGGTCCTGCTTTTCTCAGCAGGTGTTTGCTGTGGCTGTGAGCAGAGAGGACCACATGGAGACAGCCTGTGGCACCAGCTTCTGCCTTCCTTTCCACTGGGAAGGAACATCGCAGTTCCCCGCCCTTTCCCCAACTCACCAGCATCCTCTTTCCCAGCTGTGTCAACTACCCTGAAGGGGACAAAGAAACATGAAGATTGCTATTTTCCTAATATGTCCTTCCTATTCTGATATATTTCAATAACATTAAAAGTATCTCCTCATTATCTGCTCCAAATCTCTCTAGTTAGAATTGTCAAGAGTTGGTAATTGCACTTCTCACGCTGCTGCTAGCTGGCTCCGTCAAAACCCTTCACCTGCATACGCTGGCTTTGCTGCCTTTTCACATCTCCTTTCAGTGGTGACTCCTGGCCTGCTCCCGCTGGCTTTTAAAGACAAGCTGATGGATTTTGAGCTGGGTTAGTTCTTTTTCACAGTGATTATAGGCAGGACTATTGGAAGCTGAAGCCCGGTGTTTCCAGCCCTGCTGTTGCCCGGCTCTCCCAGGAACTCTTGTGCCCCTCTGCCAACAGCTGCGATGCTACAGCACGAGCAGTATTTGCCGTGCCCCTGTCTTTCTAGTGTTTGCAGCAATGCTATTGTTAGAAAGAAAAAAGGTGATATTGCTGTTTTCTCTATTATTATTTTAGTGCTCTGATGCTGTTCTGCATGTACTGTACTGACAGGTTCATCACAGAGCAATTTAAATAGAGATGTAAAGCACATTTATTTCTCCTAATGAACATACCAATAACACTCATGCAGCGATGACTCTGTTTCCTGAAACCAACAAACCCTGAAATAATATTGACAGGACCAATTGCTTGAAACTTGGTAGAAACAGTGTATATTGAAGATACAAGAAGTCACACTAATAGGAATCCTGTAAGGCAAATGACTCCACAGAGGATGAAAGGTATGAAAAAAGCTCACTTGTGTTTTAAAAACACAGTTTCAAGAATTTATCATGTCATTTAAAAGACTGAATAGAGGTAAATATTGAGATTTTTAGGGAATAAAAGGGAACTATTACTAAAGTGTACCATTAGATAACTCAGAACTATCATTTCAATTTCGACAGCAGCCTCGGTTTCCAATAATCACAATACCTGGTCCAAAGAATGTTTTTTTGTTAAAGAGTTCAACAAAATTCTCTCTTATGCCTTTGAATGCAAAAAAAAAGGTGAAATTGGCAACTCTGTTCTTCTTAGTCCTCTTGAGAATATGTGAAAAGTGTGGTTGGTGGAAAGTGAATTTTAAAATTCATGTACTCATTACTGACATAAAATCTGTTCAGTTACCTAGTTCTAGTATAAAGTCCTGATTATGGTGGAATCACTGTAAAAAAAAACCCCACTGTTAAACTCAGTTAGCTGAGGTATGTATTAATAAATATGTGCCATAGTCTCACACCATTTTCTGGTAAAAAGAAGATTTTTAGGGCACATGAAGAAGGTCTCCTCCACTGCCTAACCCCTCTCTGCTATCTGATTTTTACACCACACAGATGATATTTGAATGAGGAAAAGCAGCTTACTGCTACTTCTGGGGCCCTTGAGCGTCTGATGGCTGGTTCAGAAAAAAATAAAAGAAGTTTAAAAGTGAATAATTTCAGAGGAAAAAAAGCTAAGAGATGATAGCTCTGAAATGGATCAGCTAGTCAAGAGAGAAAACAGGGGCTTCACCAAGCTTCAGATACCTCCTACAAGTTGATGTCAGGGGAGTTTTAGAGATACTGCCTTGAAAATTAAGCTTCAAAGAGAATAACTGAGTAGTAAATCATAGAAAAGGTGGAAACTGAGGTAAGGTATAAAAGAACTTGACGTGTCAAATAGTGAGGGGGCTGACAAGAAGTGATACAGAGAAGCTGTCCCTGACAGCTGGCCTGGTCCACACAGGTAGACTGGAAGAGATGGCGGCCACACAGCTCCTCTCCTTTTCCTGCCTGCCATTGTACCTGCTATCGTATCAGTGACACCAAATTTTGCTACTCTCGTTTAGTTAAGGCAAAGACTGGAAATAAGAACCCCAAATCAGAATGTTTTCATTCTTGTGTCTGTAACTTTTCAAGAACAGAATTCATCTAAGAGCACCAGATGGCTGGACAATACTTTTGCTTGTCTCACTTTTCAGGAATGGCAAAATAAGGAAGCAAAAAGCAGGTCTTTTCCTTCCACCTATGTTATAGCCCTCTGATAATTAACAAAGCACTGAATAATTCCATTTTTTTTAACACCCATGTTGCCGTACTTTCTTAATCTAATGTTATCACTGACTGCTTTTTCCATTGCCATTAATATCTACCTATGACTGTAGACAGGTAAATAATTGCTACACATCATAATCACTTTCTTACATGATTATCCTCTAGAGATTTTGATTTTATTTGCAACAGTTTTCTGTCTTTTCATGAAGCAAAGGAACATAGAGATAGTATAAATCTATAGGAGAAATTCAGATATATGGCATCTCTGTTAAAACATTCCCTGATTGTCTTAGGTTACCTGCTGGCTCCATTACAACCTTTCAAAAATAAGAAATCAAAGACTAGGGAACTCTTCTCAGCTTTGTAGTGTTCATAGTGGGCTTCTTTGCAGCTTCAGAGAAGCTGCAACATTTTAGCAGTTCCTATCACTGACCTTCCCTATATTTTTTGCAGTTTCAGCTTGAAGTTTGCTTGCTTTGATATAAATCATTGCAACATTGCATCACCATGGAGCAAAATCACGCTACACACTGTAACAGAGGAAGCTGATAACCTGGGCTTTGGCTGATTATTATTCTTTGCCTTGATAGAGGAAGGTACCTTGAAACTTAAAACTCCCCAGCATAGGATCCTCAGGTCTGAATAGCTTACCAAGTTATTATTTTTAAAGTATTAAGACACTGGTAATCATGATAGGATTGCCAAAATACAAACAAATTCTGTTTGGGAAAAAAAAAAAAAAAAGAAAACTTTATGTATTGACGTGTTCTCCTGTTATTCTTCTCATTCTTTCTGTTTTTAATGCAGCTGAGCCAAAGGTTTCAGGGTTGTTTAGAAAGCGACTTGTAGAGATTTCTGGGGTCATGTATATGTTCTTCAGTGCTTGTTTTCCTTATAGGGTGCTGCTCAATAGTGCATGGTAACTTCAACAGTTTACAGTCTATTTATTTAATATTCCTGAAGAAAGAAACTTCAAAAGAAGAATAGGATTATGTGCCTGACATGTTTCCTCCACAGAGTACAACTCACTTTGGTATTATTGCATCTACAGCAGCCAGACTTCCAAACGCAGATCTTGCTTATATGAATTTGTAATAATGATATGCAGCTTAAGACAGCCTCTTTTTCAGATTTGCTTTGCCAAGCAGCCCTGTTGAAATTAAAATCGCAACTCAGATCAATTTCTGCAGGGAAATTTAAACAAAAAAAATAATGAATAAAGGAAGATTTCTTACACATAATCGTTTATACTCCTTAAACTCACACCGTTGATTGCTGACCTCTGAAAGATGGAAAAAGTACCTGTCCCCTGAGTAGATACCAGAGCCTAGACTTTGTCTATTGTGACTTGGTATTCAAATAGCAGATTATTTTTTTTCCCCACACAATAATTCTCAGATGTGTTAACCAGTGAAGAGAGAAAATTGGATGTATTGTGTGTCATGGAAAAAAGACCTGGTGTAGAGCAAAGACAGAGGATAAACGTTCAAGGGAGTAAAAAGATTCTTAAACATTTCCCTGATTTCTCTTTTGTTAGTTTATATTTGTGCCTGTGAAGACAAACTTTGCACTAGTTTCTGAGATGTTAAAACTTCTACATAGTGCAAGGAAGTTCCATTTGAATAATAATCACCAGTGACTAGCTCTTTCCAGTGGGTTAAGAGTGATTTCAGATACTTACAATCACCAGAAAAGCTTAACAGTCAGTGTCATGAAACTTCTGAAGTTTTAGCCAGGATCTCTATGTAGTAGGACAAGTGTACATGAAGGTTGCTGCTGTTACCTAATAGTACATTTGGGCACAAAGGCAGGTACCAATTGACAGAGCTTCTGCAGCTTGAGCATAGGATCACTACTGACCTTAAAAATCATGAGAAGGGGTCCCCGTTCTTGCAAGTAACCAGACTTTTACCTTCTACAGGCTATTGACAAATGCTTTCACATAAGGCTGTGTGGAACATAATAATGGGATTTCATAGTATCTCCTAAAATAATTTCCGCTAATAAATAAATTCTAATACTTGCATCTAATTGCAACTCTGCAGAAACTTCAGAACAAGATTGTGTAGTTATGACTATTCATATTCCTGTCACGCGTGTTGGTCCATGTCATAGATCAGTGAGCCACTGTGCTCGGCATCATCTGAGTCAAGAAAAAGGAGATAATCTCATGAGAAAAAGCTCATACAACGGTCCCCCCCGCTTAACATTTTCAGCAGAAAAGTCGTAGTGCTCCACATACCCAAATGACAAAAAAGTAGAGTCAGGTTTTGAGTCAAATTCCAAATGCCACCCTCATGAGTTCTCCTCCCCCCGCACTCCCCAAAACACTAAAAGCCATGAAAGAAGAATCCTTAGAAAGCTTGGCAGGAGAAAACTTCTTCAGCAATTGTCTGGGAACACAAAATTCAAATGAGAAGTGGGAGACTCAGTTTAGAGGAGTACAGATTCCCACACAAATGTCACTGCCTCGATAGGTGAAAATCTCGGGTCTGTGAGAAGATACAGCAAGCATCAAAAGCCCAAGCTTTACTTGCTCCCGGGGCTGAGCTGTAGGGAACACCTACGCATTACAAAATTGTTTTGATTTCCTCTTTCCCTTTCCCACTCTTCTGTAAGAGTACTTTACTCATTCAGGCCAGCTCTGATCCTTTTTTCTCTTATTCTCCATCCTCTTTTGGCTTCTGGGCATCTTTAATATGCACAACAAAGTGTCAGTTTCATTACCAGCAATCTGTATTCAAGGATATCAAATTTGTGTAAATTCCACAGCATTGCACAATGTTTCCATTTAACCTGAATGAAATTCAAGTGCAAATGAGGTGTTAGTCATTCATGAATAGAACCCTTAATGTGTAGACATGTTTTTTTAAGGTGAATTTAGTACTCGGCAAAAGGTGCCAAATTGACAACACTGAAAACTGAAGTCCTCTATGAATTCTTGCAAAAGGGATGATGGGGGAAGGCAAGCCACGCTGCTGCATATAAGTCTGCTGATAACTAGCACTGGCAATGGAAAGATAATTCAAATATTGTGTCCCTTTAAGGCTTCACTCTCTGTAGAGGGAGTATTAGTCCCTACACGAATCTAGTGGGTTTTGTGACACAAAATTTCAGGGTATGGAAAAACTGAGAAATGCAGAGCTCCAAATCATTTCACTTAAGGCACTCTGTAATGAGATCTAATCAACTTTGAACACCTACGGGTGAAATTCCCCCTCCTTTCCATAGATGGATTTTTGTTATACTCCCAGGACAGTCTCCAATTTGTTATTGTTAAACAAGTGATGTCATCCCCAACTAACCAAAATGATTGGAAGTGCTAGCAAAAAGTATTACAGAAAAGGTTGAAACAGTACATTCATATTGAAAATACCCAAGACTGCTTTTTAAAAACACATATAATCCTGCAATGTAAATGACACCCAGCCACTGGATAGGTACTGACTGGCCACAGAAAGAAAGAGCTTTCACTCACTTATTGTATGAACGTGGCAAATCCCATCCTGCAGATTCTCACCTGTAAATTGTAGGCTGTAACTAGCCCTAGCTCAAAGGGATTTGACGTATATGAAGAAAAGGTTGTACACAAGAACAACATATTTTATCTAAATACCTTCTATACTACTGACACTCAGGCAAAACACAGTTCTGCATTTACAAAATCCAGGATGTTGAGGACAAAGACTGACGGCCAAGAATTGCAGGGGGACCTTACAAGGCTGTATGGCTGGTCAATAAATTGGTAGATGAAATTCACTATGAATAAATAAAGACCGACGCACACGGGAAAAAGTCTTAACTTCAAATATGAGTGAATAGGTTCTGAACTCACAATTGTAATTCAGCAATAAGAATATACGATAGATCCAAGGAAGAATTAGGTCAGTACTCAGTACTCGTTATCAGTCAAAGCGGAAAATAAACTTATGAATTTTTAGGAAGGAATAGAAATAAATCAGAAGCAAACACTGTGCTTTTGAATAAATCTATGATTCACCCACATTTTGAGTACTTGTGCAGCTCTGGTCTCATTTCTAAAAGGATATGGTTAAACCAGAAAAGACCAACAAGGATCATGCACATATGCATAATGAACTGGATATGCGAGGACACCTCAGCTTGGAAAAGACAACTAAGAGAGAATGCACAAGTCTAACCAGGAGCAGCCAGAAAAGCATGAAAGGGCATTGATTACCATGGCATCGGTTGTTCTCTGTCTCTCCCAGTACAGAAATGTAGGCGGCAACAATCAAAATCCAGGCAGAGAAAGAAAGTTTGAGCACTGGTGAGCAAACCTGTGGAACTCACTGTCAAAGGCTGCCCAGGATGCACAGGGGTCACAAGGGAAACCTGGGCAAATGCACAGAGAAGACATTCTTTGAAGTTTACTGCAAGAAACACATCCAGCTCAGGAAATACCCTGAGCTGAAAACTGTTGGAGGCTGAGGAGCACAGGTGGTAGCAACACGCTACCATTGTCTGACTGGGCATCCACTGTCAGAGGCAGGACACTGGACTAGATGAGTCTTAACCTGACCCAGTAGGACTATTTCTATGTTCTTGTGTTTCTGTCTTTATCTCACAGCATGTAGCTATAACTTTCTGATAGCTGAGCGCAGATAACGTAAAGCTATAAACCAGATAGCTTTGGTGGTACTGACTACAATATCTGTCCATTCAACCCTATGGCACTTCTTAAGTTAGCCTTGACACCCACACTGAGTGTCACACGGAAATACAAGCATATCCATGTGTGTACGTGTATTGGGATGAGTAGAGGAGGGGTTACCCACAATTTCACTGCCGTGCAGCTATCACAAGTGATCTGGCCCATTCCCATTTACTCTTGTTATTGCTGTGGATTAGCATGAACAGAAGCAGGAAAAGGTTTCAGCACAAAGTTGAATACGGCCAAGCAAGAACAGGAGGAGACTGAAGAAAGAAAGTCTTCAGCAGCCTGGGTTGGCACAACTTCTCAGTAAAAGACACAGAATCCTTGGGACAGTCATCCCCAGAACATCTATTGACAATAAACACAGTGTGCCAAAAATGCAGCACTGCTGAGTTTTAGCATACACACAGATGTATGGTGTCCCAAGCCTCACTTCCAAAGGGCACAACTGACTTCTACAAAACCAACAGTCCCGAGTCTCCCTTACTGCATCAAACCATGGATGGTAAGAACATCATGTTACTCCAAAGATATATTTTTTAAGATATACATTATTTTTAACTAAAAATTTCCATTAAACTCCATTCACTCATTTCCTGGTTTGTTTTCTTCTTCCTAAGTGCTCTCTCTGTTGGATAACTCTAAGGGCTGTAGACAGATAGAGTTATTGTCTTTTTAAAATGAACATTGAAATAAATATGGAGGTTCCCATCTTCCATACCTTGACACAGTTGCTCACAACTGCCATGGAGTGCCTCATAAATTTGCACATCATCTTTGTATGTGGGCCATGACGCACCACAAGGATAAAGATGGTGCAAAGCTGCACACAACTCCCTGGGACTCCTCCTGCTTCTGTGGACTGTGGAATGAGATAGGGAAGAATTATCGCTGCCCTCTGAAGTGGCTAAAAACATAACTTTTATGCAGTGGTAAATGAACTCATGTAATCACAGCAGAATGAAACTATTGGTAACTCAGCCCTGCCAAGCGGTAACCACTGCAGGAGTGTGCCTCACTTTGGCATCATCTCTGATTCTTACTATTTTCTGCAGAGGTAGCTCAGCAAAATTGGACTTCATAGAAATCTTAACAGAAGTTATACCCATGTTAAAATGTTACAGTAAAAGCATATTTGATCAATTTACAATATTTCAGTTCTATTGGTTTGAGAAGAACAAGACTGAAGTATTACATGCAGCATGAATAAGCTTTAAAATTTGCTTGTCCAAAAATCCTGAGCCTCCAAAATTGCTTTGGAACCATCTGGCTTAGAAGCATTGCTGTTATTTCATCATTTCTACCTGTTGAGCTGGACCTGACTGGGAGAAAATTCAGGTGCCCAGTCCACCCAGCCACTGGGGTTTGCCCCTTCTGCGGCACCCGCATGCTAACTCCTTCTGTGACTCAAGGCCTTATAATGTTGCCAAAAAGTTTAACCTCACTAAAAGCTAGGAGCCAGCCTAGTTTTTAAAAGGATCAAAATAAATATTCACACCTCCCAAAACACAGGGGAGACCAGATTAATAGTTAGCCTTTGTGATTAAGGTAAACCTTTCCTCAGTTTAAAAATGACTGGACTTGGTTTATACTTATTATTTCAGAACTTGGTCACCCATCAGTCATTTAACTTTCTTGTACGCCACAAGTTTTCTATATCCTGCGAGACTCTACCTGGATGCTTTGCTGCTGTTTTGAATGAATTCTTAAATTAGTTCCTGCTCACTCCTCTTTTAAATTTTGGGTGAGGAAGGAGAGGTGATTCCAGCTAGTTCTCAAGGCAAGAATAAAAACTTTGTGTGACCATTTGGAACTTTCACCCAATTATCATAATCATACTTTCTAATTTTTTTTAATAAAACTAAAAATCCATATCTAAACAAAAGCTTTATTCCTCTATCAGAAATGAAACTTTATTCATAGTTATTAACCATTATAGCAGACATACCCCTTGTATAAATATCTATAAAGTAATGAGTCTTTCCTGGAATAAGATGCATATTAATTAGATCCTACAGCACTTGAGAGACTTTGGTTCAATTCCCACCAGTAAGGTCAGGAAATGCATCCACAGTAGTTAGCAACTAGTTTCAAAATCTCAATGCACCGAGCACGATGGGGTCATTCAGTGGAGCAGGTACCCCAAGGGAAGGGTAAAACAAGAGCCAGGGATTATTTCACAGCACTGAACTGGTACACTGCAGGAGTGACGGACCTTCCTTTCAGAACAGAAAAGCTTGCCAGCATACTGTCCTTATTGCCCACTCTCATTACAAAGAATGTAGCATGTGAAGCAATTAATTGGATGATATGGGCTGGAAAAAGCTGAGAAAATTGTGTGCGCGCATGTGTGGATATACGAGGGGAGACGCTAATATAATATAGGAGGACAACACTAACATATCCACACTAAAACAGCCCAGCTCAGTTAGATATAGGACCATCTCCATAAGACATTGAAGCTCCAGTGCTGAGCAGGGTAAAATAATGCAAAAAGCCTTCTACCCACTTGAATTTTAAATTCAGATGATGATTCACTATTATGGAAAGATGGATTAAATATCTCATCTTTGCCCATAGACTGCTAATGAACCAGGCTCTAAACACTAGAAGACTTTACGCAGAATATCGAATTTCCATGGGAACGAGATTCTCTGAACACCTCTGTGCTATTAGGACAGGGTGGGTTTTTTTTAATGTCTATTTCTGTTATTCTATCAGTTGTGACAAAGCAAACTGATAGGAATATGCTCTGTAATCTTTGAGTTTTGTTTTGTTTCCATTTTGAATTGCAGCACCTACAAGTATTCTTACAGTAGATTTTCAAAAGTTTTAAGAATCAATAACTTTTTTTTAATGGAAGATAAAATTCTCCTTAGGAACTGGAGGCTGCAAAGACTGGAGAGAAACATGGTTTACCAGGCTAAAAAGTAAAATTATTATTTATGTCAATAGGAAAAATTATCTGATATTTTTTCACTACATAAGTAATTGTCATTAAAAAAAATCACAAGCCGATGAACACTCTCAATGTTTAATAGTACAAAACATACGCTAGAAATGACAGAGTTAGGGAGATATCTTTCCTCATGGGAAAACTACTCCATTACACTCATAGAGGTGCTACACTCTCCTCTGAAGCATCTGGTGCTGGCTGTGTTTAGAGACAGGACACCAGGCTATCATGACCTTTGGTCTGCTCTGGCATGGCAATTCCTGTGGTTTTAGATTGCAGGCTGCACTGGTGTATTATTTGAATGAATTCAGTGTTGTGTATCAACACAAATAATTTACAGGCAAATCTTTTCCTTCATGGTTAATCAGAAATTTTAGGAAAAGCAACGTTTGATCTTGCAGGCAGTAGATGAGTAGTATTTTTTTTTAATTATAAGCACAATCATGCAGACATGTTATTCAAACCCGTATCTGTATGTTTGCACATCTCCTTGCACGACTGTTTCACAACATGCAAGTGAGAACCATTTTCTCTGCAGGCACAGAATACTGCTATTAAGCTCTGGGTAGCCTGGAGAGCCAGATCTTGTTCAAACCATTTTCCAGGACAACACTGGCTGTTTCACTGTGTGTATGGCACATACACATGGTGCATTATACTGGCTCTTCCCTTACACTTATTGAATCTGACTTAGAGAAATAGGAACCCACGCTCCGAGTGGGGAAGAGCATAACTAACATATGGCACTTTTTTTCTTCACATGTGTCTTGGGTTTCTTGCTGCTGCTATCTTGAGTATCTACATGGCTCTGAGGGCGAGGGTCAAGGGCATGGGGGTCCAGGAGGTTTTCTCCTCGGTCCTGTCAGTGAGGGAAACTGGCTTGAGGAGGAATGAAGGGATCCTGTGGGTCAACAACTGGTTGCATGCCTGAAGCTGACAAGAAGGCTGTGGCTTTTACAACCACAGGACCCTCTTTGAAGATTAAGGACTGCTAGGAATAGATGGGATCTACCCAATCAAACGGGACAAAAGCATCTCTTCCAAAAGGCAAAGGACCATGGGACCTGTTGGGATGCACCCAGAAGTGCTGAAGGACCTGACCAATGTCATTGCAAGGCCACTCTTCATTATCTTTGAAAGGTCACTGCGTGTTCCTGAGGACCTGAAGAAAGCAAGTGTCCCTCCTATCTTTAAGATAGAAGAAGAAGGAGAATCCGAGGAACAACAGGGCAGATCAGCCTCACATTGATCCAAGCAGAGGTGAGGGAACAAATAATCCCAGCAACCTGGTGGTCAACAAGTTGAATATAAGCCAAAAATCCTCCCTTGCAGCAAAGAAGGCCACCAACACCATGGGCTGCCTTAGGAACATTGCCAGTGGGTTGAGCAAGACAGTCCTTCACGTCTGCTCAGCCCTGGTGAGAAATATCAGGAGTGTTAGGTCCAGTCCTAGCCTTCCCAATACAAGAAAGATATGGACTTATTGAAGCAAGTACTGCAAAGAGCCAAGAAGATAATTAAGGCACGGGAGCATCTTTCATATGAGGAGAGGCTGAGGGAGCTGGAGGGTGTTTAGCCTGGAGAAGAGAAGGCCTGGGGAGTCTTATCAATATAAATACCTGGTGTGGGGGGATAGTAGAGAAGATGGAGCCAGGCTCTTCTCAGTGTATTTAGTGGAAGGACAAGAAACAATAGACACCAACTGAAATACAGAAATTCCACCTAAACATAAGAAAACACTTTTCCGAGGGTGGTCAAATAATGGAGGAGGTAGCCTGGAGAGGTTGAGGAATCGCCATCCTTGGAGATACTCAAAATCCAACTGGGCATGACTCCTGGCAACCTGCTCTAGGTGACCCTGCTTGGGCAGGAGGGTGGACTAGGTGATCTCCAGAGATCTGCCAGCCTCAGCCATTCTGGGATACTGTGAATTACAGTTAATCTGCAAAATTCCTCCCCAGTAGTCATCCATTGCACAATGATTTCTCTTTCTTCAGTATGTAAGTTATTTGCAGCACAGAACCTTTTCCATACCTTTACTCCTATCACTGCCGTCCCACATTCTTTTTAAAGGTGATCCACTTTACTTGAACACATTTTCCCTGCCATAAAGTCCAAGAGGAAAAGTTACTACAGCTTGTGCTTATGCACGAGAATATAGCAGGTCTTGGTTATGCTAAGTGAATCACAGGGAAGATTTTCAATGTCCAGCAGCTAAATGTGTTAGCTGTGACATTTCTGAAGTTCTATTTTTATATATGCACCAGAAAAAAAATCCACTTCTTTATATCTGTTCTTTACCACAATATTTGTTTAACTACCGCTTTGATGCTACCTCTATATGCTGCAGCACATTCTTGCAGCTACAGTTTTACAAGCTATGCATAATATAGTTTTTCAGAGCTAGACTTTTTTATCCAGGAATTTGTACTCCTAATGAGAAAATAGTCTACAAGCAGCATTCTTACATCTCTCTTAACCTCTTTGCTGTTAAAAGGTTTGTTTAAGATTTTCTTCACAGGACAAAACACAATTCATATCTGGTTATTGTCCTAATGAAATCCCTTTCTCCTCCTTACAGAGCTCTTATCTGAGATGTTAAAATTTAACTAACTTGAGTTATAAATACTGTGTGAATTAATAGTCAACATTGTTTGGAAGGTTTTTTAATTGGCCTACAGGGAGATTTTCTGTATATATTAAACGGATCATGTGTCTGAATTGCAGCTAACCCACCTTTACATTTCCTTTGCGCACATTAAGCTCAAAACTGTTTAATATTTTCTTAGAAGTATTTGGGTTTATTGTTCACTTTAGGAAATGACTGTTAGCAGTCAACGTAAACCAAGGTTACTGATTGGTCCTCAGTGATGTCATACTAGTGTCATAATGCCCAATAAATAAATAGGTTTGGCTGTTCTTCTTATTTTTATTTATAAATTCTGTTTCATAACAGCAGTAAGATGCTCCAGGCCATGCAGTTCTTGGGGATTATTGCACTTGTCAGGTGTTTAAAATCACTCAGTCCTCTGCCTGTGCCTTATAATACCACTGGAGGCATATAATCAACCAGAAATGCACTGCCTGGAGTGTCTTAATGCTTTATTATGACATATCTAACTTTCAAAATAAATTATTTATTTGGAAGCTTGGAAGTGTCATAATGATATCCAATCAGTAGCCGAGAAATATATATGAAATCAGGACAACACATCAGAAAGAGAAAGACAGAGGATAGAAAAAAATGCCGGCTCATCAGTCATCCCAGGCCAAAACAATGTGTGTGTACGTCTGTAGACATAGTTACGTGTGTATATACACTAGTGGATGCATTTCTGTTTGTACATAATTTGTATCTAGCAAGAATCACGCAGTATATGCATTTATATGTCTATAACTAATTGTTGATATAAACCAATGACTGTCTGTATTGAGCTAATATCCTAAATTAAAAAATAAGTGGGCTAAATAAATGTTAATAACTTAAACCTCCTATTAACCAGAAATTTAGGACGTTCTGTACTTACTCAGTTAAGTCATTCCATATTTAAGAATTAGCTTCTGTATTTCATGGAAAGGAAGCCTAGCTACATCAGTTGGCATTACAAATTGCATTTCACATCATTATCATTACAATCACTAAACTACACATATTATTCAAAACCAAATTTTAAAAGCAAAACAAAAGAAAACAGTGTCATTTTCTAATAAGAAAAAAAAAAACCAACCAAAAAACCCCAAACTAACATATCGACTGTACAACAACCAGAGAAATGTAATACTCTGGGGTTTAAATTTCTAAATTAAATTCCAATTTGTAAATTATTATGTGGAAATAAGGAAGTCTACTTAGGCAATTGTGCTAAATAACAGCTCAAACCCTGCAGGGGACCAAATTATCTTTTAGTGAGGGAATATGAAAAGTTTTTTGGAAAAGGGCCAGTTTTAGGTAGGGGGTGTTTAAAGCCTTGGGAGTTACTGTAGCAATAGAAAAGATTAATAATTTGCACATGTGAGACTCCTGGCAAGCAGGACGCAGCTGTAAAGAATTAACCCCTCCTGAGAGACATAAAAACATGGAGCAGCTGAGAAGAAAAGGGTGAGGGGAGAATGCAAAAGTATGCAGAGTACAGATGTCCTAGAAGAGAAAAATATGTAAAGTAGGGTTGGAGAATGTACAGAGATTTTATTATTATTGGGGGGTGGGGAGAGGGGATCTTCTTGACAAATTGTGGGTATATGGGAAAAAATGAAATACCAGCAGAAGACAAAACTAATTCCCTATTACTGCCAGTAAGTGCAGCTAATCTGAATAAAAATCTGAAAGCCCACAAGTCCTTATTGAAAGGACACTCTCAAAGTGATCTGGCCTAAAACTAGCCCAAGCCGGCTTTGTTTTGGTGTTCATGCATGCCTGCCTCTGCTCTGCGTGCTGACTCCATCATTCTTGTATGCGGGCAGGGTGCTGAAATACAGAAGATGCTTGCTGGAGTGATCGGAGGGCAGGCTCTCGTACACACAGAAATTGAGCAAGCAAAGCAGATCTGGGGGTGAAGCATTGTGTGATTGTGGGTCTGTAACTGTGGAGAAACCCAGCTCCTGATATTTGTTCTTCCTGGCTGCCTACCAGATTAATTTCTATTGTGAGGGTCCAATTTTGCAGCTGCTCAGCACGGCAGAACTGCACCCCTCCCCCAGCCACATTCAATAGGGCCGGTGCATGGGCAACGGCGCGGTTGCACCCTAACTCAGATGATAACTCTTTTATAGCCTGGTAGAAGGCCAAAGCAATCCAATTTTTAGGTTGTATTAGAAATCCGAGACTATTACCCTTCAAAAGGAGAAATTAGGCTTTAGAGAGGTGAAATATGTAATCCTTCCACTGATCTTTAGTTGCTGAGTATTTTTTTTTTTCTCTTTGGAAAAACAAATTGGTAAAGATAATGTTTGAAGTGATCATTAACAGAGAGAAACAATGGAGATGTTTATTCAGATTAAGTCACAGACAGCAGCATCCTTTTCTATCAAAAGAAATAAGTGGTCTTGAAAGTAATGCATCTTTAAATGTTACATGGGTTACGTAGAATCCAGACAGTGGATTTCTTTTTTCTTTTCCTGTTTAATAAGAAGAAACATCAATAGATTACTTTTAGAGGTTTATTGTGTTTAGATTTAACAACAAGCCCAAATCTCTTCTATGACCTAAACCAGATTCTATTATAAAAAGAGAAAAATAAAAAGAATACACTTTTAACATGGTAACTGTTTCAGCAGAGTACTTTTCAAGTAAGTACACTCAAAGGAGCCTTTGGAGGCCTCAGGAGAATAGGAGCAATAAGTTCAGGGGGTGAATATGGTTCCTTGCTTTCCATGCTTGTTCCCCAACAAATAAAGTATATTACAACTTCCCAAGTGTTTAATGGTCCCTCAGATTTCACAACTCACTCCTCTCCCTCATGTCCTCCCACAACTCCAATAGTGCATTCATGCACCATCAACAGATCTTCCCTATTCCTTTCTCCCTGCATTTTCCTGTGTGGTTCCCACAGGGTTTGATGCACGCTCTCCCTCACTCCTCTCCGAAACCCTCCCCATGTGGAGAAGCCCACTGGAACACAAACTCAGGGTTTGCTTCTTTGCAAATGTCACAGCTCTACCACCCTGCTCTAGACTTGTCTCTTGCCCTTCAAACTGAAATCTTGGTCTTTTCATTGAGTCATAGTTCAAAAACTGTTTGCACTGTCACAAGGCAGGACCTCTGCTGACTCAGGCAGTGCTGTAGTTCTCTCACTCTCAGCCATTCCTTTCTTTCCCCTCCCCTGGGCACAGGAAAGCATGCGGACAGCCAAATGTTTGATCAAGGACTGATCTGGGCCAAAACTGAAGTTGTTTATCTAGGCACCAGGGAAAGGTGGAGCACACAGCTACAGGTAGTGCTTTGGAAGCAATGCTGGCTGCATCTCTGTAAAGCATGCACGGAACTGCAGTCTGATGCATCCATACATAGTAAGTTTTAATCTGCTCCCATAAATAATCTGTTTTCTCAGGTGTTCTAGTCCACAGGGTGACCCTGTCACTCACACTAATTAGGTGGGCACCAGCTCACACCAACACTTTTGTATTGAAGCTACAATGAGGTCTGGCAGATTCCTTTTACATATTGCATCTTAAATATGGTCTTTTATCCTCATATATTTAGCAGTGCATGTAAAACTTCATCTTAATCACTGCACCTTGTCTTTCTGTGGTAGAAGCAAATGTGGCCTTTTCTGCTTCTTTTCATTAAGAAGGTTGTTGCAGAGATCCTAACTCCTCACATCACCTTTTTCTTTCCTCCGTCCAGTATCTTCTCCTTCTCTGACACAAAAAGCCAAAGCAACTTGCTTGTGTTGCTTTCACCTTTGTGAAGGCTAAGTCTTTCACAAGTCCACCTCCAACCTACCAATCCCTCTTTCAATGGCAACTTCTGTCACAGGTCCCTCTTCTTTTTCCCAAGCTATCCTCCTGTTCGGTACCAGCTGGCTGAAAGTGCCGTACAGCTCCCCTGTCTTTTGTTTGCAAGTATTTCCATAAATCTCACCTTTCCTTGGCATCATGTCCACATGCCAATTGGTGGGTTGAGATTGCTACCTGCCATGCTGATTACCATCGGGTCATTATACTCCCACCAATGTGTCCAGTCTTTACGACTTACGCTATTTATGGTCTGTAGGGTCTTTGGGAAAGGACCGTTTTGTTTTGTGTTTGTATGAATAACAGTTATTGGGGCTAAGTTATTGGGGCTGCTACAGATGCAATCTACGCAATGTAGGCACAGAAAATTGCAACTTGGCTGTATTTTAAGTGGAGAAAGATTTTTGTGACAGAATAAACCTACAGTTCAGCTTGGTGAACAGGCATTGAACCACCACCTGTCTTTGCACAGTCCCCACCCTTGCTGCAAGATTATATATTAGGCTCTAAACAGATGTTCACAAACTATTCTAAAAGATTAAAATGTTTTGGGCGCATTTACCTTAAACATTGCAATTAGCCAGGATACTTACTGTACCTTCTTTTTGCAGGAAAAAAAAAACATATACAGATTTTGAAATGGAATAATTTGTTCAATTATGTAAGTCAATATCATTGCCACTATAAACTAAGAAACAAGAACTATTCAACAAAAATTAACCCAGAGCTTGGTTTTACAGTGCATCTATTTAAAACCTGCTGAGTATTTTTATATCCTTTCTATTGACAAGAGATTTATCAACCCAGGCACATAGCGTATACCCTAAAACACACACACACACTTACATACATGTTAGCAAAATTGACAGTCGGCCTTTACTACAAGTAACACTGATGCTTTCTATTGTAAGCCCCAATTTCATTACAGTCTTAATTCACCAGACTTCTACCAAGTGATCGGAAGTTTCTCAAGACTGATAACATTTTAGTCCTATATTTTAGAAAGTTTCAACTGAAATAATTCACTTCCTGGAAACAGGTATCTTTGCTTAAATTGAATTTCCCAAATGTCATGTTTGAAACTCAAAAGGGTCCTCTGTCCTTTAGATCAGAAAATGGTGTGCAGATGACTCTGTACTCGAAGGCGAGGGAAGAGAGGGAACTCCCTGGCAGAGACCCAGAGGTAGCCAAGTCACACATTGAAAATTACGGTTTTCCTCTGATACGTTTGAAAGGGCTTTTAAGAGACTGGCTGCTGGTGTCTATGTAAGTGAGAAGACTTCCAACTCCACTGGCCCTTCTCAGCGCTGAGTAGGATGTGGCTCCATACAGGTTCTGTTTGTTGACAGATCTCCTGCCAGAGGGGATGGGGAACAGGACACCGTGAGAGGTCCCACCAAACAGTGGTGACAGCTTCTTCTGGCCTGACTGAAGGTGTCCAGATGTTGGAAATGGGACTTGTGCAATAATTCCTTGCCTTTCATAGTCCTTCATGTAAGGTCAGCAAAAGCAGAAGTAACATTCCTTATTTTAGAGATCTCATGACTCAAAATTTGCCCAGAAACTCCTCTGAGAGAAGCACGAGGAAGTGCTCCTGACATCCTGCTGCAATGGATATTTATATTACATACCTGCAGTAGTCTCCTCAAAATCGTTTCTGAGCATTCTAGTTAGAACGCTGGGAGGAAATTTTGGACACATCCAGTATTTGGTACCTCCTTTGGGATATTTGTCATGTGGAAGGACCTGGTGCCCTGGGAAATCTCCTTCTGCCCATGGTGATGGCAGACAGACATCACTATCCGGGATCCTTTCTTGCAGAGACCCAGGAGGTCACATGCCAGAGGGCCCAGTGGAGTTAGGTTGGACTCAGACTGCAGGAGATGAGGCAGGGGACAAGGCAGGCTCCTCTGGTCGCAGGCATGGGAGCCTTCTGTTTGGATGACCAAGAAGAAAGTAATTGAAGACAGCAGCTCCTGGAGCAGGTAGAGAAGATGCAGAGGTTGGGGAATGAGACATTTTTTCCTCCCAGGTGAGGAGCAACATGCCATTCTTACTACTGTGATGATTTTAATTTTATCTCAGGGGCTGGAGGTAAGGACAGACAGAAATGTCTAGCTAGGAATTACTAACAGAGAGGTGCCTTAAATAAATAAATACTAACTCAATCCTTCACTTAGTGAATATAAATAAAATTCACAACTAACAGCTGCGGAGATACCAATGGAGTAGTTAATTCAGTAACCCAGCATGTCCTCCTAGCCTCCAACAATCACCCAAAGGCTTCCTAAACCAAAGATCCACAAAGATTTCTAACAACTTCTATGGGATCTTTTTTTTCTTATTTGAATTTATCTGATAATCTTTAAATCCTTTGTATTTTTGGCCTCTGTACATTCCACAGCAATGCGTTGTAGTACCACACCTTCTATAAAAAGGTAATTCTCTGTGCTTTGCTTGTTTTAACCCTGTGCCTTAACAATTTCACTGTGTGCATCCTGATTCTTGTACTGTGCGGAAACGCTAGTTTATGCCTCTCCTGGCCAAATGTACTGAATATCTCATGATGAAGCACATTCAACAGACTTCAAATGAATTCTGAACGTTTCTCAGAACTCTTGATTTTTCAGCGTCATCTTCAAATCACAAAAATTGTAATTGAACACACTGGTCTACTTTATTTTTAGGTTTTATCTGCATCTTAATTTCCTGGTGTTGTCAGAAAGGGACGTGTAGATATTGCAGACAGAATTCCTGCCACACAGTAATTTTGGCTGCTAATAAGTTAAAGAATTTCTTTATCTACACACTAACTCTGAAAGCAGATGCTATATGTATGTATATATCTATGTATACAAACTGTGTAGCTCCTATTGTTATATCGACACCCAAGGTCTCATTGCAGCTACACAGCTTCCATCAATTAATGCCAAAATCTCTTTAAAAGGTAAATACCATGCATATTTCAGATTTATGGGAGAAAAAAGTAATGTAGGTAACCATGAATTTCAAACAATCTGTGCGACAAGGTACGATGATATGGTAGCCACCATGACTGCAGGGAAAAAAGTGACCTTTTTCTGCTCAGCATTCACCCAAACCATTCAGATCTTGCAATGATTAAAACACTACGTAAACATATATGTTTATGATTTTCTTCCAGATGTTGACTGCAACAACACGTTCCAAAATCTGTGCATGCTCATACCAAAAGATTGATATGATTTTCACAAATGTGCCTCATCTTATCTATTTACAGAATGGGGACCCAAAACAGTATATTTCATTATCAGACTGTCCAACGGAAAACTGCAAATTAAGTATCTTTAAAACTGCTCAGTCAGGTAGTATAAAGGTGCTATGCTTGCAAAGGTTTCCAGATAGACATTTTAATTGCATTAAGTTGTGACTAAGAAATGAGGCTGGTCCTGCAGTGAATATATTATGTAAATACAAACCATTTAAACAGAAAATTATAAAAATTAATGGAAATAAATAAATATTTTAATTTGTATCTAGGAATGGTCCCTTTCACAACTATGTAATAAATGATTCATTTGAAAAAATGTAAAAATAACAAAAACATTTGGGAAACAAGTAAAAAAAAGTGTAAGGAACAATTTAACACCCTCTGGAAGATGAAACCAGGCCATACACTAAAGATAAGTAGGTGAAGAGATACTGTCTTAGCAGAGATGAATACAAGCATATGCTGAAGTATTTCCTGGAACAGGGTCTGGAGGCCCTAACACTTATCAGCTTGCAATTCTCATTTATTTTAAGTCATTTCTGAATAAAATCTGCCTGGATATTTCAAGAAAATAAAAAAAATAGGAAACAAATGTCAGTTTCTGTGAATGCAAAAAAGGAATTAATAGCAATATGAGGCCCAGAGTGTAATTTAATGGATAGTAATTAGTTTCTATTGATATGCATTTTTTAATAAAAGCTGTAATAGTTGTTTGTTGAAAGAGAGATACTTTATGCTTCATATCTGAAATCCATTTCCTGCCAATGCATTTTCTGTCTGTAACATTGTGGGAAATGTTCTGTGAAACATCCTCTCTCTTTAAACCTTGATAAAATTCTTGACTACGTCAAATGTAATAAGTTTTAGACAAATGACTGTCATCTCCCTGAGCTGGAGAGTTTGAAGAAAGCACAGCAAGTGTGTTTATTTGCATTAAAACATGCATCAGTGTGGTGTGTGTGAGGAGCTCTAGCATGGCTATTTTACAGCCACTGTAGAGATTTTTTTCTATGTCATGTTAAAAGTCTATAAACCTTGGTGATTTCTGTCTTATGCAATTTAACTCATTCTAATTGTACTACAAAGGGCTCTTTGGACTTAGTAACTTCTTCAAGTCGCTATTTTCAAAAGCCATATGGAAAAACCCCCTCTCATGATTATTAATAATGCAGCTAGTATGAAGAAAGTCTCAGAGTAGGAAGGGAAAAATTTCTTTCAGCCCATAGAGACAGAACTTAATTTTATAGTGGTTGGTAGTACTTAGTTTCATTTTCTTGAATGTTCTAGTCCTTGAATAAAGAAATAATTTGAAAAGGAAATAGCATCTACAGTATTTGAACTTGCCTTTAGCGTAAAATGTTTTAATGTTTTGAGTCTCTTTGACAACTGAAACAGACTTTACTGAATACTGGTAAGAGTTCACTTTGTAATAGAAAAGTAGTCACTCACTGTGATCACTGTGTCTTTTTAGTATGCAGCCCAGAGGATTCAGAAAAAGATTACATTTACAATAATTAACATATATGTAAATGGAGATCATGGCTATGAATGATAAATTTTCATAGCAATTTAAACCTTGTTCAAATTAATCAACCATACAGACACTTGATTAATGAAAGGCAGCGTCACTTTAAAATGCAACATGTTAATATATATTACTGTTATCGCTGATCAAAGAATCTTTAAACATAAACCAATTAAAACAAAGTTCAATCTACATTTTTTACTGGTTTAATTCCTGCAGAATTATAAGAGTATTATAAAAATTTACGTATTTTATTCTCCTTCATATCTATTTACTAAATTGACTGTAGTACAGAATCACACAAGTAATTCTGCTACTTCATTAATATGATTGGATCTGAAAACTACCAGATTAGTTTTTCAATCTAAACATATACATAATGGCTGATTGCAAAGTGGGCAAAATGCATCCAATTTCATTCTTCATTTGTAAAACCAGCAACTTGCATCTCATCTCTCCTATTTTCAATTCAATCGCCAACAGACCAGTCGCAAGGGAGGTTTGAGTGACTGATAGCAAGGGAGCTGTTTAGGAAGACTGCCTTCATGGCACCTTCCCAACAACACCTATCTTCTAAGAATAGCAAGGCTAGAGAGTTTTACGGCAATGCTAGATTTCTGCAGAGGTCATCCCAAGTATTAAAACAGGTTTTGCTTTTTTTCAGTTCTTGTCTTATACAACGATGTGTACACTGTCATCAACTCTGCTTCAATTCGGTGGAAAATTTTAGGTACACTTTTCATAAATATATTTATATAGTGGCAATTTTTTTATTATTGTTGAAAAGATCCACCAGCTTCCAAGCTGTACGATCTTGCTCACTTTACCTAATGAACAGGAAAACCTAGGAAAAATATATAACACATTTCTGAATTGTAGCCTTAATGAATACTTAGATGCTGTGGTCTTGAGAAGAGAATATATGCCAGGAGGGGAGCTGAAGTGATTAGCTGACCTCTGTTTTTTTATTCAAAATATATTTAAAATGTATCTTTAACAAACATCACTTATCAGTAATTTGTATGTCCAAATACTGAGCTTTTCAGTAAGTGGTAGTATTGGTACAAGAGTTAGAGACAGTAAAATCAAAGTGAAATCAGTAGTTTTACAAAAGAAGCAAAGACAATATACTGTTGCATTTGGAAAATGGATCCAGTCAGACATATATATGAACTATCCTTGTCTTTGTGGGAGCCCACACACACGTGCCCACTACTCTGATTACAATATTAGTAACCAAACATACAACCAAATCAGTGTACTAACTATAAGGACTATAATAATTGACCTGTTCCCTTCCTCTGTGGCAAAATGAGTGTCTGGTGCTAAATACAGTTCTTGGGAGAAGAAATACCTGTTGATGTTTTCCAGACCGAACAAAATTAAATAGTGCATTCCTGCAGACAAGCTTGCAGAGACGCAGCCCACACTAGTGACCATGGCAATATTTGGTGTGCAGTCCCACAGAAGATAATAGTTATCTTACATGTTTACATTTTGCCAGAAATCTGCCCACAAATCCATGAGTCCACTGTAGCACTTCAAACCAGTGAAGAGCTTCAAACACAGTAGAATCACAGAATCATAGAATGGTCTAGGTTAGAAGGGACCTTTAAGATCTTCAAGTTCAACCATCAACCTAACACTGCCAAAACCACCATTAAGCCACGTCCCTAAGCACCACGTCTATCCATCTTTTAAATACCTCCAGGAATGGTGATTCCACCACTTCCCTGGGCAGCCTATTCCAATGTTTGATAACCCTTTCAGTGAAGCAATTTTTCCTAATATCCAATCTAAACTTCCTCAAAGAATCCTATGAAAGACTCAAACTGCCCCAACTACAGAGAACCTCCCAAAATTACATGGGCTGAAGCAGCTAACAGCTGCAGCCAGATCTGGACCAAATCACAGCTTCTGGACCATGTAGCTTATCCAATATGTCAAAACTTATTGAAGATTGAGACCACATTTGCTTTTCTCTAGTCTTCTGGGCTACGTGTAAGTGGCCTTGAGACCAGTCCTGAAGTCAGTTTTGCCACTTATTGATTTGCTGACATGCCTTCTGTATTGGTCCTGTGGCACCCCGACTTCTGCTTTTGCAAGAAAACTCTCATCTGTGTCCTGCATCCAATGAGGCTTTTACATGCTGTGTGGCCAGACCTTCAAACACCATTCCTCGGCCACAGGTCTCCATCTATCTCCTCTGACTATGTCAGACAGCCAGCTCTGGGCAGCCTTCCTAGAAAAGCCCTGGCAATATCTGTTGCAACAGCCGTTGGCATTTGTAGTCAAGCTGGCTACAAGCAAAATGACAGTGGGAACAGGAGCTCTAAACTCTAAAATAAATGCAGACAAAAAGCGGATGCAAACTTACAGTTGTGCCTATAGGAAACAGAAGCTGTGCTGCCTTCAGGTTCTCTATGGCTGGGGGGAAAAAATCAGCATGTTAACATGTGCTTTGCAATAAATGAGTTGTGCATTAGTTTGTATGTTCACATTTTCTATAAATTTTTTGCTTAACTTTTTTGATGGGTTTTTTTTCTTTGATACTGCAGTTTTCTACATATCCAGGTGTTTGAGAGGTTGGAGGAAAGTTTGTAAATGCTTAGCACAGCTGAGCTACAGAGACTGAGGAGACTGAGAGTGAACCCACAACTATTTCATCTGACTTCTATTGGCCAACACATCCCTCTGAAAGTGCTGCAGAATGTACAGCTAAGGACCACTTTCAGGCTTTAGAAAAACTCCACAGATGTTTCTGCTCACTTCTTTTCATAGGGTGAAAAGTAAGGATGTTTATGCCTCAGCTGGACACCTGTTCTAGAATTTTCTTAAATAAATATTTTAAGAAAGATGACAATATCCTAGACATTTTATAATTGTCTTTGATTTCCCCCTCCTAGTTATATATTGACCTCATACTCCCTTAATCACTTCTTTATCCTCAATGTAGTTGGAAACAATTTCACTAATATCTTATTTAGCCTTTTGCTTTGGAAAGGAGTGCTTGGCTGGCAGCTGGGTTGGGTCTTCTGTGTTGTTTTTAGGTTGGATATCTGTGTTCTTGTAATCTATGAGTGATTTTGTACAAATTTTGTTTCTCCCTACAAATGCCAATAGAGGCTGCTGAAGAGGGGGAAGAAAATGTTTGTTTGGGGCAGTGGGACAGGTAGCAGAGCAAATTTTTCTTTTTATTTTCCTATTCACAGCCCAAAATACACTCAGCTTTTAAGGTACAGGCATGTGTTTGTTGGCTTATATTTTTCAAGCATGTGTTTTACCAGCAAGAAGAAGAGGACACATGGCAGTAGTCTAACAAACAAGGATCCATTAACACTTTGTTTCTTTTTTTCCTTTCTACTAGTTTTCAACTTGCTTACTAATTGGGGAGCAGTAGTTTTTGGTAGCTGGAAAATACAGCTACAACCCTGTATCAATCTTCTTTTGATGGAAGCCAATAGTGTCTATGGACTATTTTGACACTTGACTACCTGTCACCTAACATTATTGTATTGGTATCCAGTCTTACTAACCCCTGCCATAGCTGCAACCACTTTTAATGAAGGAGATTTTGAAACAGAAATATTGACAACTCATACAAGACTAGCCTAAACCACGAAATGACGGCATTGACAACATCCTGACTGAGTGCTACAGAAGTGTTAGAAACATACATTTTTAATGTCTCCTTAAGAGGAAAATGTAGGCTCCAAAAATTGTTCTTGACAAAATTGGGAATATGTGTTGATATCTCAGGATCAACTTTTAGTGGATATAGAAAGGTAGGGTCATTGGTCAAGCAGATATTTTTCCCCCATGCACTTACATTTGAAAATCAGCAGGAGGATTTCTCAGCCCTGGTTTTTCACTCCTTTTCTTAAGCTGAGAAAACTGTTTGAAACTCAGCCCTTCCCATTGTATTTCTGTATCCAACTGCCAAAAAATTGGACATGTATTTTCCCAACTGGTTTCTTATTGCATTAGACAATGCTGTGCTACCTTACTCAATTGAATACTGATAGTTTTTACTGCACTTATATTTGCCAATTTTGTGAACGTTTGGTGGTGTTACTCTCCAGGTGTTGAGCTCTGCTACGTGAAGACCCAAATTCAGTGTCTCTGTATGAAAGTGCAATCTTTACAATAAACTTTAGAGGATGTTTTCATTAGATTCCGGGGGAAAATAACATGAGCAAAGAGAGATACAAATTTAATAGATGTAAGCCTTGCTTCTCACAAGCTGAAACTGTGAATAGACTGGTCACTAACTAGATTCTGCCAGAAGGAAAACTCATTCTGCTTTCAAATATCTACATAAGGAAAAAACTGCTATGCAAGCTACCTAGCTTGAGGACACCATTGGCTGTATAAACCAAATCCCTCTCAATCAGGTTTCTTCATCTCTGTTTACATTAATTTTACCACCCCCACCCACCCCCCCCCCCCAAGGGCCAAGATTGTGAGCTGAAAGAGAATTGTACAAGGTGAGTAGTTTCAATTTTGAGTGCTGAATGAAACATGCTTCTTAAAATCCTGTATTACCTCACATCCCATGAACTCTTAAAAAGAAAAGTTCTAAGTGCATAAAAATAAATCTACTCATTCCCTGAGAAAAAAATAGTACTAGCTGTTAAAGAAATTGGTGAATTTTACCCACCGACAGAGGTGTACCGGCGTACCAACACGGCTGCAGAAGATGGGCTATTATAGTCCCAGCTATAAGAGCTAGCTCTTTACTTCAGCCTTCTTGGGTAGGTTCCCCACCTCGATCTTTTGGGTGTTAGCAAAGAGTCTTCTCACCCTCCGTAAAGCTGAGTCCTGGAGCAGATAGTATTTGCATGAAGGACTCTTCCTTGATGAATCTGTAATCTCCCTCGCAGGGAGTTCTGAGTCAAACATAAAACCAATAGACATTATTCTGCCTGCAGCAGAAATGCAGAGTTCAAACAGATTTGTTGAAATGTATTTAAGCATTTTGGTAAGATATTTTAGAACATACCAACGCACATGTGTTAGCACAAAACCAGCCAATTAAGAGTAAAACATTCTGGATGTTTTATTCCCGTTAACCCAAACATCAACAAGCAATCTCTTCTGGGTTACTGTTAAGATATCAGTGTTCCTAGGTTTCAGTTTTAAGTGCTGAAAGAAAAAAATGCTGCCTAAAAATTTAGATTACAGGACAACCCCAACTAAAGTATATCAAATTTGGAAATGTTGTATTTTAATATATTTTAAGAAATTGTTTTCTATAAAATATATTACTGGGGAATGCATGTAAATATATCTTTTTGTTTTGACTTAAAAGAAAAACAGTATTCTGAATGTTAAAGTCCAAGGCTGTGTTTTTATATTTATGATTTTAAAAATCCTGACTTTAGTAAAACTTAAAATTTGGTTAGGTATAAAGAATCCAATCAATTTTATTGAACGTTATTCATAAGTGAAAATACCTCTTAGAGTCTTTGCAATCCTAGACAATTTTCGCTGTCCCAAATTCTAAAAGAGCCACACTTTCAAATGCTATCCTTTATTTTATTGACCCACAGCATCGCTGTGATAATTTTATTTATTTAGCCATTTGAAACCCTGATATATATGCCTGTGGTTATGTATTTATGACCAATGTCTTGAAGGCAGAAAAGCAGCACGTCTATCAGCCTCCCCAGTCCTATGGCACCTGGGGAAAGTAGAAGGGTTTTCCTTGGGGCTGTCTCCCAGGACTCCCAGCTGAGCGCAGCCAGAGGCAGGGGAGCCCAGGCACCGCGGGGCCAATGAAGCTGAGTGGCCAGAAACAAACTTACTGACATACAGTGCTAGTAGAAAAAAAATCTGCTAGGTTTGTTACCTAGTGTATTTTACAAAGGAGGCTGACTCCAGCGGTAAGGAGAGTGGTGAGCTCCTTAGGAGTGCAAAAAGGAGGGGGGTTTTGTACACCAGGTAGGCAGCTGGAGAGAGGTACGCACTCACAACACAATTATATTAGTTTAGGATCAAAATCAAGCTTTTGATTCCAACAGAAAGGTTGGGGGATTATTAAAAATGCTGTTTAATTGCTGTGACTACCTCCTCTATTAAAGTGTTACAACCTCTTGTTTCTCATTCATTATGAAACAAAAGACGAAGCATTTAAAATACTCCTTTGTCACTGAGACCTATAAGACAAACTGCTGCCCTAGTCCTTTCCTATTATGGCAAAAGAAAATAAAATCTTCTCATCCAATTATACTAGAAAGGTGATCCTGTTGAAATAGTTATGATCTATGATTTGGGAGCATCTATGCTCGATTTTCCTCTTTGCCACCTCTTCCTCATCGACCCCAACTCTGTTTTCTTTAATCAGATCAGAATCAAAAGTCATCCAGATTTAACCCAAGGTTTCCCCAACAACTATGAAATCTTGGGTATATTCACAGAATAAATTAAAAAATTAAATATATGCCAACAGGAACGGTGAACCCCATGGTTCCCATGTGCATACCGTCTATCCATTTGTCTCCACGGTTGTACCAATACCCCTGAGTAAGAGGAAGGATTTCTGGTGCCATGATATTCCAGTCTGCCGCAAGAGGCTCTTACCACAAAGGTGCTTTCATGATTACTGTCGTTAGTGGAACTGAAAAACGTAAGAAACTGTGAAGAAGGGGTTTTTTTTTGTTTTTGAGGGGAGGGGGAAAAAAAAAGTAAAAAAAAAGCCCCCCAAAAAACCTTACTCCAGAAAAATCTTTAGTTATTCTTACAATGTATAACAGGGCCCAGTCTGAACTCATATCTCAATAGATATCATCATCTTGCATTTGGCAAAAGTGCCAATTCCTCAGAGCTACAAAGAACAATATATACTTAATTCCATACTCACCTCAATCAGTCTGTGTCTGAACATTCTGTGGGGGATTTAGAGGATGCACAGGTCATTGTATCAGAGAACTGAAGAGACATATTACAGTACATTATGCCGGGCTTCACCTGGACTGGACACACATGAAAGAGAATTCAGCTGCCACAGCTCCCTTTGTATCTCCGTTTTTCAAATTCTGAAAACAAGCTAAAAAGGAGAAAAGGGACTCAACTTTTTTAAGCCCATAAAAACTACTGGATAAAGACATAATCACAGTTTGAATCAAGGTAAACAATATTATCATCAAATTATGGACACTTTTAAACTATATATTCTAAACACAATGTTTCCATGTTCATCGAAAATTTGTTTCCATCTACAGTAATTGCATTACAGTGATTTAATGAAGTGCCTTTTTAAATTGTTAGAAGAATAGGTAATATCCATATAAAAAGAAGAGAACAAAATATGGCACCTGGCATGGTTTTAAGTAAAAAGCTTACTGTTCGGTGTTTTGTATTGAATTTGTATAAATGACTCAAGCAGATGTAAAATACAAATGAGAAAAAAAAAATCCTATGACAAAGAAAAAAAATACAGAGTAGGATGTGTCAGCCATTCAGGTTTGCATTTCAACAGAACAGCCTGTCTTGGTTTTATGCGGAACTGGTTTTGAATTTAGCAGTAATATCAGTACTATATAGATATTAGATGCAATACTGTACTAAAGAACACATGTTTTAAGGATTTAGACAAGCATGCTCCTTCTACACCAGATCATTGCCCCATGTGAGCACGTGATGTGCCTACCTCAGTCAAAACTTGCTGACCTCTATAGGAGTTTTACTTGACTTCAAGATGTGGTCCAAGGTCTATAGGCTGATTCTGGGAAGGACTGAAAGCCATCAGCCCCAATTACTTCTATGAGAATTGCAGACAAAAAGCTCCTCATACATTCAAGGAGCAGAGTAAAGATGAAGCTGTTCACAGTAAAGCCCAGCTTATTAAAAGTATCAGAGTGTCTACAGATAAATTTCTCTCTGAATTTAAAATACCTTCTCCTCCAGGAAAGCTGATCCTGTGGATGTGTCCTGCACTTTTTTACAAATATAAAAAAACTATTTCAATTTTCATTTTTTCAAGCTGATAAACCAGAAAGCTGGTGGTTTTAGCTGGAGCGCCATACTTACATTAACGGAGGTAAAGAGCCAGACCCTGTCTTTGAGCAAAAGTGTTTGTGAGAAGATGAGCACCCCTGATGGAAGATCTCAGGAAATTCTGGGTTAATTCTCTCAGCTCTTCATTTTACTAGTTCAAGATAAATGGCGTCATTTGTATACACATATTTAACATTCTTTCAGTAATTACAGCAAACAGAGCAAGCTTTGATTTACACAACTTTGTTGAGTAGTGGCATGAGTTACACCATTAGCCACATGGTGAATGGGTTTCCAAAAGACAGCAGTAGCTGCAGCAAAGGCTCCCCATTTCTCTTACTTTCTGTATAGGACCTCACCATTCTTAATATGTTTATTCTGATAAACTTTTTTTGTGTAATTTTGCCTACTACCCTGTTGGCTTCCTCCACACATTTTAGCTTGTCTTTTTATTATGAAGCTGTTTT